>JAGMVL010002008.1:0-708195 GCA_019202695.1 Populus x sibirica | reverse complement strand
TTTAAATATGTTTTATTTTCCAAATTTCTTTCATTTCAATTTCTTCATGGTTCCACCCTATTTATATCCACACAACCAACAAGTTAACTTTCTATTCAATCAACATGTTCTATTCAATCAACATGTTCATATAGCAATGTTCCTTACTATTCTTACACAATAATCATTCATCTCCTCATATAAAGAATACACAATTAATCTATAATACTACTAATAACAAGAACATATTTTACAATTAATACATCTTCCATAAAACCTACACTCTCACAATTCTAATTTCATCAAAACATGTATTTAATCAAGCTTACTACATTTTGCCAAAACTAGCAATAGATCAAAAGGCAATAAGTCATCAACCTCTGATTATTGTATCACACCCAACGGTCGACTATATATCATTGAGTTGTGCATACTATATCTCATAATCATAATGATCCAACTAAATCTCCCTAGATCCGAAGAAAACCGAGCTTACCCGAAAATGGGGCGAGCTACTATTCAACATGCATGAAACTTCTTCCTGAGAAATATTTTCCATCTCCATCGGCCCGTAATGAAGGTAACATCTAGGCGCATCACATAATCCAAGAAAGAGCATGATCCAACGGTGGAAGAGAGAGAAATCGCCTGCTGACCAAACCGGCTCATAGCACTTATTTTCTTTGTTTTCCTTAAAAGTTCGGGACATGATTGCGGGTGCAAACGGATTGTGTTCCTTCAATTGGCTGGCCTTTTAATAGATAAGTGGGAGAAGAACAATATATCAAAAACACAACATGATCCAACTCAAGTGGATTATAGAGATATGGCTAACGTAGTATTATTGTTTCTTCCAAATTCCCCGCACCCATCTCTCTAGCCGAATTCTCCACTGTCTCTCCCTCTTTCTCTCTCGCTTTTTTTCCTTGAACCGGTGGCCTTTGGCTGTTTTAAATGCACATTTTTCTCTAATTACAATTATGTCCCCCATTTATGCCTTTATGTATTTTATTTTATTTTTCAGTGTAAACTATCCTATTTATTTCCGCTTGAATCGCTAGTCTTTACTTGAACTCCGATCGGATGTGATCTTTAACCAAGGTAGGAAAACATATTAATAGACTTCATGCAAAATTACATCCCAATCCGACGATTGGATTGAGAGCTTTGCTTTCTAATCTAAAATTGGTCATTTCATGACTTTTCATAAACAATCTAGATTTTTCTTGTTCAATCTTCACATAAAATCATATCAATTGTCCTTCTAACCCCTTTAAGGTCATTTTATTATTTTGGAATATATTCATTTTAGAATTTCCACCTTTATTTATTTATCCGGCTTATTACCGCTTTAAAATAACATTCACTAATTTTAATCGGGTGTCTCAATCTTCAAACCCTACCTCCCCTTTCATTGCATTATCCTTTACTATAATGTATTCTTTATTACCTCACTTATTTCCTAGAAATATTTTGTCATTTTTCTCATTATTTTATCCATCAAAACACGTTACTAGTTTCTCTGTCCTTATGAATTCTAAATCAAAATTCATTTTATGGAGGTCATCTTTTTCATTATATATCATTATTTATCTATTATTTCTAATCTTGGTTTCCATCACTCATTGAAATATTACCACTTTCGCCCTTACGTTTACATGAGGGTTTACGCATCCGCATATTTAAATTATAAATTTCCAGGGTTTCTTACCGCTACGCATGGAAAGAATGTCCTATGAGTGAATGCGTTTCATGCTCCACTCCGCCCGAACCAAACCCTTTTCTTGCGTAGAGGAAAGCGCTTGAATTGATATAAGTGCTATTTAGAGGCTCCTGGCCGAGTTGAATAGTGAAGAAGATAGAGGAACAAATCTAGCTAATACATGAGATGTAGGAGATATATGAAACCAAACAAGTTTAGTTTGAATTAATTTTATTTGATTTAATTTATATTTTTTCAACCAAACCAAACCATAAAAGACATGCAACAAGTGAACATAAACATAAATAGAAAAGATTAGTCACTACTCTTTGGAAAGATTGTCCTATGAGTGAATGCGTTTCTTGCTCCAAATGCTTCCTAACCAAACCCTTTTCTTGCGGCTTAGGAAAGCGCTTGAAAAGATATAAGTGCTACTTAGAGGCTCGGGCCGAGTTGAATAGTGAAAAAGATAGGGGAACAAATCTAGCAAATACAGTGCAATGCAGAGATATATGGAACCAAATAGGTTTAGTTTGAATTAATTTTATTTTGATTTAATTTATATTTCTTAAAACCAAACCAAACCATAAAAGACATGCAAAGCTAGTGAACGTAAACATAAATAGAAAAGATTGAGGTGAACATAAACATAAATAGACAAGATTAGTCGCCTACTCTTTGGAAAGATTGTCCCATGAGTGAATGTGTTTCTTGCTCCACGCCCTAACCAAACCCTTTTCTTGCGCTAGGAAAGCGCTTGAATAGATATAAGTGCTTCTGAGAGGCTCGGGCCGAGTTGAATAGTGAAGAAGATAGAGGAACAAATCTAGCAAATACAAAGTAATGCAGGAGATATATGGAACCAAACAGTTTAGTTTGAATTAATTTTAATTTGATTTAATTTATATTTCTTAAACCAAACCAAACCATAAAAGACATGCAAAATGAACGTAAACATAAATAGAAAACATTGAGGTGAACATAAACATAAATAGACAAGATTAGTTAGCTACTCTTCTGAAAGATTGTCCTATGAGTGAATGCGTGTCTTGCTCAAATGCCCGAACCAAACCCTTTTCTTGCAACGAGGAAAGCACTTGAGGAGATATAAGGACTACTTAGAGACTCCAGACAGTTGAATAGTGAAGAAGATAGAGGAACAAATCTAGCAAATACAGTAATGCAGAGATATATGGAACCAAACAGGGTTTAGTTTGAATTAATTTTAATTTGATTTAATTTATATTTCTTAAACCAAACCAAACCATAAAAGACATGCAAGAGAACGTAAACATAAATAGAAAAGATTGAGGTGAACATAAACATAAATAGACAAGATTAGTTAGCTACTCTTCGAAAGATTGTCCCATGAGTGAATGCGTTTCTTGCTCCAACTTGCCCGAACTTAAAGCCTTTTCTTGCGAAGGAAAGCGCCCGAATAGATATAAGGGGTACTTAAAGGCTCGGGATGAGTATAAGAGTGAAGAAGATAGAGGAACAAATCTAGCAAATACAAGCAATGCAGATATATGGAACCAAACAAGTTTAGTTTGAATTAATTTTAATTTGATTTAATATATATTTTTTAAACCAAACCAAACCATAAAAGACATGCAGCAGGTAAACATAAATATAAATAGAAAAGATTGAGGTGAACATAAACATAAATAGAAAAAGATTAGTTAGCTACTCTTTGGAAAGATTGTCCCATGAGTGAATGTGTTTCATGCTCCACCCGCCCGAACCAAACCCTTTTCTTGCAAACAAAGAAAGCACTTGAATAGATATAACGGCTACTTAAAAGGTCAAGCCGAGTAGAAAGTGAAGAAGATAAAGAAACAAATCTAGCAAATACAGTAATGCAGAGATATATGGAACCAAACAAGTTTAGTTTGAATTAATTTTAATTTGATTTAATTCATATTTTTTAAACCAAACAAAACCATAAAAGACGTGCAACATGTGAACATAAACATAAATAAAAAAGATTCGTGAACATAAACATAAATAGAAAAAGATTAGTTGGCTACAGTATGGAAAGATTATCCTATGAGTGAATGCGTTTCATGCTCCACCCGCCCGAACCAAACCCTTTTCTTGCGCTGAGGAAAGCGCTTGAATAGATATAAGGGCTACTTAAAGGCTCAGATGAGTAGAAGAGTGAAGAAGATAGAGGAACAAATCTAGCAAATACAAGCAATGTAGGAGATATATGGAACCAAACAAGTTTAGTTTGAATTAATTTTAATTTGATTTAATTTATATTTTTTAAACCAAACCAAACCATAAAAGACATGCAACAGGTGAACATAAACATAAATAGAAAAGATTTTGGTGAACATAAACATAAATAGAAAAGATTAGTCACTACTCTTTGGAAAGATTGTCCTATGAGTGAATGCGTTTCTTGCTCCAACCGCCCGAACCAAACCCTTTTCTTGCCGAGGAAAGCGCTTGAATAGATATAAGGGCTACTTAGAGGCTCGGGCTGAGTAGAAAAGTAAAGATGATAGAGGAACAAATCTAGCTAATACAGGAGATGTAGGAGATATATAGAACCAAAGAAGTTTAGTTTGAATTAATTTTAATTTGTTTTAATTTATATTTTTTCAACCAAACCAAACTCTGTAAAAGACATGCAACAGTGAACATAAGCATAAATAGAAAAGATTAAGGTGAACATAAATATAAATAAAAAGGATTAGTCACCTACTCTTTGGAAGATTGTCCTATGAGTGAATCCGTTTCTTGCTCCAAATTGCCCCGAACCAAACGCTTTTCTTGCAACGAGGAAAGCGCTTGAGGTTATATAAGAACCACTTTGAGCTCGGCCTCGAGTAGAAGAGTGAAGAAGATAGAGGAACAAATCTAGCTAATAGAGGTGATGCAACAAATATATGGAATGAAACAAGTTTAGTTTGAATTAATTTTAATTTGATTTAATTTATAATTTTTAAACCAAATCAAACCATAAAAGACATGCAAAGTGAACATAAACATAAATAGAAAAGATTCCGTGAACATAAACATTGATAGAAAAGATTAGTCACCTACCGTATGGAAAGATTGTCCCATGAGTGAATGCGTTTCTTGCTCCAAATGCCCGAACTTAAAGCCTTTTTTACAAATGTGAGGAAAGCGCCCCAATAGATATAAGGGCTACTTAAAGGCTCTGTGGATGACTATAAGAGTGAAGAAGATAGAGGAACAAATCTAGCAAATACAAGCAATGCAAGAGATATATGGAACCAAACAAGTTTAGTTTGAATTAATTTTAATTTGATTTAATTTATATTTTGTAAACCAAACCAAATCATAAAAGACATGCAACAGTGAACGTAAACATAAATAGAAAAGATTCTGGTGAACATAAACATAAATAGAAAAAGATTAGTTAGCTACAGATGGAAAGATTGTCCCATGAGTGAATGCGTTTCATGCTCCACCCGCCCGAACCAAACACTTTTCTTGGTAAAATAAGAAAGCGCTTGAATAGATATAAGGGCTACTTAAAGGCTCAAGCCGAGTAGAAGAGTGAAGAAGATAGAGGAACAAATCTAGCAAATACGTAGACAATGCAGATATATATAGAACCAAACAAGTTTAGTTTGAATTAATTTTAATTTGATTTAATTCATATTTTTTAAACCAAACAAAACCATAAAAGACATGCAGCATGTGAACATAAATATAAATAGAAAAGATTCGGTGAACATAAACATAAATAGAAAAAGATTAGTTAGCTACGGTATGGAAAGATTGTCCCATGAGTGAATGCGTTTCATGCTCCACCGCCCGAACCAAACCCTTTTCTTGTAGCGAGGAAAACACTTGAATAGATATAAGGGCTACTTAAAGGCTCAAGCCGAGTAGAAAAGTGAAAAGGATAGAGGAACAAATCTAGCAAATACAAGCAATGCATGAGATATATGGAACCAAACAAGTTTAGTTTGAATTAATTTTAATTTGATTTAATTTATATTTTTTAAACCAAACCAAACCATAAAAGACATGGAGCAAATGAACATAAACATAAATAGAAAAGATTCTCGTGAACATAAACATAAATAGAAAAAGATTAGTTAGCTACGTATGGAAAGATTGTCCCACGAGTGAATGCGTTTCATGCTCCACTCGCCCGAACCAAACACTTTTCTTACACGCAAGAAAGCGCTTAAATAGATATAAGGGCTACTTAAAGGCTCAAGCCGAGTAGAAGAGTGAAGAAGATAGAGGAACAAATCTAGCAAATACAGTGCAATGCAGATATATATAGAACCAAACAAGTTTAGTTTGAATTAATTTTAATTTGATTTAATTCATATTTTTTAAACCAAACAAAACCATAAAAGACATGCAAAGCATGTGAACATAAATATAAATAGAAAAGATTCGCGTGAACATAAACATAAATAGAAAAAGATTAGTTAGCTGCAAAGTATGGAAAGATTGTCCTATGAGTGAATGCGTTTCATGCTCCACCGGCTCCGAACCAAACCCTTTTCTTGGCAACGAGGAAAACGCTTGAATAGATATAAGGGCTACTTAAAGGCTCAAGCCGAGTAGAAGAGTGAAGAAGATAGAGGAACAAATCTAGCAAATACAAGCAATGCATGAGATATATGGAACCAAACAAGTTTAGTTTGAATTAATTTTAATTTGATTTAATTTATATTTTTTAAACCAAACCAAACCATAAAAGACATGGAGCGGTGAACATAAACATAAATAGAAAAGATTCGGGGTGAACATAAACATAAATAGAAAAAGATTAGTTAGCTACGTATGGAAAGATTGTCCTATGAGTGAATGCATTTCATGCTCCACTGCCCTAACCAAGCCCTTTTCTTGCGCAGAAGAAAGCGCTTGAATTGATATAAGTGCTATTTAGAGGCTCGGGCTGAGTTAATAGTGAAGAAGATAGAGGAACAAATCTATCTAATATAGGAGATGCAGGAGATATATGGAACCAAACAAGTTGAGTTTGAATTAATTTTAATTCATTTAATTTATATTTTTTCAACCAAACCAAACCATAAAAGACATGCAAGCAAGTGAACATAAACATAAATATAAAAGATTGAGGTGAACATAAATATAAACAAAAAGCATTAGTCGCCTACTCTTTGGAAGATTTTCCTATGAGTGAATCCGTTTCTTGCTCCACTGCCCGAACCAAACGCTTTTCTTGCAAAATGAGGAAAGCGCTTTAGGTGATATAAGGACTACTTAAAGGCTCGGGCTAAGTAGAAGAGTGAAGAAGATAGAGGAACAAATCTAGCTAATATAGGCGATGCGGGAGATATATGGAACCAAAGAAGTTTGGTTTGAATTAATTTTAATTTGATTTAATTTATATTTTTTAAACCAAACCAAACAATAAAAGACATGCAAAGGTGAACATAAACATAAATAGAAAAGAATCAGTGAACATAAACAAAAATAGAAAAAGATTAGTTAGCTAGTATGGAAAGATTATCCTATGAGTGAATGCGTTTCTTGCTCTAGGTGCCCTAACCAAACCCTTTTCTTGCGCCTAAGAAAGCGCTTGAATAGATATAAGTGCTACTTAGAGGCTCTGGGCCGAGTTGAATAGTGAAGAAGATAGAGGAACAAATCTAGCAAATACAGCAATGGAGGTGATTTATGGAACCAAACAAGTTTAGTTTGAATTAATTTTATTTTGATATAATTTATATTTTTTAAACCAAACCAAACCATAAAAGACATGCAACAGGTGAACATAAATATAAATAGAATGGTGAACATAAACATTGATAGAAAAGATTAGTCAACTATTGTATGGAAAGATTGTCCTATGAGTGAAAACGCTTCTTGCTCCAAATGCCTCGAACCAAAACCCTTTTCTTGCAGCTTAAGAAAGCGCTTGAATAGATATAAGTGCTACTTAGAGGCTCGGGCTTAATTGAATAGTAAAGAAGATAGAGGAACAAATCTAGCTAATACAGGAGATGCAGGAGATAGATGGAACCAAACAAGTTTAGTTTGAATTAATTTTAATTTTATTTAATTTGTTTTTTTAAAACCAAACCAAACCATAAAAGACATGCAACGGGTGAACATAAACATAACTAGAAAAGATTAGTCAGCTCATCGTATGGAAAGATTGTCCTATGAGTGAATATGTTTCTTGCTCCAGCTGCCCGAACCAAACGCTTTTCTTGAAGCGAGGAAAGAGCTTGAGGAGATATAAGGACTACTTAGAGGCTCGGGCTGAGTAGAAGAGTGAAGAATATAGAATAACAAATCTAGCAAATACACGCTACCAGAGATATGTGGAACCAAACAAGTTTAGTTTGAAATAATTTTAATTGGATTTAATTTATATTTTTTAAACCAAACGAAACGAAACCATGAAAGACAGTAGAGAGTGAACATAAACTTAAATAGAAAAGATTAGTCAACTCTATCGTATGGAAAAGATTGTCCTATGAGTGAATGCATTTCTTGCTCAAATCGCCGTGAACCAAACCCTTTTCTTGTTGCGAAGAAAGCGCCTAAGGAGATATAAGATCTAGTTAGAGGCTCCGAGCTTAGTAGAAGAGTGAAGAAGATAGAGGAACAAATCAAGCAAATACAGGCAATGCAGAAATATATGGAACCAAACAAGTTTAGTTTGAATTAATTTAATTTGATTTAATTTATATTTTTTTAACCAAACCAAACCATAAAAGACATGCAAAAGAGTGAACATAAACATAAATAGAAAAGATTAGTTAGCTACTATATGGAAAGATTTCCCTATGAGTGAACGCGTCTCTTGCTCCAATCCGTAACCAAACCCTTTTCTTGCAACGAAGAAAGCGCTTGAGTAGATATAAGGACTATTTAGAGGCTCGGGCCGAGTAGAAGACTCAAGAATATAAAGGAAAAAATCTAGCTAATACAAAGCGATGCGGGACATATATGGAACCAAAAAGTTTATTTTGAATTAATTTTAATTTGATTTAATTTATATTTTTTAAACCAAACCAAACAATAAAAGACATGCAGCATGTGAACATAAACATAAATAGAAAAGATTCAGTGAACATAAACATAAATAGAAAAGATTAGTCACCTATCGGAAAGATTGTCCTAAGAGTGAATGCGTTTCTTGCTTCAAATGCCCCAACCAAACCCTTTTCTTGGCAACGAGGAAAGCGCTTGAGGAAATATAAGGACTACTTAGAGGCTCAAGCCGAGTAGAAGAGTGAAGAATATAGAGGAACAAACCTATCTAATACAAAGCGATGCGAGATATATGGAACCAAACAAGTTTACTTTGAATTAATTTCCATTTGATTTAATTTGTTTTTTTTAAACCAAACCAAACCATAAAAGACATGCAAAGTGAACATAAACATAAATAGAAAAGATTAGTCACTCCCGTATGGAAAGATTGTCCTATGAGTGAATGCGTTTCTTGCTCCAAAATTGCCCCAACCAAACCCTTTTCTTGCGGCGACAAAAGAGCTTGAGGAGATATAAGGACTACTTAGAGGCTCGGCCGAGTATAAGAGTGAAGAAGATAGAGAAACAAATCTAGATAATACAAGCGATGCACGAGATATATGGAACCAAACAAGTTTAGTTTGAATTAATTTTAATTTGATTTAATTTATATTTTTTAAACCAAACCAAACCATAAAACACATGCAACATGTGAACATAAACATAAATTGAAAAGATTAGTCACCTCATGCATGGAAGGATTGTCCTATAAGTGAATGCTTTTCTTGCTCCCATGCACTTCGAACAAAACCCTTTTCTTGCAGCGAGGAAAGCACTTGAGGAGATATAAGGACTACTTAGAGGCTCTGGCTCAAGAGAAGAGTGAAGAATATAAAGGAACAAATCTAGCAAATACAAAGGGATGCAGAGATATATGGAACCAAACAAGTTTAGCTTGAATTAATTTTAATTTGATTTAATTTATATTTTTTAAACCAAACCAAACCATAAAACACATGCAAGATGTGAACATAAACACAAATTGAAAAGATTAGTCACCTACCGCATGGAAGGATTGTCCTATAAGTGAATGCATTTCTTGCTCCCGCCGCCCGAACAAAACCCTTTTCTTGCGAGGAAAGCGCTTGAGGAGATATAAGGACTACTTAGAGGCTCCGGGCCGAGTAGAAGAGTGAAGAATATAGAGTAACAAATCTAGCTAATACACGCGATGCAGGAGATATATGGAACCAAACAAGTTTAGTTTGAATTAATTTTAATTTGATTTAATTTATATTTTTTAAACCAAACCAAACCATTAAAGACTTGCAATCAACATAAACATAAATAGAAAAGATTAAGGTGAACATAAACATAAATAGAAAAGATTAGTCAGCTACTGTATGGAAAGATTGTCCTATGAGTGAATGGGGCTTCTTGCTCCAGCTGCCCGAACCAAACCCTTTTCTTGTAGTGAGGAAAGCGCTTGAGGAGTTATAAGGACTACTTAGAGGCTCGGGCTGAGTAGAAGAGTGAAGAAGATAGAGGAACAAATCTAGGTAATACAAGCGATGCACGAGATATATGGAACCAAACAAGTTTACTTTGAATTAATTTTAATTGATTTAATTTATATTTTTTCAACCAAACCAAGCCATAAAAGCCATACAAACAGTGAACATAAGCATCAATTGAAAAGATTAGTCATCTACCGCATGGAAGGATTGTCCCGTGAATGAATGTGTTTCATGCTCCCGTTGCCCAAACAAAAACCCTTTTCTTGCAGCGAGGAAAGCGCTTGAGGAGATATAAGGACTACTTAGAGGCTCAGGCTAAGTAGAAGAGTGAAGAATATAGAGTAACAAATCTAGCTAATACACGTGATGCAGGAGATATATGGAACCAAACAAGTTTAGTTTGAAATAATTTTAATTGGATTTAATTTATATTTTTTAAACCAAACGAAACCATGAAAGACATGCAAACAGGTGAACATAAACATAAATATAAAAGATTCAGGTGAACATAAACTTAAATAGAATAGATTAGTCGCCTACCGTATGGAAAGATTGTCGTATGAGTGAATGCATTTCTTGCTCCAAATGCCAGTCCAAACAATTTTCTTGTAGCGAGGAAAGCGCTTGAGGAGATATAAGGCCTACTTAGAGGCTCGGGCCGAGTAGAAGAGTTAAGAAGATAGAGGAACAAATCTAGCTAATATAGGCGATGCAGAGATATATGGAACCAAAGAAGTTTGGTTTGAATTAATTTTAATTTGATTTAATTTATATTTTTTAAACCAAACCAAACAATAAAAGACATGCAAAGAGTGAACATAAACATAAATAGAAAAGATTCTCGTGAACATAAAAATAAATAGAAAAAGATTAGTTAGCTACAATATGGAAAGATTGTCCTATGAGTGAATGCCTTTCATGCTCCACCCGCCCGAACCAAGCCCTTTTCTTGCAGCGAGGAAAGCGCTTGAGGAAATATAAGGACTACTTGGAGGCTCCTGGGCCGAATAGAAGAGTGAAGAAAATAGAGGAACAAACCTAGATAATACAAAGCGATGCAGGAGATATATGGAACCAAACCAGCTTTACTTTGAATTAATTTCAATTTGATTTAATTTGTTTTTTAAAATCAAACCAAACCATAAAAGACATGCAACAGTGAACATAAACATAAATTGAAAAGATTTGTGAGCTACCGTATGGAAAGATTGTCCTATGAGTTAATGCTTTTCTTGCTCCAAATGCCCGAACCAAACCATTTTCTTGCGCAATGAGGACAAGGTGCTTGGGGAGATATAAGGACTACTTAGAGGCTCGTGGCCCGAGTGGAAGAGTGAAGAAGATAGAGGAACAAATCTAGCTAATACAAAGGCGATGCAGAGATATATGGAACCAAACAAGTTTAGTTTGAATTAATTTTAATTTGATTTAATTTATATTTTTTAAACCAAACCAAACCATAAAAGTCATTCAAGCATGTGAGCATAAACATAAATAGAAAAGATTAGTCACTCTTTTGTATGGAAAGATTGTCCTATGAGTGAATGCGTTTCTTGCTACAACTACCCGAACGAAACCCTTTTCTTGCATCGAGGAAAGCGCTTGAGGAGATATAAGGACTGCTTAGAGGCTCCGGCTCGTAGAAGAGTGAAGAAGATATAGGAACAAACCTAGCTAATACAAGCGATGGAGGAGATATATGGAACCAAACAAGTTTACTTTTAATTAATTTTAATTTGATTTAATTTGTTTTTTTAAAACCAAACCAAACCATAAAAGACATGCAAGCAGTGAACATAAACATAAATTGAAAAGATTAGTGAGCTACCGTATGAAAAGATTGTCCTATGAGTGAATGCTTTTCTTGCTCCAAATGCCCGAACCAAACCATTTTCTTGCGCTGAGGAAAGCGCTTGAGGAAATATAAGTACTACTTAGAGGCTCGGGCTAAGTAGAAGAGTGAAGAAAATAGAGGAACAAACGTAGCTAATACAAAGCGATGTAGGTGATATATGGAACCAAACAAGTTTACTTTGAATTAATTTCAATTTGATTTAATTTGTTTTTTTAAACCAAACCAAACCATAAAAGACATGCAGCAGGTGAACATAAACATATATAGAAAGATTAGTTAGTTACCTGTATGGAAAGATTGTCCTATGAGTGAATGCGTTTCTTGCTCCAAATGCCCCAAACCAAACCCTTTTCTTGCAAATGAGGAAAGAGCTTGAGGAGATATATGGACTACTTAGAGGCTCGGGCCGAGTAGAAGAGTGAAGAAGATAGAGGAACAAATCTAGGTAATACAAGCGATACACGAGATATATGGAACGAAACAATTTTAATTTGATTTAATTTATATTTTTTAAACCAAACCAAACCATAAAACACATGCAACATGTGAACATAAACATAAATTGAAAAGATTAGTCACCTACCTGCATGGAAGGATTGTCCTATAAGTGAATGCTTTTCTTGCTCCCGCATGACCGAACAAAACCCTTTTCTTGCAAAAGAAAAGCACTTGAGGAGATATAAGGACTACTTAGAGGCTCCAAAGCCGAGTAGAAGATTGAAGAATATAGAGGAACAAATCTAGCAAATATAGGCGATGCGGGAGATATATGGAACCAAACAAGTTTAGTTTGAATTAATTTTAATTTGATGTAATTTATATTTTTTAAACCAAACCAAACCATAAAACATATGCAACATGTGAACATAAACATAAATTGAAAAGATTAGTCACCTACTACATGGAAGGATTGTCTTATAAGTGAATGTGTTTCTTGCCTCCCGTTGCCCGAACAAAACCCTTTTCTTGCGGGGAAAGCGCTTGAGGAGATATAAGGACTACTTAGAGGCTCGGGTTGAGTAGAAGAGTGAAGAATATAGAGTAACAAATCTAGCTAATACAAAGGTCGATACGGGAGATATATGGAACCAAACAAGTTTAGTTTGAAATAATTTTAATTGGATTTAATTTATATTTTTTAAACCAAACGAAACCATGGAAGACATGCAACGGCTGAACATAAACATAAATAGAAAAGATTCAGTGAACATAAACTTAAATAGAAAAAATTAGTCGACATATCGTATGGAAAGATTGTCCTATGAGTGAATGCGTTTCTTGCTCCAAATGCTAGAACCAAACCCTTTTCTTGTAGCGAGGAAAGCGCTTGAGGAGATATATGGACTACTTAGAGGCTCGGGCCGAGTAGAAGTCTCTTTTAGAGTTAGAAGTAAGAAGAAAATATATAATGGTTATCTAAATATATAATTAACAATTTAATCTATGCTTTTGAAATTTTCAACTTAAAACTTGTAATGTTGTCACCTATTAAACACGATGTTTATTAACTATTGGAAATTAATTGTGTACCGTTAGGGCTAATAACTTGCATAAAGGAATCAAAATTCTTTGTTTACAAACTACGAGAGAAATTTGATCAAGGTAGTAAAAATTTATAATAAATTATTTTTCTTTAAAAAAAAAACTAAGTTTCATATTGAACACTCATATATAAATCAAATCATTGAAATTGATGTCTTCTCCCAAGTGCAGGAGTGTCGAAGTAATAAATAACCCGGCATGACCGGGTCGAACCACATGGGAGGTTAATTGTATAAATTATAAACAACAACAATGCAACAACAACAACAACAACAACAACAACAACAAGAATAGTAATAGTAATAGTAATAGTAATAAAGAAGAAAAATAAATTGATGAGAACTTTGAGATGGAAGATCAATATGAGGATTAAACAATGATAAAAACAATTGTCAAGGTTAGAGGATCCACTAATGGTATTTCAAACAAGTATAGTATAAACTCTTATTACTCAACTAGAAACCACATATAAAGGAGGTTCCAATCAGATTATAAATTGTTAACATGATTACATTAATTATCTCATTCGAATAATGCTAATACTTGTCAATGTTGTCAGCATTCATGATTATAACTTATGTTAACAACAAATCAAGTTCCTTTCATAGCACAAGGGTCGGTTATACCATATGGTTTGGGCTATGAAAGTGCCAAGTATTTGTTGTACAAAAGGTTATACAATATAAATCTAGATTAACCATTTAACAAGCAAAGTATTAAAAGTAAACAAGATAACAAATATAAAACATGTTAGTATCAAACATTAAGGTCCATATTGAGTTTATACTATACTTATTCTTACACCATTAGTGTACCCTTTTCACATTGACATAATAAACTTAACCACACATAATGAAAGAAAGAAACATAAATAAACAAGATAAGAACATAAATAAGATAAAAGTTAACTAAGTAAAGAAAAGGAGATGAAAGGCATAAACAGATACTAATGAAAGCAAAACTTAAGCATTACAAAAATACAAAGAGAGAAAGCAAGAGCATGAACTTGATCTCGAAAAACCAAGATGCCTAAATGCATGGCAAATGCTCCTTTTACAAAGCTAAAATTTGGAACTATTGATTTGATGAATAATTGTTGAGTGGGTGGCCACATCTTGACTTGGTGACAATCCTTATCTTCTTGTCTGAACAAAACATCATTTCTAACGTTAGCATTTGAACCAACTTTACTCTTGAAAGTTCTAGGAAATTGTCTCATCTTTCCAGGAAAAAAATTAAGGTCATTTGGACTTCTAGAACTCAAAATATGGGCAAAACACTAAACAGTGTCTCAGCTGAGAACGTATTCGGACTTCTCCGTTGTTGCTATAATTTGGACTTGAAAACGGCCTTTTTAAATCTTGAACTCCACATGAAAGTTTTAGGCCCATGTATTAGCTTTCCATCTATATAAAGTAGACCTAAATACGAGATCTATAACTCCGGGATATGACCCAATTACCAAACAGTGTTCTAGTTTGGACTAAACCAAGATCTCTTTTCTAAGTTTGGCCCTTTCTTTGTCCTTTCAATTTCAGCACTTAAACTCATCAATCAATCATTTCATTTATATGATAGGCTTACATTTAAGATGAACATTTACCATAAATTAAAGGTGTCTTATGGTATCGACTTGTTATTATAAAACATGCTTTAGTTGAAGAGTTATTGATACTTTAAGTGCAAAATGATGATATAAAACCTTGATAAAAATGCACTTTTAAGTACTAATTAAATACTATTTGAGAATAAATAGAATATTTTCTCTAATTTACCTAGGGTGATGAATTCTCTCTTGATCATTCAAATACCTTTATATAGTTCATGTTATACTCAATGTTTGCCCTTTCATTACCTCAATTAAGATAACATGTAACATGATCAAAGCATAGCATCCTTTATATAAGATAACTTAGTAATCTCAAGTCTAAAGATCACTTACACAGCTTTTAGGTGAGTCTTTCCATAGACATAGGAGACCCCCCTCCATGTGGAATTCTCATGCGGTCAATTCAAAGGTACATGTCTTATGATAAACACCTACATATTAGTTCTAAGTATCTCTTATACCTCAACTTATAAGAACAAATGCTTCTTATCATAAAAGAAAGAACATAATTGTATCAGTCTCTACAACTCTAATGAATGTCCAATATTTAAGAGAGCATCGACTATGAATATTTTAAGAACAATGATTTGATGCAATAAAAAATCACATAATTATAATAACTTTTATAATTTCCTTTACAAAGCATGTTTGTCCCATGGACTTTATCTTTACTCAAGATTCATTAATCTAATATTATATGAATATTAAAGATAAATTAAGTCTTTATTAATAATAAATATATATTTACATGAATATAATAATATCACCCGTAACCAATTGATTGGCTATAAGGCATATGAAACCAATAATCTTCCACTTGCACTAAAGTCAATCGCTCATGTATCTAATATCATATTGCTCCATGTAGTATTAATACTTTTGCATGGATAATGACATGGTAAAAGGATCTTTTAGATTCTTTTCGGTGAATACTCGCTCTATCTTTATGCGCTTAGCACATTCTCATTTGATTTATTAGGAAATGGTTTATAGACTTTTTTCCTACTTTTTTTCAATTTATTTATTATCGTTGTTTTTTATTCATATTATTTAAATTTCTAATTGAACCAATAACTTGAGTCTCAAAAACTTTTCCTTAGCATTTATGTTTCCATGAAAAACAATTGGTCGGGCTATGGCGAGCACGAGCTACAAATCTAGTTGGGAGGCTATATTTAGTACTACCATGTGATACCTAGGACTTTGTTTATCTGGTGTCATTTGAGAGATACAACCATTGCATATTTTCTGGGAAATTTAGATTTGGGGTAGACGTAGCCGCCAATTTTGTTTGTCTTGTTTCATCGTTAGATCAACTTCATTTTTCTCATAGAGGTTTGACTAGATGTCCTCTTTGTTTTGAATGATGGAGATCATATTCCAACTTTTCTGAAAAGATTTTCACTTCTCAAACTAGCCTTTGTCAGTTTTTAGATTAGATTGCCTCTTTATAGATCGTGTTTGATCTAGTCGTTGGATTACTCTAGTTCTTTTACATGTCATACTATACTTGCTTTACTTGAACTAGACCGTTGGATTTTAGCTAGTTTTATCATTACTGTACATGTTGCTACTTTGGAGTTGCTGCCAAAACATGGCTACCAATCACTCAAGAACAAATTAACTGGTTCAACAAACCTAAAAAAGGTTGACCGGTTACCCCTACAACCAACTACCAACCCCGCTACAGCCACAAAAGACCCTTAAATACCACCACCAACACCTTAAACACCTCAACCACCACTAAAACCACCTTTAACCTCATAAAACCAAGACTATCCCTAAACAACCTTACAAAAAAACCTAACTTGTCCCCACACAAGTTGCCACCTCGGCTCACAAGAACACCACTACCACTAACTTTGCCCTTAGCACTTTATGGGCAAATAGAGTGAAGGTCTCAAATGCTACAACTCGTGCCAAGATAGCCTCTTTTCCATGGCAATGAGAGATTGAAACTATTTTGGACATTCCGATAATTTCATCAATGAGAGTGTGTCGAAATGGAATCGATGCTTGGTGGGTTTTTTCCCCGAGTTATCGATGCCCTACCATGCAACCCGTCACACCCCGAGCATCGCGTTGACCGATTAAAAATTTCATTGGAAAAGAATGGATATCTAACATCTCGTTCTTTGGGGAAATTTATAGTTCAAGGAGTCGTCACCTAGTATTATGGTCACTAGAAACCCTAACTAGTTAACGAGAGATTTTATGGTATGGGAATGGTTACACGAAAAGGAAGATGTTATCACCTCTTAAGCATCCCACTTGAGGCAATCGCATTCCTAGTTTTGTCTAAAATTGCTAAGAATTTGTTCTCCCTTTTTTTTATTCTTCCTATCATGTTCGTGACTCTAGCGTCGCTGAACAATTCCTATGAATATTTCCAACTCCGCGTTAGTAAATATTGCACAAACCCAAAAGAAACATGATATTCCCGACTCCGCTCTTCGTGACTAATTTCACAAAGAATTGAATTTAAAGAAGAATTTTCCTATGCCATCTCTTGTTGTTTACCCTTTTATTATTATTTGCCCTTTTTAGATGGAAATAAAAGAAATGTTGCACAACAGATTTTGCATTTAATAGTAATGGTCCACAGATTGAGCACATAGTAGAAAAATATAAGACGCAAAGAAAAAAATAAAACAAAGCACAAGGGGCCCACAAATAAATCAACGAAGATCCCCCAATATTTTCGAATTTTCCCCGATATCGAAAAGAGGCCCGTTTGGCCGTATATCAAAATAGGAGGGGAATAATGTAACGCCCCACACTTTCATATATGTTTATAGTTACTTTCCTATGATTTGGTTTGTAAAAATACAGTAATTTTTTTATACAATTTTCATATAAAAAGTATACCTAAATTTCTACCAAAAATTTCTGCAGAGTTTCCCATATACCGGGAGGTCCCAAGTTATTAACATATAACATGTTTACACTTCTAATATCCCACATCCCATAACTCAATCATGACCCAATCATCCCGGGTTTCAATCCCACAAACATCATCACAACCACAATATTTATAACATATATTGAACAACAAATATCATTATAATTGAATAAATGAGAAAAACACGCATACATGGAACATGATTATATGAATTTCATAATTAAGTTCATCTATTCAAGCTTAAACATTAATTATACAAATTAAGTTATATAAATAATTTAATATTACAAAATACAAAGATATATTCCCTAGAACTAGATAACAAAAAGTGAACAAAAGTTAGGATCTACTCCTGTCATGCATGCGATGGTCCTGAAACAAAAATACATATTATTGAAACATGAATATCACAATAAGTATAGTAACACAAATATCCCACAATTTAAGAATGCAAACATGAATTCATATTCTATTCACTTCTCTCTTTCGCTTCCATTTGAACTCTTTCTCATTCAACTACTAAAACTATTTCATCTTTCATTCAAGATTTCATAGAATTAACCATAACTATTTCCGCCTAACACATTGTCGATACCAATTACACCAGTATCATCATCACCCCGTAGGCATCAATGCATAGCGATCCCCTTAACCAAGACCCTAACATACACTAAATATATGTTAGTCGATGCATGGTGATCCCCTTACCCGGATCCTAACATACACTAAATGTATGCTAGTCCATGACACATATCACACTTCTTATATTTTCTATGTCATCGATACTTCCATCACTTGGCAATTCACACGAAAGACCATTCACCTTGAACATATATACATTCGGGATACTATCCAAAATAACAACATCATTACGCAAACTTTCATTCTTTCATATAATATCCAACATTTGCTAATTCACATTTCATATCAATAACATATTAAATCATGGAATTTAACTAAAAAGCATAGGTGCGGATCACCTACTTGCAATAGAAGCTCTACTCGTACTCCCCGCGTTGCCGCCGCACCATGCATGTGGTCCCTCCCCGTAATCACGAGACATATCTCATAAATTATCCTCATTGAAGGATACATTTCATAATAAACATATTAACAGCCAATGTAAGTCTTTCTTTCAATTATTCCTTTCTTTATATTTTATGTTTTTCTCATTTCACCCATTAATATCGTCATTCTTTGTCCGATCATAGTTATCATTAAAAATTTCCATTTCGAACATGGCTCGCTTTCTTTTAGAAGCTAAGATGTAATGTCACATGTTCCCCAAAGGGGAAGGATCCAATTTTCACCCTTAACGCGTCTAGATAGTTGCTTTAGCGATTTTCTGAACCTACCAGCAGAGGTTGCATTTTGACCTCTCTTTATATTTTTTTAACTATATTCGGAGTTCTAGGACTCCGTTTCAAGGGTTGGTCTCGTTAAAAGATAAAACACGGGGCTACATGTGTCCTCTAAAGGGAGGAGAACCCAGTTCTGTCTCCAAGACACTCGAAATTACTCATCAACATATCGCACCCACTGCCTATATAGGGTCTGTCATTACCCAGCCTCCGTTGGTGACCCATAACTGGAGTTCTATAGCTCCAAATTGAGTAAGACCAATTTTCTTAGTTAGTTATCCAAAACTAAAATTCATATGAAGGAACCCGATCGTAATTCCCTCATCCTCCTACCGAATTCTCTCTCGAAAGTCGAGACCAAACTGGCCCGCATTCATCAACATTTCCATTTACATACAACATCCATAATTCAACTTTCTCTCTTTTATCTCAACCCCTAGCCATATCACATACCATATAATAGTTTTAAAAATATCTTTTAAGAGCCAATTTACTCTATTTATTTCAATCTTTCCTCTTAACATCAAAATAAAATATTTTTATTGATTTTACTAACTTTCTAACAATATTCTTCTAAACATAATGATTGCTATTTCAACATGTATTTTCCTCATTTTGATACAATTAAACATAAGTCATCAAGCTAACTGTATCAAATTAAACATCCTCCCCCTTTGATGCATAACTGGCCGAAAGCATGGCCTTAAGGAACCAAGAGTTCACTCATTCCTTTCATCCTAATTTCATTTAATTCACACACACATTCATATAAAAAACAACCTATTATAATAAATTCAATAAGGAAAAACCACAATTTCCCCCCATTCCCTCTTTGCTCTTCATATGACCAGCCACCCCTAACTCAATTATCCATACATTTTCTTTAATGAATCATCATGATTTCATGCCCCTAGTTCACATACAACACATGAATTAACTTAATTTTAACAATTAATACATTTCCCCCAATTCAAGTCTAAGAACCCTAATTAAAACTGAACATTAAGGCATCAATTCATAATCGAATTTGAAACGACTTATAGAACCATGTTTAGAACTCCCTACCTGGTAAGAATCAAGATCTCGATCCTCAACCAGTCGAAAATTTTTGACTCCCCCCTTTCTAATGACAAACGACCCTCATTTCTCTCTCTATCTTCAAAATTTCTTGTTAATCATTTGCCCACAAGTGTTTATTCTACCTATAAATCCTTAATCTTGGATGGGTTCTTGAGATTTTTTTGTGTTTCTCTCTTGATTTGGCAAGAACAAAATAAAAAACTCCCTCCCTCTCTCTTAATAGTTGCTATTGGTTTTGATGAGCAAGGGAGAAGGGTATTTATACCACATAATTTCTCTTATTTACACTTAGGCCTCATTTCCTTTAAGTGTAATATTTTTATCCCCTCATCTTTTCTTCTTATAATTATGTTATACCTCTTTTTATTTCTTATAATTCTACTCCTCAACTTTTTAGTTTAGTTCATTTTCTTTAATTTAATCCAACCCTCTATATTTCCGGGTTAAATTTATAATATCTTGAAATATTTCGTCCAAAAATTTATATTAAAAAATTTATGAATTCTCGTTTTATTTAAATTTGTACATGAATTTCTTCACTTTTATTTTCCATTTATTTAGTTTGCAATTTATGCAAACATTTATTTCCGGGTTTACAAAACAAGCATATGGCCGAATTATGGTGGCCATTTTCTTCAATTTCTTTCATTTACCCCACAAAAATCTCATATTCACAATATACCAATCATGTTATACAACAATTCAATACTACTTTCAAGTCATGTCTATGTACACATGTTTAAGACAAAAAATTTCTTTCTTTCTTTTCTTGGTTTTGGTCGAACCATCTTGCTCCCCTTTTCACCCAATTCATTCATGAAATCCTTGGATTTTACTCACTAAAATTGTATGTTAACATGAATTTATTACCTATGTATCTCTCAAGCTAGCACTTAGTATAATTACTATACTTATATATTCATAATTGAAAGAAATACGCTAATATGCTTAAGTTTCAATTTCAGCCCTTGAATTAGTCTTAAGACACTCATCTAAAGTCATAATTTACCAAGGATTAGCATCAATATTCTATTCTCTCTCTCTTTCTTCTTCCATGTTCGGCCCTAGAGAGATGATTAATACTTAAAAGTGCATTTTTATCAAGGTTTTATATTATCATTTTGCACTTGAAGTATCAATAACTCCTTAACTAGAGCATGTTTTATAATATAATATCTAATAATATAAGATACCTTTAATTTATAGTAAATGTTCATCTAAAATGCAAGTCTATCACATAAATCAAGAGATTGATTGGTGACTTTAACTAATGAAATTAAGAAGACAAAAAGAGGGCTAAGCTTACAAAAGAGATGCTTGTTCACCCAAATTGGAACACTGTTCACTCATTGGGTCATATCTAGAGCTATAGACCTTGGATTTCAGTTTGGTTTATATGGCTAGAAAGCTAAGACATAGGCCTAAAACATTCATGGGAGTCCAAGACTCAATTTTGCCATTTGGAAGTCCAAATCTTAGCATCAAAAGAGAAGTCCCGAATCTATCCTGCATGTTCCCGCATAATCGCTCAGTTGTTCAGCCCATATCTCAAGTTCTAGAAGTCCAAATGAGTTCATCACTTTTTTGTTGGAAAGCTGAGACAATTTCCCATATCTTTCATGAAGATTGTTTGTTCAAATTTTGATGCTAGCAATGATGTTTTTGGCAGACAAGAAGATAAGGATTGTTACCAAGTCAAAAGGTGGCCACACACTCAACAATTACTCAACAAATCAATAGTTTTGAATTTTAGCCTATAAAAGGAGGCATTTGCCATGCATTTAGGCATCTTGGTTTTCATATCAAGATCTTGTTCTTGCTCTCTTTCTTTATATTTTTGTAATGCTTAAGTTTTGCTTTTATTAATATTTTGTTTATGCCTTTCATTTCCTTTACTATACTTATATAATTATGTTCTCTTCTTGTTTATTTATGTTTCTCTTCTTCATTATATTTAGCTAAGTTTATTATATGAAGGTGAAAAGGTTACACTAATGGTGTAAGAATAAGTATAGTATAAACTCAACATGGACTTTAATGTTTAATACTACATGTTTTGTATTTGCTATCTTGTTCACTTTTAATACTTTGCTTGTTAAATGGTTAATCTAGATTTATGTTGTATAACACTTGGTACAACAAATACTTGGCACTTTCATAGCCCAAACCTGTAGGTATAACCGACACCCGTGCTATGAAAGGAACTTGATTTGTTGTTAACATAAGTTATAATCATGAATGCCCGACAACATTGACAAGTATTAGCATTATTCGAATGAGATAATTAATGTAATCATGTTAACAATTTATAATCTGATTGGAACCTCCTTTATATGTGGTTTCCAGTTGAGTAATAAGAGTTTATACTATACTTGTTTGAAATACCATTAGTGGATCCTCTAACCTTGACAATTGTTTTTATCATTGTTTAATCCTTATATCAATATAACATCTCAAAGCTCTCTTTATTATTATTATTATTATTATTATTATTATTATTATTATTATTATTATTATTATTATTATTATCGTTGTTGTTGTTGTGTTATTGGTATTTATAATTTATATAGTTAACCTCCTTGTGGTTCGACCCCGGTCTTACTAGGTTATTTATTACTTCGACACTCGTGCACTTGGAAGAAGACATCAATCTTTTTGGTCGTGTTAGTTAACATAAGTTATAATCATGAATACCTAACAAAGCATTTACAAGTATTAGCTTTATTCAAATAAGATAATTAATGTAATCATGTTAACAATTTATAATTCAATTGGAACCTTCTTTGTGTGTGGTTTTCAATTGAGTAATAAAAAGAGTTTATACTATACTTGTTTGAAATACCATTAGTGGATCCTCTAACCTTGACAATTATTTTATCATTGTTTAATCTTCACATTAATCTTACATCTCAAAGTCCTCTTTAAACCACCACCATCAACATCATCATCATCATCATCATCATCATCATCATCATCATCATCATCATTATTTATAATTTATATAGTTAACATCTTTGTGGTTCGACCCCGGTCTTGTCGGGTTATTTATTACTTCGACACTCCTGCACTTGGGATAAGACATCAATCTTTTGGTCGTGTCAAGAGAGTTTTCCCCTTGGTTTATATTAAGTTTCTTTTTGTTTTATAATTTGAACCTAACATTTCTTTAACACAATTTCTAATTATTTATCCTTAATTACCATAACTATGCCAAAAACATGTTTATTTTTAGCATGCTTAAACAACATTTTCATTTAATAATATCTCCCCTAATTATTTTTATTTGGGCTTACATCATGTCAAAGCGAGCTTAACACACCTCAAGTTTCCCCTTTTTATTCTTTTTAATTTGTTTCATGAACATTAACTTCAACATACATTCACAACATATGTAAGAATTTACATTGAAACACTTTTTAATAATCAATGGAAGCTATAATCATTTTCTCATATCATCATTGCATAATTTAGCATTTCACATATATGCTCACTAGAATTTCTAAATGTACTTGTCTTATACAATAAATTTCAGCATATGTTTCGCATGTAAAATGATCAAGCACCTATTCTTTTCAACATGTGAGCAACAAAGATCAAATTGGAGAAGTCCCCCCCCTATCCTTCCTTTTTGGTGAAACTTACATGGCCTTGGAACCGAATTATTATCATCAATTTCTCTTAATTTCCAACATATTATATGTCAAATGGACCTCTATTTCTCACCCCTATTCAAAATTTCTATTTCCCCTAAATTATGTATGAACCCTAGAAGTGAAAATTTAGGGTTCTTCCAAATTACTCACCAAAATCAATTAGGTATCCCATCTCGGCTTACTTTTAAAGTTCACTATCTATAAAATTTTAGTCTCTAAAACTTATTTTTGAAATCATTATATATATATATATATATATATATATATATATAATCTTATTTTTAATCGGGGTTTTACAACTTCGGGCCCGAAAATGATATCAAATAAATTATGCCTTCAAGGTGGGCAAATGTTATCAAATAAATTATGCCTTCGGGGTGGGAAATGATATCAAATAAATTATGCTTTAAGAGTGGAAAATGATATCAAATGAATTATACATTTAAGGTGAAAAAACGCTATAAATAGAAATACACCTTTATGGCGTTGACTTTTAAACTTATATCGACCATGATGGTGAGGGATAAAATGTGTTCTAAAACATGATTTACAAGTAATTAGAAGAATTGATGAATATTGATGTAAACTTGTGGTATAAATTCAAAGATAAAATTGGAGAAATGTTTTAAATTGAGTGAAAAAAAAAATTGATGTGTGAATTTTTATAAATGGACATGAATATATGTATATATAAAAGGTAAGGATATGAAAATTGATCCAAAATCATTTATTATAAATGTTTGATTAAGAAATGTAAACCCGAGACAACACAGGAGTTCCATAAAATTTTGAAAGGAAGTGTATAAGGAAATGAAGGAAATAAAATACAATAAATTGAGGATTTGATACTTGTAGTAAGAGAATGGATATGGACCTTTGAAATTCTAAAAAATGGTTAGCAAACAAATTTTTAAATATAGAAGTGCGAAAATGCCCGAAAAATAAAAAAAGATTCAAAATATGAATTAAATTTTAGTGGAAGTGATTTATGAGGAAAGAAAGGTACTGAGGTATAAATTAATGAATTTCAATATCTCTTGTTGAAAATCAGTATTAAAAATATACTAGAACAGGGGAAATAATACTCGATAACTATAAAAGGCTTGGGTGCAACCAACCATGGGGAGGATTGAGAGGGAAGAAAGGAGAAAACTCTATTTTTGCTTGAAAAATCCTTTAGAAACTTATAGGAAAATAAGGAAAGGAAGAGAGTTAGTGATACCAAAGGATTTCGGCAACAAAATCACTTAGATTTAGAGTGTTCTTGAAAGAAAAATTTGGGGATAGTGTGAGAGGGAAGGGGTGGCAACATCAAACAAGGAGGAAGAGGTGGGAATCCTTGATTTATTAGCACTTGAAACCTAGATTACTCCTTGGTAAGGTGTCTCAACATCCATTTAACAAGTTCTTGTAATATTTGTTAAGTTTCCATCAATTTTTCATCAAATTGAGGTAACGATTCATGATGAATTTTAGGGGAAATGATAAATTGAATTAAATTGATGTTTGTGACATGAAATATGATTGAAATGAGTGGAAATAAAAAGTAATTTTGAAAGGAAATTAATAGTCCTTTGCTAAGTGTGTTGCTGGCCATTGATGTAATAAGAGGAAGAGTGTTTTATTTGAATCCTTAGCTTGATGATATGTGTTTATATGAATTACAATGATAAGAATGCATGAAGGAAAAACAATGAAGGTGTTAGAAAGGGTTGAGAAGAGTGTTGATTGACAAGTTAATGAAATTGAGAGAATTGTCTACAATTGTGATAAGTTGCAAAATGATGATAAATTGGGTAAACTAGTTCTTTGAAGGTGTTTTTGGAAACAATATATAGTGTGTATAACATCAAGGAAGTTATTTTGAATAAGAATAAGTTAAATTGGTAATGTGTGAATGTTACAGAATTTATTGACGAAATTGGACAATTTTGTTTCTTGCTCTTCAAGAGGGAATTTGAGCATGCAAATAAGAGAATTTGGATGAGGTCTCAACATAAAAATTGTAGCCTTCAATGTTAGCTATTCAATGCAGTTGACCATGTTTAATTTAGAGTTTTAAAACTCCATCTATGGGCTAATAACTGAGAGGGGGTTGAGACAAACCCAACTGGATAGTTGGCCATCTTTTCGATAAGAAGTAATTTTAAGGGCTTTAGTAGCGTAACCGGGTTCTTCTTTCTTCAAAGGGACTTATAGACCTATGTCTTAGCTTTTCGAGGGATAAAGTCACACCTTAAACTGAACTATATAATGTTAGTTATGGATGAAACACAAATCAATGTTCGAATGAGGAATTACGTCGATTGTGATGTTGGTTTGCATTCTTATTTAAAAATCTAAGAAAAAGGATTTAATGGGAACATGAGATGTGAATTTAAGAAAAAGGTTTAGTAATGAATGAGATGATTAAAGAGAAATTTGTATATGGATTTAAAAGAAATAAACATTATGAGTAATGACGTGATATACTTGTTGATGCAGGGGGAGCCACAAGACCCAAACAGCAGCCTGGGACTACCAGTCAAGCTTTTACAACAGGTAGGTGCCCAACACCTATGCTTTCTATTTTTTGCTATTTTAAATTGTTTGGCATGTTAATGCTTTGAACTTGGTAATCTATGTTTATGATGTTAATAAGAAAAATAAAAGGGGATCGGTACGAAAGGTAGGTTGAGATGACTTTGATTAACTATCCGAGTTTGGATAGCTAATGGTATCAATGTGGTTCCATTGGTGTTGGCATTCCTTAAATTAATTAGTTGATCCTTGGTAATTTGGTGACTAATGATGTTAGTAAAGATTACTAACATTGACATGGTTACTCTTAGTTAAGGGAAAAAAAATATATTGATTAACTATTTCAGGGCAGGAATAGTTAATGATATCAATGAACCGTATTTTTAATAACCTGGCTTTTTCAACGCCAAAATTGGAGGTAATTTTTTTTGTCCTTATGTCCCCAATGCTTTTCACAATAGCATCCCGAGGTTAACAATAAGTTCCATTCCTTATCATGGTACAATACTAATATGGTTGTCGTAAATCAACATCCCTATAAAATAGTTACTTAGTACACATACTCATAATATTGTATTGACATATTCATAAGTGAACGTTACATCACATTGACATATTTATAAGATTGCGTTCTTGTTCTAGCCTCGTTATCATTACGAGTTTATACAAAAATTTTGAATGGCAATACACAATTAGTACATTCGATGCTTTTCATAATAATATTTCAGGAATTGATAGATGGATTCTGTAAACACCTAAAAAGAAAAAAAGAAAGTAAAGTCGAAACGACTCTAGCGTCATTGTCGATTTACGAAATCGCTAGGGCGCAGCTTTGATTACTGATTTTTGAATCGACAGCGGCACAGTTTCATTGCTGATTTTTGAATCAGCAGCGACAGAGTTTTTGTTGTGCCATTATATACATAAAAATATACTCAGTTGTTGTCTGATTGGGTTATGACATGCTGTAAAACTATTCAACTGAGGCGTGCAACTGAAACATTGACTTGGAACAACTTTAAATTCGAGTTTGAAAATCAGTTTTATTCCAGAAACCATTGCAAGGTGAAGGAATAAGAGTTCTTGGCGTTAAGAGAGGATGGTATGTCAATATTGGATATGAAAGGAGGTTCCATGACCTTTCACTGTTTGTTTCGCACTACGTTCCCACCGAGGAACATATGATTGAGAAGCTGAGAGATGGACTTCGACAGGAATTGAGGCAAGGGTTGATTGCCTTACGATTTAAATTAGTGAAGGAACTGATTGAGGTGACACAAGCTTTGAAAGGTTGTATTGAAGAGGGTCCACACGAACATCAGGAAATAGGTAAAAAGAGGGATGAGGATGATTTTACTAGTAGACCGCCGCTTTTGAAGAAGGAAAAAATTCGAATGTCTGAGGCATCCAGGAAGAAGGGGATAATAGCGATATTGTTTCACCAATAATCGAGTAGAAGGGTGATGGGTGAATAGACTCACCCAAGATCAAACCCTTTAAGGGGGACTAGTGACCGGGAAAATGTGCAAATGTGATGAGGCAATGATTAGTTTTGGCTAATGACATCCGGGATGGATGACCGGGTTGTGATTGATGATTAGTTTTGGCTAATGGCATTCTAGATGAATGGCTGAATTGATTATGATGAGTGGCTTCAGGTAATGGTATCCGTAAGAGATGACAGGTTTGATTTTGTGATTAGTTTTGGTTAATGGCATCCGAGAAGGATGACCGAGTTTAGATGTTGCGATTAGTTACGGTTAAAAGCATCTAAGATGGATGACCGGGTTAAAGTGAAGTAATTAACCCCAACCGACTATTAAACTTCAGCCTCACCACTCTTATAGAGATGTTGGGGCATACGAGTAAAATAATATATTTAGCTAAAAAATAAGGATTGTACAATGCATATGAGAAGTAAATAAAAGAATGCACTCATTTTCAGTTGATAACGAAAAGTAACTATAACGTCCTTCTAGTTGTTTATTATTATGTTTAGATTTTTTACAATTCTTGTATCCATGTTGTTTTTGTAATAGGGACATCACACAACCAAGGTGCGTAGGAAAGCCCGTTGTATGGATTCATATATTTTGAAAGGTGCTATCTAATAGTATGTTTTAGGTGTTATGTATTTGATAAGTACAAACGAACTAGTTGAATATTGCCATTCAACACTTTTGTAAGGACTTGTATTGAAAATTTAAATGGAATACGGATGCGAAAGGACGATCTTGTAAACATGATGTGGTGAATATATGAATGTGATATTCTCTTTTATGAAAATGTTGTATTGTGAAATCCTATGAGTATTGCACTACACTATGAGATTTATTCTGTTATGATAAACCCTAAATACCATTGCGAGAATGTGTATGGTCACTTTTATGGGATGTTGATTTACTTTACCCTATGTTGGTTATGCCTTGCTAATGAAGGAAATGTATTTATGAATTCGCAAAATGATATTGTGAAAAGCATCAAGAACCTAACGACTTACAAAAAAAAATTCCCACCAATTTTGGCTATGAAAAAACTAGGTTGTTACATATTCCTTTCATTAGTATTGCAATACGCATATAATAATGATAATCATCATCTTCATAAAAAGTGTTCAGTACACATATCCACAACATCATACTAGCACAATCATAAGTTTATATTACATCCCATTACCATATGTATAAACTAACATTTCCAATTTAATATTGTATCGTTACGAGTTCACACAAAAGTGCCCATCGGCAACAATACAACTAGTACATTCGTTCCTATCAAATACATAACACCCAAAACATACTATTACATAGCACCTTTCAAAATATGTGAACCCGTGGAATGGGTTTTCCTACGACCTTGATTGTGTGATGTTCCTGTTACCAAAAAAAATATATATAACATGGGTACAAGAATTGTAAATAATCTAAACATGATAATAAACAACTAGAAGAACGTTATCGTTACTTTTCGTTATCAACTTAAAATGGGTACATTCCTTCTTTTACTTCTCATATGCATTGTACAATCCTCATTATTCCATTAAGTATATTATTCTCACTTATACGTCCCAACCTCTTCATAGGAGTTGTAGGGTCGAAGTTTAAATCTCATTTAGGGTTAAATACTTCACTTTGACCTGGTCATCCACCTTGGATACTTTTAGTCGTAACTAATCGCAACATCAAAATTTGGTCATCCGTTAACCAAATTCGATCACTCGTATACCATTAACCAAAACTAACCACAAAATCAAACTCTTCATCTCTTACGGATACCATTAGCCGAAACCAATCATCATAATCAACTCGATCATCAATCTAGGATGTCATTAGCCAAAGTTAATCGTCATATTCAACCCGACCATTCCTCTAGGATGCCATTAACCGAAAATAATCATTAGCACAAATCGACAATCTATCTAGGATGCCATTAGCCAAAGCTAATCATTAACGCAACCCAGCCATCCATCTAGGATGTCATTAGCCGAATTTAATCATCAACGCAACCTGACCATACATTTAGCATGTCATTAGCCGAAGCTAATCATCAATTCATCTTGGTCATTCACTTAGGATGTCATTAGCCGAAGCTAATCCTCAAACACAACTCGGCTATCCATCGCGAATGCCATTAGCTGAAGCTAATCATCAATTCATCCGGCCCATCTCCTTAGGATGCCATTAGTTGAAGCTAATCATCAATCGCAACCCCAATCGCTATAGGATGTTATTAGCCGAAGCTAATCATAATACTCATTCATCATTCTATAATAATTTAGCATTCATTATATCTCAATAGTAGATCATTCATAATACTCGTACAAATGTTTTGTATCAATTTAGCATTTTATATCCAATTTTACGGCCGACGCTAAAATCATAAGCGCACATGCTTACTGTTGACTCAGGAATTGTTGACGACAACTGAGTCACTACCGACCTAGAAATCATCAACGTAACCTAGTTCTACAACTGACGTTGAAATCGTCAGTGCACATAGGTTACTGCTGACTCAAAAATTATTGACGAAAAGTGAGTCGCTGCCTACCCAATTCACAAATCGTTAGCGACAAAATGAGTCATTTCTGGTTTTGCCTTTTCCCTAGACTACGGTAAGGTTTACACTACGCCTTCTCCCCCTACATGTATCCATCCCAGTTGGACATAGAATGCCACCAATCACACTCCGTGCATCATACATTATAAAGTAACACAAAAACAGCATACCCAATGTACATTTATCAAGGTTTCTCCCAATTCATTACTTTCAAAACCGGCACCTAGCATCGTTACAATTTTACATTTCTATATTCCCAATTGTATCATGGTAATGCACCTACACAACTAATACAATTATGCAACATATAAGGGTTCTATTTCCAATTCATCTATTGTCATTCTAACTATGTTCATCATGCATGGTTTCCTTCATGATTCATTCCCTCCCCCATTGGCTGAAACCTTGCCGCCCATTACTCCCTAGTTTGTTCATGCAATTTCATTATATTTTATTACAAGTATATTCACAATAACTTTTCTCAATGCATACCTGTTCCCATGATTCACAAACCTATATGTTCATCCATTATACAACAAAACCAAAGCATTAGATCATGATGTAATTTTCATTTTAGCTCCAACGTGATTATAAGGCTTATTAACAATACAATTTTACACTTAACATCAATCCAACACATTTTCACATAACTTCATTCACCACATATGCAGAATTTATGTCATTAAAACAAGTATAATCACAATAATCATGCTGCAACTACATTCTCATTCACTTGAACCATATTCATGCAAGTTCATTAATCTCATAATAAAATCAAAGCATGAACATCAATATAATTTTAGTTCCAGCACAAAGATGTCCCTAGGAGTCCAACAAGACCATAATCCAAGCTTTTTCACCATTCCATTTCATATCCCATACAAATTCATCAATCATTTACGAGATTTAAGACATAAACATCAATTTAGATTCTGTTTTAACTTCTGCATGTCCTTAGGAGTTCAATAAGGTTATAATCCATGTATCTCTTCATTTCAATCCTCATGTCATACATCCTTTCCATTTGGTTAGCCCCTTACTTAGTTTTACACATTCAAAATCACACATACTCATTCATTTCTTTGTAAGAATCTGCATATGTCTTCATTTGTCCATCATTCCACTTAGGTTCGTCACTCTTAATTTACTAAATCTTGAGTCAAAATGTAAGGGTCCTAAACTCTCATTCTAGAGTTCTTTCCCTTCCTTTTTGTTTGGAATTTTGGATAATACCCAGACAAGAAAATGGTTGCTACTTCCTCTTCATCAACTAATAAACTACCCTTTGCTTTATGATACGTATTAGGCCATCACCTCCATGGATACCTTAAAATCTCCTTGACTATTTATTCAATATGGAAGGGATTAATGATGTTGTATTTATTACTAGAGTTGTAATAAAAATATTAGTGGTATTGAAAGTGAATATGCTTACTCTATTTTCTACATTTTCATGTGATATAGGTATATTTCATCCCTCACTATCACCTTAGCATTCAAATTCAAACTTTCATGGTCATTTCATAATTGGAAGAGATTATAAATTTATCATTGTTATGTAAATACCTTATGGTCTGTAAGAAAAGAAAAAAGAATGACTTATCCTTAATTTGGAAATGGTTATAAACAAAAAGAATTTTTTTACCCTATTTTACATGATTATGACTGTTTGAAGTATTTGAAATTGATATGAAATTTTGAGTCGTTACGGCTTAGTCTATTTTAGAGTTAGAAGTAAAAAAATATAATGGGGTATGAAATTTGGGTAAAAAAGTTCAGGTCCTATAAATGAAAAAAAATCGGGTAATTTAGATAATTAATTACAACAATTATCTCAATATATTAACAAAAAAAAAAGTATAAGGTGAGACATTGTTTATATGAACAATTAACCTTCTACATTTAAAAAAAAAAAATTTCAATTTCATCTTTTTACAGTCTAATTATATAAAATTAAGTTCCAATTTAAAACATGGAAAAAATGCATGGCTCAATCCAAATTCATGATGATTTTTATTTTAGTTCAAAAATTTATTTTGTTTATTTTTCAGTTCTTGAATTAAAGAGATGATATAAAAGTTGCTGAAAACAAAAGAGAGAGAAAATAGTTGGTTGTCATGATACTAACAACAAAAATGATCAAACTTAATGTCTACGAGTCTTATTCGACAAGGAAATTTCAATAGTGGTGGCATATTTTTAAGGTCCTGATATGTTGGGCCAATTAGGCTCACGTGCCTAGCCTGACCTATTTGTTTTTTAAATCTTCATAATTAGATTTAAAAAAAAATTGTTTGTTTTTTTCAATTTCATCATTTAATATTAGGTTGATTTTGAATTGGTCTTTATTTTTTATCATTTAATTAAAATAAAAAAATATTATTGAACGTATTGGAATCAATAATTAACATAATCAAATAATTATGTCTTTTTCCAAGTGCAAGAGTGTCAAATTAATAAATAGCCCGGCAAGATCGAGGTCGATACACAAAGAGGTTAAGGATACGAAACAAAAAATAATAAACAAAAAAAAGTTAAAGAGATCTAAAATATATGATATTAATGTAAAGATATAACAAAGATAAAATAATTGTCAAGGTTAGAGGATCCACTAATGGTTTTTCAAATAAGTATTGTCCAAATTATTTCTAATACTCAACTAGAAACCACATATAAAAGAGGTTCTAATTGAATGATTTATCATTAATGACTCATTTTAAGTTATTAATATATCATATTAATTATCTTTAATTATCTTATTTGAGTAACGAACATTTGTAAATGTTATCAAGTATTCATGGAACTACTCATGTCAACAACAAATCAATATCCTTCATAGCATAGGTGTTGGTTCAAGATAAACATAAATAAACAAGATAACAACATAACTATGATATAAATTAACTAAGTATAATAAAGAAAATAATAAGTATAAACAAGAGATTATTGATAATATAACATGAATTAAAACATGAATATTATAAAAGTGCAAAAAAAAGAAAGCAAAAGCATGAATATTCATCTAAAAACCAAGATATCTAAATGAATGGAAAATATCATCTTTTATAGACTAAAATTTAGAACTATTGATATGATGACTAATTAATTTGGTGGTTAACTAATTTGGTGGCTAATTATTGATTTGGTAGTTGGACAGAACGTCATTTCTAACATCATAATTTTAACAGATGGTCTTCATAAAGGTTATAAGTATTTGTTTCAACTTTCCAACAAAAAACTAATCAGCTTATTTGAACTTCTAGAACTCCAGATATGGGCTAAATACCAAATAGTGTTTGGGCTGCAAGAAAAATTTAGACTTCTCTTTTGTTGCTAAGATTTGAACTGAATATTAAGTCTAATCTCTTCATGAATGTTTTAGGCCTACATCATAACATCCATCAAGATAAACCACACCTGAATCCAATGTCAATAGCTCTAATTATAACATAAAAACCTAATGGTGTTCTAGTTTGAATAGAACACCCAACTAGTTTCTTCTCTAGACTCTGTCGTCTCTTTTTCTCTTCATATAAACCTCAATTTTAATAATTAAACACATCAATTAGTCCTCTAAATTGTGAGATATACCTATTTTAAAAACCTAGATTAAAAACTGAGCATTTATCATAAATAAAGATATCTTATATTATCAAACTTGTTATTATAAAACATTCTTAAGTTAGGGAATTTAATGATACTTTAAGTGCAATATGATGATATAAAACTTTATTAAAAATATAGTTTTAAGTACTTATCAACAAACCAACTCATAGGTTTGGGAAGTTACCCTGGTTTGACCAGAACCAATCCAATATGTCATTATGTCAATATAAAAAAAGAAGAAGATTTGAGCTTCAATTGTTTTTAAAGTCATATCTTTTTTTATTGGTCATTCAAGTTGCCTTTAAACATGCATGTTTGGTCTTTGTTTTTATGTAATTATTTTGTCCTTTTCTTTTTGTTTTGTCTTGTGAGATGCCATGTTGACAAGATCACATAAAGACAACTTCAACATGATTTAATTAGAGATCTGGGCTTGATAAGAAATTGAGTTAGGAGTTTTAATTTTGACTCGCTATACTGGGTTTAATGATAATATCAAAAAATTTCTCATAACTTGAATATTCCTTTTTTACATTCAACTTTTTTTAGTTCAACTCGTAGTATAATGCAAAAAGTAAACTAGTTAGATACTATGAGTTTGTCAAGAGTGACAACAGATTCGGCATCCGACATCACACCAATCGATGATTACTTTCTTAACGAATCCTTACTTTCTCTTAGTTCAATGCCTTGGTTTGCTAAAAATATCAATTTTCTTGCAACTGGAGATTTGTCAGCTCACTGGAGTACCAAAGACAAAGGAAAGTTTTTGAACGAAGTGAAGAACTTTTATTGGGATGACCCTAACTTATTCAAATATTGTCCTGATCACATATTTCAAAGATGCGTTGCGGACAATGAGGTAAGTAGTGTCATTAAACTTTGTCATTCTGAGGCATATGAGAGTCATTTCTCGTAAAAAAAGACAACTGCAAAAATCTTACAAATTGGATTTTATTGGCCCACCATGTTCAAGGACACGCGTGCATTCTGCAAAACTTGTCAAAAAGTTGATACTGGTCAAAACATTTTGCTTTATAATTCTCAACTACATTTATTTCCTGGAAAGCTAAGATTAAGATGGAGTAGTCCATTTATTGAGAAACATGTGTATCCTTGTGGGGCCTTTGATATTGAGAATCCAAAGCATGACAATGTTTTTAAGGTAAATGGACATCGTTTGAAAGCTTACTTTGATAATTTTCCTAGTGAAAATGAATCCATTAGTTTGAATGATCTTGTATATAAAGGTTGATTATTTTCATTTTTTTCACATTGTTTTTGTGTTTCTTTTTGGTGTGACTCTTGTTTTGCTATTCTCTCTCACCCCGGTCAAATGGCGGATAATGGTACTCCGTGACTCTTAAGTCGGGCTTCTTTCAGCTTTCCCATGATAACTGATATCTCTGTATATATTTGTTCAATTTCTTGTTCCTTCTCTTTACATCTCTTTTCCACTTCTCATCTAAAAAATGGACACCATTATTGAAAAATTGAAAAAGTATTTTCCCGCTTTGCCTTAAAATGCGATTACAAAAATTTACCGAGCTAGGTGTGCAAGACTGAGGTTGTTAATGAATCATGGAATTACAGAAGATATTCACTGGATGATTGAAGCAAAGGTCTGATTATCAGGTGAATCTTCTAGTTCTTTTATTTCATCCATGCTTGTGACGGGTAAGAGCACTTTTGCAAAGAAACGTCATGCAAAACAACTGAAAGTCTGTCATCGATGTGCCAGATAGACTTGTAATGCACAATGTTGTTCTTTAGGAATGGTATCTCTAAACCGTGAAGATAAAATACAATTCATTAAGGATGGCCTGAGTAAAGAGTCTTTAGATAATCTTCTATTAACTCTTGAGACGCTTCCTAGTGGAGATGTACATCGTGCAATTCATGATTTATAGCCCCATTTTCATAAAGAACATGATCGACTTAGTCTTGGGAATCTGACTAAAAAAAGACCTTGTTTGCCGGTTTTTAAGAAAACTGGATGCGAAGCCTATCCCCAACCCATAAAGAGCGTTTAAGCCGTTCTTGGATGTAAAACCAAGGGAAGATGTGAGTCACAATCACAACTACGATTTGAGTCTTAGTTTGTAAAAACTTGTGTCTTTTGGTTTTATTAATAGCATAATATTTTTCTGTTTTGTTATCTCTTATATTTGTTCAAGTGTGTTTCATGTTTGTCAGTGTTCGCTACTTCAGGTGATGTCTTCTATACTCTATCTTTCTACCTTAGGATATTGAGGACAATGTCTCGTCCTGGTTGGGGGGAGAGGGTAGTAATTGACATTAAAAAAAGAAAAAAAACTAACTTACTAATAGTTTTTGCTATTATTAAAACCATTTGACAAAACTGTTATTACAATGGAAGAGTAAGGAGGAATTTTATTGACTCTTGAGACGCATCTTAGTAAATATTCTTATCAAGGTCTATCAGAATACTTCTTGAAATATTCAGGTTTACAAACTCTCGCATGTTATCACTTGATTCTACTCATATACTTATTTAACAAGTATTCTTAAACCTTCATTTTCACACACACACACTTTAACATATGATTGTGGGTTGCACATTGGATTATTACATTATTTATGTTCTTTTGTTAAAGGTAACAACTAAGGGATTTATGTTCTTTTGTTAAAGGTAACAACTAAGGGAAATGGATAGTATATAATTTTCAAAAAAAAAAAAAAACAAATTGATAATATTGATATTAATCGAAACGTAGATAAGTTTGGTTTCGTAGCCTCCCTAACCTAAGCAATTAAGCCCGAAGGGGTGTTTTAACACCTAAAACCCTAAAGTCATCTGACTTGGAAGCTATTGGCCCAAAGCTTGTTACATGGGTTAAGGAGAAAAGCTTAAGGGAATCAAACATTGCACTATCTACGTATCAGTATCTGCAACCCGAGTTACTAAGCTCGTAGGGGTGTCTAAACACCTAATGCCCTAAGACCAACTAGTCTAGGAGTCATTAGCCAAAAGCTCGTTACATTGGTTAAAGATGCATTGTGTTTTAGGTTATATGTATATTTATTAAAAAAAAAAAAAATAATCCCAACCCAAGGAAGTTAACTTTAAACATTAGAACAGAATATTCTTTTCTTCTAATAAAAGCCCCGTCATCTATGTTTTCATACATTAAGCACATAAAAAGAAAGGTTTATTAATATCTTGGTAAAAAGGTATTAAGCAGATATATAAATTTAATGAGAGTTTGTTTATCTGGATAGATTAATGGAAGTTGAGTGATGAATGCCTTGCTTTGTGGAATTTGCAAATTGTTTTTCTATTTTAATGCTTTGATTACTAGGGACTAGTAATAAGCTGGTTGGGGGTGTGATTAGTACTTAAAAGTGCATTTTTATCAAGGTTTTATATCATCATTTTGCACTTGAAGTATCAATAACTCCTTAACTAAAGCATGTTTTATAATAACAAGTCTGATACTATAAGATACCTTTAATTTATGGTAAATGTTCATCTTAAATACAGGCCTATCACATAAATTAAAGGATTGATTTTGATGAGTTTAAGTACTGAAATTGGAAGGACAAAGAGATGACCAAACTTAGAAAAGAGATGCTGGTTTAGTCCAAACTGGAACACTATTCAGTCATTGGGTCATATCTAGAGCTGTAGATCTTGGATTTAGGTCCGCTCTATATGGATGGAAAGCTAAGACATAGGCCTAAAACTTTCATGCGGAGTCCAAGATTTAAAAAAGCCGTTTTCAAGTCCAAATTATAGCAACAACGGAGAAGTCTGAATCTGTCTTACAGCCCAGACATTGTTCAGTGTTTAGCCCATATCTCTAGTTCTAGAAGTCCAAATGACCTCAACTTTTTTTCCTGGAAAGCTGAGACAATTTCCTAGAACTTTCATGATTTAAGTCTGTTCAAATTATGACGTTATCAAATATGTTTTTGACAGACAAGAAGATAAGGATTGTCACCAAGTCAAGATATGGTCACCCACTCAACAATTAGTCAACAAATCAATAGTTTTGAATTTTGGCCTATAAAAGGAGGCATTTTCCATGTATTTAGGCATCTTGGTTTTCAGATCAAGATCATGCTTTTGCTCTCTCTCTTTGTAATGCTTAAGTTTTATTTATATTAATATCTTGTTTATGCTTTTCATTTCCTTTCCTTTACTTAGTTAACTTATATCTTATTTATGTTCTTATCTTGTTTATTTATGTTTCTCTCTTTCATTATGTTTAGCTAAGTTTATTATGTCAAGGTGAAAAGGTTACACTAATGGTGTAAGAATAAGTATAATATAAACTCAACATGGACCTTAATGTTTGATACTAACATGTTTTATATTTGTTATCTTGTTCACTTTTAATACTTTGCAGGGAACCGAAAAAGAACCGTGCATCGTTGGAAAGTCTCGGACTTGTTAAATGGTTAATCTAGATTTATGTTGTATAACCCTTGGTACAACAAATACTTGACACTTTCATAACCTAAACCGTATGGTATAACCGACACTTGTGCTATGAAAGGAACTTGATTTGTTGTTAACATAAGTTATAATCACGAATACCTGACAACATTTACAAGTATTAGCATTATTCGAATAAGATAACTAATTTAATCATGTTAACAATTTATAATTCGATTGGAACCTCCTTTGTGTGTGGTTTCCAGTTGAGTAATAAGAGTTTATTGATGTAACCATATTATTCGATAGTTTCACCCATATCTACCTAATGTTTTGTCCATGTTTTATATATAAAATGCCTTGATATTCTTTGTTTTATGTTTTGAAGGCACTTTTGGATGAAAGATGCAAAAAGGAGTAAATTGGAGGTAATTGGCAGATTTGACGTTCAGTCAATGTTTTCTCGCAGAGCGTGAGTTCTAGAGATCGAAATGAAGTGATTCCAGTGGCACTAAAAAGCTAACATCCATACCTTTCTGGAAATGTAATGCAAGAAAAATAAAAAGAGAAATATCATGGAAATCACATCCTGCAAAGTCAAATCTCGCATTCTGCCAATGTTGACCTTTGGCCATTCAAAATTTAATATCTGGAGCTACAGAACTCCAATTGATGCAAACTCAATTTGCGTGGATGCCTGACTTAAATACCTATCAACGCTCCAAGTTTCAGCCACAAACGATGTCATACGAGGGAGATATGAGTTTTCAAAGATGACAACTGAATTCTGCCAGCAAACAGGTTTTGTGAAGAACAAGTCCAAATTACATTCCGAAGCATCTAAACCGTCATCCAAGTTTTTATATCAGCAATTTAGCTCCTCTAAGTCGAGCTTGAAGATTTCATGCAAGGCTATTTCTTCTTTTAGGAAAAATAGTTATTGAAGTACTTAAATGTAAACTGCCAACTCAAGGGAGGACTACTTTGTAAAATAGAGACTAGGGTTTCTTAGCATATAAAAAGAAAGAGAGAAGGAGGCATCAGCCAGCAGAAAAGAGGGAGACCAGAAGGAGGCAGCAGCCAGCAGAGAATAAACACAAATTCTCTCCTCTACAAACCCAAAAATCATGCTCTTTTCATTCTTTAGAAGTAGTTGTTCAATAGTTATGCAAGGCTAAGCTCTTTTCTTGGTTGCAAGGACACAACAAACCTTCGGATTTCAAGAACCGTTAGATTTATTCTTCCTTTTATTTTCAGTTTATGTTATGAATGAGTATGATTGTTTTCCTATGCATATTTCCTATGATTGTTGTTGATGATTGCTAGAGCGGACTCTAAGTTATTGTTGTGAACAATCTATTGCTAAGTTTAATATCAAAACCGGAGTTGTGATATATGATCTTGTGAAGCAACTAAGCTTGATAATTGTGGCGGAACTACGTTATTGAACTTAGGGAAAACATTTGAACAAAGTGACACAAGCCTGCAGCTTTGTATGTTAATCTTGATGAAATTATCTAGTTCTTAAAGCTACCATTAAATTGAATCATTAGTGCGGACACTTTGATTGTTTGTTGGTTAGGATTAGTTATACGGCGGATCCGTTAATTAATCAACGTTAAGAAAAGATAAAATTTCGGAACATAAACTGCAATTTTCGTTTCAAGGATCGGTTCTAATTTCCGTTGGTGGATGTGTGCTTGCGACCAAGGTTCGTTTTCTTGATAAGTTTCGGTTTTAATTGATTTTGTTTGCTACTTTAATTGCTGCCATAGTTTAGATAATCACAAACCAAATCCCCCCCAATTACATAATGTACAACATAAAAATCTGACTTGAAACTTCCTTGTGGGATCGACCCCTTGCTTGCTCTATACTATCTTGTGTGTTGTGTTTGAAGCTAGGGTAATTAATTTGTGCGACCGCGACATCGCAACATTTATACTATACTTGTTTGAAATACCATTAGTGGATCCTCTAACCTTGACAATTGTTCTTATCATTGTTTAATCCTTACATTAATCTTCCATCTCAAAGTCCTCCTGAACTTCTTCTTATTATTAGTACTATTATTATTATTATTATTATTGTTATTGTTGTTGTTGTTGTTGTTGTTGTTTATAATTTATACAATTAACCTCCCTGTGGTTCAACCCCAGTCTTTCCGGGTTATTTATTACTTCGACACTCCTGCACTTGGGAGAAGACATCAATCTTTTGGTCGTGTCACCCTCTTCTTGCACATCCTCATCATCTAGGTCACTAAAATCCTCAACATTAGGTCCATACACTTCAACACTACAATATTCCTCTTTACCCATATCCTTATATTTTTGGATGACTAAGGGTTTAGAGGTGCAATCTAAAAAGATATGACCAAAACCTAGACAATTAGTACACTTAACCCTTGAACTCACCTTAGACACTTCATTGACAACTCGTTTGCCCTTATCTTTCTTATAAAGTTAGGAGTTACTAGGATTAGGTCTATGAGGTGGAGCACCTAACAAAGAATCACTACTTCTGAATTGGGACCTAATAGGGATACTATAAGAGTCCTTACGATTCTTCCACCGATTCTTTGTGACCAACCTGTAGTCTTTAACTACGGTATAAGCTTGGTCAACTGTAGATACACCTTGAAATACAACTTCTCTTCTAAGATCATCATTTAAGCCTTTATAAAATCTACGCAAAGTCATGGCTTCATTCTCTCTTATGGCACATCTAATCATGTAATCGTTAAACTACGTTATATACTCATTGATAGACTTATTCGCTTGTCTTAGATTGTTCCATTGGTCTAAAAGTTTATTCCTATAAAACTAGGGTAGGTACTTCTCCTAAAGTTTTTGTTTCATTTTGATCCAATCAGTTATAGGAGGTTTACGTCTCATCTCTAAACAATCCTCAACATCTCTCCAATAAATTTTGGCTTCACCAATGAGCATCTTAGCAAATCTAACTTTCCTATTATCAGAAAAGTTATGCCACTCAAAGAATCTATCCATATCACGAATCCACATATCAAATATCCAAGGGTTATGATGACCGTCAAAAGTGGGGGCTTCTATTTTGTTATGACTTAAGACTCGCTCATCAAAGTCATCATGTTTAGAGTAACCTAAATGATAGTCATACTAGTTTCGCTCAGAGTGAACTTGTCCATAATGATTATTCTTGTAATATTTATTGGTCTTTGAGTGCCTTATTCGAAAACTCTCTCGGGGCTCAATTCTTTTAAACATGTTGATCACCTAAGTTTGCAGTTCCCTTTAAATGGTCATAAGAGTATCACTAAAGGTTGAGTCTACGTAAGTGTAAACTTAAGCTTGGCCACTAGATAATCATGACACAAATGCATGCAATACTAACTTATAACTGGAATTGAGATCACAAATGGTTCTTGCATGTAAAATCACAATACAAAAATATAGCTAATTTTTTTTTATCTTTTTTTTTCCTTAAATATGGAGATTAATCAAGAACAAATTACACTAATAAAATTGTAAGCATGTAATATTAGATTCTTAAGTGTAAATGATTAATCAAACACGATGTCACAAGCAAGAACTCATAGTTATCAAATAGAATAAGATATTAGCTACCACTGATGAAAGAGGTTGATGAACAAAAATTAACAATTAAAAATGCTAGGTGAGATATTTTTTTTATGACATTTTTTTGGCACAAAAGTAATATTAATGGTAACTTTAAATGAAAATTGCAAAACCAAAGAAGGCAAAATTCAATAAATCAAAAGCTAGACTGATTCACTAAATATATTTGACAGAGGGAGCTGGAACTTGTTGTCGCTGACATGAAAGACTGGATGATGTGGCGGAGTATGCTGACATGGCAAGATATGCTTCAGTGGCGGCTGACATAGATGCTGCTTCGGAGTGATGACGTGGTGGGTGACGTGTCGATGCCGTGAAAGGTTACGTGGCAGGGTGAATTATTTTGTGTGGAGAGCTTCTGTTTCCTTCTTCCTTGCCTTCTATAATTTGTTGCCACTACTGACGGTGATGGTGCAAGAGAAATGGATCTGTGATTCTGCTTGGGATCGGCAATGCGAGGAAAGGGTTGTGGTGTCTGTGATGTCGCTACTGGACGGGGGCCTGTTGATCCGTTGTCACCGCCGGAAGGCAAGGGCACCGTGGATGGTGGTAGACGAAGATCTCGTTGATCCGATGTCGGTCTTTGGTTGTGGTGGGTTTGTGGGTGGCTGTGGCTGGTGGTTTGTAACGCTGGTTTGGTTGCTGAAGCCGAAGGTCTATTGTGGAGGTGCTGCTAATATGTGTCGGTGGTAGTAAATCGGCGTGGATCTGTGGGCTGATGTAGTGGTCTTCTCGGTCGTGGTGGGTCTGTTGCTGTGATCAGATGAGGCGCCGCTGATGGCAGGGGTGCCACTGCTGATGGCTGTCGTTGATGATGAACAGTGACAATTTTGATTTTGGCGGCTGTTTGCTGGTGGAGAAGATGAACTGTGTTTCCTTTTCTCTTTTTTTTCAATCATAAAAGTAGGACATTTTTTTAGATCAAACAGGATCTAGGGTTAAGCATAAACATGTAGACCGTTTAATTGTAAGAACAATTAAAAGCCATGCTCTGATACCAAATTTGATACGGGACAATAAATAATAAGAATTAAAACAAGAAAAGAAAGAAGCTTTAGAAAAAGAAAGAAGCTAAAGAAGAGAAGAAAGGGGATTGAAGCTATGCAAAGTCTGTAATATTTTCATTAATCATCAAAACTCCTTAACATTTAGAAAAGTAGGGTATTAATACTAAAACCCTAATTAGAACAAGCGATTGGGCTTATAGCCCACTAAATAAAATACCCAACAATAATTAAATCAAACCCAACAAATAAAGACAAATTAATAAATCTCAACTAAAAGTTCATATAAATTAAACCCAAAAACATAAGTTAAAGCCCAATCTCTCAATTGTTTGGGCTATCCTCCATCGTCTATGATCATATGCGTGCATAAATAATATTTCGGGTTCGGTGTCCCCACCAATCCCCAAAGACACATAACAGGTGACTGATATATCTCACCGACAACCAACGTATGTAAAGAAATAAAAAATTGGCCGCATAATAAAACAAAGGTAGCTTGGTAGACCGCCAAGCCAACAAACATTTCCCAAGCCAACAGACCCACCGAACAACCCAAGTCCATAGCCTTCATTCAACATTGAATATAAGGTGGTTTTTCGTAAGATCATATAGAAAAACATTTGGAATTTTTGGAATATGAGATCAACCAAATTACTAGTGTTATCAAAATTCCTTTTATTTCTTTCTTTCCATATCAAATAAACAGTAATACTTAGAGAAACTCTTCTCATCCTCACTACTAGATTCTTCTTCCTAGAATTTAATCCACTAGTTGCTTTGTTCAGGGTAGCCAAACACCTATTTACTCTTAACCATGACCTTATCTTCCTCCACAAAAAAAAAGAGAGGTCCAATTACAGGAAACAAAAAAACAAATGGTTATGATTCTCCTCGTGATGCTGGCAGAGAACATAAGAATTTTTTGTCTCGATGAATCTTAATCGATCCCTTGTTCTTAGTCTCCCAACATAGCCAACCAAAGATGAAGTTGTGCCTTGTCTAGGAAGGCACCAGCATTCCCAAACTACATTTCCATAGGACACAAGACTACCTTTAACTCTGAGGTATTCGTAGGCATTTGCAGAGAAGGGCCATCACAATTTTCCCAACTTCTCATCATGGAAACCCCAATCCTCATGTAGCTTCTTTTTATTTTACCTTTTTATGTGGTTAGCATGATTTACGAGTTGTCAAGGTAACCCAAGTTGTCCAGTTTACGAGTTTGTTGGGTTTTTTTTTAATAAGCCTTGATTTTTTTATAGTTTATTTTTTTTTCATATAGTTTTAAAAAATATTTTTAGAGAAAAGTCATATTATTAAACTTTATAAATTAACAAAAATTAAAGGGTGTGAGGAAACCATTGTTCACCAACACACATTGTCCCGTCAATGAAAATAGTAATCCATAGTGTTTTGTTTTCTTTCTTTTTTTCTTTTTCTTTTTCTTTTTCTTTTTGATTTTTTGTTATGATTTTGTTTTTGTGTATTTTATCTTTTAATATTGGGATAGTTGAGAATTTGACTTCATCATTTATTTCATTTTATTTTACATTTCTATGAGGTTAGCATGGTTTTCAGGGTTTGTCAAAGTAAGTCGGGTTGCACTTGGTTTACAAGTTTGGTGGGGTGTCTTTTTTTTATGGATTTTATGTTTTTTTTAATTGATCTTGACTTCTTTACAGTCTATTTTTTTCTCATATAGTTAAAAAAAAATAGTTTTAAAGACAAACCATTTTATTAAACTTTATGAAGTAACAAAAATTAAACGATGTGGGGAAAACCACTATTCACCAAACACCCATTGCACTGTGGATTACAATAGTAATCCACGTTGTTTTGCTTTATTTTTTATTTTTTTAATTTTGATTTTGATTTTGATTTTTTTGATTTTTTTTCGATTTCATCTTTTAAAATCAAGATTGTTGAGAATTTAGCTTTGTAATTTGGTTCTTTTTATTTTACCTTCGTATGAGTGATTAGTACTTAAAAGTGCATTTTTATCAAGGTTTTATATCATCATTTTGCACTTGAAGTATCAATAACTCCTTAACTAAAGCATGTTTTATAATAACAAGTTTGATACTATAAGATACCTTTAATTTATGGTAAATGTTCATCTTAAATGCAGGCCTATCATATAAATCAAATGATTGATTGATGAGTTTAACCACTGAAATTGAGAAGACAAAGAGAGGGTTAAGCTTAGAAAAGAGATGTTGGTTCAGTCCAAACTGGAACACTGTTTAGTCATTGGGTCATATCTGGAGTTGTAGATCTTGGATTTCAATTTGGTTTATATGGCTAGAAAGCTAAGACATAGGACTAAAACATTCATGCGGAATGTAAGACTCAATTCTACTGTTTGAAAGTCCAAATCTTAGCAACAACGGAGAAGTCAGAATCTGTCATACAACCCAGACACTATTCAGTGTTCAGCCTATATCTCGAGTTCTAGAAGTCCAAATGCACCGAATTGTTTTTGTTGGAAAGCTGAGACAATTTCCTAGAACTTTTATGAGGACAATCTGTTCAAATTCTAACGTTATCAATGACGTTTTGTTCAGACAAGAAGATAAGGATTGTTACCAAGTCAAGATGTGGCCACCCAATCAACAATTAGTTATCAAATCAATAGTTTCAAATTTTAGCCTATAAAAGGAGGCATTTGCCATGCATTTAGGCATCTTGATTTTCAGATCAAGATCATATTCTTGCTCTCTCTCTTTTGTAATGCTTAAGTTTTGCTTTTATTAATATCTTGTTTATGTCTTTCATTTCCTTTCCTTTACTTAGTAAACTTATATCTTATTTATATTCTAATCTTGTTTATTTATGTTTCCCTCTTTGATTATATTAGTTAAGTTTATTATGTCAAGGTGAAAAGGTTTCACTAATGGTGTAAGAATAAGTGTAGTATAAACTCAACATGGACTTTAATGTTTGATACTAACATGTTTTATATTTGTTATCTTGTTCACTTTTAATACTTTGCTTGTTAAATGGTTAATCTAGATTTATGTTGTATAATACTTGGTACAACAAATACTTGACACTTTCATAGCCCAATTGTATGGTATAATCGACACCTGTGCTATGAAAGGAACTTGATTTGTTGTTAACATAAGTTATAATCACGAATACTTGATAACATTTACAAATATTAGCATTATTCGAATAAGATAACTAATGCAATTATGTTAATAATTTATAATCCGATTGGAACCTTCTTTGTGTGTGGTTTCTAGTTGAGTAATAAAAAGAGTTTATACTATACTTGTTTGAAATACCATTAGTGGATCCTCTAACATTGACAATTATTTTATCCTTGTTTAAATCCTCCCATTAATCTTACATCTTAAAGTTCTCTTTAACTTCTTATTATTATTATTATTATTATTATATAGTTATCCTCCTTGTGGTTCGACCTCGGTCTTGTCGGGTTTTTATTACTTCGATACTCCTACACTTGAGAGAAGACATCAAATTTTTAGTTGTGTCAAGTTTTTGGCGTCGTTGCCGGGGAGGTAAATTCTTGTATAAATTATAGTATTTATTTTATTTTCTCTTTTCTCTTTTGTTGTATCTAACTTTGTTTCTTTTGTTTTGTTTCCTTTTGTTTTGTTTTCTTCTTCCCTTTATTCTCTTCCTACATGTGCATAAGAGTTTGGTCACGTACATTAAGTGGTAGACTTTGTAGGGTATCCTCATCATTTTCAGAAAATATGGTCGAAGAAGACAACCAGTCGCTTTGTAATGAGAATAATGAGAATAACCGTATTAGAACACTTAGATACCACATGAATCCAACAAGAACAAGTTCACCCTCATGCATAGTTTTTCCTCCTGATGCATCTCATTTCAATTTTAAGCTAGATATTATTCAACTTTTACCTTTTTTTCATGGCTTAGATTTAGAAAATCCATACTTGCATTTAATGGAATTTGAGGAGGTCTGTAACACCTATAATAACTTAAATTGTAGCATGAACATCATCAGATTAAAGCTTTTTCCTTTTTCATTAAAAGATAAAGCTAAAGCATGGCTACAAAATTTGAGACCAGGATCCATTCGTGCTTGGGATGAAATGCAACAACAATTTTTAAAGAAGTTTTTTCCATCTCACATAATAAACTCTTTCAAAAAACAAATCACCATTTTCACTCAAAAACTAGGAGCAACATTTTACCAATGTTGGGATAGGTATCGAGACTTGCTTAATACTTGCCCTCGTCATGGTTTTGAAATATGAAGATTGATTTCATATTTTTATGAAGGGTTAACACCTAGAGATAGGCAAATGGTTGAATTGATGTGCAATGGAACTTTTGAAGATAAAGACCCTAATAAAGCAATGGAGTACCTAGACTTGCTAGCTGAAAATGCTCAAAATTGGGACACTATAGGCACTTATGAGGCATCGGGTTAAACTCAACCTCATACATCTAGTGGAGGAATGTACAACCTTAGGGAAGATCATAACCTCCAAGCTAAATTTACATCTTTAGCTAGAAAATTCGAAGCACTAGAATTGAAAAAGAGTGGTCAATTAAAATCTATTCAAGACATTATGTGTCAAATCTGTGAAACCAATAAACACTCAACCAATGATTGTCCAACTTTGCCTTCTTTTAGGGAATGTCTCCATGAACAAGCTCATACTTTAAACAGTTTTCAAATGCCCAATCATAACCCATACTCGCAAACATACAACCCTGGTTGGAGAAATCACCCAAATTTCAGTTGGAAGAGTGATAACAATAATGCACAAACTTCACAGCCACCGTTTCAAGCACACTATAATTTCCAAAATTCTCATGGATATACACCTCCTTATACTCCCCCTCCTAGAAGAAATCTTGAGGAAACATTGCATGCATTCATTGAAAAGCAAGAGGAAATCAACACTCAAAATGCTCAAACTATGGCAGATTTGAAAGATACTCCTGCAAAATTCACATTTGCTCTCAGTTTTCAAGAGAAAGGTAAGTTTCCATCTCAACCATAGCAAAATCCCAAGGGGCAATACAATACAAATGCAAGTAGTTCTGGAAGCCAACACATGGATCAAGTCAAATCAGTCATCACTCTTCGTAGTAGTAAGGTTATTGAAAAACCCACTCTTGAACCTTGTGAGAAAGATGATGAGTTAAACTCTGAGGGTAAGGAAGGGGTTGAATCTGAACATTGCAAAGAAAGACCGATTCTCCGCCAAAGACTTCTATTTCCTCATGCCATGACCAAACAAAGGAAAGGCAATCACAACCCTGAAATCTTTGAAACTTTCAAACAGGTAAGGATCAATATACCTTTGTTGGATGTTATTAAACAGGTTTTGTTCCTTTTTATGCTAAATTTATGAAAGATCTATGCACTGTGAAGAGAAAACTGAATGTGAAAAAGAAAGCCTTTTTAGCCGAACAAGTAAGTGTCATTCTTCAAAACAATAATGCTTTGAAATATAAAGACCCTGGTTGTCCTATAATTGAAAGAGCTTTACTTGATCTTCGAGCTAGTGTGAATTTACTTCTATATTCAGTTTTTCAAAGTCTCAATCTAGGTGAGTTAAAACCAAATTTTGTAACTCTTTTACTTGCCGATAGATCTATTATTACAAACTCTGAAAATGCATAAAAATGCATTAGGATGGACCATAGCTTACATAAAAGGAATTAGTCCTTTGATTTGCACACACAAAATTTATTTGGAGGAAAATGCTAAACCCTCTAGAAAAATGCAACGAAGGGTTAATCCTAATATGAAAGAAGTAGTGAAAAATGAAGTCATTAAGCTTCTAGATAATGGAATCATTTATCCTATTTCTGACAAAGAAATGGATAAGTCCTACCCAAGTTGTACCCAAGAAGTCTCGGAGTCACTATGATAACAAATAAGAAAAATAAGTTAATTCCAACTAGGACTATTACTGGTTAGCGCATGTGCATTGACTATAGGAAACTTAATTCAATGACTAAAAAAGATCATTTTCCTTTGCCTTTCATGGATCAAATCCTAGAAAGAGTTGCATATCATGAATTTTATTATTTCCTAGATGGCTATTCAGGTTACAACCAAATTGAAATTGCATTGGAAGATCAAGATAAGACTACTTTCACATGTCCATTTGGTACTTTTGCATATCAAAGGATGCCTTTTGGATTATGTAATGCACCAGCCACATTTCAAAGATGCATGCTTACCATATTCAGTGATATGGTTGAACATTTTCTTGAGATTTTTATGGATGATTTTTCTGTTTTTGGTGATTCATTTGATGATTGTTTGACTAACTTAGAAAAGGTTTTGAGCAGGTGTGAAGAGAAGAATCTTGTACTGAATTGGGAAAAATATCACTTTATGGTAACAAACGGCATTGTACTTGGTCACATTGTTTCATCAAAAGGAATTGAGGTTGACAAATCTAAAATCAAGTTCATTGCTAACTTGCCAACACCAAAATCTATTAAAGATGTTAGATCATTCTTAAGACATACTGGTTTTTATAAAAGGTTCATCAAAGATTTTAGTGTAACATCTAAGTCATTGAGTAACCTTCTAACAAAGGATAATATTTTTTAATAGACTAAACATTGTGAAGAAGCCTTTGTTAAACTTAAAAACTTGCTTACTTCTACTCATGTCATCCAACCTCCGGATTGGTCATTACCTTTTGAAATAATATGTGACACTAGTGATTATGTTGTGGGTGCTGTCTTGAGACAAAGAAAAGATAAGAAACCTTATGTGATTTATTATGCAAGTAAAACTTTAAATAGTGCTCAAATGAATCACACCACTACTGAAAAAGAATTACTTGCAATAGTATTTGCATGTGAAAAATTCAGGTCTTATCTTGTTGGCTCATCTGTTGTTGTTTTTAGTGATCATGCAACATTGAAATATCTTCTTTCTAAGAAAGATTCTAAGGCTAGATTGGTGCGATGGATTTTGTTACTTCAAGAATTTGATATCACAATCAAAGACAAGAAAGGCACCGAAAATGTTGTCGCAAATCATTTGTCAAGATTGACAACAAATTCGAAATCTGACATCACACCAATCGATGACTACTTTCCTGATGAATCTTTACTTTCTGTCTCTACAATGCCTTGGTTTGCTAATATTGTTAATTTTCTTGTTTCATGACAATTGCCAGCTTATTGGAGTACCCAAGATAAAAGAAAGTTCTTGAACGAAGTGAATAACTTTTATTGAGATGACCCTTATTTATTCAAATATTGTCCTGCTCAAATATTTCGAAGATGCATTCCTGACAATAAGATAAGTAGTGTCATTAAATTTTGTCATTATGAGGCATGTAGGGGTCATTTCTCATCAAGAAAGACAACTACAAAAATCTTACAAAGTGGATTTTACTGGTCCATCATGTTCAAAGACTCACATGCATTCTGCAAGACTTGTGAAAATTGTCAAAAGTTAGGATCTATTTCAAAACGTCACTTATTCTTGTCATTAAGATCTTTGACTGTTGGGGTATAGATTTCATGGGTCCATTTCCTCCATCATTTAATTTCTTATACATATTAGTCGCAGTTGATTATGTTTCAAAATGGATAAAGGCAATTCCAAGTTGAAACAATGATCACAAAACAGTGATAAAGTTTTTGAAAGAAAATATTTTGAGTCGATTTGGAATCCCTTGAGCCATGATAAGTGATGGTGGAACACATTTTTGCAACAAGTCATTTGAGTCTTTAATAAAAAAAATATAGAATCACACACAACGTTGCCACCCCTTATCACCCTTAGACAAGTGGACAAGTAGAGCTTGCTAATAGGGAGATCAAACAGATCTTGGAGAAAACAGTGAACCCTAATAGGAAAGACTGGTCTTTAAGACTTAATGATGCACTTTGGGCTTATTGAACTGCTTATAAAACATCATTAGGTATGTCACCTTATAGACTAGTCTATGGAAAACCTTGTCACTTGCCTATGGAACTTGAACATAAAGCTTATTGGGCTATTAAAGCTTTCAATTCAAATCTTGATGATGCTAGTCACCGCGAAAATTACAAATAAATGAGCTTAAGGAAATAAGAAATGATGCATATGAAAATTCAAGAATTCATAAAGCAAGAATTAAAGAGTTTCATGACAATAAAATACTGAGAAAAACATTCAATGTTGGTAAAAAAGTCTTGCTTTATAATTCTTGACTCCATTTATTTCCTGGAAAACTAAGATGAAGATGGAGCGGTCCTTTTATTATGAAACATGTGTATCCATATGGGGCCTGTGATATCGAGAATCCAAAGAATGACAATGTTTTCAAGGTAAATGGACATTGTTTGAAAGTTTATTTTGACAATTTTTCAGTTGAAAATGACTCTATTAAATTGGGTGATCCTGTATATAAAGATTGATTCTTTTTCTCACATTGTTTTTGTGTTTTTTTTTGTGTGACTTTTGTTTTGCTAGTCTCTCTCACCCCGGTTAAATGGCGGATAACGGTACTCCGTGACTCTTAAGTCGGTTCTTTCAGTTTCCCATGATAACTAATATTTGTGTATATATTTATGCAATTCTTTGCTCTTTCTCCCTTCTTTGAATCTCTTCTCCAATTTTCATTTGAAAATAGATACCACTCTTGAAAAATTGAAAAAGTGTTTTCCCGCTCTGCCTCAGAATGCGATTGCAAAAATTTACCGTGCTAGGTGTGCAAGATTGCAGTTGTTAATGAATCATGGAATTCCTAAAGATATTTGATGGCTAATTGAAGCAAATGTCTGATTATCAAGTGAGTCCTCCAATTCTTTCATTTCATACATGCCTGGAATAGGTAAAAGCACTTTTGCAAAGAAACGTCGTGCAAAACGACCGAAAGTCTATCACGATGTGCCGATGGACTTGTAATGCAACATGTCGTTCTTTAGGAATGGTATCTCTAAACCGTGAAGATAAAATACAATTCATTAAGGATGGCCTGAGTAAGGGGTCTTCAAATAATCTTCTATTGACTCTTGAGACGCATCCTAGTGGAGATGTGCATCGTGCAATTCATGATTTATGGCCATAATTCCATAAAGAACATGCTCGATATAGTCTTGGGAATCTGACTAAAAAAGACCTTGTTTGCTAGTTTTTAAGAAAATTGGATGGGAAGCCTATCCCCGACCCATTGAGGGCGTTTAAGTCGTTTTTGGACGTAAAACCAAGGGAAGATGAGAGCCACAATCACAACTACCTGTACATACACATGTTTTTTTAAAAAAAACATTAAAAAATAAAAAAATAAAGAGAGAGAGAGAGAGAATGAGACTCCAGCTGACCTATATATAGGTGGTATGATTGCATTTTCAATTTCTCATCTATAAAATCTTCTCTTCTTTCCCTTCATTTCTACTCAACCCATACATTCAACAGATATAGAAGTGTGTAGAAATGACAGGTTTCTCAAGTCATCACATAAAAAATATTTTTGTTTTCGGTGGATCCAGTCTTGGGAAAGAAATAGAGTTTTTAGAATCAGCAAAACATCTTGGTTAGGTACTAGCTGAGAGAAAGATTCATTTAGTGTATGGGGGAGGCAGCCTTGGGTTAATGGGGGTGTGTGTCAATAGCTGTATTTTTAGGAGGGAGTCAAGTTTTGGGGGTCGTCCCCAAAGCTTTAGCAAAAGGGGATATCATTGGAAAAACAATTAGAGAGGAACTACATGTCTCTATGATGTCTGATCGAATGGATGCAATGTTTAACCATGTTGATGCCTTCATTGCCTTACCAGGTGGTCTGGGCACATTGGAAGAGATCTTTCATATTTCCTGTTGGGCCCAACTACACATTCACCATATACCTATAGGTTTGTTAAATGTTAATGGTTTTTATAATAAGTTGTTGTCTTTTCTTGATCATGCTGTGGAACAGGAATTTCTAACATCTTCGGCATGATAAATCATAATCTCTGCTTTACGCTTTGAACAATTGATTGACCAACTACAATCTTTCATCCCCGTAATTGATCCCTCCATGAGTCGTATAAATTGGTCAACTAAGGAAAGTCGTAAAAAGCTTAGATTGGATTTGAGCCTTTGTTTGTGAATCCTTGTGTCTTTTGGTTTTATTAATAGCATATTATTTTGTTTTGTTATTTCTTATATTTGTTTAAGTGTGTTTCAGGTTTGTCGGTGTTCGTTGTTTCAGGTGATGTCTTCTATACTCTATCTTTCTACCTTAGGACATTGAGGACAATGTCTTGTTTTGGTTGAGGGGAAAGGGCAATAGTTGATATTAAAAAAAAATAACAACTGTGTTTTCTATTTCATAAACCATTTGCAAAACTGTTGTTACTAGGATGGTAGAGTAAAGGAGTTCTTTTGTTAAAGTGACTCTTGAGACACATCTTAGTAAACATTCTTAACAAAGTCTATCAAAATACTTGAAATATTCAGGTTTACAAACTCTCACATTTTTATTATTTAATTCTGTTCATATACTCATTTAACAAGTATTCTTAAACCTTCATTTTCACACACACACTTTAACATATGATTGTGGGTTGCAGATTGGATTATTACATTATTTATGTTCTTTTGTTAAAGGTAACAACTAAGGGATTTATGTTCTTTTGTTAAAGGTAACAACTAAGGGAAATGGATAGTATATAATTTGCAAAAAAAAAATTGATGATAATAAAAATATAGATAAGTTTGGTTTCGTAGCCTCCCTAACCTAAGCAATTAAGCCCGAAGGGGTGTTTTAACACCTAATACCCTAAAGTCAACTAACTTGGGAGATATTGGCCCAACACTTGTTATATGGGTTGAGGATAAAAGCTTAAGGGAATCAGACATTGCACTATCTACGTATCAGTATCTGTAACCCGAGTTACTAAGCTCGTAGAGGTGTTTCAACACCTTATGCTTTAAGACCAACTGGTCTGGGAGTCATTAGTCAAAAGCTTGTTACATGGGTTAAACATGCATTGTGTATTAAGTTATATGTATATATATTAAAAAAAAAAGAAAAAGATAATAATCCCAACCCAAGGAAGTTAACCTTAAACAATAGAACAAAAATTTTGTTTTCTTCCAAGTAAAGCCTCATAACTATGTGTTGATATATTGAGCACAAAAGGTAGGTTTATTAATATCTTGTTTAAGAAGTATGAAACAGATATATAAATTTAATGAGAGTTTGTTTACTTGGATAGATTAATGGAAGTTGAATGATGAATGCCTTGCTTTGTGGAACTTGTCAATTGTTTTATCTATTTTAACGCTTTGATTACTAGGGACTAGTAATAAGCTGGTTGGAGGGTGTGAGTAGTACTTAAAAGTGCATTTTTATCAAGGTTTTATATCATCATTTTGCACTTGAAGTATCAATAACTCCTTAACTAAAGCATGTTTTATAATAACAAATCTGATACTATAAGATACCTTTAATTTATGGTAAATGTTCATATTAAATGCAGGCCTATCACATAAATCAAATGATTGATTGATGAGTTTAACTACTGAAATTGAGAAGACAAATAGAGGGTTAAGCTTAGAAAAGAGATGTTCATCTTAAATGCAGACCGAAATTGATTTATGGTAAATGTTCATCTTAAATGGTTCAGTCCAAATTGGAACACAGTTCAGTCATAGAGTCATATTTGGAGTTGTAGATCTTGGATTTCAATTTGATTTATATGGCTAAAAAGCTAAGACATAGACCTAAAACATTCATGGATAATGCAAGACTCAATTCTGTTGTTTGGAAGTCCAAATCTTAGCAACAACGGAGAAGTCGGAATCGTCCCGACCCTCTAACCCGTTCAGTGTTTAACCCATATCTCAAGTTCTAGGAGTCCAAATGCACCAAATTGTTTTTTTTTTTGGAAAGCTGAGACAATTTCCTAGAACTTTCATGAGGACAATCTATTCAAATTCTGACGTTATCAATGACGTTTTGTTCAGACAAGAAGATAAGGATTGTCATCAAGTCAAGATGTGGTCACCCACTCAACAATTAGTCATCAAATCAATAGTTTCAAATTTTGGCCTATAAAAGGAGGCATTTGCCATGCATTTAGGTATCTTGGTTTTCAGATCAAGATCATGTTCTTGCTCTCTCTTTTTTTGTAATGCTTAAGTTTTGCTTTCATTAATATCTTGTTTATGCCTTTCATTTCCTTTCCTTTACTTAGTAAACTTATATCTTATTTATGTTCTAATCTTGTTTATTTATGTTTCCCTCTTTGATTGTGTTTAGTTAAGTTTATTATGTCAATGTGAAAAGGTTACACTAATGGTGTAAGAATAAGTGTAGTATAAACTCAACATGGACTTTAATGTTTGATGCTAACATGTTTTATATTTGTTATCTTGTTCACTTTTAATACTTTGCTTGTTAAATGGTTAATCTAGATTTATGTTGTATAACCCTTTGTACAACAAATACTTGACACTTTCATAGCTCAAACCGTATGGTATAACCGACACCTGTGCTATGAAAGGAACTTGATTTGTTGTTAACATAAGTTATAATCATGAATGCCTGACAACATTTACAATTATTAGCATTATTCGAATAAGATAACTAGTGCAATCATGTTAACAATTTATAATCCGATTGGAGCCTCCTTTATTTGTGGTTTCCAGTTGAGTAATAAAAAGAGTTTATACCATACTTGTTTGAAATACCATTAGTGGATCCTTTAACCTTGACAATTATTTTATCCTTGTTTAAATCCTCACATTAATCTTACATCTCAAAGTTCTCTTCAACTTCTTCTTTTTCTTCTTCTTGTTATTATTATTATTATTATTATTATTATTATTATTTATAATTTATATAGTTAACCTCCATGTGGTTCGACCCCAGTCTTGCTAGATTATTTATTACTTCGACACTCCTACACTTGGGAGAAGACATCAACTTTTTGGTCAAGTCAATAAGGTTAGCATGGTTTACAGGTTTGTCAAGGTAACCCCAGTTGCCCCGGTTTACGAGTTTGGTGGGTTGTCTTTTTTTCTTTTTTTAATTGAACTTGACTTTTTTTATAGTCTATTTTTTTCTTATATAGTTTTAAAAATATTGTTAGAGAAAAATCACGTTATTAAACTTTATAAAGTAACAAAAATTAAAGGGAACAAGGAAACCATTGTTCACCAACACACATTGTACTATAAATGAAAATAGTAATCCACAGTGTTTTGCTTTCTTTCTTTCTTTCTTTCTTTGTTTTTTCTTTGAATTTTTGTTATGATTATGTTTTACATATTTGTTTTTATAGATTTTATCTTTTAATATTAGGATAGTTGAGAATTTGGCTTTGTAATTTATTTCTTTTTACTTTACCTTTCTATGAGGTTAGCGTGGTTTTGCGGGTTTGTCAGGTAAGTCGTGTGGCAATGGTTTATGAGTTTGGTGGGGTGTTTGTTTTAATGGATTTCGTGGGTTTTTTTAATTGATCTTGGCTTCTTTATAGTCTATTTTTTTCTCATATAGTTAAAAAAATAGTTTTAGAGACAAACCATTTTATTAAACTTTATGAAGCAACAAAAATTAAAGGATGTGGGGGAAACCACTGTTCACCAAACACCAATTACACAATGGATTACAATAGTAATCCATAGTGTTTTGCTTTCTTTTTTGTTTTTCTTTTTTCTTAAATTTTTGTTATGATTTTTTTATTTTTGTTGATTTTATCTTTTAAAATTCAGATTGTTGAGAATTTAGTTTTGCAATTTGCTTCTTTTTTTTTTTATCTTTATATGAGGTTTGTGTGGTTTACGGTTTACCAAGGTAACCCAAGTTGCCCCGGGTAAACGACGAGAGTAACTATGATTCTCTTAAGGTAGCCAAATGCCTCATCATCTAATTAGTGACGTGCATGATTGGATTAATGAGATCCCTACTGTCCCTGTCTACTATCCAGCGAAACCACAACTAAGGGAATTGAGTTGTCAGCAGTGAGTCACTTTTCGCTAACAAATTCTGGTTTCAGCAGTGAATCAGTTTTTGCAGCCAAACTATGTTGTCCATAGTGAATAAGTTTTCGCAGTCGAATTGTGTTATCTATGGTCGAACATTTGTGTCAGTAGCGAATCAATTTTTGGTGCCAAATTGTGTTGTCTGTAGCAAATCCGTTTTCGCTGCCGAATTATGGTATCAACAACGAATCAGTTTTCGCTACCAAATTAAGTTGTCTACAACAAATCTGTGTTCGCTGCAGAATTGTGTGGTTGGTAATGAATCAGTTTTCGCTGTCAAATTTTGTTGTTGTTGGCAGTGAATCAATTTTCGTTGTCGAATTGTGTTGTTGGCAGCGAATCAGTTTTCGATGTTGAATTATAGTGTCTATAGTGAATCAGTTTTTGCTGCCAAATTATGGTTTCAGCAGCGAATCAGTTTTCAATGCCAAATTCATGTTTCAACGGCAAATCAGTTTTCGTTGCTGAATTATAATGTCTAGCGAATTTGTTTTCGTTGTCGAATTAGCTTGTCTATAGCGAATTTGTTTTCATTGCTTTGAATTATGTTGTCTGCAGCAAATTTGTTTTCACTGCCGAATTATGGTGTCGGCAGGGAATCAGTTCTCGCTTCCAAATTGTGTGGTGGGCGGGGAATCAGTTTTTCCTGCTGAATTATGTTGTCAGCAGCAAATCTGTTTTCACTGCTGAATTGTGTTGTCACTAGCAAATGTGTTTTCGCTTCTGAATTTTTATGTCTGCAAGGAATCAGTTTTCACTACCAATTTGTGTTGTCTCTAGTGAATCAGTTATCACTGTCGAATTGTGTTGCCTACAGCGAATAAGTTTTCACTCCATATATGTTGTCTGCAGCGAATCCATTTTCGTTGCCAAAATATGTCGTTGGCAGAGAATCAGTTTTTGCTGTTGAATTGTGTTGTCTGCAACGAATCTGTTTGGCTGCCGAATTGTGTTGTCGGTAGCTTATAAGTTTTCACTGTTGAATTCTAGTTTAAGTAGCAAATCAGTTTTCTCTACCCAATGATGTTGTCGGCAGCTTATCAGTTTTCACTGTTGAATTCTAGTTTCAGCAGCGAATTAGTTTTCACTTCTGAATAGTATTTTCTGCAGCGAATTAGTTTTCATGTCGAATTGTGTGGTGGGTAGCGAATTAGTTTTCGCTCCCAATTGTGTTGTCTGTAACGAATCAGTTTTCATTGCCAAATTGTGTTGTCTACAGTGAATAAGTTTTCGCTCCATATGTGTTGTCTACAGCGAATCCATTTTCGCTATCGAATTATATCGTTGGCAGAGAATTAGTTTTTGCTGCCGAATTGTATTGTCTACAGCGAATCACTTTTCGCCGCCGAATCTGTGTTGTCTCTGACCAATCGCTTTTCTCTGCGAATTGAGTTGTCTGCTTTGTGAATCTGTTTTCACTACAAAAATATGGTGTCGGTAGCGAATCTGTTTTGGCTGCTGAATTGTGTTATCAACAGAGAATCACTTTTCACTGCAGAATTCTGGTTTCAGTAGGGAATCAGATTTTGCTGTCGAATTGTGTTATACGCAGCGAATCAGTTTTCGTTGCTAAATTTTGATTTCAGGCATGAATCAGTTTTTTTTGCCAAATTGAATTGTCTACAGGGAATCAGCTTTCGTTGCCGAATTGCGTTGTCTGTAGCGAATCAGTTTTGGCTGCCAAATTGTGTTGTCTATAGCGAATCAGTTGTCGCTTCTAATTGTGTTGTCTGCAGTGAATCCGTTTTCGCTGTCGAATTATGTCGTCGGGAGAGAATTTGTTTTTGCTGCAGAATTGTGTTGTCTACAACGAATCACTTTTTGCTGCCAAATTGTGGTGTCTCCAGCGAAGCAGTTTCGCTCTCAATTGTGTTGTCTGCAACGAATCCATTTTCGCTGCCCAATTATGTCGTTGCCAAAGAATCCGTTTTTGCTGCCGAACTGTGTTGTATGCAGCTAATCAATTTTCTCTACCGAATTTAGTTATCTACCGCAAATCCATTTTCGCTGCTGAATTGTGTTGTCGAGAGCGAATTAGTTTTTGACGCCGAATTTTAGTGATAGTAGCGAATTAGATTCCTTTTCTGAATTTTTACGTCTGCAGCGAATCAGTTTTTGCTGCCAAATGTGTTGTCTACAGTGAACCAGTTTTTGTTGATGAATTATGGTTTCAGCCGGGAATCAGTTTTTGCTACCGAATTGTGTTGTCTCCAGCGAATAAGATTTTGCTCCCAATTGTGTTGTCCGCAGCGAATCACTTTACCCTCCCAATTATGTTGTTTGCAACGAATCAGTTTTCGTTGCCGAATTGTTTTGTCTCTAGCGAATCGTTTTTGCTTTCAATTGTGTGGTGGGCAGAGAATTTGTTTTCGCTGCTAAATTGTGTTGTTGGCAGAGAATCAGTTTTTTCTGCTGAATTGTATTGTCTACATCGAATCAATTTTCACTACCGAACTCTATGGTCTACACCCAATCGATTTTCTCTTCCGAATTGAGTTGTCTAACACGAATTTGTTTTTGCTGCCGAATTGTGTTGTCAACAGCGAATCAGTTTTTGATGCCAAATTTTGGTGACAGCAGCGAATTAGTTTCCTCTTTTGATTTTTTGTGTCTACAGCGAATCATTTTCGCTGTCAAACTGTGTTGTCTACAGCGAATCAGTTTTCATTGCCGAAATATGGTGTCGGTAGCGAATCCGTTTTGGCTACCGAATTGTGTTGTCACTAGAGAATCACTTTTCGCTGCCAAATTATGGTTTCAGCAGGGAATCAGTTTTTGCTGCCGAATTGTGTTGTACGCAGAGAATCAGTTTTCGTTACTAAATTCTGGTTTTAGGCACGAATCATTTTTCGCTGCCGAATTGAATTGTATGCAATGAATCAGCTTTCCCTACCGAATTGTGTTTTCTGTTGTCACTAGAGAATCAATTTTCGCTGCCAAATTATGGTTTCAGCAGGGAATCAGTTTTTGCTTTGCCGAATTGTGTTGTACGCAGAGAATTTTCGTTACTAAATTCCGGTTTTAGGCACGAATCATTTTTCGCTGCCGAATTGAATTGTATGCAAGGAATCAGCTTTCCCTGCCGAATTGTGTTTTCTGTTGTCACTAGAGAATCACTTTTCGTTTGCCAAATTATGGTTTCAAGGGAGGGAATCAGTTTTTGCTGCCGAATTGTGTTGTACGCAGAGAATCAGTTTTCGTTACTAAATTCTGGTTTTAGGCACGAATCATTTTTCACTGCCGAATTGAATTGTATGCAAGGAATCAGCTTTCCCTGCCGAATTGTGTTTTCTGTAGCGAATCCATTTTCGCAGCGGGGAGTATGTCGTCGGGAGAGAATCATTTTTATTGCCAAATTGTTTTGTCTGTAGCGAATCAATTTTTGCTTTCACTGCCGAATTGTGTTGTTTGGAGCGAATCAGTTTTTGTTGCCGAATTGTGTTGTCTCCAGCGAATCGGTTTCTCTCTTAATTGTGTTGTCTGCAGCGAATCCGTTTCGTTGTGGAATTATATCGTTGGCAAAGAATCAGTTTTTGTCGCTGAATTGTATTGTCTGCAGTGATTCACTTTTCGTAGCCGAACTGTGTTGTCTCCAGCAATCAGTTTTCTCTGCCGAATTGAGTTGTCTACCACGAATCCATTTTCGCTGCATATTATGTTGTCAACAGCGAATCAATTTTTTATGCCAAATTTGGTGACAACAGCGAATTAGTTTCCTCTTCTGAATTTTTGTGTCGGCAACGAATCAGTTTTCGCTGCCGAATTGTGTTGTCTATAGCGAATCAGTTTCCGCTACCCAATTCTGGTGTCGACAAATCAATTTTCACTGTTGAATTGTGTTGTTCGCCGTGAAACAGTTTTTGTTGTCGAATTGTGTTGTCCGCAACAAATGAGTTTGCAATGTAGAATTGTGTTGTCTGAATTTGGTGACAGCAGCGAATTAGTTTCCTCTTCGAATTTGTGTCTCAGCGAATCTGTTTTTGTACACCATCATTCCATCAACCGCATCGTGTGATTGGTGTCATGTCATACGCTCAGTAGTCTTTAGTGACATAAATAACCTCTACAGTCTAGGTGTGATTGAGAAGTATTTAAGTTTTTTTATGTGCTACAAGAGTCTTTTCCCTGCCAGTTCTAGGTTTATAATGGGAATGCTCACATGTTCTGCACTCGGTCAGCATGCAGAAGTTTTGACACATGTCAATTTTCTAGTATCCTAGACCGAGGGGTTTCGTTATGGACTTAGCAGCATAGAAGTTCTCTTTCAGCATGTTCCTTTTAGATAGAATGTTTCTCGCCTATTCAACAATTATGTCATAACTGGCCTCACTCAACCCATAATCCGACTTGACGGTAAACACTTGTGCAACAACAAATAATTTACTGTGATTTATGTAGTCATCCCATAATGAATGGTCAAAATCTTTCAAAAGATCAAAAAACCTGGTCGTATCTATATTAGATTCTTCATCTACGATTGGACATTGACCGGCATGACCCTGATTCATTCTCATCGCATCTATAACCATAGTCCTATAAGGATTACTGTTGTCAATTTCAACTCCATACACGTAGCTAGCACTAGAAGTTGGCCCAACCATCCTTTTTGCCATGGTCGTGTGAGGAACAAATGGTTCTCCATGTGCATACCAACACAAGTATTCCTCTATGAACTCTTTGTGTAGAAGATGCATCATTACAACATCTGGATGGAGAAACTTTTTATTTTGACACCTCCTGTATGGACACCTAATACCGCCTCCATTAATATTTCTCGAAATAGATGTTATGTATTTAATAAAAACCTGAATCTCATTACAGTAATTCATCCTCCACAATCCTTGGGGTGAATCCTTATACATCAATGACTTATATTGGACCTATATGTATCAAATAATGATAACAACAATATGTATTAATTAACCATGTTAAGTAAATAATCAACCTACTTTCATACTTCTCTTAATTCATTATTAATTATTTACGTACATATAAATTTGTACACATTAATTTACAAAAATTACAACTCGACAATAAAATTGACAAAATATAAAATGGACTCGTTAAACAAGCCACTATTTATATCATCACAACACACCTAAGTAGGTAATTCGACATAAGTTTCAACAATTTACAAACAAATGTAATTTTAGAAAATCTAAAACAAACCATAACATATATAAAATCATGTATCCATGCAGCAAGTTTATTAGAGGAAAAAAATAAAACAAGTAAACTCCCAAACAAAATACATATACTAAAAAAATATAAAATATAAAATTTGACATTTCAAAATTGTGTTCAAATTTTAAAAATGATAGATTTACTTAAAATGGAAAAATCACAATAAAATTGTTGTTGTTACTGGACAAATCGAGGAAGGATGAGTTGTATTGAGATAGGGGGTGATGTAGGGGGGAGAGGGGGGGTATTAGTTGCAGATTTGGGGGGGTTGTTTAGTTGCAAAGGGGAAGAATGAGAAATGGGGGAGGAGAGGGTTGATCAGGTCATATATTAACTATAACCGATGAAATTATCGACGAAATGTTTCTGTCTATCAATCCCTCGACAAATTTGTTGGTATAAGTGACACATCACTATACAGCTTTTTCTGTTTGAATCCAAGTGTAATTACTTTGGTAAAAGTGTCAATAAAAAATTACACTTCATCGTGCTTTTTGGTTTTTTTTAAATCCTTTTATTCCGATTAGGATTCCCTCGGTATTTACCGACAGAAATTTTTCGTCGGTAAATACCGAAAGAAACGGCGATAGGAACAATTCAATCGGTAAATACCATGCCAAAATACCGACAGAATATTTCTGTCACTGAGTTCTTTTGTATTCGTAGATTTTCCGGTAGGATTCATTATTGGTTTGACTTAACCTTTCAGTTACCGATTTCTCCATGTAATTAATATCATTTCATCAATTATATTCTGATTTAACATTTAAGTACAGAGTATGTTTATCATGTTAAATCATATTTGTTCTTACATAATAGTCATTGATCGTTTGAATAAGATTTGAAACTCTTTTCAAATCTCATTTCATTTTGGCTAAGGATTTCTCATTCAATACTATTTGAGAACAGATGGAATATTTTTTCTAATTCACCTAGCGTGATGAATCCTCTCTTGATCATTCAAGTACCTTCATATAGTTCATTCTATACCTAATGTCTACTCTTTCATTTCCTCGATTAAGATAACATGTAACAAGATCAAAACATAACATTCTATATATAAGATAACTTAATGATCTTAAGTTTAAGGATCACTTACACAACTGTCACGTGAGCCTTTCCATAGACATAAATGATTTCTCCATATGAAACTCTCATATAGGTCAGTTTAGTGCACATGTTTTATGACAAATACCTACATATTAGTTTTAGGTATCCATTATACCTCAGCTTATAAGAACAATTGTTTCCTTGCATAAATGTAAGAACATATTATGTACCAATCTCTATGGCTCTAATAAATGTTCAATATTTAAGAGAGTATTGACCATTAATATTTTAGGAATAATGATTTGATGTAATATGAATCTTATAATTATAACAACTTTATAATTTCCTTTGCAAAGCATTTTTGTCTCATAGACTTTATTATTACTCTAGATTTATAAATCAAATATTAGATTCATTAATATAATATTATATGAATATTAAAGATAAATTAAGCTTTTATTAATAATAAATATGTATTTACATGAATTTAATAATGTCACATGTAACCAATCGATTGGTTACTAGACATATTAAACTAGTAGATAACTCAGCATCTCTAATCTCAGCCAAGCACTGAGCCTAGACATATATAAATTTGACGAGTTGTCTGATCCACCATCTCTGGGCTCAACCAAGTGTTAAGCCTAGACATATATAGGTTTAGCGAGCTGCCTAACCCACCATCCCTGATGAGTCAGAGATATCTTACTTATACTTTAGTCGTTTCCCTTTAAAAAAAGAGACAAGCCACATGAGCTATAAAAGAGACTATGAAAATCAAATTGCATTTCAATTGGTTTTGATTTTTGGAGATCAAATTCATCACAATTGAAACTAACTAACCAACTGCTAAATAATTACCTGACTCACATTCAATATGATCTTACAAGCCATATTCAACATTCCTCACTCATGTACCTATAACTCGAATCAATATAACAATGAAAAACCAATAGATTTTGCAATTGACAATGCACAAAACTCCCCCGACTTACACACATACATCATATGTTTAACTAACTCTTATCGACAATATTAGAACTCACACATGGTCTATAAGTATTGATATTTATCCTATCAAACCCTCTAAAACTACCACCAAATTGAACCCTATTTTTTATTTTACCAATTCTTATGTCCCTCCCAAAGTTATTTATCCTAGCAAAGTTGATTCGGGTCAATTCAAAATAATATTTTTTTAAATTTTTTTTTAAAAGGTTAAAATAATATTATTTAAATATTTTTCTTAAAAAATTCAAATCAAATTTTAACCAGGTTACGAGTTGACTTACTAAGTTGATTAAGTCACACAAATAAACCTCCATTCCATTTATTTTAAAATCTAATATGATTTAAGGATCGACACCGGTCCCTTTATCTATTTATAAATATGAACATAACAAAAGTTGTTGTATTCATCCAATCCATTTGAGTTTGATGGAGAGACTTATATTAATCTATTTTAATATTCTTAGATCAAAATATCTTAGTTTTAGTTGTATAATTTTGAAAATTTCCTATGCTTTCATTAATAGGAAATGAAAGTGGATGGAAACCATCTTCAAATAATTAATTTCAAAAATTATTTTCTCTCGATATTTCCTCTGGAAAACCTTCTCCAACATGTGAAGATATCCTATAGAAATTCTTAAAAATTGAAAATTGCACTTCACCGTTAGATTTGGCTTGCCATTCAACTATTGTGGGGGTCATATTGAAGTTTTTTCGAAACTACAGATTTGACATTGAGAAATTTAACTTATAAGAGCCACTTTACACTAATGAGCTGTTTTGCAGGATATGGACCGTATATATATACACGAATTAAAATTGATACAAGGTTCAATTTGACCCAAAAACAATATAGATATTAATATGATAAAGTATTAAAACTTAAGGGACCATATTTGATTTTCACAATCATACAATAGTTATAGAATTGGGATTGGCTCAATAGGCACTGACCCGACCAGTTCAAGTTGAGAAGAATAAAAGGAAAAAAAAAAACTAAATTTTCAACTTGTAAATTGTTTTTTTTTTTTTTAAAAAAACTTATTTTTAATAGAAATAATATTATTTTGATTTTAAAAAAATCGAGAGATTAATTCTGGTTAATCATCTCTTAACCTGAGACTCGGGCTTCGTCTCGAGTTAACCCTTGAGTAACTATGCATCGTACAAAAAAGCCAAAGCTAGCATCACGTTCTCTGCCCTGTCTCCCTTTGACGGCTCTAATAAAAAAGCTCCGTCTCAGCTTCGCGCTTTTTTCTTTTTTCGTTTTTTTTTTTTTTGTAAAACCCTAATTTCCACTCACTCACTGAATCACTGTACCTTACTCACCTCCTCTCCTCAATTTGAATTAAACAAAACCAAAAAAAAAAAAACGACGTCTCCGAGTTTTGAGAGGTTTCAGCAATGGAGATTCAAAAACAAAGCAAACAGCAACAAGAGTTTGCTTTAGCATCAATGACTGAGCTCGCTTCTTCTTCTTCTTCTTCTTCGTCGTCGTTTTGTTCAGATTATCAATCTGTACCGGTAACTGCTAGGTTTAGCGCTGACAATGGAGATGTGGAGCTTCGATTTAACCGAGAGTCTGAATCAGCTGATTCTATCAGTGTTGATGTCAAAACTGCTCGGGTCAGTGATTATTATTTTCTTTTTTTAATTTGATTTTTTTTTTGTTTGGTTACCGAGAAAGCGTGCGAGATGGTAATGTAAGATACGGAATGTGTGGTTGATAATATTTTTAATTAGGTTTAGAAATTGGAATGTATAAAGATATGCATTTTGTGTTTCGGGGTTTAATTGCTGGTTTTGTTTTATTTTTTGGCAATTGAATCGATCAATGACAGTATTGTTTATTTTTTATTTTCTTAAGTACGGCAATGTTGTTGACATTTGGTAGAAATCGTAAAGGAATGTATTAATTGATGAGCTAAGTATGCGGAATTAGTGTTAATTTTTGGTTATTTTGTAAAAATTGGGGAATTATTTTGATTAGATCATCATATATGAGTAATGAAGATGATTTATTTTTTATTTTTGTTTTGTTTTGTTTTGTTCAGTTATTCAAGCTAGGGGCTTTACAATCAGTTTGCATAACCAAAGCGTCAGGTGCTGACACGGGCAAAGAGGTAGGGAGTTTTATTTTTATTCAGATTATGTAGTTCTTTTTTTCTTTCCATCCTACTGCATGCAGTGAAAAGGGACCCGTTCGGGGTTTTATATTAAGAAACATTTTTTACATTCCTATCTTATTTCACTTGCTGAGATAGTGGGGTTACTTGGAATTCCTCTTACGTGGTTTTACATGAGGCATGAGATATGCAAATTGCAATATGGCAATTCTCACATGCGAAGAGTTATTTTCCTACGCATTTGACTGTTGATTGGTATTGCATGATTGATGAAGCTTTTATGTTCATAATGTTAACAGTTTTACTTTTTACCAGAAATTTTCAACAGGAGTCACTGTCCAATTTAGAAATGAGGAGGAGAGCAGGGCCTTCCATTGTGCATTTGAACAATGGAAGAAGGAAGTCACTGTTCAAGGTGCTGTTTTGGAAATTTTGTCATGGTTTATTATAGATAGTTATCTGTTATAATACGGAGATACCCCTTTGTCACCTTTCCTGATTTTTTCTCTAGAAGTTCATGTCTTTTGACTGCGTTGCTTCAATAGTGGTTTCTAGAAGTTTGCCCATAAATGCATATGTAATCATAGAAGTTGGAACCCCAAGATGAATTAAAATAATTCATGTCGCATTAGCCATACACGTACAACTATATCCATATGAGGAAGAACTTAACTTTTGTTGAATGTGAAAATCTTGAAATACTTAGTCCTTTGGAAAACCTTGCCTTTAAAAATGGAAAAGTAAAATCCTTTTTTCCACTTTATGTCTAGATTAGGACTTGTATTTGACTTTCCTTCATCTAGCTTTTTGAAAGTTTTCTTCAAGAAAAATTTAACAGACAAAGAACTCTTTGTTAACTGCTCTTATGTTTTGTGAAGTTGTCAAAACAGGTTTCGTAATCCATAAGTACCCGCAATTTGCTCCTGATATTTACATATTTCCTTTTCCAGGAACGTTGCTAACTGATGGAGCAGTCACAGCTTGTAAAAGCAAGTTTGATGATAAAATAGAACCATCATCTGCCAAAATGTATTTCCATTACTATGGGCAATTGCTACATCAGCAAAACATGCTACAAGATTATGTGAGAACAGGTTAATCACTAACCATTATGTCACTCCTTTTGATCTTATCATAGATGTTTGCTTTCAATTTCTTAAGCTTTACAAAGCCTATCAAATCACAATGTTCTCTAGTTTGCTGCATGTGCTCAAAATGTCAAGTAAATCTATAATGGACACGTGATTTGAGTCAGATGGTGAGTGACAATATAAGCAAAAAATTTATGTTCCAGGAACCTATTATGCTGCAGTCATCGAGAATCGTGCAGATTTTTTTGGTCGTGTGGTGGTTGATGTTGGTGCTGGTAGTGGTATTTTGTCATTTTTTGCTGCTCAGGTATATTTGTATTTTGACTAGTTGAATTTATCATGCAATGTGTAAGAATCTTGCTGTACTTCTGTAAGCTGATCATGGGTTCCTTTGCTCCAATCAGGCTGGTGCAAAGCATGTCTATGCTGTGGAAGCATCTGAAATGGCAGAGTATGCCCGGAAACTAATTGCTGGAAACCCATCGCTTGGGGAAAAGATAACAGTGAGACTTTGCTATTTCATGTACTTTTTTTTTTTTTTTTTAAATTCCATTGTTTATCTCATTTTGAATAAGTCAATATGTCATGTGAATGTAGGTAATAAAGGGTAAAGTTGAGGAAGTTGAATTGCCAGAGAAAGCAGATATTCTGATCTCTGAACCAATGGGTAAACTTATAAATCATCTTTACTATGCCATCCCATTGGATGATGAAATTTTCTAATAATGTCGAACAGCTTTTTGTCATCAATAGATTTTCCCTTGCTATTTATTTTAACCCCGGAATGCCCCTTCTCCTGCTGGCATGGAGGATGAGTTTTTTTACCATAAGATTAAAAAGTATCCAGGGTTGAATGAATTGACAGATAATATCCTGTGTTATTATGGATAGCAAGTTCAGATTTTTATTTTTCGTGACTTTTTATGGGACTTGTCTTGTAGGTACCTTGTTAGTCAATGAAAGAATGTTGGAGTCCTATGTGATTGCAAGAGATAGGTTTCTTGTTCCAAATGGAAAAATGTTTCCTACAGTTGGAAGGTAAATGGTGACTCTTCAATGCTCCTTTTCTACTTGATTTCTTAGATCTTAAATGTATTTCTGCATAAGCATATATGACACCTACATGAGCATGGTAGTTGTGATCCTACTGCAAAGTTTGATTGTTTTCATTCAATTGCTAGATAACTTCCTATTGGGAAGTAACCTCATGATTATGGTGGTATTTATCTTCATCTAGATCCTGCTTGTTTCACGTAAAATATGTAGGTGTAGTCAATTTTTTCATGCTTTCTCCTGATGGTTTCTCATGTCCCTCTTACTCAATTTCCTCATGTGATGGATAAATTGCGTTCCCATTTCTCATTTATTTAAGTTATCGCACCATCTAGTCAGCTCTTTTGACCCTTTCTTCCCCTTATACTTCGTTTCTTGTAAAGCCTTTGGCAATGTTGGGATCTTTCTTTCTTATTGGAGACAGACTTGTAATGTATGCTTGTTGATAGCACCAACATTCCGTGACATTATTGTTTCTGAAAAAAAATATAAATCTGTGCATAACTGCATGCGTTTTGTTTATTTTCTTGAGCAGTTTACTCTTGATGGTCAATGCATAATTTTGTATCTTTACGCATGTATTCTCTTGTGCTCCAGAATCCAGTGCTTGTAATCCCAAATTTAATTTGTCTGCTATTTTAGGTTTTATTTAGTGAAAATTACTTGCTTTTGCAGGATACACATGGCACCTTTTAGTGATGAATATTTATTTGTTGAAATTGCGAATAAGGTATGAACCCGGATCAATTATGCTGAGGTCATTTTATCAATAACATGAGGCAGCCTGTGCACCTCTTTCTAGCTGGGCGACAATCTTAAAGTCATGACTGATTGGTGGATTTTTTAATTTTAATATGCCTAATGTTGCAATTGTAGTCAAGTTTTCCCATTAATATCATGAGTTCTCTTGTTCATACTGTTTCCTATTCTTACCATTAGCATGTGTTGAAACAAATTGTAATTTCTTACCTGTTATTGGTTTTGTCAATGTAGGCCCTCTTTTGGCAGCAACAAGGCTATTACGGAGTTGATCTGACACCCTTGCATGCATCTGCATTCGGGGGATACTTTTCTCAGGTCTCATTTACTTTCACGTTTCTGGTGTAGATTGAATCATTAAGTTGCATATTGGTTGACTTGCTTAGACATGCTCTCATCCTATTTTTTAAACCAACATGTTCATGTCTTCTGTGGAGAAAATACCTTTTAAGTTGTTACTTCTGATTTTGCAATATGATCACAATCACTTGTGATCTTTTTTTCTGATTATCTGATGGATCCGTTCTGCTTACATGCAGCCTGTTGTGGATGCCTTTGATCCTAGATTATTGGTGGCTCCTGCAATTAGTCATGTTTTAGACTTTACTGAAATAAAGGTATAGCCTTACCCTTCTTGCTTGTGCAGTTGCACTTGTTGCTAGTTTTTTTTTTTTTTTTTTTTTATAATACCTCATCATGAAGGAAAGTGACTGTTTTTATTGTACTCATTTCCCTCAGATACAATTCCTCAGGTTTAGTTGACATATAGTTTGAACAGTTTCTGCTGCACAGCAACCTCCTGTCTATGCATTCTATAAAGTTATTGCTATAGGCTTTGTATTCCACCTTAGGGTGCGCTGTTGAGACTGTACACCTGAAAGAAGTTTTACTTCGAAAGCTTTTAGATCTTCACTCTTGCTTTATGAGTGACTCTTGTCCCTTTCTCCAAGATGAAGTTACTGCCCTGGCGACATCACTTGGTTCAACTCATCAAAACTTTTCTATTTTCTTCCTGCAGGAAGAGGACTTATATGAAATTGATATACCTTTAAAATTCATAGCCTCTGTAGGAACCAGAGTTCATGGGCTGGCTTGCTGGTTCGATGTGTTATTTAATGGGAGGAAAGTATTTGTCCTGATCTTTTTTACCTTAGGTTAAGTTTGCATTTTACATCTGCAGTAGGCCTGCTTTTTACATGTTCTTTATCCCATGCATTTATTGGCTTCATGTGGGAACTGTCTTGATCTGCAGTACTGTACAAAGGTGGCTTACAACTGCCCCTGGTGCGCCTACCACCCACTGGTACCAATTACGTTGTGTTCTGTCTCAGCCACTCTATGTGGTGGCAGGACAAGAAATTACTGGCCAGCTCCGGATGGTTGCCCACAATGCTCAGAGTTACACTGTATATTTAACTTTGTCAGGTAGTTTTTGTCCTCTCATGTTTTTCTTTCTGATCTGTTTTCTTCTTTTTCTAACAAGTTTTGATGAAATCAAATAGCTAAAATGTGGGGACCCGGTGCTGAGCAAGGAGGAATACTCCAGACATCATCTTGCAAACTCGACCTAAAAGAGCCGTATTACAGAATGTCCCAACCACAAACTTATGCAATGGCACAAGATCAGCAACCACACCAGCCAATACACGCACAGGTAACGACTAATTATGCCATCAGCTTTAATCTTTATGATCAATTGGTTAGGTGAAGAAAATCTGAACATTGATTTATCAATAATAAAAAACTTGATGCTCCAAATCCATGAATTTACTCACCTTAGGTTACTATCTCTTATTTTCCAATGCTTGTATGCCTTTGTGAAGGTACCGGTATGTGAAAGGTGAACACCAGAAGGCGTTTTCATTTCTATGTGAATTGTATATAATTTTAGCCTCCTTTTGGGGTGAAGTTTTGGGATTTAGGTTCGTAGTCCACTAAAGGGTATTCTATTTTGGCCTGCTATGAATCAAATGCCGTGTGCTGTATTATTTGACGTCATATGACTTGGTCCAATATAATACTTGAACAAATGACAACCCAGGTCTGACAGTTCCCAAACTAGGCCGTATGTAGCATTTTGGTATAATTTGATTGTTATGAGCCAATAAATATTCATTTGCAGCAAGTAGTAGGATAAGAATCAGAAGGGATGTTTATAAATTCTTGATATTTGGATAAAGAACAGCTTGCATTTTTTATTTTGTTACCTGCCACAACTTGTCTTTTCACAGGATATACACATTCAGGCAGATGATTTAAAGGAGCCTGAGTTGATACAACCGCCGCCTCAGAATTTGGATGCCCAGGTCCAATAAGCTAATGACGGAGCCTTACAGGCGTGACAGTTTTTAACGTGGCATATGTTTGTAACATATAATTCCTTCACCTATGCAAGGGTTCTGCATTTTTTAATTGAACTCCTGTTCACCTGCCCCGTTTTCAGCTCCCTTGTAAATTAGAAAAAACTTGAGTTTGCTATTTATATTGTTCGAGAGCGTGGTTGCTGTTTTTTTCAAAGTGTTTTTTACTCGGAAATGTATTAAAATAATATTTTTTTATTTTTTTAAAATTATTTTTGATATATCATCTTAAAATAATTATAAAATATCAAAAAAATATTAACTTGAAGTAAGTATCATACTGCATACGATTGTGCAATGAAATCTACAATTGACTTTCGAACATGATCTGTAAAAACTGTGATTTCCGAACTTGATTATCAGAATTTTAAAAAGCATTAGCCAGCTCAACTGCACTGAGATTATACAGGTCAGATGTTCTGTTCTAGATTCACTGCGACTGGATTTATGCAGTCAAGCTTCTCTTAATTTATAGTCTCAGCTGACTGTTGCCACAGCAGGTTCTGGTTGAGCAGCCTCAACCAGCCACTAATTTATAGCAGCGACCACAAAGTGTTGGATGCTCCGCAAAAGAACCAACTTGTGGTGTGTAATTCCAGCATCTTTCACATTTCACGCCTCGTGCAAGTGACACACCAATCCAAACTCTATCGCTTCCTTGAACAAGATACTCACCAGCGTATGGAATAGTCTCAACAATCTCATCCTCCACATGCTTCAGCATCTCCACCTGCACATTTCCATATAAATGACTGAGGGGAAGAATAGTTTGAGCATCAGAAAGTTTAAGCAAAGGAAAATAGAAAAAAGTGACTAGAGAAATCGTTCTGAACTTGCAGAAACTAATTGACTTGATAAAAAGAAAAAAAGGAAATCAAATAATCAATCTAGATAATAGTCTGACAACCCAAGTTCCTGTATCAGGCAGTGAGGAAGAATAACGGTTTGAAGTAGTGGCCACCAAACCCAAACTTTCACCTTCTAAGAGAACCCTAACTCACTTTTACCACTCGAGTGAGGAAGGTTGTGTCAGATAGTGAATTAAAAATTAGGTTTGGTGGTCTCTACGTGCAATTGTGGATTGACGAATTTAAATGCTTAGGTAACAGTGACAGTAAATTGAAAAGGAAGGCAATGAACATGCCTGAGATGTAATGAATATGCGATGCAATGCCTCAGGTGTAGAGTGTATGCGGTATTGTGGTAGTTGTTGTAGTTATAGTTTAAAAAAAATTGTTTTATAAAAAGTATTTTTAGTTGAGATTGATTTGATATTTATGTATGTTTGGTTAAAACTGTGGTTGAAATTGAGGTTGAACAAAAAGTAGTTTAATGTGTTTGGTTAATAATGTTTTTGAAATTGAGGTTACAAAATAATTTTAAAAAATATATATTAATAATGATGGTTTTTAATTTAAATATTATAGATTTAATTATTGTTATTATATCATGAAATAAATAATACTTTATATAAAATATTTTTTATTATTTCATTAAACTATCTAGAATTCTATCATGTATGAAATACATCCAACAAGGACTACAGTTTTTTTGATTTTTTAAGCGCGCAACAACATCAGGTAAAATATAATCAGAAACAAAATTAGAATTGTGATCAAATTCTGCAAATACTACGTCATCAAGCGATCTCTATCTAATTTATGTAGTGTAATTGAATAATTTAAACACTAATTTTTCAAATAAAACTCAATTAAAAAATAAAAAATTAATTAATCTTTTTAACTGTTTATATAAACAATACACGTGAACAGTGCAGAGTGAATTAATTCACTCAGCACCGTTCACTTTTGTATACAGAGTGAATTCTCCCTAAACAACATAATTTTCCTCTTGTTACTCGCTCTCTTTCCTCTTCTCCTTTTGGGTTTGCCCAAACCGAACCCATCACCACCAGCAACAATCCCTGCATTCCCTGAACAATCCAACCTTGCTGGTTGCCTATTAGACCTTCCCAGTGAGCTCTTTCATGGCATTAATTCAGCCTGTGACAGTGGCTCCTATGCAACTGAGCACCTCCATAGGACTCGTTGTTGTCCTGTTCTTGCAGCTTGGCTTTACTCTGCTCTAGTATCACGTTGTTTTAGGAAGCAGAAGAGAAGCAGGTCTCTCTCTCTCTAGTTTCTCCTGTACTGCGAAGTCTGCACCTCCATGTTTCTCAAAAACCCCGACTTAATTATCGTTCATAGTTAGAAGCATAGCAGCAATTAGGAAAGAGCTTTTCTTTATTAGTCTGGCTTCTGAAGCAAAAACCCAGTACAATAACACAAAGGCAAGCTTTGTTTCCCTTTGTTCATGCTGCTTCCGGCTCATACTACAGCCATACTACTTCTAATTCTTTCCTTTATCATTAGTTAAGCTAATAATAACTGCAAGTGTATTTTTTTTTCTTCTGTTATAATTCCCTCTTCACCTCTCAACTGTTCACGTGAACAGTTGAGCAGCTGAATTAATCCACTCAGAAGCATGTAAATTCTGCTTTTGTTAAACCATGGTCGCACCCGCAATTTAAGTGGGTCCCACCAAAACCAAACTCAATTTTTAACTTAACCAAACGTTAATATTTGCGGCTGAGTTTGAACCTCAGCCGCAACCCTCAGCCGCAACCTCAATGCCAAACGCCTTCGTAATCAGATAACTTGTAACCATAATGGAACATTCAAATGACAATAACTTGTTCGCTACACAAGAATCAGGAAGGGGAAGGGAGCATTATATTTTAGTGGTGGTAGCATTGGTGTTGATGGGTGGCTGAGGGGACAACAGTGGTGAGTGGGTGGTAGGTGACAATGGTGATGATGATGGTGGACAATAATGCTAGTATGCTCAGGATGATGATGATAATATGGCTACAGTAGCAGCAGGTGGGAGGCTAGGGAGTGCCAAGCCCTCTGCCCCTAAAAAATTTCTTCTGCTCCAGCACCATCACCGTCTCCGGGTGGTGATGATGGAATTGATTCTAGTGGATAGTCACCGTCACAGCGTTAGGCGCGAGGGCGCGCCAATGAGTCGCCGTTGCTAGGCGAGAGGGGACGCAGTGTAGAGGCAGCATGCGTGGGCAATGTAGATTTTGGCAGCGAGTATAACGGGTGCGTGCGAACAACGAGTTCATGCTTCGCACCACGTTGGACTTAGATGATGGACTGTCTAAGGTTTCTTGGGTTGTATGTGAGGGCTGGCAGCATGGGAAATCAGTTTGGGCAATTTGGTTTGTTGGGTGGCTGACCAAGGAAGTTGCTTGTGGGCGATTCTGTGATAGTTGGTTGTCTTTGGAATGTGTTGTCTAGAGTTAGTGGATCTGTCCAGGGGCAGTTTCATTTGTAACTTCCATTGCATGTTGATGTATTATATAGGGCTTAAAAGTGTGTAGCATACAGATTAGATTGCCCAAAGCACACACACATTGTTGTTGTGTATTCCTTTGTTGATGGATTAATAAAGGTTGGGTTGGTTCCTGTAAATTGCTTGTGTTCTTGGTTGCCAAAATTGATAAGATTTTATGGGGAAAACCTCTGGGTGTGCGAAACACTTAGACCTTAGGCAAACACAAGTGACTTGGGAGGAAGGCTGAGTCTAGTAACGGAACTAGATTGCCGTGTTGGGATTAAGATTGTGACAAAATTTTTATCCCCGTGACAAGTGGTATCAGAGCTTTAGCTCGTTATGTTTGGGAAATTGTTGTTTAACGTTTAATGCCATCAGGCATGGAGACGATTCGCGAGAGACTCACTCGTATCGAAAGAGTTCTGGGTCCCTTGGCCAAAAACAAAAATCAATTCGTGAATGACAGACTTGCGTATGCTGTTGAGATAACAAAGAGGGTTGTGGGGTAGTATGTGGATCTTGCGGCAGATGTAAGTCGCAAAATACAGGTTCTTGAGGGAGAGATTGCGGTGTTGAAAAGGGCAGTAGCGACTGTCCCCACGGGTGGTGGCACGTCCAAGCCTAGAATACCAGAACCTAAGCCATTCGATGGCGCAAAAAGTTTCAAAGAGTTAAAAAAAATTTGTGGGACATGGAGCAGTACTTTGAGGTGGCTAGGATTGGGGCTGATGAACAGGTAAACATCACGACGATGTATTTGTATGGTGATGTGAAGCTGTGGTGGAGGACTCGGATCAAGGATGATCTGAATGCGGGGCATCCCAAGATTGAGACTTGGGATCACTTGAAACAAGAGTTGAAAGAATAGTTCTTGCCGAACAACACGTATTGGTTAGCTAGGGAAGATTTGAAGAAATTAAAGCAAGACAAATCAGTAAGGGATTACGTCAAAGATTTCAGTTTTTTGATCCTAGAATAGAGAACATGTCTGAGGAGGATAAGCAATTCAACTTCATGTCGGGTTTATAGCCTTAGGCACAAGCTGAGTTGCAAAGGCAGAATGTCAAAGACTTATTGTCTGCCATTGCTGCTGCAGATAGTTTGGTCGACTTCAAGACGACGATGCAAGATGGTTCTATTATTGTCCCCTTGAAATTCAAAACTAGGGATAAGAGGGATGAAAAGAGGAAGAAAAAGAAGTTTGGTATGGGAGGATACAAGCCTGTGATTGATAAGGGAAAGGGCAAACAGACTGATGTGCAACAGAGTAGAGACTCCAATAAGCCAAACGCAAGTTGTTTCATTTGCGGTGGACCACACTATGCAAGGGAATGCCCGAAAAAGGAAAGGTTGAATGCAATTCTTATGGATGATAGTGAACAAGAGGATACAAACACACACATAAACTCGATGCATGTACTAAATTGCTTGGTTGCTAAGTTACAGGATTCGGTGGTCGAATCCAACCTTGTCGAAACTGACTTAGCATGGATTTATGTGTTACAACAGGGTAAGTCAGGTGCTATGGATACTCTAATGTATGTTAAAATTAGAGTCAATGATAGGGAGATAATTGTTATGTTGGATTCTGGTGCTACGAATACATTCGTTGCCAATAGGTTGGTGACATTGCTTGGGTTGCGCTTGAGTAACATCCAGACATTGATGAAGGCAGTGAATGCTAAAGCGCAACAAATACTAGGTATGGCCTATGGTGTGCCCATGGTGCTGGATAAGTGTCAGGGAAAGCAAGACTTGTTGGTTGTGACATTTGACGACTTCGACGTCATTCTTGGCTTAGACTTTCTGAATAGAGCCAAGATTGCGTTGATGCCTCACTTAGATGGGATTCTACTTGCGAACGAGTTGTGCCCCTATTTTGTTCCTTGTCATAAAGTAGTGGTGGCTGAAAGTTGAAAGGAGGGAAATGGCTTGGTTTCAACCATCACATTTAGCAAGGCCTTGAAGAAGAGTGGTGAATTGTTGACAGTAATCGTGATTGAGGAGTCAGAATAGGTTGGGTCAGTGCCTAATATTATTACTGGGCTGTTGGAGGGGTATAGGGATGTGATGCCTCCAGAGTTGCCGAAACGTTTCACTAAGACGAGTTGTTGATCATAAGATTGAACTTGTGCCTAGTGCGACACCATCGTCGTAACCTCCATATTGCATATCCCTAAGGGAATTGGGTGAGTTGAGAAAACAGTTGATGAAATTGATTGATGTAGGTTTTGTTCGACTATCAAAAGCTCTATATGGTGCCCCTATTTTGTTTCAGAAAAAGGCAGATGGTAGCTTGCGGATGTGTGTGGATTGTCGCTCAATGAACAAGGTAACGATAAAGAACAAATACCCTGTGCCGCTGATTCCAGACTTGCTTGGCAAATTGAGTGGAGCTTTTGTTTTCACAAAGCTAGATTTGAGATCCGGGTATTGGCAGGTTAGAGTTGCAGAGGGGGATGAGCACAAGACGACTTGCGTAACAAGGTATAGGTCATATGAGTTTATGGTTATGCCATTCGGTTTAACCAACGCTCCAGCTACTTTCTGTAATTTGATGAATGATGTTCTTTATGAGTTGTTGGATGAGTTTGTGGTCGTCTATCTAGACAACATTGTTATTTTTAGCCGAAGTATGGATGATCATGTGGTGCACTTGGATAAGGTGTTGCGTAGGCTAAGGGAACACGAATTGTTTGTGAAGAAGGAAAAGTGTGAGTTTGCTTGTTCTGAGATCACGTTCTTAGGGCATTTGGTGAGTTTTGGGCAGGTTCGGATGGATCCGAAGAAGGTGCAAGCCATATGGGTAGGCAGCCCTGTCGACGGTAACAGAGTTGAGGTCATTCTTGGGTTTGGCAAATTATTATCGTCAGTTCATAGAGGGTTACAATAAGAAAGTAGCCCCTTTGTCTGATTTGTTGAAGAAAAATTGGTGTTGGGACTGGTCTAGCAAATGCCAACTCGCATTTGATAAGCTAAGGAGGGTAGTAACATCTGCTCCGGTACTGAAATTGCCAAATTTTGAGAAATCTTTTAAGGTACACACTGATGCTTCGGACAAGGCAATAGGGAGTGTTCTTGTGCAGGAGGGTCATCCAGTGGCTTTTGAGAGTCGAAAGCTAAGTGAGGCAGAATAGAGGTATTCCACGCATGAGAAAGAAATGGCAGTCGTAATGCATTGTCTTGGCATGTGGAGGGTGTATCTATTGGGGCCAAAGTTTTTAGTTAAGACAGATAACTTGGCTAATACATTTTTCAGAACTCAGAAAAAATTGTCACAACGGCAGGCTAGGTGACAGGAATTCTTGGCTGAATATGATTTTGCATAGGAACACAAGTCGGGCCAACACAATCAGGATGCGGATGCTTTGAGCAGGCGTGAGGTGCTTGCTTGTTTGATTGCTATGGATCATGTGGAATCCGATATGCTAGATCGGTTGAGTCTGACTGTCGTGGAAGATGCAACTTATGTCAAGTTAGTTGATCTCATACGAAATGGGACCGTGCGAAGGTATTGGCTAGATAATGGCCTTCTCCATGCAAAAAGGGGCCAAATTTATGTTCCATGTGGAAAGTTGAGGAAACACTTGTTGGCCAAAACGCATGACCCACAGTGGGCAGGTCATTCAGGACGAGAGTGTATGCTGGCTCTCTTGGCAGAAACATATTACTGGCCAAAGATGGAGTTTGACGTGGAACTTTACATCAAAACTTGCTTGGTTTGTCAGCAGGACAAGGTGCTGAGGTAGAAGGAAGTAGGGTTACTGCAGCCTTTGCCGATACCAGAAAGGTTTTGGATTTTAGTTTCGATGGACTTCGTAGTGGGGTTTCTGAAAGTTGATGGGATGGACACCGTTATGGTGATTGTTGACAGGTTTTTGAAGTATGTTGTTTTTGTGGCTACACCATCAGTATGCACGGCTGAAGTGGATGCTGGTTTGTTTTATAAACATATGGTGAAGTACTTTGGGGTTCCTTCAGATGTGGTTAGTGATCGCAATGTGCGATTCACTGGACGATTCTGGACAGTGTTGTTTGGGTTAATGGGAATAAGGTTGAAGTTTTCGACAGCCAATCATCTGCAAACAGATAGATAGACGGAGAGGATTAACGCATTGTTAGAAGAGTATCTTCGACACTATGTGACAGCGATGCAAAGAAACTGGCTTGAGTTGTTTGATAGTGCGCAGTTTAGCTATAATCTCCACAAATCGTCAATGGCGGATTTGAGCCCATTTGAGTTAGTTTTGGTGATGCAGCCCACACTCTAGTGAAGATAGTAGTCCAAAAGATTGGGGGAAGAAGTCCAGCCATGTACAGGTTTGCGAGGGAGAGGCAGGAACTCTTCGAGCAAGCACAAGACAGTTTGCAAAGGGCAAGTAAGCGTATGGTAAAATAAGTTAATCAGAAGCGGAGACCTTTGGAGTTTGATAATGGCGACAGGGTACTATTGAAATTGACTCTGCAAATATGAAAAAAGATTGTTGGGAAAAATTAGCACCGTGGGTTAGTGCCAAGATATGATGGGCTGTTTTGAGGTGAAGGGGAAAGTGGGTCTTTTGCGTATAAGCTGAAGCTACTAGAAATGTTAAAGCTTCATCCCACATTCCATGATAGTTATCTAAAGCCTTTTCACTAAGATCTTGAGGATTTGGAAAGGGGTAAATCACTAAGGGCTCCACCTACGATTCAGAGGCAATTTGAGCGGGGAATCGTGAAGATTTTGGATCATAGGAGACTTGGTCTATAAACCCACTATATATATATATATATATATATATATATATATATATATTTGAGATAAAAAAATGGTATCGAGAATTGAGTAAATTAATTGATATGATTTGTACAAGTATGAAATATGAAAATTTGAATTTTTGATGAAAAATCACAAACCGGCTAATTTTACGTTATAGCACGTAACTTTCAATCCGGTCATCAGATTAAGTTGAAATTTTACATAGAGTCTTATAAAATATTATTTTAACTTAGGTTAAAGTTTCAGAATTTTTAGAGTATGATAAGATTTTTTTCAGATAAAAGAAAAAATAGGACAAATAAGTATCTAGAAATTTCTTTAGGAATCAAATTGAAAATTTTCCCAAAACAACCCTCTTTATAAGCTACCGGCAATGAAAAAAAAGGAAAAAAAAAGTAGTGTGCAGCCAGCTAAGAGAAGAAAATGTGAAAAGAGGGCTTTTGTCTTCTTCCATGGAAATTGCTTGAAAAAAAAAGTGTAAGTTAGAAAGAGTATTAAGTAATTAAAGAGAGAGTTTGGTACATTAAGGAGCCTACAAGGGGTTTAAAGATTTTAAGTATGCTTTTAGAGAAGCAAAAATTGAGCTTAGAGGAAAGTGTGAAGGAGAACTTGATTCAACTTGTTTTGGCTTTTGATTCTTCATTCCTTAAGGGTAAAAAAACTCTCCATGATGATCCATTGTGTTGTTTTTCATGTTTGTTCTTGGATTGATTAGAATTGGTATTATGTGAAGGTGGGTTCTTGATGATATGGTGGTTTGAATGCATGAATTTATGTTGATTATATGTTTGTCGAGGGAATAAATGCTTGGGCTTGCATTAATTAGGTTAATTTGTAAAAAAAAAAAACTGAAGAAAAAGAAGAAAAGAAAAGAAGATAGAGAGGGATAAAGAGTGGTTTCCACATTGAATTTGCTATTGATCCCTTATTATGTTATGAGTAAATATGATCTTATCATGTTGATTAGTGAAATTTTATACATTGATACTTAGTTTTTATTATGTGATTATGGAACTTTTAGATAAATAGAAATGGGAATGTAATTTGTGAAGTTATGCTAGAGTATTGTATGTTTTCATGAAAAAATAAAATAAAATAAAATAAATAAATGGATTAAAGTTAATTAAGTGAAAAGTTGAAGAATTATCATGTCACCCTTTTTACTTGAATTTTCGGCAAGGGTAAAGAATTTTGAGGGGTGGGTTGAATTGATGTAATTGGAGATTTTTCATGACTTAAATAGATGAGTTGAATTTGGATGATGGATTAAAATTTAGAGTAGAAAGGAATTTATCCTCCTCTTATAAAGGTGATTTTGGCTATGGAAAAAGAAAATTTTGAAGCTTGAAAAAAATTTATGAATTGCATTTAAATAGTGAAAAAATAATAATAATAAAATGATGTGTTGATTATGCGTAAAGGAATTAAATTTCCTATAGTTATTGGGAAAGTTTTATAATAATATAAGATTGTTGCGATGTCGCGGTCGCACAAATTAATTACCCTAACTTGAAACTAAACACACAAGATAGTATAGAGCAAGTAAGGAGTCGATCCCACGAGAAAGGTTCAAGTCGGATTTTTATGCTAGATGATATGCAATTTGGGAGGGAGAGGGGGCTTGGATGTTATCTAGGCTAAAACAAAAAAAAAAACAAAAAACTATTAAGTAAAATTAAATAAAATCAAAAAATTCACAAGAGAACAAACCTTGGTCACAAGTAAACGTCCACCTACAAAAATCAGAACTGATAATGAAAACGAGACATCAATTTATATTCTAAATATTTATCTCTTCTTAACATTGGTTAGTTAACGGATCTGCCATATAACTAACCCTAACTATCAAACAACCACTGTGTCTGCACTAGTAATTTAATTCAATGGCATCCTTAAGAACTAGATAAATTTATTAATCAAGAAAGCATAACTGTCCGCAGTCTATTGAATGTTCTCCCTAAGATTAATAACATAGATCCGCCATAATTATTAAACTTAGTTGCTTTACAAGTTTATATACCACAACTCCGGTTTTGATATCAAACTTAGCAATAGATTATCTATAATAATAACTTAAAGTCTGCTCTAGCAATTAAAATAAACAATCATAGGAAAAATAAGCATAGAAGAACAAACATATTCATCATATAAACTAAAAAGAAAAGGTAAAATAGATCTCACAGTTCTTGAAATCTGAAGGTTTCCGTGTCCTTGCAACCAAGAAAAAGAGTTTAGCCTTGCATGTTTGTTGAACAACTAATCAAAAATAAGAAGGAATGCATGGTTTTGGGTTTCTTAGAGGAAGGGGCGTTTTTCTCTTCTTGGCTGGCTCCCCCCATTCTCTTCCTCATTATTTTTATATTCTAGAAAACCCTAGTCTCTATTTTACAAAATAGTCCTCCCTTAAGTAGACAGTTTACATTTAAATACTTTAATAACTATTTTCCTAAAAAAGAGAAATAACCTTGCATGAAATATTCAAGCTTTGACTTAGAGGAGCTAGATTGCTGAAATAAAAACTTGGATGTCGGTTTAGATGCTTCGGAACGTAATTTGGACTCGTTTCTTCATGAAACATGTTTGCTTTTAGAATTCAGTTGTCATCTTTGAAAACTCATATCTCCCTTATATGACATCGTGTTTGGCTGAAATTTGGAGCGTTGATAGGTGTTTGAGACAGGAATCCAACAAATTAAGTTTGTATCAATTGGGCATCTGTAGCTTCAGATATGCAAGTCGGAATGGGGCAGATTGCGAGATTTAACTTTGAAGGCTGTGATTTTCATAGTCTTCCTTATTTTATTTCTTGCCTTAGATTTCTAGAAAGGTATGGATGTTAGCTTTTTAATGCCACTGGAATCACTTCATTTCAACCTCTAGAGCTCACGTTCTGCACAAAACATCGACCGAAGGTTAAATCTGTCAATTACCTCCAATTTACTTTTTTTTACATCTTTCATCCAAAAGTGCCTTCAAAACATAAAACAAAGAATATCAAGGTATTTTATATAAAAAAACATAGGCAAAACACTAGGTAAATATGGGTGAAACTATCAAATAATATAGTTACATCAAATACACTTAACTCTTGCTCGTCCTCGAGAAAGGATAAATAAAATCAAATTGAAAATAACTATGACCAATCTCTTAATCTCCCATATATATCCAAGAATATATGCATTATAAACAACAATACAATCAAGAAGGATAAAGAGTATAAATTTTCCTGAATTTATTAACATGCAAACTTCAAAACTCAATTAATCATCATGATTTAAATGAAATCTGTCATGCCAAAGTGATAGGTCCGCTAATTGATATACACTCCAACACTCGCGTGTTTAGGGCTTATGTGTTTAAATCTCTCAAATTCAATCAATGAATATGTTCTACCATAAGCTTGCTCTTCAATCTCATCTTCATTACTAACATATTACAAGCAATGCATGAATCAAAATGTTTTATTTTCCGGTTGTAATGGGGCTAAGGTTAAGGTGAGGTAAAAGAGAGTAAAACAAAAGGTTCAAACCAAAGAAAGTAGAGCATTCTGAAAAATGATATTTCAAACAAGATATTCCATCAAAGTATATAAATTTTCCATCTTTAATCACCAATGCTTAATTTCTTTTGATTTCAAGCTCTCTCAACATAAAATCTTAAGAACATAAAGGAAAACTTTCTTTTTCTTTTCTTTTTTCTTTTTTTTCTTTTTCACCTTTGGCAACTTTGCCCATCTTTTCATCAAGCATCATTTCTTCTTTCTTTTCATATAATTTCCAACCATAATTCCATGAAATATCACAAGTATATGCTCTACTAATCCTTGGCTAGGGGAAAAGGAAAACATATAAAAAGTTAAGGCTTATACATGGATAAAGCAAAGAAAAGTTAAAAAAGCTTAAAAGTGGCTTACTAAGAATAATATGTTTTAAGTTGACTTTTTGGCTCAAGTGGTTAAAATTCCTAATGCCTTTATCATCTTCATGTATATATGTAATGCGAATGTAATCTCAACAAGATATAAAGCAAGTTCTAGAGATACATATTATTGAAAGAATGCACAATCAAATAATATAATGTTGAAGGCTCAAAAGCTTGCATTGGTATAACACTATAAAGTCAACATGATATATTTTCAAAGTCAATCCCTAAACCAATTAAACACTAAAACTTGCATGCACACTCTTTCATTTGATTTATATTTTCATCTATCTCAATTAATTCTCATATATAATACTCACATTCTCATAAACCAATAGGAGTTCAAAAGATCAAACATATAAATTTGTTTTTTTTTTTGAAACAACAAAGAAAACAAAAATATATAACCAACATTCTCCCAATATCCCTACACTTAAAGCACAACATTGTCCTCAATGTTGAGATAAAAGAAAATGAATATAACAGAATGATAAAAATAAAGTAAAATGCAAAAAATAAAAGATAAGGAAAAAGAAAGCAAATCTGATTTTTTTTTCTTTTTGCTGAGTTGCCTCGCAATAAGTGCTTTTGTTTTATGTCATTGGCTCGACATGCTGCATGCTTATTCTTCATAGATTGGTTCAGCTAACTCCACAGAAGCGGTGAGTTCTGCCGTCCAACCAGGAAAAAGTTTCAAATGTGAATGATAAAGAAGAACTTTGTCTCCAACATGAAACTCTTTTCTTGTAATCATTCGGTCATGAAAACTCTTAGTTTTTTCTTTGTAAATCCTTGCATTCTCATAAGCATAATTCTGAATCTTTTCCAATGTGATTCATGTCTTTTTGGGCATCAAAAGGATAAGCACCACCCATTTACTATCTATGATAGGGTAAATGACTCCTGCATCATGGGGGACAGCTTGCAAAGCCAATGTTGATTCATGCACGTTTTGGAGAATACATATATGCCTCTCCATCTCTTCTATCTTGGTAAAATCATAGCTATAGCTCAAAGCTACACTTAATTCATCCTTGCAATCAAAATCACAAACTTGATGCGCACAGTTATCAACTTGGTCATAGCATGTGATAGAATAAACATTGTTATAAGGATATTTCATTGCATCATGAAAATTAAATTCAATTTTTTCATCTCCTACTGATTAGTACTTAAAAGTGCATTTTTATCAAGGTTTTATATCATCATTTTGCACTTGAAGTATCATTAACTCCTTAACTAAAGCATGTTTTATAATAACATATCTAATTATATAAGATACCTTTAATTTATGGTAAATGTTCATCTTAAATGCAGGCCTATCACATAAATGAAAGAATTGATTGATGAGTTGAAGTACTAAAATTGAAAGGACAAAGAGATGGCCAAACTTAGAAAAGAGATGTTGGTGCGGTCCAAACTGGAACACTGTTTGGTAATCGGGTCATATCTGGAGTCTGTAGATCTCGGATTTAGGTCTACCTTATATGGATGGAAAGCTAAGACATAGGCCTACAACTTTCATGGGGAGCCCAAGATTTAACAAGGCCATTTTCAAGTCCAAATTGTAGCAACAACGAAGAAGTCCGAATCTGTCCTCGCAGCCCAGACACTGTTCAGTGTTCAGCCCATATCTCGAGTTCTAGAAGTCCAAATGATCTCAAAGTTTTACCCTAGAAAGATGAGACAATTGCCTAGAACTTTTATGATTGAAGTCTGTTCAAATTATGACGTTATCAATGACGTTTTTGGCAGACAAGAAGATAAGAATTGTCATCAAGTCAAGATGTGGCCACCCATTCATCAATTAGTCAACAAATCAATAGTTCCGAATTTTGGCCTATAAAAGGAGGCATTTGCCATGTATTTAGGCATCTTGGTTTTCAGATCAAGATCATGCTCTTGCTCTCTCTTTATATTTTGTAATGCTTAAGTTTTTCTTATATTAATTTCTTGCTTATGCTTTTCATTTCCTTTCCTTGTTTATTTATGTTTCTCTCTTTCATTATGTTTAGCTAAGTTAATTATGTCAAGGTGAAAAGGGTACACTAATGGTGTAAGAATAAGTATAATATAAACTTAACATGGACCTTAATGTTGGATACTAACATGCTTTGTATTTGTTATCTTGTTCACTTTTAATACTTTGCTTGTTAAATGGTTAATCTAGATTTATGTTGTATAACACTTGGTACAACAAATACTTGGTACTTTCATAGCCCATACTTGTATGGTATAACCGACACCGAGCTATGAAGGAACTTGATTTGTTGTTAACATAAGTTATAATCATGAATGCCTGACAACATTTACAAGTATTAACATTATTCGAATAAGATAACTAATGTAATCATGTTAACAATTTATAATCTGATTGGAACCTCATTTGTGTGTGGTTTCCAATTGAATAAAAAGAGTATATACTATACTTGTTTGAAATACCATTAGTGGATCCTCTAACCTTGACATTTTTTATTATCATTGTTTAATCCTTACGTTAATCTTCCATCTCAAAGTTCTCATCAACTTCTTCCTCTTCTTCTTCACTATTATTATTATTGTTGTTATTGTTGTTGTTGTATTATTGTTATCTATAATTTATACAATTAACCTCCCTGTGGTTCGACCCCGGTCTTACCGGGTTATCTATTACTTCGACACTCCTGCACTTGGGAGAAGACATCAATCTTTTGGTCGTGTCACCTACCTCCATAGACAAAGTATCCTTACCATAATCAATTTTTGTATTGGTAGTTTTCAAAAATGGTCTCCCAAACAATATAGGAGTGTTGTTTGATGAATCACAAGAATCATGTTCCATATCAAGAATATAAAAGTTGCATAGAATGACCAAACTATCAATCTTGACTAGGACATCTTCTATCACAATGTTGATTCATGCACGTTTTGGAGAATACATATATGCCTCTCCATCTCTTCTATCTTGGTAAAATCATAGCCATAGCTCAAAGCTACACTTAATTCATCCTTGCAATCAAAATCACGAACTTGATGCGCACAGTTATCAACTTGGTCATAGCATGTGATAGAATAAACATTGCTATAAGGATATTTCATTGCATCATGAAAATTAAATTTAATTTTTTCATCTCCTACCTCCATAGACAAAGTATCCTTACCACAATCAATTTTTGTATTGGCAGTTTTCAAGAATGGTCTCCCAAACAATATAGGAGTGTTGTTTGATGAATCACAAGAATCATGTTCCATATCAAGAATATAAAAGTTGCATAGAATGACCAAACTATCAATCTTGACTAGGACATCTTCTATCACACTAAGTGGGTAAACAAAACTACGATTTGCAAGTTATATTATAATGCTAGTTTTATTCAAAGGTTCCAATCATAAACATGTTTAGGCATAACACTAATGGATGCACCTAAATAGCATAAAGCCCCTTTAAAACTAGCATTATCAATAACACATGGGATAGTAAACGCACCTGAGTCTTTTTGCTTCAAAGGCATATTCTTTTGAACAATAGTAGATACAACTTACCCATACTTACCATTTCATGACCTTTCAGTTTGAAAGCTCTCTTGGTAGTACACAACTCCTTCAAGAATTTGGCATACTTGGGAATTTGCTTGATAGCATCAAGGAAAGGAATGTTGAGTTTCACTTTCTTGAAAACCTCTAAAATCTCTTTCTTTATCCTTTTTCTTAGACCTAGATAACCTCACAGGAAAGGGTGAAATTGTTATAAAGCTGCAATTCATTGAGTGAGGAGTTACCTTTAGAGTGTTTGTTGTTGTTTCAGTTTGTGGAAGAGGAGGAGGGTGTTTCTTCTTTGTACTCAATTCAGTTTCCATCTCTTCTTCTTCCGTCATCTCAATTTGTTTCGACCTTTGCCTTTCTAGTTCTTTCCTACTTCGTAGCATGATCGCACTAACATTCTCTTTTGGATTTAATGTTTGGGAGGGCAATCACTACAAGATTTCACAGTTTTACCAACGGAATAATTCCGTCGGTGTGTGATTAGAAGTTCGTCGGTGATTTTTTTACCGACGTCATCACCGACGGATTACGTCCGTCGGCTTTCCCTTCATCGGTGATTCCCCCTTCCATCGCTATATCGGTCGAAAAAACAAAAAAACCATTTGCCGATGGTTTTACGAGACGGAATTTGCGTGCCAAAAAAAAAAAAGATTCCCGCTTGAAATATACCGACGGATTTTTAGTCCGTCGGTATATTGTGATTGACCGACGGAAAATAACCGTCGGTAAATCTGTTGGTGAGTGTATGAAATACCGATGAATATGTCCGTCTTGTAAATTTGTCGGTAATTGTGGAAGCTATCGTTAAATGCCGACGGATTCATTCCATCGGTAAGTCTCGTCGGTGATTTTTTAAAATACCGACCGAATTCATCCGTCGGTAAAATCCTTGGTAATATTTTTTTTCTTAATTTGTTTTTAAAAAATTATTTAGGATATATAATATAAAACTATATAAATTAATTGTAAGACAAACCAATTATGCAAATAAAATTTATATTAAACATAAAAAAAAACAAAGTTAAATAATATTCATTATAAACTGAATATGTTTCAAGAAAAATATTAAATGAAGTTTTAAAGGTAAATAATGTTGATTACAAATTAATATAAAGATGGAGCTGGAGGAGGAGGAGGAGATCCTGCGGAGGCTGGTGGTTATACGGCCAAAAAAGATTAGGCGCACATGTTCCACTATTTGACAAGTTCATAATCATTTCGCGAAGCTGTTCATAAGCCGCTTTTTGTTGTTCATGAGCCGCTTCATACTCCACTTTTTGTTGTGCTTGAGACGCTTTGAGTTGCTCAGACTCCGCTCTTTGTTCCGCTCTTTGTTGTGCATGAGACGTTTTGAGTTCTGTGTACTCCGCTTTTAGGTTATCGTATTTCTCGGTGAGCTGAGCTGTGTGTTGCTGCAAGGCCACGAACTTCTTAGATTGAGAGCTCAATATTGATTGGGAGTTTCCAACGGTTGAAACACTACGGGTCGACCGCAAGTTGTCGGCCGTAGTGTTGGAGAGCCCGTAAACCCGATTTTTATCGGGTCCACCGACGAGCCAACCTCCATCCACAAATCCGGATCGAATTCCGGATGGGTCAAAATATCATCCCCGTATCTCTCCCTCAACCGATTATTATAGGTCTCCTGAAAATTAAAAAAAAAGTAATCATCATATTCAATACAATAAACATATAACTTACAAAATAAAATGGTTGAACAAACATACCACGAAATGCCGAGCACGGTTATCAACGAACTGTTGCGCCCCCTTCTGGCGGTCTTGACTCCACACGTGCATCTCCACAAACAGCTCCATCGGGCTCGGCTCACGTCCAAGAGACGCAGCCTATAATGAAAAAAGATATATTAACAACAACTGAATTTAACGATATATTTCATTTAAATTAATCTTACCATCCGTTTTGCATGTGCAGCAAACGGAACGAGAGCCACCAGTGTGTGTTGTCACCCCGCCATGAATTGGCCGATTCCGGTTGCCAGCACCGGACTGTGAGCGTCGTGTGAACCGCTCAGACGTCACATGCTCAAGATAGTGCAGCCATATATATTCCGGGATGTATATCGATTTGAAATCTCTCCAAACCGCAACATCGTTCCGGCCTTGAAACCCCTATCCCTCGCGGTTTTTTTTGCCTTTTTCTCGTGCTTCATACCAAAAATCACGCAACCTACTTCACGCAACCAAAAATTACATTTCGAAACATAAATTTTTGTCTAAAAAAAATCTCGTATTGTTTTCGATCTTACCTAGTTGTCGCGTGATTTTCCCACACCCTCCTCACAACAAGTGTTATACTCAATGTCCCAACAGAATTTGTCTTGTGTATAAATAAACAAGTTTAAATAAAAATAATAATTTATTTACAATTATATTAATAAGCTGAAAATTATAAATTAATACCAACCTCAAACCCGTTAAACCATGCATTGATTTGAGGCATCCATTCAGGATGCTTGGATATCTGACTCCATTGAAACAATGGAATCTCCATCGATGATTTAAACGCCGATGATATTACTTGAGCAGCTTCAATGTTTGTGAACACGAAAATAAATGAAATAAATTCAATAGTGATTACTTCATAAATTATGTTGTAATTTTAAAAAAAAACTAAAACCTTAACAAACTTACATTGAAAGGTCGTCCTTCCACTGTGCCTCATATTTATGGGTAAATTGATTCCGCTGCGAAGGCACGCCGCCTCTGCGCTGTGAAGTACCGCTGGAAGAGGCAAATCGGTTAATGACCTACGGCGCAGTGTTGTAGGTGCCTCTTCTTGAGAGGCACCTAAGGAAATATCATCCTCACTGCTAGACGAACTAGCTGCGACCGCACTTGAGCGACCAGCTCTGATTTTCGTTCTACGCATCTACACAATTTGATACAAATAATTATATAATTAAATTCAAATGTAAAAAAAAAAATTCGACAAAGACCTCCTCTATACCGGATACTACCCAAATCCACAAACCTCGCACATATTAACAATAGCCACAACCAATTTACCCAATCTATACTAATTATTCCAACATATTCAATTACTAATCCTAAGGTAAATTCAACATTGAGAATTACAATTCAAGTAATTATTCAATAATTATGCCAATACAACAAAACAATAAATTAAAAAAAAAACTCTAGAATAACAATCAAAACAAATGGAAAAAAATTAAACACAAATCATGCAATAATAAAGTAAAATTAATAATTATTCCAACATATTCAATTACTAATTCTATGGTAAATTCAACATTAACAATAAATATTCAACAAATTAACTAATAATAATTATGCCAATACAACAATAAAAAATATTCAATAAATTCAAAAAAAAAACTATAGACTTTAGCAATGAATTATGCAAAAAAAACTATAGACTTTATCTACATTACAAAAAATACACCAAAACAAAAAAAATAACCAAAAAAATAGCAAAAAAAAAACCATTAAAGTAAAATGAAATAGAGGAAACACTAACCTTTTAATCTGATGGAGATTCATGATAAAAAAAGCTTGAGATCGGAGTGAAGAACGGAGTGAAGAATGGGGAGGAAAAGAATGGTGAAAAACTGAGGAGAAGAGAAAATGAATTGAAGAGGCGGTCGGGGTAGGTTAAAAGCCAGTTTTACCGACGGATTCACCGACGGATATAAAATTAATTATTATTTTAATTTATTCTGTCGGTGAGGTGTCAAAAATCCGTCGGTAATTTTTGAATTTCGCACCAAATTTTTTAATGGCGCTCCATATTTTTCGAATTCCGTCGGTAAGATGACGCGGTCAGAGATGCATTTAATGCACAACCCTTTGATATTCGCGCAGTTCGTCGGTAATTGTGTTGGTAAAATTGACAGATTACCGACGGCTATAAATTCGTCGGTGATTTGGTGGCATTACCAGTAATTATTTTCGAACTCTCTGTGAAATGCCGACGGACTTAAGTTCGTCGGTGTAGCCATCGGTGATTTGGTGGCATTACTAGTAATTATTTTCAAACTCTCTGTGAAATGCCGACGAACTTAAGTCCGTCGGTGTGGCCGTCGGTGATTTGGTGGCATTACCAGTAATTATTTTCGAACTTTCTGTGAAATGCCGACGGACTTAAGTCCGTCGGTGATTTGGTGTAATTATTTTCAAACTCTCTGAGAAATGCCGACGGACTTAATTCCGTCGGGGATTTGGTGGCATTACCAGTAATTATTTTCGAACTCTCTGTGAAATGCCGACGGACTTACGTCCGTCGGTGATTTGGTGGCATTTCAAGTAATTATTTCGTAATTGTGGCATTTCAACTAATTATTTCAAGTAATAAATATTTTTTGTTTCAAAATATATCATCCATAATCTAAATTACATGAAAAAAAGGGTTTTACATAGGGCTTTATTTTGGTAGTTAGTCAGAATTTTCTTCTTCATCATCATCAATTGAATTGTCATCACCTTCATCGCAATCTTCAATATGAATATCATCTTCTTTATCGACATTTGCTTGTCCACTAGAGCTCAAAACAAAATTCAACTCCCCTGCGTCAACATCAACAAGACTATCATCGAAAACACGAAAATTTGAATTTTCTTCCAATTCAATCGAAGGAGCAACTCGATATGGTTCAACCACCTCACTAACTTGAAAGACTTCATCTCGCATACTTGTGTCTTCGTTCTCATCCTGAGCAACCTCGACACGACCCCGGGGTTTTGTTTTTAAAATGGACAACCAATCCACTCTTGATCGATCCTTTCTAAATGAAGGGGTGTATGTGTATAAACTTGTTGACATTGCTTTGCGAAAACAAAGACATTGTTTATGTTGCGGAGTCTAGCTTTTGAGTTGATTTCGACCAGACCATAGTGCGGATCAACTCTGATTCCTCTGTCGATCGTGTCATACCAATAGCATTTGAATAAAAACACTATATTCTACTCGTTATGATATTGCAGTTCGACGACCTCTTCTAATCTACCATAGTAGTCAACTTCTAACTCACTACTAGTGGATCCCTTAACACAAACACCGCTGTTATATGTCTTTCTTCCTTGCCCGTATTCTTCAGTATGGAAAACATATCCATTGACAAAATACCCATTATAGCACTTACATTTTCTTTCAGGCCCCAGGCATAGTGAAGACAATGACTTAGGTGCACTCCTTCCCATTTGATAAACCTTATATGTAATGTACATCAATAAACAGTAAATGAACGAGAATCTCGTAATGACATGCATACGTACAGTAATTTTGCAAGTTAGAATGAGTTTGTAATAGTGCTTACATGTGTTCCCAACCACGTGGCAAACTGCTCATCTTGTAATTGAAAGATCCGGGATTCGGTCACTGTGAGTTATTGGATAGCAAATATTGACGATGTTGCCTCGCAAGTGATAATGAGTGTATGATATTACAATATATAATTAACAAGTATATTACTAACAAAGTTTAATTAGTATAAACTTACCGAATAAAAGGTCTCAACTCATCACGGTTAAATAGAACATAGTTGTGTGCTTGTTTGAACTCTATTTCCGACAAATATCTTCCTCTTACGACATTTTTAGGTGTGGGTCGTCCAGATTGGAGAATATTGACAAGTTCCCACCGCAAGGCACTTCACCGCCATCATCATGCCGTGGAACGCGATTGATTCTCATTCTCGATGAGGTTCGAAATAGTACGAGATAAATGTTGAGATCTCCTCAACAATATAGGCCTCACATATCGAAGCCTCAACATGCGCCTTGTTCTTAACCTTTTTCTTGAGATTAAACAAGTACCGGCATTGAAATATTAATCAAGTATTTTCAATTAAGAAAAACATATAAAATACTTTTATATATGAATTATATTGCAACTATAATATCTAACCGTTCAAATGGGTACATCCATCTATATTGGACCGGTCCTCCGCTTTTGCCTCGAACGGTAGATGTATAGGGAGATGCTCCATTGAGTCAAAAAATGATGGAGGGAATATCATCTCAAGTTTGCATAGTGTCTCGACGATATTCGTTTGAATCCTCTCAATGTGATCAACATTCAACTTGTTGGAGCATATATCTCTGAAGAAATGACTGATCTTCGTGAGTGCATCACATATTCCCTTTGGCAACAAATCACGAAAAGCTAATAGGATGAGTGTTTGCATAAACACGTGGCAGTCATGACTCTTCATTCCATACAATCTGCCAGTCCTCTATATTAACCAGCCTTGATATGTTCGATGCATGTCCATCCAAAAAACACAGACTCTTAAGCCATTTGTAGACTAGCAGTTGTGCGTTTTTCTCTAACACGAAGCTTGCTCTTGGTTTTGCGACCCGTGACTCATCATAAACCAACTCCATATTTTTACGGTTACGGTATAAAGCTATATCCAATCTAGCCTTGATGTTGTCCTTTGTCTTCCCCTTCACATCCATGACGGTGTTGAAAATGTTCTCAAACATGTTCTTTTCGATGTGCATGACGTCAAGGTTATGGCGGAGCAGATTGGTCTTCCAATAAGGAAGCTCCAAAAAGATACTTCGCTTTACCCAATTATGGGTCAAACCAAAACCAGGAAACTTTTGCTTACCTGATTGAAGGCCAAACACAATGTCACCGTACTCTAAGACAACATCATGCAATTCTACACCAGAAAGACGCGGGGATGCAACATCTTTTTCAACTCGCCAACAAAGAAATCTTTTCTGTTCTTTCTGCACTCGTGATGAAGTGGCAAGAAGCAACGGTGACAAAAAAAAGAAGCTTTACCTCCATTTGCTAGAGTGAATGCCTTGTTGTTTTCCATGCGGTATGGACATGCGAGTTTCCCATGCGTGCTCCAACCGTAAAAGCATTCCATAAGCTGGAAAATCATTGATAGTCCACATCAAAGCCGCCCTCATAAGGAAATTTTGTTTCCTCGATATATCATAAGTCGAGCTCCGGAGGACCACAATTGCGCCAACTTATCAATCAACGGTCGAAGACAAACATCTATATTCCGCCCGGGCTTCTTGGACCGGGTATGACAAGAGATAAAAACATGAACTCCGGCCTCATACACATTCCCGGTGGCAAGTTATAAACTATGAGTATGACCGGCCAACAAGAATAAGGAGCAAAGAAATGACCCAAATGGGTTGAATTCGTCTCGTACACAACCCAAGACGCACATTCCTTGATTCAACTGAAAAGTGAGGATGAACACCGTTAAAGCGTTTCCACGCTTCGCGTTAGAAGGATGAACCATCACTCCATCAACCGCATGGTGTGCTTGGTGCCATGTCATGTGCTCGCGGTCCTTGGTGACATGAATAACCTCTCCTAGCCTAGGTGTGATCGGGAAGTATCTAAGTTTTTTATATGCCACTAGAGTCTTTCCCCGCGCTTCTAGGTTTGTAACGGGAATGCCCGCATGTCATGCACTCGGTCATCTCAAAGCATTTTCAAGGTAGTATAACATGCGAAGTTAGGGCACATGTCAATTTTTTGGTATCCTAAACCGAGGGGTTTCATTATGGACTTCGCAAAGATAGAAGTTCTCTTTCAGCTGTTCCCTTCGGGTAAAATGCTTCTTGCCCATTCAATAATCTTGTCATACCCGGCCTCACTCAACCCGTGATCCGACTTGATGGTGAACACCGTGCTATGGTCGATAATTTACGTGGTTCGTGCGGCCATCCCATAATAGTTCGTCGAATCTTTCAACAAATCAAAAAACCTAGCTGCATCTGCATTAGGTTCTTCTTCTATGATTGGACATTGACTGCCATTACCTTGATTCATTCTCATTGCATCCATAACCATATTTCTGTAAGGATTAGTGTTGTCATTTGCCGCTTCATGCACGTTGTTAGCACTAGAAGTAGACCCAACCACCGTTTCTTCCATTCTCCTCTTACTACCAAATACTTCTCCATGTGCATACCAACACCTGGTAATTCTCCATAAACCCTTTGTGTAGAAGATGCATCATTACAACATTTGGATGCGGATACTTTTTATTTTCACACTTCCCGCATGGACACCTAATACCGCCTCCAAGAAAATTTCCGGGAATAGATGTTGCGAAATTAATAAAACCCTGAACCCCGTTACAATAATCCATCCTCCACAATCCTTGGGGTGAATCTCGATACATCAATGAACGATCATCCATGACTTATATCGAACCTCTATAAAATTATGATGACATCATGCATTAATTAACTAAGTTAGGTAAATAAACTTTCAAAAATATTACTTTACCTCGAGATTATCCAACAAACCAATCATAACTTCTCATAAATATTAAATATTCATTATCATTTATCAACGTTCATATGAATTAAAATATATAAATTTACAGAAATTACCACTCCGCAATACCATTGATAAAACTTTAAACGGACCCATTAAGCAAGCTATTAATTATTTCAAAATAGCACATGTAATTCGGTAGTTCCATAAAGTTTTAACAATTTACAAACAAATATAATCTTACAAAATCTAAACAAACCATAACAGGTATACAATTATACATTCATATACTACAAGTTTGTTTGAGAAATAACAATAAAACATGTACATCTACTAACAAAATACATATACTAAAAAAGCAATAAAATTGACATTTAATTAAATGTTAAAATTTAAAAAGATAGAATTACTTACAAAAATTGATAAAATCCATCGGTAAATCAGAACACGGATGTTGTGACCACAAAACTTCAAGAAATATAACTTGTTGTGCCTGATATGAGGAAGATTTTTTTTTGGGGGTGGAGGGGGGCGCGGTTGTTTGCAGATGGGGAGAGTTGGGATAAGGAAGAAGAAGGAGAAATAGGGGAGGAGAGGGTCGGCGGAAGCGACATATATTAACTTTTTCCGACAGTTTCACCGATGGAAAATACGTCGGTGATTACGTCGGTGATTCCGACGGAAACATAGACACGTCACCGTACGGATCCGCCATTTCAAATCCCTCGGTGAGTCCGTCGGCAATTTAAACGGCGAACCGGTCACGTCACTGTACCGGCAATTTCAAATCCCTCGTTTTGAATCCGTCGGTGATTCCGTCAGAAAAAAATAACCCGCCAAAACCTCCACGTCAGCGACCCGCCTTTTTTTTAATTCGAAAACTTTTCCGTCCGTAATAATTGTCGGTAACTACCGACGGAAATACGGAAAATGGTTCGTCGGTAGTTACCGACTGAATTACAGACGGATAAGTGTCCGTCGGTAATTTTGACCTCAAATTACCGACAGAAATATTCCGTCGGTAAATCCGTTGGTATTTAGCGAATTTCTGGTAGTGAATTTTCCATTCATTTGTGCTTCTAATTTCCCTACACTTAAAGCTATTTGCCCCATTTGCTTCTCTAAGTTGTGAATGCTTGACCTTGTTTCCTGTTGAAAAGACATGATATTTTGCTGCAAGGTCACAGTGTTAGAGGCCAAAGTTTTTATCATCTCACGAAGATCATCACTGGTTGACGACCCCATAACATTGGAGTTTGTGAATGGAGGGGGTTGTCTTGCTTGATAATTTTGTTGGGGCTGAAATCCATGGGGATGGAACTGTCAGCCTTGATTGCCTTGTTGAGGCGGGTTCCCATAGCGTAAGTTGGGATGATCTCTCCATCCAGGATTGTACGTGTGGGAAAAAGGATCATATTTACACGGGGGTTGTCCATTGAATGCTCCATCAACTGCATTAGCTTATTCAATGTAATCTTCTTACATTATTAGGCACATATCTTAAACATGTCATTGTAAGGAGCATATGCTACAAACTTTCACCTGGTGTACATTTCCACAAGCCAAAGAACGCACAAGAGAAGTAAGATCATTAACTTTATTCTCAAGGTTAGAAATACTTATCTCATTTACTTGTTTGTTTAGGAAGTCTCCACGTGTGCCAAATTGTTTCGAGTTGGTTGCCATGTTTGAGATCAATTGGTGTGCAGCCTCGAGTGTCTTATCTACCAATGCCCCTCCACTTGCAGCATCAATGACACTACGGTCAGTAGGCATCAATCCTTTATCAAAATATTAAATGAGTAGCTAATCGGGTATTTGATGATAAGAGCATTGAATGCATAATTGCTCACATATTTCTTTTCTTATGTTGGCAACTCGAGATGTTGGGAAATATTTTTCAAGGAAGATCTTCTTCATGGCATTCCAAGTTCCAATGGAACCTAGGAGAATAGAGAAAAACCACGCATTTGCTGCCCCTTTTAAAGAGAAAGGGAAAGCTTTCAACTTAACATGTTCTTCATCAACTCTGTTTGGTTTCATGCCAACGTAAACCATATGAAAATCTTTGAGATGAGTATGAGGATCTTCTCCTGCAAGATCATTGAATGTTAGTAGCAAATGTATAAAACCATATTTGAGCTCAAAGTTTACATTATTGTTGATGTTTATGTACAATGGTTGATTTTCCTCGTTAAGAGCAGCAAGCTCCTTGAGTGTTTATTGTCGTGCAACAACCATTATGTTGACGCGAGCTTCCTTTCGTAACCTGCATAAAGTGTTTTCTATTTCGAGATCCACTTGCACTTGACTATGGTTAGTAGAATGGGTTATGGGTATAAATTGTCAAGGAAACTTAAAAAAAATCAACCACACAAGAGATCGAAAACAATGCAAATTGTATGAAAATCCTACGCTATAAAACTAAAACTCCTAGAAAACAGCGGAATTTGGCCTCGATAGGGTGGGGCTAGTGGTATACCACTAGTCCTATTCAGAACGTCGTTTCACTTTAGGAAACAAAAGGCCGATACCTAATTCCACCAAAAAATCTGTTTTGAACAGTACCGCTACCGTAAATGAACGGTACCGCAGCAAGCAAAAATTTTGTCTCATTTTTTTTAGAAAAATAAATAACAATCACAAAAAAAAAATAATAGCACAAGAATTAACTAAAACTACTTCTCGGGCAACGACGCCAAAATTTGTTGTGATGTCGTAATCGCACAAATTAATTACTCTAGCTTAAAACACAACACACAAGATAGTATAGAACAGGTAAGGGGTCGATCCCATGAAAAAGGTTCAAGTTGGATTTTTATGCTAGATGATATGCAATTTGGGTGGGGGGGGTTGGACATTATCTAGGCTAAAGCAAAAGAAAACAGAAAACTATCAAACAAAATTAAATAAAATCATAAAATTACTAAGAGAACAAACCTTGGTCACAAATAAACGTCCACCTACAGAAATCAGAACTAATCATGGAAATGAGACATCAATTTATATTCTGAGTATTTATCTCTTTTTAACATTGGTTAGTTAACGGATCCATCATATAACTAACCTTAACCATCAAATAACCATAGTGTCCACACTAGTAATTTAATTCAATGGCAACCTTAAGAAATAGATAAATTTATTAATCAAGAAAACATAATTGTCTCCAGTCTATGTTTGATTTGATTGAATGTTTTCCCTAAGATTAATAGCGTAGATCGGCCACAATTATTAAACTTAGTTGCTTCACAAGTTCATATACCACAACTCTGGTTTTGATATCAAATTTAGCAATAGATTGTCTACAATAATAACTTAAAGTCCACTCTAGCAATTAAAATAAACAATCATAGAAAAAATAAGCATAAAAGAACAAACATATTCATCATATAAATTGAAAAGAAAATGTAAAATAGATCTCACAGTTCTTGAAATCTGAAGGTTTTCGTGTCCTTGCAACCAAGAAAAAAAGTTTAGTCTTGTATGTTTGCTGAACAGCTAATCAAAAAGAAGGAGGAATGTTCTTAGAGGAAGGGGGTGTTTTTCTCTTCTTGGCTGCCCCCCTTCTCTTCCTTATTCTTTTTATATCCTAGGAAACCCTAGTCTCTATTTTACAAAATAGTCCTCCTTTAAGTAGACAGTTTACATTTAAATATTTCAATAACTATTTTTCTAAAAAAGAGAAATAATCTTGCATGAAATCTTCAAGCTTTGACTTAAAGGAGCTAGATTGCTGCGATTTCCATGCTCTTCCCTATTTTATTTTCTTGAATTAGATGTCTAGAAAGATATGGATGTTAGCTTTTTATTTTCATTGGAATCACTTCATTTCAACCTCTAGAGCTCATGCTCTATACAAAACATCAACTGAAAGTCAAATCTGCCAATTACCCAATTTACTCCTTTTTGCATCTTTCATCCAAAAGTGCCTTCAAAACATAAAACAAAGAATATCAAGGTATTTTATATATAAAACATTGGCAAAACACTAGGTAAATGCGGGTGAAACTATCAAATAATATGGTTACATCAAAGATTCCCTTATAATTGTGATGAAATAAAAGTTTAGGTGGATGTAACATTGTAAGAATTATTTGTGGAATTATTAAAGAACATGAAAAAAATGGTAATAATTTCGGGTATTAAAATTGTATTGATAAAAAAATTTACTATGTGAAGAAGTTTTAAGTAAATTATTGGATGATGAAGTATTGAAATCTTGTAATCTTTTAAATGAAATAGGAGAGGTTGAAGGCTCCAAACAACAACAAGGAGCTATTAGTCGAGCATTACTAGTAGGTAGGTGTCCGACATCTTAAATTTTTGTAGAGAGATTAATTGAAAAACATGTGTTAATTTTAATTAGAAATTTTTTAATTTATGTTTTGATGTCAACGGATGAACTAGCGCCTGGTAATTGGACGGGTGAACTAGTGTCCGGTAATTGGACGGATGAACTAGTGCCCCTAATGAGGTAGTAGCATCCCTGTGAAATGGCTAAGATTGGAATTAATTGGATGAATATAAAGGTGTAAGATATTAATGATTCGCAATAAAGTATATAGGAAAAATATTTTTATATGGGTGTAGTGAAATGATACATTACATTTATTAATAATTATGTTGATAAAATATTAATCTTATTTCCAGGACCCTCGCAAAGAGTAGAATAGATCCTACTTGAATATATGACACTTTTTGTGTATTTATATTGATCAACATGTATTTTGAGATTAATGAATGATGTAAAAGATGTTGAATGAATCTTTTTAATTGTAGAACAAAATTGTTATATGTATTTAATGTGAATGTCATACTTAAGAATATCTTTGTGTTATATAAGTTTTTGTATTTTATCATAGTTGCTTATAGGATTAGAAATGTTAGAATGATATAAAAGAAGAAGAAGAAGAAGATTTTACCCTAAATTTTTATATTTAACTAAGAAATTTTCTCGGATAAAATATTGGGAGCGTTACATTCATAATCTAAGTTTTTATTCTTCTTCTTAGAATCAATTAATTTTGCAAGTTATGTAAACCTTAGAATTATTTATATTTTTTGTTTTTATTGATTGCATCTTTATTATCGGGCAATACATGTTTATTATTTTTGTGATATATTGATTGGGAATGAGGTTCAAGATTATTGGACCATAATTATGATATGAATTGTGTCAGGAATGAAGATGTCGATAACTTGGTATGCTCCCGTTACAGGGGAAACTCAAACTTCAGAATTTTTTAGTAAAAAAAAATTGCACCGAATAAAAATTAACTCTTATAAATAAATATGTTGTTTTTTTTTTTTTGGTCATGACATGATCAGCACAAGAAAAATCAACGTACTGAATTTCTTGTGAAATGGGTAGATGGTCAGGAGGTTTCGTGGGAGAGAGACACTAACTTGTGGCAATTTGAAGATTTGGTGCAGGACGACTATCTTAGGACTGATCTGACGAGGGTGTCGGCTCCTTCTGGCAGGGGAGGTTTGTCATAGCCTTAGGCATAAGAGCGCGCCAACGAGTCGCCGTTAGGCAAGGGGCGTAACGCAAGTGCGAGGCAAAGCATGCGTGGGCAAGCAAGCGATTTCAGCAACGAGTATAAGGGTGCATGCGAACAAAGAAGTTCATACTTCACACCACGTTGGACTGTCTAAGGTATCTTGGGTTGCACATGAGGGCTGGCAGCATGGGAAATCAGTTTGGGTAGTTTGGTTTGTTGAGTGGTAGACCAAGGAAGTTGCTTATGGGCGTTACGAAGCAGTTGGCTGTCTTTGGAATGTGCTATCCAGAGTTAGTGGATCTGTCTAAGGGCAGTTTCATTTGTAACTTTCATTGTATGTTGATGTATTACATAAGGCCTAAACATGTATAGCATGCAGATCAGATTATGCATAGCACACACACATTGTTATTATATATTCCTTTGATAATGGATTAATAAAGGTTGGGTTGGTTCCCGTAAATTGCTTGTGTTGTTATTGTGTTGTGTTTGATCAATTTCTTGTGTTTTTGGTTGTCAAAATTGATAAAAGTTTGTGGGGGAAAACCTATGGATGTGTGAAACACTTAAACTTTAAACAAACACGAGTGATTTGAGAGGAAGGTTGAGTCTAGTAACGGGACTAGACTGTCGTGATGGGATTAAGATTGTTACAAAAATTTTATCCCCGTGGTAGTTGCCATGGTGCAAATAGTGGCATGCGGGGCAATTTTTCCAGGTATCTAATTCTAAACACCACTCAGGCAAGCAAAATGATCAAGTTATTTCCTCATAACCACAAAATGATGCAAATTTTGGAGGAAAAAAATATTCAGCCAACATCTTCGAGTAGTACTTTTTCTTTTTAGTTTGAGATAAATTAGAAAATGGAAAACTTAAATTTGAAGATCATTTCAAAAGCATGAATTTGGACTCAACAGACCAAATACAGTTTTTATGTTATCATTACATGAAATGAGTGACTACCTCAAGGATTTTTCCCCAAAAGTCAATTTCTTCAATAGGAAAAGCAAGCCATGAAAATGTAAATCACTGAATTATTACCCAACATAAAGTCGATCTTTGGCAACATCAAAATAGAAAGTTGATGGATCGACAAAAGCAAACCGCTGAATGACCTGCAACAGTAATTACTCATATAAGATACCACAAAGCAAGCAAAACAAATTCGTGCATCAGATAAACAAAGGGCAACAACTTAGAATGAATTGTGAAGCAATAAACAGACAAGCATACAATTTCATGCATAGACGAGGACCTACTTCCATATCTGATGCTAGAACCTAACTAAATTATTTGAGCTTCTATTCCTGAACTCCTTTTATTTGTTTCCGTTTCAAGGGGAAGCTCATCAGCAATCCCTAGAAGTCGGGTTTGGTCAAACTTTGTCCAAAACACAGAGCACAATTACCCACTGTATCCTTCCAACTATGAGGATTATGAAAGTCTGTTCTCATATCTCCGTTGGTTAGATTTTCCACTTAATTCACAGCAATAAGACAAACATGTCGAATGTTCAAGGCTTCCAGCAATAAATCATTTTCGAGAACGTTGTTCATGTGCATGCATGTGAGTTACTGTGTAGTTTTTTTTTCTTTCGGTTATTGTTACTGCGTGCTTGTTACCTTGACAGCTACAGTGCAAAGACCAGTTCCACTTCCTTGTTGAGAATTAATGCAAAGGACTGTATCTATAGCATGGCAACAATGAAATAAAAGACTATTTACCTGAAATATCTTGAAAAATTGATGGTCATAACTCTCTCTAATGGTTTTTACAACATTTTCCAGCTGAAATAGCGTGTGCTTGTCAATCATGGGAAGATCATTGTACGAAATAGCATTATCAGCCTGCTAATGGCACAGTAATCAATAAAATGGGCAGAGGGGGCGGGGATTAAATGACAATGGCATAGCTATGCCAAATTAAAACTGCATAACTTTCTTTTAACTCAATAGTTCCAATTATAGGAGGAAAGCTAAAATTACCTCCCAGTCATGCAGATTTCCCAAAAGGTATCTCAAAGTTCCTCGCAGTTTCCTGTATATGTCAGATATTTGCCAAAGGACTTGAGGCCCAATCATGACATCACCTGTATAATCTACACTAGAAACCCAAAGTCGCAAGACATCAGCTCCATAGCCAGGTGCTTCCCGCCAAGAGAAGACACAAAATTAGTTGCAAATCATTTCAACGAGTAAACACTCACAGAAAGATGTCTTGAATCATTATGCACCATTACTAACCTTTCAGTTATAGCATGTGGATCCACAACATTACCTAATGATTTGCTCATCTTACAACCTTTCTCATCCAATACAAATCCATGAGTAATAACACTAAAATATGGAGCCTTTCCTGAGGAAAGAGAAGTAACAGGATGGATCACTGGTTTAGATATAAAACAAATGAAATGCACCTGATAACCAACAGGTTTATCGACATATCAGAAACCAAAATAAAAGTTGCAAAGATTCATTTTCAAGACAGAAAATCAATTTCTTCAGAAAAAAAGGCACCATCATAGCATTTTGCAACTCCAATTATATCAGCTGCTCGTTACCTTTTGTAGCAATGCTAGTTATCAAGGAGCTCTGGAACAATCCATGATGTTGATCAGTACCTTCAAGATACAAGTCTGCAGGAAATCTAGGGTCATCTCTTTTTCCCAACACAGCAGCCCATGAAGAACCTGAAATAGCAGCAAGCAATAAAATGACATTTAAGAACCCTAACATGGAAAATAGGTGTGGCTAGGCAAAGTATGGACATATCAAATTACAATAGAAAACCATATACACTATAAGCAGGATCCTGCACAAGGATTGATAAATGATGCCGCTACAAACTAGAGCAACAGAGAAGAAAAACTTGTGGAGAAAAGCCATGAAACATAAGCCAAATATGTTACACAACTAGAGTGCAACAGAGAAAGGACAAGTGTTCAAAAATCAAGTAACTGAGCCCAAGTGTGTTTCATTTATAACCTTGCGGACTTCACTTTGATAAGAAGTCATTGAAAGTACAACATTTGCCCACCCTCGTATCTCTTTTAATGGAAGTTATTGATGAAATGGTCTCAGCTTAACAGAATCTCTGTGATGGGTAAATCCCCATAAAAAAATGGACTACTTTCACGTATTTTGTATCTGAACATAACTATTAAGATTTTCTCTCTAATAAATCCCGATAATTTAAGGAAAAAACAATTTCTGATTTATTAAGTATTCTGTTACATGCTTTTCAGAAACATTTTCAAACCATCTTGTTAAAGAATAATATAAAGCATATCTTGAGATCTCACCTAACGGTTAAAGTTATTAGGTTGAGATAGTTTTTTAATATGGTATCAGAGCCTTGATGACCAAGCGGTCACGAGTTTGAATTTCATCTTTCTTATTTATTTGACAAAAATTAAGTACAAGGTAATGTGAGTTTGTGCAAGTTTTAAGCTCAAAAGGCTTTCACTTAAGGGGGTGTGTTAGAAAATAATATAAATCATATCTTGGGATTTTACCTAACTGTTTAAGCTATTGGATCAAGATAATTCTTTGAGATATCTAACATAATCAAGTAACCATTTTCTACAAGGTACAACTTGAGTGCTTGCCAAACAATTGACCATTGAATGGGGGCAGTCCTCCATTATAACGTATATAATATACCATGTGAAGAAGCATCCACTAAAATATTCAAACAGCAATAAGAAGTAACATGAAACTGCTATAGAAACAGTAAAACATAATCTTGACATTGTCAAATGATAAATTTACGATAACACTGTATTCTTTGAGTGTGTTATGGTAAACAAGGTCTGCAATCTACAAAGAATAGTATTTAATTATCAAGTCTTGTAATACCTGAATCGAACTAGACATCCATTGTGTCTATCCCTTTTTCATACTCTGATGCTTCATCACGATATTTTTCTGGGAGCAAATCCTTCACTTTCATATATCACCATATGTCACTACCCTTTTGTAATTTTATAGCTGTAAATGGTGATCAGAGAAATAAAGCCAAGTTCAGGAACGGAGCTGCAAGGAAATCTATAACAAATCAAAAAGTAGGTTAAGTCTATGCATAATAAACACTACAAAAGAAATAGAAAGAAAATAAAAATGGAAGTAATTGGAGGGAGAAAAAAATTATGGATGCAGAAATATCATTTTCATAAAATTATTATTTACATTATCTACTTCAAACTATCGATTGAATATAATGAAAAAAAAAGGAGAAAGTCTCTGCTGTTTCCAGAAGACTTACATTTGATATGGTCAGTAGTCTCTTCATTCATAAGTGGTTCCTTAGTCTTCAAATGGTAAAAGACTGGAATGGGGACACCCCATGTCCTTTGTCTTGATATGCACTAGTCAGAGCGACTTGAAGTTGGGAAAATCTCCCTCAAAATCAATTAGGAAAATCTAGTATTCCTTTCTAGTTTAGTGTAGGATCATTTTCTGTCTGGTAAATATTTTTTATTTTGATATACTATAGAGTTAGCACTATTCTCCTATATATATTGTATTATACTCTTCAGTTATTTCAGTTATAATGAGAACATAGAAAAACTTCTTTCAAACTTCTTCATGGTATCAGAGCCTCTAGGTTTTAAACCCTAAAAACTACTATTTTAATCCACAACCAAACACATAATGGTTGCAGCAGAACAAAGCTCTATCTCTAAAGTAACCTCACCCCCATAAACAGCATCAACTGAGAATAATCATGGAGGTACTGAAGGCATATCACATCCTATCACTAGTCACAAACTCAATGGGCATAACTATCTTCAATGGTCATCATCAGTCATGATGTTTATTTGTGGAAAGGACAGAGACGACTACCTCACATGAGAAGTCATCATACTAGAAAAGAATGATCTCAAGTTTCGAACATGGAAGATTGAGAATCACATGGTAATGTCATGGTTAATTAATTAAATGACCAACAAAATAGGAGAAAATTTTCTTCTATATAGAACAACAAAGAAAATCTGGGATGCAAAGAAGAGAAACCTATTCAAGTTCTGAAAATAAATCAGAACTATTTGAAATTGAAGTAGCATTACATGATCTATGCCAAGGAGATCTTTCTGTATCACAATACTTCAACACTCTGTCGACATTGGCAACACTTAGACTGTCGACATTGGCAACACTTAGACATGTTTGAAATTCATGCCTGGAAATGCCCTGAAGACACAACCCTATATAAAAGAATTTTAGAACTGAAACAAACTTTCAAGTCCTTCTTGGTCTCAACAAAAATCTAGATGAAATTAGAGGGAGAATAATGGGGACCAGGCCCCTTCCAAATCTCATAGAAGCATTCTTTGAAGTTAGGCTCGAAGAAAGCAGAAAGAAAGTAATGATGGGATCTCACTATTCAGCCTTTACATTGGAAGGATCTGCCCTTGCTACTCAAGGATATCCAAACAACAATCATGACAGACAGAAAAGTGGAAGACCCTAGTGTGATTACTGCAACAAGCCAGGACATGTCAAAGGAACCTGTTGGAAGATTCATGGCAAACCTGTTGATTGGAAGCCATCAAGGTTAACAAATGATAAAGACAGACGTGTCAACAATATTACCTCAGATGACAACCGAGACAAAACCACCAACCTTTTACCTGAAACAAGTCCCTTCACCAAGGAACAACTTGATATATTACAAAAATTGTTCAATTAGAGTTCATTATCTTAATCAAGTACGCCAGCCTCTGGATCTGGATTGTTAGCTCAGAAAGGTAAATTTTCAAAAGCCCTTACTGTTAGTAAGAGACACTCAAGTCTATGGATCATAGACTTCGGAGCATCAGACCATATGACGGAGATGCAGCCCTTATTAATGAATACAATCAGTGCAATAAGACTTCTATAGTCCATATAGCTGATGGATCTTCATCCCAAGTGAAAGGAATAGGCCTAAGCAGAATTTCAAGAGACATGATCCTAAATTCCATTTTTCATGTTCCTAAACTGGATTGTAACCTCATCTCAATTAGTAAATTGACTCGTGATCTGAATTGTGTTCTTAAATTCTTTCCTAACTTATGTATATTTCAGGATTTGGATATGGGGAAGAAGATTAACAGTGCTAAGATGTGTTCAAGGCTTTATCTCCTCAATGGATTTACTCCTCAAAAAGGACACACTCAGAATGCAATCCTTGCACCTCATAAGGGTTGGTCAATTTTAAATTTCTATGTTAATAAGGATAGTGATGTTATGTTATGGCACTATCGTCTTGGTCATCCAAACTTCATGTACCTGGAGAAATTAGTTCCTTCTTTATTTTCCAATAAAAATTCAGAGTCTTTCAAATGTGAAGGATGTCAACTTTCCAAGCATATTTGTAGTACTATCTCATATAAATCATCACATCCTTTTGCCATAATCCATAGTGATGCATGAGGTCCCTCACCAATAAAAAAATATAATTGGAACTCGTTGGTTTGTATCCTTTATTGATGACCACACCAGATTGACATGGCTATTCCTCATGAACGAAAAATCTGAAGTGAGCCAAATCTTTCAAAACTTCCACTCCATTATACAAACACAATTCCACACTAATATCCAAATCTAAAAAACTGATAATGCCAAAGAATATTTCAATTCTGAACTCAATACTTATTGTCTAAATCAAGGCATTCTCCACATCAGCTCTTGTGGTGACACTCCACAACAAAATGGAATGGCAAAAAGGAAAAATAGACACCTCATGTCATTTCAACAAGTATCGAGTCATTTCTGCAATCAAAACACTTTTAATCTTTCAGGATTGATTAGCCTTAATTTTGCGTATTGGGGTTTGATCAAAATTTTTTTGTCAAAATACCCATTGAAATAAACATCTAATGCTTTCTAAAAACAACAAAGAGACAATGAAAAGACATGTTTTGTTAAAAGATGAGATATGATCCCCAAACAAAAATGCAGAATGACAAAACTTCATAACAAAATAATTGACAATTCAACACGCTTCTTGGATCTGACAATATCTATGTTTTGGCAAACATTTTTTATCATTTGTCGTTTTAAGGATGTTCTGGTGACAATATGGTTGATGACATCATCTTTAACAAACTCAACTTGTCTCTTGCTCATCCACCTTCGGACTTTATTCTTGAAATTCTTGCAACTATTCAACTGAATGGCCCAAAACCTCTAATGATTTCAAATCTCTTGTTTAGATTATACCACTTAAGAAACAATGGTTGCATGGGATTTAACGGAGTCAGGACAACAAGTCTGGGCCTAACAGATGCTAGTAAACAAACTCGAGTAGCAAAGGGATGTCAATCTTAGCAAAGACATTTCAGTAGTATAAGCAAGACCTGGCTAGACCACATAACTAAGGTTTCCCACCTTTAAAGTCATCTCCTGATTCATCTCTCATCATTGTTCTGGAATCCTTAGCAGAACCTTCAATCTTTCCCATCATGATAGCTTGTTCACCTCTTTCGACAATCCTCACAACATCATATCAATCTTCAAATGTTGTTGTGGTTGTTTGAGGATTGTTGGAAACTTTCCAACTAGGTAATCTTGGCAACGCTTGGAAACATGCAGTACCGCCACTACCAACGTGTGGAATCACGTGCTGTCTCAACTAGAAAATAACCTGATGAATCTAAAAATCCCTTGTCTCCTCTTCGATTCCTCACTGATAGTGCAGTAAAGAGACACTTGTAGAGGGAGTTCTGCTCTGTTAAAGTTTCAATCTTCTTCTTGTTTTTCAATCAAAGTCTGTCTCTTCTCCTTACTTTTGCATTTTAATGCTGACACTAGTAGGAGAAAATTGTAGATGACATGAAACTACTACATCTCTTCTTGGATTTCCCATGGCAGATCCACAAACTGATCTTTATATTGAGAGCTCTACCACGTAGAAGTTCAATGTTTGCTTCTATTTTTCAAATCAACATCTTGTGTTGTAGGACGAGAATGAAGCTCGTGATGGGGGTGACTTCAAAGGAGGTCAGGCACAGAAAGCTAGCAGCTATTAGGTGTTATTGTAAGATGTGGAGGCGGTGAACAACTAACAGTGTAGCTGAACCAGAAAAGAGATTATCTTTCATTGATGACAGAAAGCGTTGTTGTTGCTGTTCACAACTGAAATGAAGAAGAGTCGATGCCACTTCAATGTTTATGGCCTCTACTGGTGGAGCGTTGAGGAGAAGAGTCAATTATGTTTTCCTGTGTGTGGGACGTAGACTGACGGTGTTCCCACAGAAGACTGTGCAGACATTCTCTTTCCATTTGTTGCTCAACACTTGTTCAAGCAGATTTGTGAGTCTAGCTACTTCACCTTTCCTGCCATTAACTTCCTTTTGACAATGAGCCTCTCTCTGATCCCTTTCTTCATTATTCATCTTCTTTCACAGTCCAGTGCAATAGACCTCAAATGGAGGAGCCTATGTTTCAACCTTGGAGCATGCATGATAAATGTATGAACATGTTTTCTGTATGATGAGCTGGCCCTTCAAGGGGTGATATATGGTCATGACTCTTGTATGATGAAACAAGAATTTTTATTCTTGCTCAAACTCTACAACAGAAATTTTTGAAGTGATGGCCATAATGTCACCTGTAAATCCTGAATTCAAGATGCTTCAAGAAGGGCTTGCTCAGATGCAAAACAATGTGTATGGAGCATACATCCTAAAGGTAGGTTCTAATCTTTTTTACATGAGACAAGGTAGGTTTACCACTTGGTCTCTATCAAAAGGGTCTCTCATTGTCCTAGTGATCACCCTCTTGAAGGTAGTATAGGGGCTTAGTAGGCAATGGAATGGCACGTGTACCAATCATTACCAGTCTAAGCACTCAGCGAAGAGTTGGGGTTTACACAAACTTAAACCTCGACTAAAAGTCATAAGGTAAGTTGTTAGTCCCCCACCTAACCTGAAGTTTTTATGTGTGCATTTGAAAATTAAAACATGTGATGCATGAAGCAATTCTATACAATGCATGGATAAAACAAAAATAAAATAAGACAAAATGCAAAAAACTTAAACACATAAAAAACACAAAGCTTAATCCAATAATGTCGAAAACAATACCTTCCCCCAGTGGAGTCGTCATTCTATCGCACGTGCCCGCGCGACGTCGATGGCAATTTTTGTTTGTTGTTTTGTTTGTTTGGAGTCAACACTTGGTATTTGGTTCAGGGTCACTAAGAAACCCGAGTATACTGGTCTTTGTCAGAGATTCAAAGAGTAAGAGACTGATTGTGGCTAGGGAAGGTATTAGCACCCCTAGCGCACCCTACCTGAGGTAAGCTGCTTTGTGGTTTGATGTGATTTGAAAATTTAAAAAATTAGCCAAATTCTTAAAACTTTAATAAACTAGTTATTAAATCCCAAAATATATGCAGAAACATGTTCTTACATCTTCATGGGAAATACAACATGATTTTATTTGTACTTAAGATATTTGACCATATGCAAATTAAAACATTTAATTCTTTTTTTATCTTTTTTATTTTTTTAACATTTACAAAACATACATAAAAAATACAAAAACACACACATCACTTTTTACTATGCTCAACTCCCACATCATTTTTACATGTTACAAAATAACAAAAATTCAAAATAAATCAAATACAATTCAAAAATTACAAAATAAACCCCAAAATCAAGGAACTGTAGGAAAGCCTTCTGGGATCTGCCGGAATAGTGGCGGCATGTGGGTTCACGCGCCGCCGTTAGAGAATCCAAGCAACAGGGGATCTATAACAGTTTCTTCCCCTCTTCTCTTCCCTGTCGACGGTGAAGATCATCATCACCTACAACAAGAGAAAAACGCAATAAGCAGTCGAGTAAATTTTTCTTTCTTTTTCAGATCTGCTTCTCCCCCCTTACAGATCTGTGTTTTCTGTTCTGATTTGTTGTTCTTTCCTTCTTTTTCAGGTGTCAAATCTGGCGATTGGGCGGCGACGGTGCTGGATTCAGGTTGTTGCTTTGGCCGCTGCTATTGGAGGCTGAATAGAGGGGAGATCTAGTTCGGTTTAGCAGAGATGGGGGAAGCTGGAGACAGCGTCTCTGGGGCTGGTCTCTAGTGAGGACTGCGTTGATGTGGCTGACAATGAAGGGGGTTGGTGGAGACGGGGAATGGCTCTGCCCGTTCTCTAGTTGGGGGAGATGAGGTTGTTTTGTGGGGGAAGACTGGCTCGGGTTCAGTGAGAAGGAAGGTCTAGTGAGGCCAAGAGACGGGGGTTGTGAGAGGAGAAGGGAGTATATGGTGGTTGTCTGTGATGACCAAAAAAGGGAACAACTAGGAAAGGAGGATGCTCTCGGTCGGTTGAGACAGAGGAAGGGAGGTTGAGTTATGGTGGAGAGAATAGTGAGGGGCTCTCTTGGTTGAGAGGGGAGCCTTCAGGTGCTGGGGAAGAAGGCTAAAAATCCAAAAGGAGGGGGGCGGCAACTCCTCTTGAAGTGATGAAAAAAAGATTAGGTTTTTATGGTTTTTTTTTTTCTCCCCAAAATTTCTCCACCTCTAATTTTTTCTCCCCCGGGTTTCAACATTTTCCACTGTATTTATACATAAAATGTTGTTAGGTTTCCAAACTGGTCCCTCAATTTGTTTTTTGTATTTTGAATTTATTTTGAAAACAGACAATCTCAACGTCGACTCAACAAAGAAAATTAGTGATTGTAAAAATAACACGTTAAAAGTTGAACGCGTTCAAAATACCTTTAAAAATTTAAATTCTTCTGAGATGACGTTGAAAATGCTAAAAACAATGCAAATATATGAAAAATGCATTTTTTCGTTGGTTTTTCCTGTTTTTTTCAAAAACATTGGGTCAAAAATTGGGTAGCAACAATGATAACCATCTACAACACGATTATTCTCATCCTTCAAAGTCAAGTATATTTCTCCAAATTCTGGGCAAGATTCACACTCTTGTTTTAGTCTCTCAAATCATATAACTTCAACACTCATTAAGGATAACAGCATTACCCAGCGACTCAAGGCATTTGAAGCTTTATTCTCCATTTCATATTTATGTTTCAAAACAATAAATATATTTGAAGATATTCAACCCAATTACCATGCCTGTGATTAAGCTTCTTTTAGGAGTTGAGATAGCAGAGGGTTTGATGGTCGAAGTAAAGAACAAACTCATATGGCAGCAAGCAATGGCGCCAACAGCACAAGGCCTAAACCACTACATAAATTCGTTATCATAGGTTGAGTACTTTTGTTTTGCCTTGTTAAGTTTCTCGTTAAAGTAGGCTACAAGGCGACGTTCCTGACCAAGTACTCCACCTATACCAACTCCCAATGCATCACATTCTACTTCAAACACCTTAGTAAAGTCAGGTAGCCGCATTATTGAGGCCTCCGTCATCTTCTTCTTAACCTCCTCAAATGCCTTATTAGTCTTTTTACTTCACTAAGACTCACCTTGTTTCAAACAATCTATAATAGGCGACATGATTGTGCTAAATCCTTTAATGAAACGACAATAGAAAGTCACAAACCCATGAAAACTACGAACCTCATGAATAGTCTTAGGCTTAGGCCAATCCATTATCGCTTGGACTTTCTAGAGGTCAGCAGAGACTTCCTTACATCACACTATAAACCCTAAAAAAAATCACTTGATTTGTAAAGAAGAAACACTTTATGACATTGGCAAACAAACTTGTCTTTCTTAGGGTGGGCCTAAGCACCTGTGTCATTACTTTCATAAAAGTGCTTGGTGCATTGGAAAGGCCAAAAGGCAAGACTAGCCACTCATATAAACCATCGTTAGTCTTAAACGTTGTTTTCCATTCATCTCTTGGACGGATCCTAATATGATGATACTCACTCTTCAAGTCAATCTTAGAGAAGATCTTAGCTCCTGCCATCATATCTAGCATGCCATCTAATCGAGTCATTGAAAAATGATACTTGATTGTAACCTATTGATGGCTCAGCTATCTACACACATTCTCCATGATTCGTCTTTCTTAGGTGTTAACAATGCAGATACTACACAAGGGCTCAAAATCTCTCGTATAAATCCCTTATGTAACAATTCACATGTTTGCCTTTACAATTCAGCATGTTCACTCAGGTTCATCCTATAATGAGGCAAGTTTGGTAATGTGGTACTAGGGACAATCTATGCCATGTTTAACATCACGCATAGGGGGTAAAGCATCAAGTAGTTCAAAGGAAAAAACATCTAGAAATTCTTTCAACACGTCCCTTACCTCTTCAAGTGGCTCTTCTAAAAAAAATTTACAACCTCCTTGGCCACTAAGACAAACACAACAAACTCCTCACGAACCTCCTTATCAAACTCCATAGGACTTATTATATTAAACCCTCTTTTGACGGGGACACCAAACGGACGCCGCAAATTATAAGAGTATATGGACGGAGACGATGTAGGGTGGCCCAGTCTGTCACTCTTTGGTTGGGAGACTGAGCCCATTTGGGCCTATTTCATTGTTTATTTTATTTGAAATTATTTATGTTAAATAGTTTGAATTGATATGTTGAGTCTAATAGTGAGATGTTTTAGTGTTTTGCTATTTATATGTTTCTCTTTCATTTTATGAGACAATTTTGATGATTAATTAAAAATATTGTAAAGTTGCATATTTCCAATCCCCATTATTCTTTTTCTTAGCTTTCAATTCTTAGCTTCTTTCTCTAAAAGCTTATTTCTTTTATACTTTAATTCTTTTTGTTCATTGTTCCACATCAAATTTGGTTTAAGAGCTAGGGTTTTAATTGTTCTTACAATTAAACGATCTATATGCTTAAGCTTGATCAAATTCATTGTTATTCATAACCCTAGATGCAGTAGAATTTTTAGTGTGATCTGGAAAAAAAAAGTGTCCTTCTGTTTTGATTTCAGGCAAAAAAAAAACATTGCTCATCTTCAAAACTACAATCTGGAAATTTCCAACAGCGACGCCTCAACCAAATTCATCTTCTCCATTAACAACGGTAGATCTATCATCCAGCCACCATTTTGCACCAACAAACTCCCACAAAGAAATCCGTTAGTGACAACAACCACAACCAGTTGTCTGTCGCGTCCGAGCTCACTAGCTGTAGAGTTACACCGTAGGAAACAGCAGAAGATCTTTGTCTTCAGCAACAAACAAAACAGCAGCAGCAACCACCTTCAGTGCCCGCAATAGTCTTCGTCTTCAGCAGCCACACCTCTTTCCACAGCCGCCGCCAAACAGCAAACAAAGAAACTCAAAGAACCTTGAAAACTCAATAACCACAAAAGACGCTTGAGGCAAAATTAAATAACCTTGCCACGTCATCTGCGATCTCAGCACTCTGAAGCCACCTCAGCCACGTCACTGAGTAAGCAGACTCTGTCATGCCATCTTCTTTACCACGTCAGCTTCCATATCATCCTTCACTGCCACGTCATCTAGTCAAAAATTCTTTTAACCGTTGAATATCACTATTTATGGTATATTTATGCACTTGTTAACCAAGATTTAGCATTAAAATTATTCTTTGTGCTTGCCCGTAAATAAATCAATAAACAAATAAAATACATAGTCTGTCTTGCAAAATGAATTACCTTTGGGCTTGTTTATTGGGCATTGAATACCCGGTCCTCTTAATTAATTATAGAGCTTGGTTAAATTTGTGGAAAAACTGAAACATTGTGTTTGGATTACCTGTGTGTATTTAGAGGACTTATATTGCTTGCTTATGAATTTTCTTAGTTTAATCTGTCATTGCTTAGTCTCCAAGATAAATAAAATAATTAAATATTAGCTGTAATTTTATTTTGTGTTTTGCTTGCAAATGTTGTTTATGATCTCAGTCACAGTCTCAGGATTAGTTTTGCATGCATTTACGTAATGGTCGTCTAGTACACAATCTAGAAGTCATAGCTACCATGGATTCAAACTCTAGTAATGTTCTTAGAGATATTCAAGAGCAATTACAACTTATACAAACAGAAATGAACATGTCCAATCAAATGAACAACATTTCTGAGAGGGTGGAGTCCATACAAACTTTGCAAGTAAGGCAGTATAATGAAAGTGAACATTCTAATGACAACCATAGGAATCCTCAAAGACTAGTTCCTCGTAAGAACCACCAACAGAACCACCACCAGGGTTACAATGACTTTGATGACCCTAATGATAGTGAGCATTCCAACAATTACCGTCAAAGACCAGTTCACCCTAGGAACCGTCAATACAACCGCAATCAAGGTCATCACGACTATGATGACCCTGATGAACGAGTCATGAGTCATATCACAAGGAAGCCCCAACTTTTAAGGGTCAACTTGACTTGTGGATCTTTGATAGATGGATCTGTGATATGGATCAATTCTTTGGCTGGTATAATTTATCTGAGAATAGAAAAGTAAGATTTTCAATGATGAAACTTAATGGGACCGCTCAGCTCTATTGGAAAAGTGTAAAAGAATATTTGGTTAGGAGAGGTCAGCCCCCTATTACCGATTGGGTTAAAATGAAAACTAAATTACAAGAAAAGTACTTACCTCGTTCTTATAAATAAAATCTCTTAGACCAATGAAATAACTTTAGGCAAGGAGGTAAGTCTGCCAATGAATATATGGCATAATTTGATGAGAATAGGACGAGGTGTGCAGTTAGGGAGGATGAGGTGATAACCTTAAGTAGATTTCGAAAAGACTTAAACGATGACCTTAGAAAAGAGGTTGTGCTTAGAGGTGTGTCCACCCTTGATAAAGCTTACACCCTAGTATAAAATAATGAGTTGGTCACAAAAAGCTAGTGCACGAGACGTCAAGACACTCGTAGTACCCCTTCTAGGTCCCAACCTAGCAATAATAACTCTATATTGGGTGCCCCACCCCGTAAACCTAATCATTTGATTTCCCAGATACCTAGAAAAGACAAGGGTAAGGGTATTTTCCATGAAGTACCAAAGATAACCTCAAGGATTCAATGTTTTAAGTGTCAGGATTTTGGTCATGTTTCCTCTAGTAGCCCTAATAAGGCTATGTTCATCAGGGGGCAAGAGGATATGGGTGAAGAAGACAATTGTAATAATAAGGTATATGAATCCAATCCCAGTGATTTTCAGGACCTAAATGATGAGGACTTTGATCCATGGTAGCTATGACTTCTAAATTGTGTACTAGACGACCACTACCCAATTGCATGCAAAACTAATCGTAAAACTCTGACTGTGACTGAGATCACAAACAACACTTGCAAGTAAAACGCAAAATAAAATGACAGCTAATATTTAATTATTTTATTTATCCTGGAGACTAAGCAATAACGGATTAAACCAAGAAAATTCACGAACAAGCAACGGAAGTCCTCTAAATGCACATAGGTAATCCAAACACAATGTTTCAATTTTCCCACAAATTTAACCAAGCTCCACAATTAATTAAGAGGATCAGATATTCAATGTCAATAAATAAGCCCAAAGTTAACGTAATTCAATTTGCAAGGCGAACTATGTATTTTATTTGTTTATTTATTTATGGGCAAGCACAAAGAATAATATTAATGTTAAATCTTAATTAACAAGTGCAAAAAATACCAGGAATAATGATATTCAACGGTTAAAAGAATTTCTAACCAGATGACATAGTAGCTGACATGGCAGTGAAGGATGATGTGGCAGGGAAGATGACGTGGCGGCTTCTGCTTGCGTGGCGGCTTGGTGGCATGTTTGATTATGGCTAGTGTGGCACCTGTGTGCTAAAATGGCAGATGATGTGGCGGGGTTAATTAATTTTGCTTTGAGAGTCCCTGTAGTCGAGTCTTCGTGGCGTATGATTATGGTTTCTTTGTAGCCAACAGAGTGCGGCGACCGTGGAATGAGGCGTGGTCGCTAAAGACGAAGAACTATTGCGAGCACTAAAGGTGGTGGTTGTCGTTGGTCCAGTGTTACCGTTATGTATGTTGCTAAAGAAGAAGATCTTTTGTTGTCTCATACGGTGTCGATCTACTCCTAGTTAGCTCAGATGCAGCAGATGGCTGGTCATAGCAGAGGCTATGGTGACATGGTCTGAGTTTGTTGTCACTAACAGATTTGTTACTGCTGGTGTGGACAATCTGCTGTAAAGGCGTTGTGGGAGTTTGCTGGTGCAAAATGGTGGTTGGACCAGCGAAGATGAACAATTTTTCTTTTTCAGATCAAACTAGAAATTCCACCGGATATAAGGTTACGAATATTAATGAATAAGCATATAGATCGTTTAATTATAGGAACATTTAAAACTCATATACTATATTTGATGTGGAACAATGATAAAAAAGAATTAAAGCAAAAAAGATATAAGCTTTTACAGAAAGAAACTAAGAATTGAAAGCAAAAAAAAGAAGAATGGAGATTGGAAATATGCAATCCTGTAATATTTATAATTAATCATCAAAAGTGTCTCACAAAATGAAAGAGAAATATATAAATAGCATAACCCTAAAACATCTCACTATTGGGCTCAACTCATCAATTAAAACTATTTAACATAAATAACTCAAATAAATAAAATAAACAATGAAATAAATCCAAATAAGCTCAGTCTCTCAATCAAAGAGTAACAAGTTGGGTCATCCCATGTTATCCCCGTCCATATACTCATATAATCTACAGTGTGGGTCTGGTGTCCCTACCAATAGGTTTACACCTCCCATCATACCTTTAAATCATGAAAAAATCATTTCAAAAGCAGAGTATGTAAAGAAATCCCAGGTTGTGCAAAAAAATAATTGCTAATTGATGGTTTGCATTCCATCAAGTAGAAAAATTTGAAGACACTATTTCTCAGTGCTAACCAGAAGAAGGATTGTGCATGCAAGAAAAAGAAAAATTAATCAAACATATTTGGATACAATTTATTGTACCAATATACTTATAATCCATCAGTTGGACACATTGGAAGTATTATTAGTTCTATATATTCAGAATGCATGACCACATTTTCTTTCAGTAAGAAATCCATAAAACCAAGAAAAGGACATGCTACGATGTTAGAGGACTAAATATACCTCTAACTCGGCCTCTGCATACCTCCAACTCGGCCGATCTATCAGAAAAAATAAGATGAAACACTTTATTAGAAAGTTAACCATAACAAAAACCTACCAGAAAATGATGTGTGGATAGTAAGGAAAAGACTATAATTCCTTCTATGACAATAACAATTGATCCATTGTATTTCACGTGATTTAAAAGTAATTAAAATTTATAACATTGCAGTTGTCCATGCATCTGAAAATTACCAACTTCCGCACAAAACAGTTAAATGCAGAATTAGTTTTGGTTTTAACTTTTATGCATGCAAGCACTGGAATGGGAAAAAGTTGTACCAATTACCCGAGCAAGCTTCATATTCGGATCTAGAGTTAGATCCTTATCCCATTCCGCCCACACCCCATCCCGCTGCAAGCATCAACTTGAAATAAATAAAACAATATAACAAAGGGGAAAAAAGATAGCAAATAAGTATACCAACTTAAAATGTCACCATGCCAACTCTCGAATGATGTCAATACTTAACAAAGGGCAGATAAATAGACTACAACCTTAAATGATGCCATCTGTGTTTTGACAATAGCTTTAGCAAATTTGGCCGTCTTTGCTCTTAATTTTGATGGTGTCAGATCCTTCCTTTTTTTAGTTTAACGTGGGTGTCCGAGCGCTTGCGCTCACCTCGACTAATCCCACGGGCCCTGAAGTTAACGACCATGTAAACCTCCAGTGACCATCATATGATCAACCACAAGATTTGAACCTGAGACCACAGAGGGAGCAAACCTCTTGGTTCCAAGCTCTTACCACTGGGGTCAGATCCTTCCTTGCTTCCTGATCCATTGACTGCAGAACTGTGTGATTCATAATGACAATTAACTTGCAGTTTTTTTACCTCAACTTTTCTTAAAGCACTTATAAACCTTTGTTTTTTATCCAAAGAACTGATTTGGCAACAAGGGCATTCCAAAAAGTGATTGTTCCTCAGTTTAAAGTAATCAAAATCATCGAACAAAACAGGATGCCATGCCATGATTGATGTTATTAAAAGACAAAATACAGCATCTAGCAAAATCCTATATAGTTCAATCATCAGCACCTGTATAAATTTTTAATACAACTTTCAAATTTCATTGTTATAACAAGCTCTAGCACCTTAAATTGTACTATAGAAATCAACACATCATGGTAAGATTTTGTTGGCTACAGGAAAATTGATATTTAAGATAACAACAGAAAAAAGTGGCAATGCTTGCCTTTCAACTCAATAGGCAAGCCATGACAATCCCAGCCAGGCACGTAATGAACTTCATAATTTTGAAGAATCTGAAAAAATCAAGGAAATAAATTAGAATGATCATTTTACTCCATATCAAATCGGAAGTGGAAGTTAAATTATTCCCTAATTAAATTACAGGCCCAAAACCCTTGCATACACCATGATACAGTATCGATGTTGATGGCCAACATTCTCAAGTTATTCATGTACTACATGGTCAATATTTGTACATATAAAAATGACATCAATGTATAGTCACGAGAATCGTGACAAAAATACAGTCATCGAGTAGGAAATGCTGGATGGTCTATCAGATTTGCACTCCTTTTTTTACTATTTGATCCATCTCAGCAAGGGCATTGAGAGGCCCATAGATTTATTTAGGTAATCTTATAAGTTTTTTTACTAGTTATACATTGAAACATTTCCAAATTGGAATTTATAGATTTACATAATAAATCAATTTCTGTTGGTCAATTTCTTTCATATTAATTATAATTAAATCATAATTATCTAGTAGGTAGTTCAGTGGTAAGAGCTTGAGATCAAAGAGTTTGCTCTCCCTATGATCTCAATTTAGAGCCCTATAGTTGCTAATATAATTATCATTAGAGACTTACATGGTCGTTAACTTCAGGACCCGTGGGATTAGTCGAGGTGCGCGCAAGCTGGCCTAGTCATCCATGTTAATAAAAAATATATATAATTAAATCATAAAGAAACTAAGGGTAAAACCTAAATTTACAAGGGAGGAAGGGAACACACCATATAACGGTTAATTATATCCTTCAGGATCTTATTCAGGGCATGACCCATGTGTAAATCAGCATTGGCATATGGCGGTACATCATGAAGAACAAAATTTTCCTTACAAAGTAAGTTAATTTTTTTCATACCAGATATGAAAACACACAAATAAAGACAAAGAACAAAACCCCCCACCCCGTCATTTTTATCAACAACTCTCTTGAACACTTGATTATCCTCCCATAATTTCTGAATCTCAGGCTCCCTCACCAAAGCATTCGCTCTCATCCCAAACGTTGTTTTGGTAAATCAACCGTATGCTTGTACCTCCCTTCTTCTTGCTTCTCCCCTAAATCCAAACAATCTAATTAGCTCTCATTGCACTTAATGAATGACAACTTTAACAGATACCATCATCTAATTAAGCAATAAAAAAGGGTAAAAAAGATGCTTTTTTAGCAGCCATAACAGGTCCTCGAGATCTATGCTTTGAAAGGGAAAAGGGGTCGTCGCTGGAACACGTAGAAGAGTAGTGTGTAACGATGTAAAAGAGAGAAAACCTTAAACGAATAGCCTCCTTTTTTATAAAACAAGCCAACAGAAGTAGCAGTCCTCAAAGAAGAACAGCTACTTCTTTGCAACAAGATTTCTGAAAACACACAAAGAAACAATTGCTTTTTTTCAAAATTTACAAACTCCAGATTACTTGAAAGATTCTTGGAAGCATTTTATCAAGCCGAAGATGCGCCGTAAAGATAAAGCCACAGACAAAGACTAGAAACAGCGAAATAAAATCGAGGAGGAGTGTGAATTCCTTCGTACCCTATGAGAATGTTAAGCTCAGCTTAACAAGAATAAAAAAAAAAAAGCAGAGAGAAGAACAGAGGAATGAGAAGTTCTGTTATTAATTTTTTGCGTGCCCTTTACGTAAGCTCCACCGGCGTTAACCAACTCCTAACTGACTCTAACAGCCTCACACGAGTGCCCCATGCAATCCTTTTGCAACTATAATCCAGCTATAACAATCCAGCTGTAACAATACTCCCTCCTTGAATGCATTCTTGTCCCAAGAATGCTAATTAGTGTCTGCCAAGAGAGGTGCGATGCATTCTGGAAATTGTTGTTGTAGATCCTCTAGGTCCTCCCATGTAGCATCTTCAGGATAAAGGTTGGACCATTGAATCAACCCCGCTGTTACTGCCCGGTTGTCCTTCTTCATCATCTTCCTGTCCAGTATGGCTATTGGCACAATCGCATCCGTCCTTCCTTGTCTGTCATTGGCAACTTAGAAGAAACAATTGCTGCATCACCAATCTTTTTCTTGAGCAGGGATACATGAAACACTGGATGTACCAAACTTCCTTCTGGCAATCTCAACTCATAAGCCACCAGCCCGATTCTGTGAATTATTGGATAGGGTCCATAATATCGGGGGTTGAGTTTAAGGTTTCTTCTTAATGCCACACTGTTTTGTCAATAAGGTTGAAGCTTAAGGAAAACCAAATCCCCAATTGAAAACTCCCTCTCTGACCTGTGCTTATCAGCCATTTGTTTCATCTGATGCCTTGCTGCTTCGAGATGCTTTTTCATTGCAAGATCCATGTTGGCCCTGCGTTGTAACACATCTTCCACTGCAGCCACTGGTGTCGATTCCTGAGCAACCCACTCTCTCTGTGGGGGAATATAGCCATAAAGGGCTAGGAAAGGACTCATTCCCAAGGTAGAATGATAACTGGAATTATACCACCATTATGCCAGCGATAACCAATGAAACCAGCGTTTTGGTTGATGTATGGTCATGCAACGAAGATACGTTTCCAAACATTGATTCACCCTCTCGGTCTGCCCATCCGTCTGTGGGTGGTAAGTCGTGCTCATCAACACCTGAACTCCCAACTTTTTGAATAATTCCTTCCAAAAAATGCTGGTAAAGATCTTGTCCCTATCTGTGATAATCACAGCTGGTAGTCCATGAAACTTGTAGAAATGATCAAGGAATAGTTGTGCAATAAGTTGTGCCATGTAGGGATGACTGAGTGCGATGAAATGTCCATATTTAGTAAATCTGTCCACGACCACCATAATAGCATTCTTTCCCTCCGAACTTGGCAGTCCCTCTATAAAATCCATGGTGAAGACTTCCCATGTTCCATTAGGAACCGGTAATGGTTGTAACAAGCCTGGATAAGCTACTCTCTCTGCCTTAGCTTGCTTACAATCATCGCACTCTTCCACTGTCCTTTTCACCATTGCCTTCATCCCCGACCAATAGAAGTTGGCCTTCAGCCTCCTGAATGTGTTTTGTATGCCCGCATGCCCTCCTACATAAGAATCATGGACGGATTTAACCAATCTAGCTCTGAGTTCCCCTTCTTGTCCCACTACTATTCTGCCTTTGTATCTCAACACCCCTTTTGTATAAGTGTAATCCATATCTCTTGTGTTGCCCATCATTTTGTCTAAGATAATGGTCTACAACTTAGGATCCTTGTCATAAGATGCGTGCACCTCCGCATACCAAGCTGGCAGTATACTGGTTAGTGCATCTAACTCCCCAACAGCACAGCAGTGATTGGTGCATTATTGTGGTGCTTCCTGGACAGTGCATCAGCAGCTATGTTCTCCTTGCCCTTTCTGTATAGTATGGTATAACACAACCCCAAGAGCTTCGTCAGGCCTTTCTTCTGAATTGTCGTATGAATCTTCTGATCCAGCAGAAACTTCACGCGTTCATGATCCATCTATATAATAAACTGCTCCTGCTCTAAATAATATCTCCATCTCTCCACAGCCATGGGGATGGCCAAGTACTCTTTTTCATATATGGATAATCCCATATGTTTTGGACTTAAGGCTTTGCTGAAATAAGCTATGGGACGACATTCTTGGCTTAAGACTGCCCCCAATCCATAATCACAAGCATCGGTCTCCAAGACAAATGTCTTAGAGAAGTCAGGTAGAGCTAGGACTGGTGCCTCACACAAGGCTTTCTTCAAACGATCGAAAGCTTGTTGAGATTGATCATTCCACCTAAAATTATTCTTCTTCAAAGAATTACCGTGAGGGGTTTGCCGATAACTCCAAAATGTCGGATGAACTTCTTATAATACCCCGCCAATCCCAACAATCCCCTTAGTTCTTTCAAAGCTTGTGGAATAGGCCAATTGTTCACTGCTTCGGTCTTCTTACAGTCAGTTGCTACTCCTGTTATAGAATATGTGCCCCAGTTATTCCACTTGTTGTTCCCCGAATGCACATTTAGATCTCTTAGCCAGCAGTTGATTATCACTTAGAGTTTCCAGAACCTGCCGGAGGTGGACAAGGTGCCTCTCAAATGATGGGCTGTAAATGAGTATGTCGTAAAAAAAAACCAGCACAAACTTGCGTAAGTATGGCTCCAGTATGTTGTTCATTAATGCCTGGAAGGTGGCCGGAGCATTGGTAAGACCGAAGGGCATGACCCTAAACTCATAACGCCCATGATGCATCCTGAATGTTGTTTCTCAATGTCTTCCTCGTGCATCCTAACCTGATGGTAGCCTGACCTCAGGTCCAGTTTGGAGAAGAAACTTGAGCCATGCAGTTCGTCGAGAAGGTCATCAATAAGAGGAATGGGGAATTTGTTTTTTATGGTTTGCTCATTGAGTTGCCTGTAGTCAATACAGAATCTCTATGTATTGTCTTTCTTCTTAACCAGCAGCACAGGAGATGCAAAAGGACTGACACTGTGCTGAATCACGCTATTAGAGATCATTTCCTTCACCAGTTTCTCTATTTCTCCCTTTTGAATGAATGAGCTTTTGTAAGGCCTGATGTTAATAGGATGTGACCCTGGCTTCAGAGGTATCTTGTGATCGAATCGCCTTGCTGGAGGTAAGGCTCACGGCTCTTCAAAGATACCAGCAAATTCAGCTAACAGAGATTTAATCTCAGCCCTTGTTTCGGTTGGCTTATCTTCCCCTTTACTATCCATTGCAAAGAACTGGCCTACCAACCCACCAATCACATCCTTGAAGCTTCTTTGTTCTTTAAGGGTGTTTATCACCAGCAATTCAGCCCCCTGTGAAATGCCTTTTAGCTCAATCATCCTGCCATCTTTTTTAAATGACAGTCGCAATTTGATGAAATCAAATAGCACTGGTGAATACTTCTTCAGCCAATCAACCCCAAGCACTATATCATGCCTACCTAATTCCAGCACCCTCAAATTTGACTTGAATTCATAGTCTTGCATAAACCAAGTAAATGCAGGACTATGTGATTCACACAACATGACATTTCCATTGGCCACCGTGATCGCCAACAATGTAGTCTTACTGGTGGGAGCTTTTAACGCCTTGATTGTGCCTTTGTTAATAAAACTATATGTGCTCCCACTGTCTATGAGGATGACAAGGTTCTGCCATTGACAGTTCCCTTTAATCCTGATAGTATTGTAAGTGTCGCTGTCTGCCAAGGCGTTTAATGACATGCCATATTCATCTACCTGATCATTTCCCTTGTCTTCTCCTTGCACATTGTCTCCGAACTCTCTCATCCCTTCATCCTCCTCTCCTTCCACGCCTTCTATCATGTGTAGACTTTTGGCATTGCATCTATGCCCAAGCATGTATTTATCTCCACATCTAAAACACTGTCCCAATCTCTTTCGTTGTTCATAGAGACTATCTGAAGGTGGCTTCACTCCTTCAATCCTAGATGAACCCAAATATTTTGAGGGAACATTGCCTGGTATTCTACCACTGTGAAGTGGAGGATGGTTTCGTTGCAGTGATCGAGTCTTCTTGGTTAAGGCATTGTTAGCCTCCTCTTGCCATCTAGCTTGTTCAAATGCCACCATCACCCTTGTAGGTTTCAAAATTTTGAGCATCGGTTTGATCTCATCTTTTAATCCACTAATAAAGCTAGAGACATAGTAAGCTTCTGGCAACAGTGGGTTGAAAGCCCCCATCAGTGATCTCAGCTCCTCAAACCTTTCTATATATTCATCCATGTTTCCGTCTTGGATTAGTTTGTTGAATTCTTCCACAATGTCATCCTGGCTTCCAAACCTCCTACGAAGATCCTGAGAAAACTCTTCCCATTCTATATGTGAATCATTGCCTCGTACCAAGCCTTCAAACCATACATCTGCCTTGCCTTCCAAGTAATACGAGACCACCTCTACCCACCGATGTACAGGTATCGAGTGTATCCTAAAGTATTTCTTGCATTTTCAATGCCATCCTCAAGGATCCTCTCCTCTGAAGGTTGATAGCTCCATCCTTGGCAATGGTATGTGGAACCCTGTCTTATGAAGCTCTTGCCCTGTCATCTATTCACCTCGACTTTGAGTTCTAAGTCCTGGTGTTATTTTTTCAATAGATGCATTCATTTCCACATTCTTGTCCATCTCTGGGGTTGCTAGGATACCTCTGGATTGGCCTCCTGCCATCTCTGTCCTTGCCGTTTGGGCTGCTACAAATTGTTGGAACTGTGAGGATAGTAGTTCCATTTGTATGACCAATTGCTCAATCTTGGCCTTGCTCTTTGTTTTCTGTCATGGACTCCTGCCATTCTAGATGATAAGTCTGCAGCTGGTTGTCTAACCTTTTGCAGTGTTCATCTACTATCTTGAATTTGTTACCATCCACCATTGTTGAATGAGGTTCGCAGCTTATTGCAAGCTCTGATACCAATTGTTAAGCTCAGCTTAACAAGAATAAGAAAAGGAAGCTGAGAGAAGAACAGAGGAATGAGAAGTTCTGTTATTAATTTTTTGCGTGCCCTTTACGTAAGCTCCACTGGCTATTTATACTATCTGCCCTATGCTTAACACATTTATTTCATGGTTAACCAACTCCTAACTGACTCTAACAGCCTCACACGAGTGCCCCATGCAATCCTTTTGCAACTATAATCCAGCTGTAACAGAGAAGAAGAGGGAATCATAGCTATGGTGGCTGCTTTGCTAGGATTGAATATGGAAGAATTTGCAGCCAAAGGTTTTCGAAGCAGGGACATTTTGTTAGCTACTTTCTGTTTATGTTCATGTTGTTTTCCTCAGTGTATAGAGACCGAGAGAGAGAGAGAGAGGAGGAGGAGAGGGTTAGAGAGGGAATAATAGAGAGAGGGAAATTGAAGAGCTTGTGGATAAATGAATCAAAACCACACAGCTTTCTCCCTCTCTCTAGTTTATTTACTATCATTTTAAGGGTTTAAGTTTATACGGTTATGTTGTTCGTGTTCATCGATTCTGAACATTTAGCTTGAACGGTGAAAATATATAGCATTTATGCATCTCATTGATTCGATTCAAACTTTATTCTTTTTTAGTGTAATTTCCGACATTGTTTTATAACTCGGACTGATTTGCATGGGTTGATCCAGGACTTGGCATATCAGGGTTGAAGAAAAAAAAAACTTAGTTGATCATGTAGATTTGAATTGACCTAGTCGACTCGATCAAAATCTAGCAATCAACTTGTTATCTTTTTTAAAAATAATTGATCAAAACAATATTATTTTGATTTTTAAAAAAACATTAGGAGGTTGACCAAGGTCGAACCTCTGACCCGTGACCCTACTATACCCTAGGTCGGGTTATAAAACCATGATTGCTAATTAATATCTTGGAGATAGTTATTAAACCCGATTTAATAAGTTGATATGGTTACTTACTAATTCGAAACCTAGCTCATGCTAAGTTTGCTTTTAACCCATTTAGAAAGTTGATTCGACCAAACTTTAGGACTTGACAGATTAACTAATAAACCAAATGATCAATTAAATTTAGGTGAAAATTTATCAGATCAACACTAAGAATTTGTTTTAAATTTTTGTCATCGTTTTGGAATGGATTCGAGTAAATTGACTCACTTAACCCGTGATCCGATATAGATCCAATAACTACTAACCTAAGTATCAGTTTTAAAGATTGAATTCAAGTTTAAGAAAATAAATCTCTTTAATAAGAAATTAGATTAACTTAGTTTATTTGGCTAAAGTTAAAATGTACTAAAAGAAATTCATCATTGATTTACAACAAAACAAAATCACATAAGAAAATGCTATGGCCTGTGGATTTTTGTTAATGCTCTACTTTATAATAATTAATTTTTTCAACAAAATAATAATAATTTTTTTGCCTAGCTTTCGTTTAGAACTGAAATCATAAAAAGCCTTGTATTGAATTTGAAAATTAAAATTTTTTAGTTAATTATGAAAATCATTATAGTAAATTTAAAATAAAGAATGCAAATTTTTCTTTCCTTTTTACCTTCAAAAATTAAAATTTTGGTATTAAACATAGTTATAAAATCTGATATAACCTAGTATATTATCAACCCCTTCATCCTAGATCTAGACTAGGTTGGGTTAATGAAAAAAACACGTTCTTTTTACAATATCATGTTGTTTAGAGTTTTTTTTATCCAAACTATGTTAACCTGACTAACTTGTAATCTAAGTTGGGTCTTAGACCATGTCTAACCTTAGGTTGGGTTACATGATTATGGTATGAAAGCTTTGTCTTAATATTTTGGTAGTAATGAGGACTTATGTTGCACCCTAAAGTTTGGTTTAATATAAATTAGTCGTTCTAGAAAGTTTTCTATGCTTCTGAAAGCTTATAGAAATGCACCTTTTAATATAATTTATTGTAATTTCTCTTATTCCCTCTCTCTTTTTCCTTACAAAACCTTCTAAAAAATGTGAAAATATCCTATAAATTCTTAAAAATCCAAAACTGCAATTCGCCATTGGATTTTGGCTAGCTATTTAAAAATTAGGGTAAGACTAAATTTCTTAGAACCCTAGATTTAATATTGGGAAATTTAACTTATTGGAGCTAGAGTAGACCTCATGAATTTGCAATTGCTAAAATCAATAATGCTACTTTGCAAAAAAAAAAAAAAGCAAAAAAAAAAAAAAACATGATATGACAAGAAATATATTAATTGTTAACATGATCAAATATGCTAAAGTTATTGTCAGTCATGTCTAACAAGTCAATGTAAGACCTAATTGATCCGCTCCCTGATCCAGGCCAAGTGTAAAAATAGTAATTTAAAATTCATGTGATTAAACTGATCAAAATCTAATTTATTTATTTTAAAAAAATAATATTATTTTGATTTAAAGATAAAATTGATTCACCTATATCAACATGCTCAAAATTCAATAACTATGGATGAATTGCAGACCTACAGTTAAATGCACCAAAGCTTTTCACTTAAAATTCATTTCATGTCAGAAAATGACCTAATGCCAAATGCCTTTTTGTCATTTGCTTGAAGTGACGAACTTAAGTAGTGGAGTGTTATAAAACAAGATTGAAGAACTGATGGATAAACTCAGACAAGATTAAACGCTATAAAGAATTTGTGACACCATGAATGACAGGAAATTGGGCCACCAGGGTAGTTTTATAAGATAGTTGGGATTCAAATCTAAAATATAGTCGCCAAATATGTCTCTTTTCTAAGGGAAAGAAAAAAAACTAAAAAACTGATTAAACCTAGAAAATTAGAAAAAAAAATAAATGAAAAAACAAATAAAAAACGGATTAAACTGATTAAAATATTTTAAAAAACTTTCGGTTCAGTTTCGGTTTTATATGTTTGAAACCGATAAAACTCCAATCGAACTGAACCAATAGGAGTATTAGAAATAGAAAAAATATGCTAATTTCTACCCTAGCTCCCACCCCCTCATAGCTCACAAACACATTCCCAAGTCCCAGCCTCCTACGCACCACACCTAGAGGCCAAATCGTTATCTTCAATCTTCTTTCTTTAATCTTTATCTCTAGAAGATCTAGCAAACCAACCACCCCTCCCAAGATCTTTATCTTCATTTTTCAATCTACATCTCCACATTTAGCAAACCAGTTGCCTCCCTCTCCCACACCTGACCTTCAATATTGTCACACCATAGAGCTTATAAAGCCAATAACTAAAGAATATATGTGCATTCAGTTAGTGCAAGATCAATTTGCACAATCCCAACACACAATAAAGCCAGCGAGAAACAAGAACTCTCTAGAATGAATGAACAATGGAAATTAAACAGAATGTAGTCACAGAAAAAGTGTGATAAGCATCTCTCAAAGCACCCTTTTTATTAACTTATCATCATTTATCTCCCCCAATTTTTTTTACATTGCTAAGCTAAATACTAGCATAGTAGTTTCTAGCATTTTGTTACAATTCGGTTACTAATGTTATAAAATTCTAAAGCCACATGTGGTTGTTGCTAGCTAAGAAAGACAAGATATAACAAAGCATAAAACACTACGTATAGATTAAACTAAACGTAGCGTTTCATAAAATAATAACTTTTAATTCTCCAACGATCATTTCTTCATTTCTTCAGTTAGCTTTGATTTGAGATCCTTTCTTCTCTTTCTTCATATTGAGGCATGGTAATTTCTCCTCATCGAGTTGCTTTTGACCTCAAGGGGAAATATGGGATACCTCAGCTCTATGTCATCTACAAACTCCCATGTAGCTTTAGCAAGTGATAGATTTTGCTAGTAAATCAGGACTTGTGTGGTAGATGAGTTTCCTTTTTTTACAATTCTTTTATCCAACATTGTTTAAGGTTGCAATAAAGGTTCCATAGGAAGATTGGGTAATTGTGTTTGCACCACCTTGTTGCCAATGAGTTTCTTCAATTGGGAGAAATGGAAGATAGGGTGGATCGTGGCTGAGAAATGAAGATTTAGATGATAGGCCATTGTGCCTATTTTTTTTAATGTCAAATAAGGGCAATATAACCTAGTTGCTAGCTTTTCAAATGGTCACTTTTCTATTAACTGTTACCTATACAGTTGTAGTTTGAGGTAAACTGACTTCCCAACCTCAAATTGTCTTTCAGATCTCTTTTTATTAGCCAACTAAACCATTATATGCTAAGTTGTTAGTAGGTTACTCCGAATTAGTTTAAGCATAGCTTCTCTTTTAGTTAATAATTGATCTACATATTCCACTATATAATCTCTAGGGAAGTATGGAATGTGAACTGGTGGATTGAATCCATACAAAAACTTGTATGGGGTGGTTTTAGTATAGGAATGAAAATTGGTGTTATACCATCATTATGCATGAGGTAACCACTTCACCCACTAGTTTGGAGCATGTCCAGTCATGCATCTAAGATAATTCTCTATATATTTATTGGCCGCTTCTATTTGTCCACCTGACCGAGGGTGGTAAGCTGTAGAATATTGAAGATCCACCCTTGATGAGAGAATAATTTTTTCAAAAATTGATTGAGAAAAATAGGATCCTTGACACTGATGATAGTTGTTGGCACGCCATATAACTTATAGATGTTATCCTTGAAAGACTTAACTACTAAAGAAGTTGTGTAGGGGGGTGTGATAATGCTAGGAAGTGTGCATATTTGCTAAAACAGTCTACCAATACAAAAATTACTTCATTTCCCTCAGTTTTAGGTAACCCATTAATGAAGTCCATGCTTATATAAGTAAAGAGGGCTATAGGGATTGGTAAAGGTTGTAGAAAACCTAGAGTATGGACATTCTCTAGCTTATTCCTTTGGCAGACTTGATATTCTGGCGCAAATTATATATGTTTTTGTTATCTTTTCCAATAAAAAAGGCTACCAACTCATTTGGAAGTAACTATCATACCTAAGTGATCCTTTATTATTGTTGCATGATACACGACAATCGGTTTAGCTTGTAGGTCTGGGTTTTGTCCCACCATTATCATGTCTTTCTTGTTTAAGAGTTCATTTACCCACTTATAATGTGGAAGAGATGCAGGGTCAACTTGCAGATCTTGTATGATAGTTTGTAGGGCATGATTTTTCTTCCAAGAGTCCTTGATCTCATCCATGATATTAGTTGAAACAGTGGATATAGCTAAGGCACAAATCTAACTACCAGTAACCCTTGATAAGGCATCAGTAGCAACATTTTCCCTTCCTATTTTATACTCAATTTCGTAATCAAATCCCAACAACTTAGTCAGCCATAAATGTTGAGATGAACAACTTACCTTTTAATCCAATAAATATTTAAGGTTAATGTGATCTATTCTAATTTTGAAGTGTCTGTCTCATAGGTAGTGGTGTCATTTACTTATTGCATATAGTAATGCTAACATCTATCTTTCATAAGTGGATAAGGCTTGATGTTTAGAGCCCAATATCTTGCTAATAAATGTAATTGGATGACCTTCCTACATCAAAATTGCCTCAATTCTTGCACCAAAAACATTTATTTCAACAACAAATAATTTGTTAAGATTAGGTAGTGCTAGTACTAGTGGTTATGACATAGCCCTTTTGAGATGATTAAAAGTTGTTATGACAACTTCATTCCAATGATAGGCATCCTTCTTGAGCAATTGAGTCAATGGTTTATAGACTGAACCATACTTTTGAACAAACTTCCTATAACACCTTGTTAATCCTAAGAAGCCTTTTATTTGTTTGATGTTCTTAGGTATAGGTCACTCTATAATGGCTTTAATTTTTTATAGATCTGTGGTCGCTCTTTCCAAAGAGATTATATGACCAGGTATTCCACCTTATCACTACAGAAGACATATTTATTGAATTTAGCAACTAGCTGATGGTGTAATAACAATTTGAACACTATTTAAAGATGTTTTAAATGGCCATACATGGATTGACTATATACTAATATGTTGTCAAAGAAAACTAGTATGCATCTCCTAAACTAAGGCCTGAAAACCTCGTTCATTAGGCTTTGGAAAATGGCTGGTGTATTTGTGAGACCAAAAAACAACATAAACTCATAATGACTATTATGGGTTCTAAAGGTTGTCTTGTAGATGTCTTCTAGTATCATTCTGATTCAATGATAGCCTGATCTCAGGTTCAGCTTTGAGAAGACAGTAGCACCAGTTAACTCCTCCAAGAGTTCATTTATTAAAGGTATGGGTTATTTGTCTTTAATAGTGAGTTGGTTAAATGCCTTGTAATCCACATAAAGTCTCCAAGAGTGATCTTTCTTTTTCACTAGCACTATTAGAGATGGAAAAGGACTTGTGTTATTCTAAATTATACCAGTTTCTAGCATTTCTCCAATCAGTTTCTCCATGATATCCTTTTGAATTTCTAAGTACTTGTATGACCTTAAATTCACAGGTTATAGCCCATTCTTTCGGTGGAATACGTTGATCATGTGATCTAACTAAAGGCAAAGCATTTGGTTCCTTGAAAACTTTAGCATAAGTCTTTAGTAGTTTTTCTAGTGCAAGATTGTTTACTCCAACTGGTGATAAAGTGGCAATTATAGCACAAAAGCTCCATATTTCCTTCTTTAGTATTCTCAAACTACACAAGCTAGCACTTGTTATATGATTAGCACTGTCCAACAAACCATTAAGTTGATCAAATCTAATGGTTTGTAGCTAAGTAGGATTGTCCTTTTTTAAAAAGACTTGCTGCCCCTTCTAGTTAAAAGACATCCACATATCCTTATAGGTGCATGAGACATCACAAAGTAAGGCCAACCATTGTATTCCCAATATCGTATCATAATTAGTTAGTTCTACAACAAACACATCTACTACAAACTGGACACCTTGTACTTTTCACTGGAAGTTCTTATATACAGCACTACAAGTCATCTTCCTATCTTTAACAACTTCCACTATAATTGGCTTTATGCCATTTAATTGATATTGTAGTTTATTAACAATCATAAAACTAATAAATTTATGTGTGCTTCATGAATATCATGATGTAAATATGTTATTTGTCCACCTTACCAGTCACTCTCAATGTGTGGCAACCAATGCTTCCTTCAATAACATTGATATATATATATATATATATATATATATATATATATGGACTTATATGATCATAATTCGAGAAGTCTGGCTAAGTTGTAGGCTTGTTTTAGTTGCTTGGGTTTAAACATCTTCATAGGGTTTTTAATCTCTATTTCCAAATCCCCAATAAAGATTATCAGTGCTTGCTTCTCCCTCACATTTGTCATGTTCCACAAAATATCAAAATCCCTAATATATGTCTCCAAATATCCTTTTTGTTTCAGGTTCATCGGTTCTTCAAAAGGATCATACTTCCCATCAAACCTATAGTTAAATAGCCTATACATATTCACTCCATGCAACCTTCAGTCCTCCTTTACTCCATATAAAGTTTTGGTACCAATAAAGATCATTCCATCCAAACAATAAGAGCCTAGTTTGAGTTTCTCATTTTCATTAATTTTTATAATCTCAAAGTATTGATTACACTTATAAATCCATTTATGAACATCTTCCCCATCAAAACTAGAGAAATCTCGTTTAGGTTTATATACCTTGTAAAAATAATAACCCCTATCACTAGCTTCACAGCTTTTAGAAGCATAGCCATTATGATAGCCTTCTTGATTGTTGTGAAAGGCACTAGTTTCACCAACATTAGCTTGTGACTTTTATTTTCTTGGACTTTGATGGCGGAGTAAGATCCCCTGGTAATTCTTGAAGCTTCTCTAGCCTAAGATCAATTTTCTCAAATCCAATTTCATTATTGATCTTAGATTCTTCTAACTGTTGTCCATATACTTCTAAAAGTTGCACAGTCTTATCATGCTTTTGGTAATGATTCCTATTAATAGTTGTAATGGATTCATCAATCTTGTCTTCCACTCTTTTCATATCTTGAGAACAAGTATTTGGTTCTATACTTTGATTTTGAAGGCCTAATGCTCTGAAACCAGTCGGTGCAAGATCAATTTACACAATCCCAAAACACAATAAAGCCAGCAAGAAACAAAAACTCTTTAGGATGAATGAATGAACAATGACAATTAAACAGAACGTAATAATAGAATGAACAATGGCAATTAAACAGAACATAATAATATAACATGTTTGATGAGAATCTCTTAAAGCACTTTTTTCTTTAGCTTATTATTAAGGATGATCATTTTCGATTCGGTTCGGTTTTTATCTATAAAAACAACCAAACTGAAATTTTGTAAAATACAAAAAAAAAACCGACCGGTTTCGGTTCAGTTCGGTTATTTTATATTAAAAACCAAAAACTATACTATTTTTTTAGGTTTTTTTTTACTTTTTTTAATGGGCTTGGTTTCGGTTTGGTTTGGTTTTTTTGGTTTGGTTTTTTTATTTTTTCAGTTCGGTTCAGTTTCAGGCTTATGAAACCAAAACCGAACTAAACTGAATATTTTTTTAAATATTCTAATCGGTTTTTTTTCATGTTTCGGTTTTTTTATTTTTTTTCTTAGTTTAATCGGTTTTTAGTTTTTTTTGCTCCCTTTTATTTAACATCATTTCTCTCGCCCAAATTTTGTTACATTGCTTAGCTAAATACTAGCATAGTAGCTTCCAGCATTCTGTTACAATATAGGTTTTTCAATTTTTGACTGAAAATAACTAAATTAAATCAAAACCAGTAAGTTGAAATTGATTTGGGTTTGGTTTTTGTTTTTTATTTTTTATTTTCAGTTTAGTTGTATTTTAAGTAAAAACCAAATCAAACAAAAAAAAACAATCACCCGTGCTTTTTCCTCGTAAACCAAAAATAGCAACCAAAAATCCCTTTTTCTTGCTGCTTTGCTTTTCACCTGGATATGTGATTGACAGCAAGAACATTAAAACTAAGAATCGAAAGAATCAACGAACCAATTCAAGGAACAAAACGAGAAGGATTCAGCTCATTATTTAAGAGCTCAGCCAAAAAATATAGATTTAAATTGAATGTCCTGCAGACTGGATAAAGCTGCTATAATCATAATCATAATCATTCTGACATGTGAGACTTTGACTATCTTTTAGCTAGATGTCTACCCTCTCAAAATTGAAGTTCTAACAAATAACGGTATATGGAAAAAAGTACCTAGTAGTCTAATGTGTGTGAGTTGCTTGCAGCATAACCATTATAGATACTCCTCAAGAGGGATGTTACGATTGGAACAATAGCGATGAGGGCAACTTGCATTTCTGAGCTGCTGGTCTTGATGGTGACCTGCCCACTTCGCTTATTGTTCATTCCGACACGAACAGCGATTTTGGAATCCCGACCAATGGAGAACTGAGACTGCAAGTTGGCCATCAGACCCAAATCACCCCTCCACTTCATCAAGGACAAACCTAATGTGGATTGATCCTTCTCTATAGGGAAATCCTTACTCTTGAGACACACTTCAAAGTTGGCTCCATATGCTGTATCGCCTCCAGATCTCACAGCACCAGCAGCTCCTACCAAAGCCAAGCGCTTTGCAACAGCAATCTGATCCTCAATTTTGAGTCCAGTGGCTACATTCTCCCCCAACACAGTGAAGGATATCCCAGCCGACGTTTTGTTCATCTTGAAATTTTTGAATTTGGTTTCACTTCTCAGGATGTAGGCAAGCTGCCTTCCAACATTCTGAATATCAAATCCTGCCATCGTTGATCCATTTTCTCCATGCTTGGCACAAACTGAAGAATCTAAGTGGATATTAAAGTCTTTCTTGTCTTTTGTGATTTGAACTGCACATGCACCTGGAAACTGACCCGCAACAGCAAGATTTCTTTCAAGGCTAACACCATCATACCCGCAATCATGATCCCACCCATGGGGGTCCAGAACTGGCCTCATAAGAAACTGAGAAGTGGGCTCCAATGCTCGATACCTGTAAGAAGGATTGTCACTGTCAAAGGAGGGTGGGAGGACAAAGTCAGGCATAGCAACCGGAACAGTGGCAGGACCGACATCTTCCTGGTCCACATCTTCACCAATGCCATCATAACCATCTTTGCCTTTCTTCTTCATCCCCTTCAACATTTTCACCTCTTCTCGCCACTGCTTCTTTTGAAGGAGTTTCACCCGATAATCGTACTCCTCCAAATAAGCTTTCCTTTGTTCTTTTGTGAGCTTCGCAACATGAGATTTCTTCAAAGGCTTGAATGGTGGAAGCTGGTCATATTCATCCTCAATTTCTTCATCAGAATCTGATAGATCCACCATGTCAATATCAGAGTCAATGTCGTCTCCTCCCTGATCAGCAGTGAGTTTAGGATGAGGGCGAGACTGCAATAGAGAAGACACCAGGTGGGGTAAAGGTAAAGAGCGGAGACGGAAACCAAAAGGCTTCTTGTGATCAAAAGGATCTCGAGGCTTGGCTATAGAACTTGCTTCCGATAAAATCTTCAATGAATAACATAGCAGTAATAATTGTGGTCTCCAACTTTGTCCATTTGGAAGGATATATTCACTGTTTTCATTCTTCTGGCACAGTGGATGGTTCTCAACAAGTGACACTGGATGCATCATTCTTGGATGTATCAGACGCAGATCACCAACTGCTTGGCTGATGGCTTGCTGAATAGCATGGGATCGTTGACCAACAAACATCTCGAAACTTAGGGGAGACCCGGACGGTCCATCAGGAGGAGGAGAAGTGGCATGGGTCAGAGTGACAACAGAATTTTTCCATATTGATGAAGTGAGAGATTTGGTAAGCAATCTTAACATCGGTAAATCATTGAGATCTAGTGAGTGGGTATCTAGCCGATCAGTATATAGGATAACATCTGGAGGGAACTTGTTTATTGAGGTTTTTATAGATGCTAGTATTTTCCGGTTGATAGCTTCTTCCTTCACAGAGGACCTGAGACCTGGTGTGTCAATGATTCGGATTTTAACTCCATCTACGATTCCAACAACTTCCTTCAACATAGTTGTGGCAGGCTCAAATGCATTGATCTCAACTTTCTTCTCACCAAAAATAGAATTAATGGTCGCACTCTTTCCCACTCCAGTTTTCCCAAGAACCAAAATGCTCAAAGAGAAGTCTAAATCATCTTTCCCCTCAGCTTCAAGCTGCATGGCCATTTTCTCGGCATTTTCAAGGCTGAACTCTTGATTAACATGTGCCCTTGTAGCCACGACCAGCCTGTGTAACACCTGTGCAACTATGGAATCTTCAGGAGATTGTCCAAGTCGCTGGACAAGCCTCAAGAACTTCACTGCGATTTGCTGTATCTTCTCAATCACCTTCTTATCTTCTTCATTCAAATCATTCTTTGCTACATCCTCGACTGTTTCAGACAGCGGAGCAGGTCTCACAATTCGAAATGGGGAATCTGAACCAACAAGACGTTCTAGAGAAAATACCCTGGAACCATCAGCAGAGGTTATTGCAACTCTGCCTCCATCCATACCAGCACTACTTGCTGCTTTCAAAAGAGCAGCCAATGCATCTGACTCTAACAAGTCATCTCCTATTTGCTCTGTGTCCATGTCTCCTTCTTCATCCGAGTCTGTAATAACCTGGTCATCAATTCTACCTGAAGAAGCATCAAATAATTCCTCTCCAATTTGTTCATTGATAGAATCCGCTTCTTCATCTGAGTCTGCAATAATCTGCTCATGAATACTCTGTGAATGATCATGGGAAACCTCCAATCCTGAAAGAGAATCAAACAGTTCCTTTTCCATTTGCTCTTTAACCATGTCTGCTAATTCCCTTCCCATTTGCTCCTCAACTATGTCTGCATCCTCATCTGAGTCAGTTATGATTTGCTCATTAGTTCTACGTGAACGATCATGAGAAATATCAGCCCATGAAGGAGAATCAAATAATTCATTTCCCATTTTTTCTGTAACTATTTTTCCTTCTTCATCTGCATCTCCAACAATCTGCTCGTCAAATCTCCCTGAAGGAGAATCAAATGATTCCTCTCTGCTTTTCTCCTTAAGTATGTCCGTTTCTTCATCTGGATCTGCAGTAATCTGCTGGTTTGAAAAATCACAAGATACCCCAGCAGCTGCAATAATCTGCTCGTCAATTCTCCCTGAAGGAGAATCAAATAATTCCTCTCTGCTTTTCTCCTTAACCATGCCCGCTTCTTCATCTAGATCTGCAGTAATCTGCTGGTTTGAATAATCATGAGATGCCCCAGCAGCTGCAATAATCTGCTCGTCTATTCTCCTTAAAGGAGAATTAAATGATTCCTCTCTGCTTTTCACAGTGACTATGTCTGCTTCTTCATCTGGATCTGCAATAATCTGCTGGTTTGAATAATCATGAGATACCCCAGCAGCTGCAATATTCTGCTCATCAATTCTCCCTGGAGGAGAATCAAATGATTCCTCTCTGTTTTTCTCCTTAACTATGTCTGCTTCTTCATCTGGTTCTGCAATAATCAGCTGGTTTGAATAATCATGAGATACCCTGGCAGCTGGAGGAGAATCAACTAATTCCTTTCCCATTTGCTCCTGAACTGTGTCTGCTTCTTCATCTGAGTCTGCGGTAATCTTCTCGTCAATTTTCAGTGAATGATCATGAGAAACCTCAGTCCCTGAAGGACAAGAGAAGGCTAATCGTTGCTCCAATTCACTCATGATATTTTCTTCTGAAGCCCCAGATATCGAATCCCTGGATCATCACCAGAAAGTAACTTTTTATGTCATCAACATGAACCTGTGATGAAACAACATGACCCTTGCTGGAAAACAGACATGAAGCAACTATATCCTTGAAATTATTTTTATTTTCCCATACCAAAAAACCAAATAAGAACTTCATCGAACTAAGAAATTTCTATCTTATTCTTGATAGCTCATCAACTTTTCACATATCCAAGATAAATTAATCGACCGTGGGAAACTCTCATGGCATACATAAGCAGAATATACAAGTTGGTAATAAAATAAACATATTTGAAATAACACAAAAATGTTACTAAACTCATATACATCATGTCAACAGATCATTGTGCGACTTCGTGGCGAATCCTTTGACAAAGGAAGAACAAGAAATCAAAACTATGGAAAACAAAGATAATTTCATGGTAATGCAATATATCAATTGCATTCTATGCTGCAACTCTTTAAAATCAAAAGGTCTACCGCTTCATCTTATTCAAAGAAAAGATGGAGGTACCAACCAACTTTGTTTTAGAATTATTTATTATATCTTGCTCCTCTCTTTGCCTTCGTGGTGAGGGCAGCTACATCTGATTTAGCTGAATCTTGGATAAAATTCAAGCATGCTCCTCCCGATACTTAACTAAAGGGAGTGGTGTCCAAGCACAATGGTTCTTTTAAAAATTTTATTTTTTCCTGTAACTCTTCTCATCTTTTTAGATGGATAATTTATATTTTCTTAAAAAAGGGGGGAAACTTATGGTTACCAGTTCCTCCATGGTTACAGTTTTCTGGGTTATCTTTCCAAGAATCAGACAAAAGCTAAGTCACAAAACCTCAACTTGTAACTTCTTAAAATTTGTAGTAGCAACACAAACATTCCAAAAGATTGCAAAATATCTCATAAAACTCTCAAAACAATCAACTGTGAAACAAAAATTTCCAATACTTAATCTTATCTTACAATCAAATCATAACCTTATCTGGGCTCACGTGTAACACACAACAACCTCTCTAACCTATCCTCAAGCAAAACCCTTTACCAATTTAATCAATTCAAATATCCATGCAAACCCCCTCTGTGGCATTTTACCAAGCAAATGGTGCGCGACAAACCAAAACCAAAACCTCGAAAAACAAAATACACCCAACAACAAAAGTTCTTTTTTTTTTTCTTTTCTCTTATCTCCCAACATTACAAGCAGCATGAAAAGTGAAACCAAGAATAAGCTAAACATGAAGCAAAGCATGATGGGAAAAAACGAGAGTGAGTGTTTACATCATACATACCTTCTTACTTAGGAAAAATGATTGGATTATGGGTCCTGTAGCTTTTGGCTTTTGCTAAGAGTGAATATTGGAGAGTTTGCATGCAAAGAGGATTTGTGTTTTGATAAGGGATATTTGTTAGCTTATGTGAGGTTACATTTGTAGACTTTACTGCTGTTTTTATGAGAGGCTAGGAATGGAAGATTGGAGATAAATTTGTGGATAAATGAAACAAAAAAACTACACAGCCTTTGTTTTTTAATGGGTTTTGTTTTCTTGGACACCCTAGGGCTAGAACCAGAAGTATCTCTTCTCAGTTCAACCTGCATACAGTAAAAAAATTCCTCATCTTCAGTCATTTCCCTCAAGCTCCATGCTTTTTTCCCCTGACAGTAGAAGACATTCTCGAAACAGTTTGCACGTCGATTAAGGCCCTGATTTGGGCTGTGTTTGCACGGATTTTTAAAATTAATTTTTTAAAAAAATTAATCAATCACAAAGTTTTAACTACTAATTGGCAAGATTTTTAATCTATTCACATGTGTGTTTTGATTCATATTGTATTTTGAAAAAATTCGATTTGATTTATTTGATTTGATTAAAACTTGATTTAATTTTTAAAAAAAATATTAAAAATATCATTTTAAACTTAAAAAGAATCGTGAAAGACGATTGGATAGAAATAAATTAACTCACCCAACCAACACCTTAATTTTTTAGCCATATGTGACTTATAATTATTATTGTTGTTTTGGCATATGCTAATATATGTCTGATTTATTAATTTAATTATTTATTTTGTATTCTCTCGTGCTTTATGGTAAGAAGGAAAAAGTTTTCTTTTTAGTAAATCAACTAGAGATTGGCATGTGCTGTATATTGAGGGGCTGTATTATTTTTTTTAATAGAAAATAGTATTTATATACTGGCATTTAAAAGAAATTTTATAATTTGAGTTATAGATTTAGACTCAGTTAAATAAATTAATTTTATTTTAATTAGATAAAAAAATAATAAATAAATCAATTTTTTAAGAAAAAAGTGTTCATGACAACTTGAAAAAAAAAAAACTTTCTTCATAAAAAAAAATAATGTAGTTTAATTTTCAATCAATTAAATATAAAGGGATAAAACTGAGCAAAAACAATTGTTAAAAAAACCACTACGAGTCAACCTGAGTTAGCATGATAAACATATAACATAGGTAATGAGGGACAACTTAACTCTGTCAAACTCGTAGCTTAGGTAATAGAAAATAAATGGAAGAAAATCACATAGCCTATTTTTTTATAAAAAAAACAATGTCGAACGATGAAATAAAAAAAAATAAGACAATAAAAAAAACTCACCTTAACTTTCCAAACCCATTATCAGAGTTATTAGACTGCAAGCACCATACATAAAAAAATTGTGAAGGCTCAATCTTCAACCAATCAAATGTTAAAAGGATGAGATTGAAAAAAGAAATTCAATTATACAAAAGGATCAAAACCAAAAATAATAATTAAAAGAATGGGGATCAAAATTAAAATAAAATAAATAAATTAAAAAACAACTATAAATTTTTTTTATCAAATAGTGAAATTGAAAAGAAAAATCACTTTAACAAAATAATAAGGACCGAATTGAAAAAAATAATACATCATAAATTTGAATCAAATGATAAAATTAAAAATAAATAAAAATTATATAAAAAGATTATAGAAAAAAATAAGGATCAAATTAGAAAAAAATAATATATCACAAATTAGGATTGAATAATAAAATTAAAAACAAATAAATTTTTTATAAAAATTAAAAATTAAAAAAAATTGAAATAACAATAACTAGAAGGACAACTCTAAAATTTTAAATAATTAACGTAATTTTTTATGGAAAGAGAAAAAGAAAAAGAAAAAAAAAACTCCTGATGACAATTCATCCAACCACCATCTCCACACATCACCCTAACATGAGGAAGAGGTCATAACAATTCTATCGACATAGCATAAAAGTAGTTTTAGCCATTAACAGGTGTCGCATGCCCCATTTAAAGGTCATGGGCATTTTTTGTATGCACATGTGAATTATTTTTTATTTAATAATATTTTATGTTTTTTTTTAAGATTTAATTACTTTCAATCAACTTGATAATAATAAAAAAAATTAAAAAAACAAAAAGCTACTAAAAAAACCAAGCCCGGCACTAAAGGCTATATGATAAATATACAGTTAATATCCCTTCAGTTTTAGCTTTCTTTTGATGGATGAAAATCAATTGCTTAATTTCATGCAGTACGAGCTAACATACTAATCCACGAGGAGTTTTTTTGTCATGACAACATGGGCATGTAACCTCATACATGAAGGGAAAAAAGAGGGACTCCTAAAATATGAATTGAAGTGAAAATTGTGCCAAAAAAAAACTGAGCAGTTGTTAATGAAGGAGATTAATGGCACATGGTCATGATACAACATACATGCTTAAATGCCAAGGATAAAGACATGGGGCAAAATTTTCAATCCCCAACTTGGTCATAAAATAAATTGGAGAAGACATGGATGGATAGTGAACCAAAAGCATCCGAGGAACATATAGCTATGGACCTTCAAAAAAACAAAAATAGTAGTCGGGCTAGGTGGTTCATCAGCAACCAACTTAATGAAAAAAGTAAAAAAGAATTAACTCTAGAAAATAGTTCAACTGGTCAGATTTTGAATTACTTCTCAATAATTACAAGTTTGAGTCTTCTTAGAATTATTAAAAATTTATATAATCATTAATTTTAAAGCTCGTGCTGTTAAGTTTAGATATATGTAACCTAGTCTAGTCTGGACATCCAAGTTAATAAAAAAAAAAAAAAAAAAAAGAAGAAGAAGAGTAGAGGCTGATATGTTAATGCTAATCATACCTCATATAAAACAGTATCTAACCAGACACTTGTTGGGAACATCAATGTAGCTGGAAAAACAATGCAAGGAGGCTGATTCTGTACCCAGGAGATTGGGGAAAACTCGGTAAACCAATGCAGCAACTGTTATGGAAGTAGAATCATCCCATACCGCCACATCAACCACCGTAAGTAAATATCAAGTCACCAACTGTTGCGGCTGCATGCCAGCAAACTTAGAATTTACCTGCAATGCTTGATGTATCTTCCACCATGCAACCACCACCAAGTGCCCCTCCAGATACGGTGGAGCCTCGCATTTTCAAAGATCTAAACTGCAACATCGAGGACCAATTAACCATATCATAAAGACACTTGCATGTGGGCAAAATCCATCTGAATCCAAAGTGCAATTCAGTACATTATACAAATAGTTAGCTGGAATTAAAACATGAATAAACTTCGCTGGCGCTAAATATGCATCAGTAAATCACTGTAAGAAAAAATTACAATAACCAAGTCCTTTTCATTCTGTGTTTTACCTGCCTATATGCTCTTTAACAGGTTAATTAAGATGACCAGCAAAACCAAGAATCAAAAGAATCATCAAGCCACTTAATAAAGCACTATATGTAGGCTTCATCTCATGATGTTAACAACTTGGGAAACCTGCAAAAATATATAAAAAGTCCAGCAGACTGAACAAAGATGTTGCAATCATAATTATATGTGGGACAGTGAATCGCCTTTGCTGAATGTTTATTTTCCTATCAAAACTCAGCTGATGACTAAAAGCACTAGTTAAACTGGAAAAAAGGACTTAATAATCTAGCTTATTTGAGCTTCCTGCGTTAGAACCAGGATAAACACTCCGAAGGATGGACACTACAACTGGCACAATACCAATAAGTGCAGCTTGCAGTTCCGAGCTGTTTGTCTTGATGGAGATCTGGCCGCTTTGCTTATTGTTCATCCCAACACGGATAGCCATTTTAGAATTCCTTCCAACAGAGAATTGACATTGTAAATGGGCCATCAGACCCAAATCACCCCTCCACTTCATCAAGGACAGACCTAATGTGGATTGGTCCTGTTCTATAGGAAAATCTTTACTCTTGAGGTGCACTTCAAGGTTTGCTCCATAGGCAGTATCACCACCGGATCTCACAGTGCCAGCATTTCCTACCAAAGCCAAGCGCTTTCCAACTGCAATCTGATCCTCAATCTTGAGTCCAGTGACTACATTTTCACCTAGTAGAGTAATTGATATCCCAGCTGATGTTTTGTTCAATTTAAACTTTTTGAGTTTGGTCTCACTTCTCAAGATATAAGCAAGCTGCCTTCCAATAGTCTGGATGTCGAATCCTGCCATAGTTGAACCGTTTTCTCCATGCTTTGCACAAATTGAAGAATCTAATTGGATATTGAAGTCTTTCTTATCTTTTGTGATTTGAACCGTAAATGCACCAGGAAACTGACCAGCAACAGCAAGATTACTTTCAATGCTAACACCATCATATCCGCAATCATGGTCCCACCCCTGGGCATCCAAAACTGGCCTAACAAGAAACTGAGATGCAGGCTCCAAAACTCTGTACCTGTATGAAGGATTGTCGCTGTCAAATGAGTGTGGGAGGACAAAGTCAGGCAAAGGAACCGGCACTGGTGCTGGACCTTCATCTTCCTGGTCCGCATCTTCCCCAATGTCATGATAATCATTTCTGCTATTCTTGCCTCTCTTCTTTATCTCCTTCAACCTTTTCAACTCATCCCTCCACTCCTTCTTTTGAAGGAGTTTCACCCGATAATCATACTCCTCAAAATAAGCTTTCCTTTGCTCTTTGCTGAGCTTCTGAACCTGAGATTTCCTCAAAGGCTTGAACGGTGGAAGCTGGTCATATTCATCCTCATCTTCTCCATCAGAATCAGAGAGATCAACCAAGTCCATATCTGAATCAATGTCTTCTCCACTCAGATCAGTAGGGAGTTTTAGATGAGGGTGAGACTGCAATAGAGAAGACACCATGTGGGGTAGAGGTAAAGCGCGAAGCCGGAAACCAAAAGGTTTCTTGTCGTCAATAACATCTTCAGGCTTGGATACAGAACTTGCTTCTGACAAAATCTTCAGTGAGTAACACAACAGTAACAATTGGGGTCTCCAACTTTGTCCATTCGGGAGAACACTTTCTCCGTTTTCGTTCTTCTGGCACAAAGAATGGTTCTCAACGAGAGACACTGGACGCTTCATACTTGGATGCATCAGATGCGGATCACCAACTGATTGGATGATTGCTTGCTGAATAACACGAGATCGTTGAGCAACATATACCTCAAAACCTAGGGATGACCCAGATGGTCCATCAGGAGGAGGAGATGCTGCGTGTGTCAGAGTTACAATTGCACCATTCCATATTGATGAAGTTAGAGTTCTGGAAAGCGATCTTAACAGCAGCAAATCATTGCGATCTCTATCATGGGTGTCTAGCCTGTCAACATAGAGTACAGCATCAGGAGGAAACTTGTTTATGGACTTTTTTATAGAAGCTAATATTTTCCGGTTGGTAGCTTCTTCCTTTACAGAGGACCTGAGACCTGGTGTGTCAATGATTCTAATTTTAACTCCATTGATTGTTCCAACTATCTCATTCACCCTAGTTGTGGCAGGCGCAAATGCATTGATCTCAACTCTCTTCTCACCAAAAATAGAATTAATGGTAGCACTCTTTCCCACTCCAGTTTTCCCGAGAACCAAAATGTTTAAAGAGAAGTCTAAATCATCTTTGCCCTCTGCTTCAAGCTGCATGGCCATACTCTTAGCATTTTCAAGGCTAAACACTCGACTAAAACGTTTCCCTTCACCTGGGTCCAGCCGATGGAGCACTGATTCAACTATAGAATCTTCAGGAGACTGTCCTAGTCGCTGGACAAGCCTCAAGAACTTCACCCTTATGTTATGTATCTTCTCTAAAATCTTCTCTTCTTCTTCACTTAAAGTGCACTTTAGCACATCTGGTGGGGGAGCAGGTCTCCTAGAGTGAAATGGGAAACCTGAACCAGCAGGCCGTTCAAGAGAAAATAATCCAGAACCATCAACCGAGCTTATTGCTATCCTGCCTCCATCCAATTCAGCACCAGTTGCTGCTTTCAAAAGAGCTGCCAATGCATCATAATCAAATAATTGCTTTCCTCCTGGCTCTTTAACAACGTCCGCTTCTTCATCTGAGTCTGTATCTTCATCCGAGTCCATAGTAATTTGTCCATCTATCGTCTGTGGATTATCATGATAAGCTTCAATCCCTGGAGGAGAAGAGAAGGCTAAATTTTGTGGTAATCCATTCATGATGTGCTTGGTTGTTCCAGAGCCACCAAAAATTAACTCTTCAATATGATCGTCAGAAAGTAAGCCTTCTTGTCCTCCTATTGTTTCTGAATCAAGGTTTGCTTCATCTTTGATATCATAGGAAGTTGTATAGCTTTCTCGCAGATCTTCCATTCTATCACCTTCAGAGGTTTCAGGAGATTCATCATTCACCAACAAGTTGATGGGCTGAATAACTGTAACAACATGACTATTGTCCTCGACCAAATTAACTGAACCAGAGTCATTAACAGAACCATTCATCACAACTGCATCTTTAGGACCCAAAACAACATTATCAGGTCCATCATCCCTCACCATTAACAACCCAGATTGGTTGTCAACAGAAGAAGAATTACTCTGAACCAATAACTCATCTTCTTTTTCTACTTCAGTTCCCAGAGCTTTAACTCGAAGCACAGTATCTTCTCTCTCTTGAACCCCAAAACTAGGAACTTTGACAACATCTGAAAGCCTTCCATCTTCCACTCCACTCATCATTCCCTCATCGCCAGCCACCTCATATAATTCATCATCTTCCATTGACAACTGAGCAATAGGCCTAACTCCATTCGAATTCGCATTGTCCAATTCAACAACAGAGCCAAATTCATCAGTCACACTACTCTCCTCCTCCTCCGCAAGAACTAAACTTTCTTCATTTGGGTCACCCGCAAATGGCCTAGAAACTCGATACCTTCCACCGAAACCACCCTCTTCGCTGTTTTCCTCATCTGGGTCACCTAAAAAAGGCCTCTCGGATGCAGTGTCAAAATCTTCTTCACCACTCGCAAACTCATTATCAACACTACTACTACTACCACTAATGTTGCTTTCAGAGCTGTCAGTTTTATAACCATCAGATTGAAAATCATCAACCGTAACAGGAGCTCGGATAGGGAAAAAACCTGTAGATGATAGTAGTGAAGGGGCGGTCCCTTGTGTTGCTGAAACAGGGGCATGGGTCTTTGAGGCCATGGCTTCACGTTCTTGTTTTTATCTTTAAACTCAGTATAACAACACACATAAATGCCAAAGCAAGGGAAAAGGTTAGGCCTTTTCTTTAGTATGGTGCTACGGTTGTGTTGGTAGGGAAGAGAAACCAAGGAGATAAATCAAGGAATGGAAGGAGATAGGGTTTTTTGTATTTGGATAAAGAAGACATGTAGAGTGCCTAAATAAGTACATGAGATGGATTTAGGTTGTCTCTTCTGATGTTTTTCTTCGGTTTTTGGAGTTGAAGCATTGTGCAAGGGTTTGGTGTGACAAGTGAGAATGATACACTCGAGGTGGAACTGCAGAGGCCCTAGCAAGTTATGCGGTCATGACGCAATTGAATTCCCAATAAAAATTTTGAACTACAATTTTTTTCTTTTATTTTCTAGTAAATTGTTAGAAATTAAAAAAATTATTATTGGTTGAGTTAATTTAGTGCCAATTGACAACGGATAACAGCCCGGTACTTCTGGGAAATTGCAGGGATTTTTTTATTACTGTGTAAGCATGCATTTTTATCTCCTTATCAAAGAAGACAATAATACTTGAACTACGGTGGGCGGGGCGTGCCATGCATGGGCTAGTAGCTAGCTACTGTGATGGGCTCATCCCCAGAAAGAGTTAATTTAATATCGTGTGAACCAGCAACCCACCCATCTAATATTAAACTATCTAATATTAAACTGATACAAACAGAGACTACAGATGATCTTAGCCCAGAGACCGGGAAGTTATAATGCATATATGGCTCTGATTCCCTTTTATAGCACAGGTCCACGACCACCGTGTCATACTTATTCGACGTGGGACTTTAAAACCTCAAAACACAGCACAGGCAGGCACTAGGCGAGATATTCCTTCAGGGCATTAGTCAAAAGCAATAGGGCATCTGTTCGTTCTTGACCAAAGGTTCTGTGGCAGATCTTGACAAGCTATGTTAACATTGAAATTTTGCTTACGCATGCTGTCATCTTCAGGCAGCTGAGAGTTGGTGGTTTGGGTTTCAGAAATGGTGTTGAACATGATTTCTATGGGTATTACTGCTAATGTCCATGAAAGGTTGCTTGTGTTGCCAATGAGAGGGTGTCTTCTGTGGAGCCATGCCTTCGAGGAGCGGAACAATTCTTTGAGAAGGTAACCAGCAATTGGGAGAAAATTAATCAATGAAGGATCATCACCAAGATATTAAAAAAAATTATTAGGACTTCCAAGCCCAATCGGCTGCACACAACATACCATGATGCTCTGAAAAGTGCTTATCATAAAAACAAAACAGATACCATTAAGCATTAAGCTAGTGTAGATTTACCTCATTCAACATCCTTTTCAGCCATGCTCACGACCCCTCCCGAGTTTCATTCCTTGGAGAAGGAATTATTGGAAATATAATTTTTTTTCAAGATAAATTTTTTAAGTAAACTCTCTCAAAAATTCTGAAACCTTCTTTATCTACACTTGAAATCTATAAAGAATAAATTTTTGTTGGATCAAGCCTAAAGAAAATCAAATTTTATTCATTGACAAAAAAATTGTGCCGACTCAAAACATAATGGTTACGTCGGACTTTGACATGCAATTCTTGTTTGTTTGGACTGGATAAGAAAGTAGTGTGATGATACACAAATTAGTTTTCGGCAATTAACAATTTCAATAACAAATTTTCAAAATCATCAAAAGGTAATATCATTAAAAAAAAAATTTAAAATTTAATGTTATTGTAACTATTATTATGGTTAATCTTTCATTGAGAAATAACTTACAAATTCATTACTTGTTATCGTAAGGGAATACTACATAGTAGATCCCCAATATCCAAAATAAGTATGGATTTTTAGGTCCTTATAAAAATGAGAAATATCACATGCCAGATTTTTTTCGAAGAGGGCAATCAAAAAGTCAGGAAGAAGTATTCAATTGTGCACACTCGTCAATACATTGTATGATAAAACGTTCATTGGAGTCTGTGGAAAAAGAGATGGAGAATTTTACAAAGCATGTTCGTGTATCTTTATAAAATGCAAGTTCAAATTGTAGTGACATTAATGACATTTCATAACTATATTAGAAAAAAATTGCAAGAATATGTGGCATTTACAGAATTTGATCACCATGAAATCTTATCGTATATTTACATTCCTTTTTTATATATAAATTATAGAAAAATATGAGTAAATACAAGTTTTTATTCAAATGTCTAAAAATTAGTTTTATTAAATTTGGTCTAGTCGAGCAGGTCAACCCAGTGATCCATTGACCTCTGACCTAACTTAAATTTGGTTTCCAATTAAATTGGATTGTAATTGATCTTATGAAACCCGACAGTTCAACTTATGATGTTGTCAAAACACAATTTGAATTTTTAATTTTTAAAACAATGTTATTTTTATTTTTTTAAAATTAAAATAATAAAATTTTAGATTAATTTACTTTACTTAAAACCTCAAACTAAATTTATTAACTTTTCTAAAAACGAAGCATATGGTAAGATTTTAGGAGGCTTGAACATTTTTTAAAAATAATTATTTGGGCTGGGCTACTTTCTAGTCTTGCCTGCTTTCGGGCCTAAAAAAACAATTGGGCCTACCATTTTTCAAAAACAAAATTCAGCACCAAACAATGCCCCTATAAGCTTTGAAACTCAAAAATCGCAAAATACCCCTCCTCCATCACGTCTGCCATGGCGGGTACGCCTTGCGCCACCTTCACTTTCCTCTCAATCTCCACAATCTCAATCCCAGACGCCACCCCTCACAGATTTCGTCTGAAACCACTCCTCTGTTCCACTACTTCCACTTCATTCCCATCAAAACGCATAAAGAGGAAAAACCACTTACGTCCCAAAATCCTAAAAACCCTAACTAAACCCTTCCCTACCGCACCTCTACCCCAAATAGAAACAACCCCAATTCAGAACGACACCTTTTACGACACGCCTTTGAAGGAAACCCTATCAAGTGAAGAATTAGAGGCTGACACAGTTGATGAATTTAATGTCTCAGAGACTGTTAGCTCAGCAGAACACAGTGGCAGTGTTGGTAAATTATCTGTGAAGTCTGTCTTGAAATATAGCGGTTATTTTCTTGGGGTTTTGTTGTTTCAAACAATTTGTGCTGTTTGGTTATTTGGAAATACTGATTCTGATGGAAAAGAAAGGAATTTTAACGAGAAAGGGAATGTTTTATTGGATGTGAATGGAAATGAGGTTTATGTTAATGAGAGTGAATTGGAAGAGAAAATCAGTGAAATTAAGGTAATGGCGAGAGAAGCGAGAAAGAGGGAGAGGAGGGAGTTAATTGAGGGTGATGAAGGGAGTGAGCTTGAGAAGGAGATTGGTGCGCGATTGGTTAAGTTGGAGAAGAGGTTGAACTCGAAGAGAGAGAAGTTGCCGGATTCGTTCATGGAGTATTTGGGGTTGTTTGGGGATTTTGAGGATGGTTATGGTGAGGATGCTTCGGATTCAAAAGAGGAAAATAAGACGTTGACGTTTAAAAAGAAGTTAAGGTTTAAGAGTCCGTCAATGGATGCGAGGAGTGCTCCAAAAGGTTTTTCGGGTTTGAAGGATGATAGTGGTTCTAATATAAGTGATCTGAATGGTGTGTCTAGAAAAACTGATGTGAGGTATTTGAAAAAGGACACCGGAGGGAAAGATGGGAACGTGCAGTTGAATTCAGTGAAAAATGAGGGAAACAAATTTGAGAAGAAAAGGGCGAATTTGCGAAAGGAAATGGGATCTGGTAATGTTCTTAAAACTCTGATGAATGTGTGATTTTTTTATGCTTTTGATTGAATATTTGTTCAGGTTAATTAACTTTTGTGAGTTTTCTTGGCAATAAGGAATTAATGATTGTATAATTAACCTTTTCGGCTTAGTTTTGGATGGTGCCAATTCCGGATGCACTATTCACTTCTGTTATCAGTTGAATTTCAGATACATTTTGTTGTTAAAACTGTCTGCAAACTTGGGGTGGTTGTAAAATCTTTCAGGCACTGTCCAGAAGATCAGGGAAGGAAGGTCTTCAAATGAAGTTCCAGAGGCAGGAAAATCAAGAGATTTGGAGGCCCTAAATTCTGAAAGCTCGACCAAAGAAAACCAGGAAACCACCATAAAGGTTGAAAGGCCTGCTGCTACATCGAGTAGAAATGGTAGCAGAGATCCTGGAAAGAGACCTTTGGCTAATAAATTTGGGGATAAACAATCAGACGTGCAGAAAGATTTGTGGTGGTCGAATCTTCCTTATGTTTTAGTAAGTAATTGACTCTGTGATCCTATCGTTTTATTAATTGTTTTCTTAAAGTATATTATTTCTCCTATGAGCATTTGGAAAAGCTACGAGAGTGAAAAAGTACAAGGCTTCCTTTCAAAAATTACTTTTCTGTTAAATTGTTTGTGAATTAATGCTTCCACTTGCTTCTGCCAATTTGTATGCTAAACAGTAATATGTACAATTTCATTGTATTTTCTAAGCAATAACTCGATATGTGCCCAGGCTATCCTTATGCGTAGAGGTTCAGAACATGAGGAACCTGGTGGACTTTATGCTTTAAGAGTGGCTTCCCAGGCAGATCAGCACGGGGACTTTTCTTACACCATTGCTTTTGAGGACCGTGGCGATGCCAATAATTTCTGTTATTTACTTGAGTCCTTTTTTGAAGATTTAGGTGACTTCAGTGCTGATATTGTTCCTCTGCAAATAAAAGTAAGCAATCCAACCTGATCTCTTAAAGACTTCAAGCTTTACCGAAACACTTTCTTGGAAACATCCCTCACAATGAGACAATTATCTGTATAACCAAACCAAGCCTGTAATGCTGTTGAGATTCCGTGGTTGCAATAATGAAGACATCATTGACTTCCTTTTATGATTGCATTGCATTTGCTCTTGTATATTTTATATTTGATTAGATGCCTCTTAATCATTGCTCCAAGGACTTCTGTATGTCATTGACTTGCTATTATGAAATTTGAATTTTTGTAGGAACTTCATGATGCAGTGAAATCGCATTCCAAGAAGGTAATTGTTGTGAAGAGGGGGCAGCTTAAGCTCTATGCTGGTCAACCATTTTCTGAGGTGGAGATGGCTTTGTACTCTTTGCTTGAACAAGTTTAAAGCGCCTAAATAAACTGGTTCTACTGAGAAGGCATACGAACCAAAGATGGATTCTTCTATGGATTTGTCTTACAATGGAAGCCAGTTTCAATCTGTGGGCGTATTCTAATGAGTTCCCTTTTGGAGTCGATGGCTTTGCATGCTTATAAGAAGTTACTGGTTGGAGTTAAAAACTTTGCGTGCCACTCGTCATCCAAATCGCTGGATGCATTCCTACCACTGGCCATTCTAACCAGAAATTCCCAACCTGGCTTATTGTCCCCTTGTTGGTTGTCTTAAATTGGAGCTCAAAAAGAAGATACTTTTCCCGTGGTTTGCATGCCTCTTTTGTCTGTAAATCAATCAAAGTTTGAGATAGGACCATTCAATTTTCTATGGAAATTGACTTGTCATGTCGGCACTAAATCAGTGGAAACTATCCTTATATTTTTCTTCTCCCTTTTTAGAGGATTCATTACTGCCCCATGACATGCCCGAATCTCGATAAGCATCCACTTTAACTCATTTTTTTCTCTTCTTTTCTGTTTCTGCAAACAATTTGGTAGAAGGGTACTTTTGCACCAATTTTGGCGTCACTTCAATGGTTTGCAGATGGCTACAGGGTTTATTTTTAGTTTTTTTTATTTCAAATTAATATTATTTTTTTTAGTGTTTTGAATTTATATTAAAAATAATTTTTAAAAAATAAAAAATATTATTTTAATGTATTTCTAAAAAAAAACAATTTAAAAAGCAATATCATTCTTCATGTAAAAATCTGAAAGAAGCAGCGAACATCAGCTAATCTGGTATTCTGATTCCATATGAAAGAACAGGCTCGACGAGTCCATGACAAGCTGTGACTGTTTAGGAGGATGAAAACCCAAGGCTCCATGACCTTAAACAGCTACTAAAAGCGAGCAGAATAAAACTATATCCAATAATTCCATGAAAAGCTGTGACCATGAAGAGAAGGAAAAGGAAAAACCCAAGCCTCCAAAACAACGACCCTTTTAAAACTATTAACAGCAAACAGAAGAAACTAGACCTATCATATTAGTCCGCCATTTTTTGGTATCTAAAGTTAAGACAACATCACCACCAGAATGACTACTAATGCATTCTGCGCTTCATCATCTTTTAACCATATGAATCTGTAAGATTAGTGACAAAATCCAATAGTGCTATATACCATCACATCTTCTATTTCTTCAACAAGCAAATGCAGAACTTAGAAAATGAACTCGAAACACCAGCCACATCACCAGAACACCTATAGCTAAAATCAGGTAAACATGGAATTTACACAAAAACTCAAGGTCTGGTTATCTCTTCACGAGACCATAACCGTAGTTCTATTATCTCTGCTGATACAGTAAAAATTATGACAACAATGAATATTATGGAGAACTAGTAATTTTGACCATTGACTGAGCATGAATGGGTGGCAAACTGGTTTGGCAAAAGTTTTGCCATGATTCCTGCTTCTGCTCCTCGTTTCTGGTATATGCTTCATATATAGAAGTCACAATGTTCCTTGCCGCTTCTCTTGCCTCGGGCAGCCTATCATTCAACAAATCTGCAGCCATTTGAACCAGCGAAACCAATCCAAACTCATTCATTCCTTCCAGGCCCTGAAATTTACCCACATAAATTCCCACCAATTAATATCATTCTCCCCTTTACAAGCTAAAACTTGGCAATATCAAACACAAAAGAAATAGCTTTATACAAGTTTTACCATCTTGGAGACAGATTTAGAGATAGTTATGGCAGCTTTGGCCCTGACTTTGGGGTTGGAATGGCTAACATAAGGCCGGAGCTTATTGAGCAAAGGCAGAGGAGTCATGGATTTCACCATTGCATTCAGTGCTCTATCTGCTTCTTCACACACAAACCTTTTGTCTTGAGAAGCTTTCAGTAGTAGTTGCAACAGCTGTGCAACCACATTAAAATCCAAACACATTAACCACAATTCTAAACAGAACCCTTATGAAAATAATAAAATTAAAATGCAAATTAGTTACGAATCGAAGAACAAAAAGTCCCCAGTCCTCACCAAGTTATCAAATGCATTAATAGTAGAGTCAAGCAACTGGTCACCAAAGACCTTGAAAATATCAGATGAAGCCATGATAGATGTCTTGCACAAAGCACTTCTTGGATTCTTCACAGCTTTCACCGCTACTAAAATTACTTTTTCCCTATAATAACATATTTAGCCACAACCGCATTATCAGAACACTTGAAAAACTGTCAAATATGCCAAAAAGATTGAAAAAAAAACAATAATAATACATACAAGATTGGCAGCAAGAGCAACGAATGATAGAGTGCAAATCTCCTAACATCATTCAATGACTCGCAAACCTTTGTCCAATCCTTTGAATCTAACTCCTCTACTAAACCCTGAAGAAAATAAAGCAAAAAACACAAAAAAAAACCAAATTTATTGATACACACACAAACAAAAACCCTCAAAGTCTAAAGTAAAATGGCATCTGGGTTTGGTCTAAAATTAAAGAAAAGATCCAAAAAAACATTTACATGGATCTTGGATTCAGGATCTGAAATGGGTTCAAGATTCTCAGACGAGATGTAATCAATAATCGGATCTGCAGAAGGAGGCAATGATTCAGCTGTCTTGTTTTCTTCATTTACACCCAATTTGATAGTTTCTGGTGGCAGTAGAAGAGCGTTGTCAATGGGTTTCAGTGCCATTTTTGACCAAGTATGACTGAAAGAGAAACTGATATTTGCAATGAAGGAAGAAGGGGTTATTGATTTATTTAAATGTGAGTATGATTGTGAGTGAGACAAATAAAGAAAGAGAAAGGTAGAGAGATTTTTTTTCCCGGTTTATCCTGAAATTGGTTCGGGGTTAGCATATTTGTTTTTATATTTTAAGATAGTTTTTAAAAAAAATTAATTTTTTTTATTTTTTTAAACTATTTTTTATTTTTATATCGTTTTAATATTTTAATATTAATAATAAATTAAAAAAATAAAAATATATATTATTTTAATATATTTTTAAGTAAAAAATATTTTGAAAAACAATTATTATTACGATGATAAATAGATTTTTAATAGTTAAAAAATTCAAATTTCAGCATTGATATCAGTTTTATAAAACTGGCTTGGCAAGTAGAGTTGATTCAGTAATCCGATAACTTGGGATTTAATCTAATTCAGGTTTTAAATTTTATGAAAATTAAATAGACAATTGATAAATCATTTAATTCTATGAATTAGTGGACGCAGTTAAAACTCAAGTGAGACCTAACTTGGCTATGATAATATTTGATGTTGTGATAATAATTATTTTTTAAAATATTTTTTGTTTGAAAATACATCATAATAATATTTTTTTATTTTTTTAATTTATTTTTGACATCAATACATTAAAACGATCTAAAATCACCAAAAACAATTAATTTAAAGAAAAAAAATCTTTTTTTTTTCAAAAATACGACCAACCACTTGCCAAACATGATCTAAAAAAATCTAAAACGATGTTATATATATATAAAAGCTACTTTTTATGGAAAAATAAAAACCATGTAAACTTGACTTGATTACATTTAATAATTTTATTGGCTAAAAAAAATGATATGATTTAGAATTTATTGATATATTAGGTACCTATTAAGGGGAAAAAAAAGAAGGAATGAGGAATAGAAACTTAATTAAGATTATCGAATGGAGACTTTTATGAGATTTTCTCAATTCTTTTTTAATTCATGCTATTGTCTTTATTAAAAAAAATTCTTTTTAAATGAATTTTTAATAAAAATAGTTGTATTGATATTGATAAATATATTTTTAACATTGTTTGCTTGGTAAAATTAGACTAAACTCTAAATTCACCTATCAGGAGGTGAAAGCTCGGACTGGTCAAAATTCAAATAATTTTTTCTAATAGATTATATTAGTTAGGTGGCTCGCATTATACCGCGGATTCACTTTTTATTTTCATAGAACATTGGGTCCTGATGATGGCAGACCCAAGGCTACTTGGGTCCTGCACATACAAGATTCAAGTATATTTGAGCCCTGCACAGTCAATGATCTAAGACTATCTTGGGTTCTACAGTATACGGGGCCCAAGAATAGTTGGGTCTTGGCATGCTCAAGCGCCACATGCGGGCTGGGGGTGTGGCCAGCTCCCAGACAGACAGCCCAAGCTCCACGTGTGCGCTGAGGTGTGCCCACTCAAAGGCTGGAGCCCAAGCGCCACGTGCACGCAGGGGTGCGCCACATGTCCCCACGTGGTTTTTCTTTGATAGTAGTAGTAATAATAATAATAGTATTTTTTAATTTTACTTTTTAAATCAAATCTTTGGTTGTTTTCAATATTAAGATATAATTGTTTTCTAATTTAGTAATTATTTTATTAATAATATTGATTATTATAAAAATAATAATATTTATAACAAAAAAAAGTAAAATTTTTAATATTAATACTTTTGATTATAGAAACAATAATAATATTCATAACCGAAATCATACTATTTTTAATACCAAGAATATTTAGAACATAAATAACAATATTTTTTATATTAAAACTTTGAATTATTATAAAAATAATAATATCTTTGAGATGAATACTTTGTATTCTAGGAAAAATAGTAATATTGACAATGCATGTAAACACCCAAGAGAAAATATGTGTGTGTGTGTGCGTGTGTGTGTGTGTGTGTATGAATTGATGACTCAGTTTTTGCTGCCGATTTCATGATCGGCAACGACGCAGTTTTCGCTGCCGATTTCTGCATCGACAGCGACGTAGTTTCTGTTTTTTTTTAAAAAAAATTAATTAACTTAAGGAGCTGGAGCGAGGGGTAAAACCGGTTTTAGATAAACCAAAACAAGGATAAGAACACAGCTAAACCAACCCCCAAACAACCCACCTCATTTCATGGGAGTATAAATACAAGGAGGAGAGAGAGAGGATGATCCATCCTCTTCCCAAAACAAAGAACTCCATGTCATTCTTCCCTTCCTCTTTCACAGCAGAAACCTAAACCAAACCAAGTAGAGAGTGCCTTGTGAACGTGTGAGGGAAAGATGAGACCTTGAGAGAAGATTGGACAGCTGCCTAGAGAAAAGGAAAAAGAGGGCTGGAAAACGTGAGAGGAAGAAGAAGGAGGAGAACCAGCAGGAGAAGAGAAAGAATAGTGTCAAACCTTCCTCAAACTTAGTTAGATTCGAAAGGTATGGGTCAAGGGAGGAGAACCAGAGAGAAGAGAAAGAATAGTGTCAAACCTTCCTCAAACTTAGTTAGATTCGAAAGGTATGGGTCATGAAACTCCCTTCCTCTTCTCCTCAAGACCGAAAAGGAAATGAAGAAGAAAACCCTAAGGAAAATGACCTAAGACCTAAGCTAGTCAAGGAAAGGAACCGAAATTAACTAGGAGAACAAGGAAAACAGAAATGAAATGAAGCCAATTTCGGAACATCTAACAAAGAAAAATGAATAAAATGGAAATAACAAATCATGGTTGAGGGCTGACTTTAACTATGGGGTTGGCTAGCATGCATGTGTGTGTTCTGCTGGGATTTTTGTTGAAGGATTAGGTGCTGAAATTGATGGTTTCAATGTGTGTGTTCTGCTGGAATTTATTGAAAGATTATATGCTGTAATTGATGGTTTTCAATGTGTGTGTTCATTCTATGGAACTTAGTGACAAGTAGTATATCTTGGGGTTGTTACAAGATGTGTGGTGCGTGTTCATGCCAAAATGTGTGTTGTGCGGCGAAATTGTAATTCGTTGCCGATATCAGAATCGGCTGCAAGTGGCAATTGGCATTCGCCGAATTGTGTGTTGTCAGGCAAATTTCTGATTCACCACGAATCGTGTCAACTCGCAAAAATTAGCAATCGCGCAAAAGTGAGTCTTCTGCAGCGAAATGATATTCGCCGCTGAATTGTGTGTTGTGCAAAAAACTCGATTAGCATTCGCCGCCAATCAGAACAACAACGAATTTAGCAATCGCCGCTGAATCGAGTCTTCTCGTTAGCGAATTGGCATTCGCTTACCGAATTGTGTGTTGTGCAAATAAACTCGATTCGGCCCGAATCAGATCGTCAACTGCAAATAAATTAACAATCGCCGCAAATCGAAGTCTTCTCGCATTAAATGATATTCGCAATTAATTGTGTTGTGCAAATAAACTCGATTCGCCACGAAATCATGGTCAACCGCAAAAAATTAGCAATCGCCGCCGAATCGAAGTCTTCGCTAACGAATTGGCATTCGCTTACCGAATTGTGTGTTGTGCAAATAAACTCGATTCATTGCCGAAATGTGCCAATCCGCAATAAAATTAGCAATCGCGCTAAATCGAGTCTTCGCAAAATTGATATTCGCGAATTGGAATTGTGTTGTGAGCAAAACTTAGATTCGCCGAACAATTGACAATCGCAAAATAAATTAGCATTATCCCGCGAAATCGAAGTCTTCGCAGCGAATTGGCATTCACTCGTGAATTGGGTGTTGTGCAAATAAACTTTGATTCACCGTAAATCAAGTCAATCTTAGCCGAATAAATTAGCAATCGCCTGAATCGAGGTCTTCTCAGATCGAAATGATATTCGCCGAATTGTGTGTTGTGCCCGAAATAACCGCGATCCGTTGACAATCGCCCGATTTCTACAATAAGTCTCTAGCAAATGACTTAAATGCTAGTAACAATTTTATGGTATGATGGTGTAAAATATGGAACACTTGAATGTGAACATATGAACTCTTGAAATAAGTGTGGTGACGAATGTGATTCAAAAATACAAATGTCTTGATTTGTGACCATTGATGTCTTAGGTGTGTGTTTTGACAAGAACGACAATTGTGATTCGCCGAGGTGACTTGCACCTTCATTTATCATACGCTGAATGGCGAGTTACTTTAACATGAATATTACCATATTGTGTTAGACAAAGTTGAGTTGGTCGAACGCTAAATTGTGATTATGATTAGCCGAAATGCATCCGAATGGATGGCGGGACCAATGAATGATTAGTGTCGAATGGCATCCGAATGGATGGCCGGGACAAAGAATGATTAGATTTCTACAATAAGCCTCCTAATGGTGGCGAAATGACTTAAATGCTAGTAACAATTTCATGGTATGATGGTGTAAAATGTGGAATACTTGAATGTGAACATATGAACTCTTGAAATAAGTGTAGTGACGAATGTGATTCAAAAATACAAATGTATTGATTTATGACCATTGATGTCTTAGGTGGTGCGAATGGATTGGACCATCGTCAAGACAAGAACAACCCACGGTGGATGAGCAGGTAGGTGACTTGTACCTTCCTTTTTCATACGTTGAATAATGAAATACTTTAACATGAATATTACCATGTTGTGTTAGAACCGATATTAGATTGTCGAACGTTTAAATATGGACAAATGAACGATTAGCTTCGGTTAATGGCATCCAAATGGATGGCCGGGACAAATGAATGATTAGCTTCGGCTAATGGCATCCGAATGGATGGCCGGGACAAATGAATGATTAACTTTGGCTAATGGCATCCGAAGAGGATGACCGGGGTGAGCGAACGGTTAACCTCAGCAAATGATGCCTTAAGAGGACAGCCGGGTTTAAGATTTTCATTAATTGCAAAAACAAAAATTGGTGCACTTATATACACTACAAGCTGTTTATACCAAGTACATGAAGAAATTATAAATGTTAATGCTTCTTTTAACTGCCAGACCGTTTAGTTACCATTAATATTATTATTAAGTAATTTCATTCTCTTAAATATTTTGTATTGCTGCAGGGACGTCACATCCACGAGATGTCTAGGGAACCCGATACACGGGAACCTACTTTTGCAAGGAATCATGTAGATACATTTTAAATCACAATGTATTTTGTATGAATCAATGTACTGAATGTATAACTTTTATTAGATCCTTTTGTTTAAATTTGTAATGGCTATTAGTAGGATAGGAATGCAAACTCATGTCTATGTATGGATATTTTTAATATGAACTTCTAATCATGCAACCATAATATTACGTGTTTATGTAAGATTCACTTTTAAATGAAATGTTGATTATATGGATTGTATTTTGATGATGTGAGGGATCGGTTCGTGCGATTATCGGCACCATGTGTGTTAGGTATATAAATATATACAAAAAAAAAAATTTTTTTGGTAAAAAAATCGTCGTTACGCGTTGGTATCGAGCAAGCCGTCCGGATCCTGAGGATCAATGATAATTGCATTGCTGTGGTGAATTTCAGGATGGTACGCACCCGGCGAGGACACGACCGAGCCGCCCTCCTTAGAAAGGAGGGGCGGGAACCAAGGTGCCCAAGGTTGGCAAGACGAAGATCCCTTGGATGATACGGCATCTCATGCTCCGATATTACCACCCGGAACCTTGCAGGGGGAAGCTGCGGTAGCGGGGAAGGCGAAGGCCCAACCGGACGAGGGAGTACCCCCCGGTTGCGCGGAGAGCGGCAAGAAGGATCGAAGCACAACCATTAACCATTCCAACCGGTGTGCCCCCACAATATGTAGACGCGGGACTCCTTGTACAAATAGTTAAAGTAGTGATGGAGGGCATGGCTGGTTCGGCGACACAATCAACTCCCACCACGCAAATTCCACAAGCAGCCCCTATGACTAACATGACCACAAATAACATGGTGCCACTCGTACGACTAGTCAAGAGTATGAGGGAAATGGGCTGTGAACCGTATATGGGGGAACAAGATGCAGAGATAGCTGGAAGATGGATTAGGAAGGTAGAAAAGACCATGATTCAAATAAGCATACCCGAGGGTTTGAGGGTAAATTGTGCAACCCGATTCATTGTCCCGATAGGGCCATGACATGGTGGGAAATAGTTCAGTTGAGGCGTGCAACCGAGACACTAACTTGGAGTGATTTCAAGACAGAGTTTGAGAATTAGTTTTATTCCAGGTACCATCGCAAGGTGAAAGAACAAGAGTTCTTGGCATTAAGGCAGGGTGATATATCGGTATTGGAGTACGAAAGGAGGTTCCATGATCTCTCATTGTTCGCCCCACACTATGTGCCGATAGAGGAACATATGATTGAGAAGTTGAGAGATGGTTTGCGACAGGATTTGAGACAAGGATTGATCGCCTTACGGTTTAAATCACGTGAGAGAGTTGATTGAGGCTGCCCAAGCTCTGGAGGCTTGTATTGGAGAAAGCCAAGGGGGACATCAGGGTATAGGCAAAAAGAGAGATGGGGACTATTTCAGCGGCAGACCACCACTCCCGAAGAAAGGAAAAAGTGGAGTGTTTGAGCAGTACAGGAAAAGGGGGAGTTTGATGTTTCCGCCCCACCAACAGTCAAGTGGGAGAGTGATGGTGGGACAGTCGCACTCGAGGGAAAACTCTTCAACTGGGACCGGTGACCGCAAGGGTGTTGACTACCCTTTTTGTATAAAATGTGGACAAAAACACCCAGGGGACTGCTCAGTTTCCCCCGGGCGATGCTTTGTGTGCAGAGGAGAAGGTCATAGGTGGAGGAATTGCCAATATTTGAGTCAAGGGTGTCATTATTGTGGTGGAAGAGGTCATTTCAAGAGGGACGCCCTAAAAGGAACACCTGGACAGGTACAAAGCTATAGGCGGCCCATCGAGCCACCAACAGTCGATCCACCGTGAATAGGCCGGTGAGATCTTCTCAATCGTAGCAAACTCCGGTCGAGGGAGACTGAGAGCACAAAATGATCGGAGCCCGGGGAGGGTCTTTCACTTGACACAGGAGGAGGTCAGGGCTGCATCGGATGTGGTTGCAGGTACACTACTATTAAATGATTTTAATGTGCATGTGTTGTTTGATCCGGGTGCCACCCACTCATTCATTGCTAAGAGAATTGTCACTAAACTGAGAAAGGGAGTGGAAATAGTAGAGAAGGGATTCTTAATTGGAACTCCAATGGGAAACATGGTTGAAACAAATATTGTGTATGTGGATGTTGGGGTTAGTCTATCTGGGTATGAAACAAAAGTAGACTTGATTCCTTTAGAGCTGCATTATTTTGACATAATCCTAGGCATGAATTGGTTGAGTAAATACAAGGCTCTAATAGATTGTTATGCTAAAACTGTTACTTTCCAAACCCCTAAGGGTGAGAGAATGATTTTTGAAGGAGAGAGAATTCACAAACCGATTGCCTTAATATCGGTGATAACAGCCCAAAAACTTTTAAGAAATGGATGTCTGGGATACCTCGCATACATTTTAAACTCCGAGGATGAAGGTCCACGACTGAAGGATATTCCTGTTGTGAAGGAATTCCCAGATGTGTTTCCCGAAGAACTACCAGGACTACCCCCAGAACGAGAAGTAGAGGTGTCCATAGACACTTTTTCTGGAGTCCCACCCATAGCTCAACAACCTTACCGGATGGCTCCAGCAGAACTGAACGAGTTAAAGACTCAACTACGAGAATTGTTAGACAAAGGGTTCATACGGCCCAATAATTCTCCTTGGGGAGCACCGGTCCTATTTGTAAGAAAGAAAGATGGAACCCATAGACTTTGTATTGACTATCGACAGTTGAACAAAATAACAATGAAAAACAAGTATCCGTTACCTCGGATAGATGATTTGTTCGATCAATTAAAGGGAGCGCGGGCATTTTTGAAGATAGATCTGAGATCAGGGTATTATCAGATAAAGATTAAAGAAGCGGATGTAGCAAAGACTGCATTTAGAACTCGTTACAGACACTATGAATTTTTGGTGCTACCGTTCGGATTGACGAATGTCCCAGCCCTCTTCATGGACTTGATGAATCGGGTTTTCCAACCATACCTTGATAAGTTTGTGGTGGTATTCATTGATGATATACTGGTGTACTCAAATTCTTTCGAGGAGCACGAAGAGCACTTGAGGCAAACCTTACAAACCTTGAGAGATCACCAATTATATGCAAAACTGAGTCAATGTGAATTTTGGTGAAGAGAGTGACGTTTTTAGGACACGTCATTTTAGCCGAAGGTGTTTTTGTAGACCCCCAAAAAGTCGAAGCAGTCTTGAAATGGGAAAGACCGACTTCGGTCACCGAAATACGTAGCTTCCTGGGACTTGCAGGATACTATCGGAGGTTTATCGAAGGTTTTTCCCTGATTGCAACCCCTTTGACCCAGCCTAACTAGGAAGAATAAGAAATGAGTGTGGTCGGAAGAATGTGAGAAAAGCTTCCAAGAACTCGAAGAGGAGGCTCACCACCGCTCCAAGTGTTAACCCTTCCCTCGGGGACCGAGGGTTTTGTGATATATAGTGATGCTTCGGGGAAGGGATTGGGGTGTGTTCTGATGCAACATAGGAAGGTGATCGCCTATGCATCAAGACAGTTAAAGACTCATGAGGTGAACTACCCGGTGCACGACCTGGAGTTGGTTGCTGTAGTATTTGCCTTGAGGATATGGAGACACTATTTGTATGGGTCTCGAACCCAAATTTTTACTGATCATAAGAGCCTGAAGTATCTGATGTCGTAAAAGGAGTTGAACATGCGACAAAGAAGGTGGATAGAGCTCATTAAGGATTATGATTGCACTATAGAATACCACCCGGGGAAAGCAAACGTGGTGGTAGATGCCCTCAGTCGTAAAAGTAAAGCCACCCTGGGAGGGTTAGCTGTGGGAAAGGAGCGGCAATTGGCAGAATTGAAAGAGATGGGTGCGATTTGGACATTAATGTTGGAGGTGGGTTAGTAGCCCAACTATGGGTGCGACCAACGTATCGGGAACAGATACTACAAGCCCAATTCCACGACAAGGTTGGGTCCAAGATTAGGAAGAATGTGGAGACCGGAGTAGAAATGAAATTCCAAGTAGCGGATGATGGATCTTTGATGATGGGACAACGGTTGTACGTGCCTAATGACGAAACAGTCAAACGAACGGTTCTACAAGAAGCACATGAGTCTAAGTTCTCTATACATCCTAGCAGCACTAAGATGTATCGAGACCTGAAACACCTCTATTGGTGGCCTAATATGAAAAGGGAAATAGCTGAGTATGTGTTAAAGTGTGGGATATGTCAACAAGTCAAGGTTGAACACTAAAGGCATGCGGGACCATTACAACCATTACAAATTCCAGAGTGGAAGTGGGAGATGATCACCATGGATTTCGTGTCAGGATTTCCCAAAGGGAGGAAAGGAAATGATGCAATATGGGTCATCGTAGATCGGTTGACGAAATCCGCACTATTTTTGCCTATAAAGATGACCGACTCGGTGGACAAGCTTGCCAAGATCTACATAAATGAGGTGGTACGGCTTCATGGGATTCCGGTGTCCATTGTATCGGATCGAGATCCCAGGTTCACCTCTTGACTTTGGCCGAGCATACAACATGCCTTGGGGACAAGATTGGATATGAGCACTGCGTTTCACCCCCAAACGGATGGCCAATCAAAAAGAGTCATCCAAGTTTTGAAAGACCTATTACGGGCCTGTGTGCTAGAATTTGGAGGAAACTAGGAGGAACACATGGCATTGGTGGAGTTCACGTATAACAATAGCCACCAAGCCACAATAGGGATAGCCCCATATGAAGCCTTGTATGGTAGGAGGTGCGTAACTCCTTTGTGTTGGGAGGAAATTGGGGATCGGAAGTTATATGGCGTGGAGTTGGTCCAGTCACCACGGAGAAAGTGAGAACTATCGGGGATCACATCAAAGCCGCACAGGATAGACGGAAGAAGTATGCCGATGTGAGGAGAAGACCTCTTGAGTTCGGTACGGGGGACCGGTGTTCTTGAAGGTAGCCCCATGGAAGAACATGTTACGGTTTGGATTGAAAGGGAAGTTAACTCCCCGCTTCATCGGACCCTTCAAAATCTTATAGCGAGTAGGACCAGTAGCCTACAAAGTGGACTTTCCCCCACAGTTAGCCAAGGTCCATGATGTGATTCATGTCTCCCTGTTAAGGAAGGCTGACGTGGATCCCGCCCGAGTTCTACCCCAGGTTCCAGTAGAAGTCAAGGAAGACTTAACACTAGAGATGAGGCCCATAAGGATACTAGATCAGGAAGTGAAGGAGCTACGGAACAAAAAGATCCCCATCGTTAGAATCTTAGGGTGAAATGCTTAAATAGAAGAGGAAACTTGGGAGAGGGAAGCTGAGATGAGGAAAAAGTATCCAGATTTATTTGAACTACCAGGTATGGAGTGTGAAACCCCTTAAATTTCGAGGACGAAATTCATATTAAAGGGGGGGAGAATGTAAACACCCAAGAGAAAATATATGTGTATATATATATATATATATATATATATATATATGAATTGATGACTCGTTTTTATTTGTCGATTTCATGATCGCGGCACATGGTTCATTTACGCCGATTACGCTCGACAGACGGCAATGATAGATTTCATGATCGCGCCGACACATTTTCCCGCCATTTCATGATCGGCGACTCGATTTTATTTGCTGATTTACGCATCGGCAATGACGTAGTTTCGTTTTTTTTAAAAAAATTAATTAACTTAAGGAGTCGGAGGGAGGGGTAAAACCGGTTTTAGATAAACCAAAACAAGGATAAGAACACATCTAAACCAACCCCCAAACAACCCACCTCATTTCATGGGAGTATAAATACAAGGAGGAGAGAGAGAGGATGATCCATCCTCTTCCCAGAACAAGAATCTGCATGTCATTCTTCCCTTCCTCTTTCACACAGAAAACCTAAACCAAACCAAAGAGAGTGCCTTGTGAACGTGTGAGGGAAAGATGAGACCTTGAGAGAAGATTGGACAATTGCCTAGAGAAAAGGAAAAAGAGGGCTGGAAAACGTGAGAGGAAGAAGAAGGAGGAGAACCAGCGGGAGAAGAGAAAGAATAGTGTCAAACCTTCCTCAAACTTAGTTAGATTCGAAAGGTATGGGTAGAGGGAGGAGAACCAGCAGGAGAAGAGAAAGAATAGTGTCAAACCTTCCTCAAACTTAGTTAGATTCGAAAGGTATGGGTCATGAAACTCCCTTCCTCTTCTCCTCAAGACCAGAAACGGAAATGAAGAAGAAAACCCTAAGGAAAATGACCTAAGACCTAAGCTAGCTGTGAAGGAAACTGAAATTAACTAGGAGAACAAGGAAAACAGAAATGAAATGAAGCCAATTTCAGAACATCTAACAAAGAAAAATGAATAAAATGGAAATAACAAATCATGGTTGAGGGCTGACTTTAACTATGGGGTTGGCTAGCATGCATGTGTGTGTTCTCACGGGATTTTTGTTGAAGGATTAGGTGCTTGAAATTGATGGTTTCAATGTGTGTGTTCTCTGGAATTTATTGAAAGATTATATGCTTGTAATTGATGGTTTTCAATGTGTGTGTTCTCTGGAACTTAGTGACAAGATGTATATCTTTGGGGTTGTTACTAACATGTGTGGTGCGTGTTCATGCCAAAATGTGTGTTGTGCGGCGAAATTGTAATTAGTTGCCGATGTCAAGTGTGTGTCGAATTGGCATTGATTGAAAGATTATTCTTGTGTTGTGGCTTTCAACTGGATTCGTATTAAATCATGTCAACTAAGGGAAATTAGCAATTTTGTTGAACGATTAGTCTTCTGGAAATGATATTCGGTTTGCTATGTGTGTGTTGCAAGAGAAACTTAGTGATTCATGTGAAATCAGGTCAATCGTGAAATTAGCAATCGCCAAAATGTGTGTTTGTAGCACGAATTGGCATTCGCTACCGAATTAGTGTGTTGTGCAAATAAACTCGATTCGCATTCGCCGAAATCAGTCAACCGCTACGTGAAATTAGCAATCGTTGCCGAAAGTGAGTCTTCTCGCAGCGAAATGAATGATATTCGCCGATTTGTGTGTTGTCTGCGAAACTACGATTCATTTGCGAAGCTGTCAATTCAGCGAAATTAGCAATCGCCGCGAAATCGAATTTCTCGAGCGAATTGGCATTCGCTACCGAATTGTGTGTTGTGCAAAAAAACTCGATTCGATGCAAATCAGTGTCAAGCTAACGAAATTAGCAATCGCCGAAAGTGAGTTGTGCAGTGAAATGATATTCGTGAATTATGTGTTGTCTGTGAAAATTACGATTCGCTTACTAATCGAAAGTGTCAATCTACGCGGAAATTAGCAATCGCCCGAATCGAAGTCTTCAACCGAATTGGCATTCGCTACCGAATTGTGTGTGTTCGGCAAACTACTGTGATTATTCCGCCGAAACTATGTCGAAATTAGTAATCGCGTTAACAATTCGAATTTTGCGAAATGATATTCGCTGCTGAATTGTGTGTTGTGCAATGAAACTTGATTCGCCCGAATGGTGTCAACTGCAGCGAAATTAGCAATCGCTGTCAAAACGGAGTCTTCGCAGCGAATTGGCATTCGTTGCTGATTGTGTTGTGCGCGTAAACTTTGATTCCTCCTAGCGCGTCAATGACTTAAATGCTAGTAAATTTGAATTTTATCGCGTAATGATATTAGCCGACCGAATATGTGTCTGTGAATGTGAACATATGATCCGTCTTGAAATAAGTGTGGTCAATGTGATGCAAAATTAGCAATGTCGATTTGTGACCATTGAGTCTTCTGCAGTGAATTGGCATTCGCTGCCGAGTTATGTGTTGTGCACAAGAACAACCCATCCGCCGCGAAATCAGGTTTCGAGGTCGAATTAACATTCCCTTCCGAATTGTTTTGCATACGAATTGTGATTCGCCGAAATAGCTTTCAAGCATTAACAATTCGGCTACCAGTGGCGTGTTCTCTGACGAACTTGCGATTAGTTTGTCGAACGAGTTGATTGTTGAGCGAAATTGTGATTCGGCTAATGGCATCGAATGGATGGCGCCAAATGAATGATTAGCTTGAACTAATGGCATCGAATGGATGGGCTCGCCAAAAATAGGCGGCTGCGCGAACCGTTCTAATGGCGATTTCTACAATAAGCCTCCTAGGCGGAAATGACTTAAATGCTAGTAACAATTTCATGGTATGATGGTGTAAAATGTGGAACACTTGAATGTGAACATATGAACTCTTGAAATAAGTGTAGTGACGAATGTGATTCAAAAATACAAATGTACTGATTTATGACCATTGATGGCTTAGGTGGTGCGGTCGGGATTGGACCATCGTCAAGACAAGAACAACCCACAGGTGGAGCAGGTAGGTGACTTGTACCTTCCTTTTTCATACGTTGAATAATGAAATACTTTAACATGAATATTACCATGTTGTGTTAGAACCGATATTAGATTGTCGAACATTTAAATATGGACAAATGAACGATTAGCTTCGGCTAATGGCATCCGAATGGATGACCGGGACAAATGAATGATTAACTTTGGCTAATGGCAACCGAAGAGGATGACCGGGGTGAGCGAACGGTTAACCTCAGCAAATGATGCCTTAAGAGGACAGTTGGGTTTAAGATTTTCATTAATTGCAAAAACAAAAATTGGTGCACTTATATACACTACAAGTCATTTTATACCAAGTACATGAAGAAATTATAAATGTTAATGCTTCTTTTAACGCCGTACCGTTTAGTTACCATTAATATTATTATTAAGTAATTTCATTCTCTTAAATATTTTGTATTGTTTGGGGGACGTCACATCCACGAGATGTCTAGGGAACCCGATACACGGGAACCTACTTTTGCAAGGAATCATGTAGATACATTTTAAATCACAATGTATTTTGTATGAATCAATGTACTGAATGTATAACTTTCATTAGATCCTTTTGTTTAAATTTGTAATGGCTATTAGTAGGATAGGAATGCAAACTCATGTCTATGTATGAATATTTTTAATATGAACTTCTAATCATGCAACCATAATATTACGTGTTTATGTAAGATTCACTTTTAAATGAAATGTCGATTATATCGATTGTATTTTGATGATGTGAGGGATCAGGTTCGCTGATTATCGGCATCGTGTGTGTTAGGTATATAAATATATACAAAAAAAAAAATTCAGGCTGTTACAATGCAAATTATAATATTTTTTATATTAATATTTAGAATTGTTGAATATTTTAATAATACTACGCCGCGGGCTCACTTTTTATTTTTATAAAAAATGCCATAAAACATTATAATATAAATAATAATAATTTCTTTCAAATTTATTAATGATTTTATTAATAATATTAATTATAAAAAATAATAATATTTTGAATCCTAGTACTCATGAATATTGAGTCTTGATAAAGGACCTAATAAAATTGGATCTTTACGCTAGACCCATTGATCATGGGTCCTGACGACCAACCTATTCCCCTTAAGTCCAGAGCCTTGACCCAAGCTTAGCTTGTCGCCAACCAAAAGTCAAAGCCCAAGGGCCACGTGTGTGCTGGGGAGTGCCCAACCCAAAGGCAGAGCCCAAGCGCCACGTGTGCACAGGGTGTGCCCAGCTCTCAGGCAGGAGCCAAGCGCCACGTGTCCCCACATGGTTTTTTTCCGATAATAATAATAATTTTTTAAATTTATTAATGATGATAATAATAAAAGTAATAGTAATTTTTAATTTTACCTTTCAAATCAAATATTTGGTTGTTTTTAATATTAAGAATAAATTTTTTCTACTTCAGTAATTATTTTATTAATAATATTGATTATTATAAAAATAATAATATTTATACCACAAAAAAGTAATGTTTTTTATATTAATATTTTTTATTATAGTAAAAATAATAATATTCATAACTCAAATAATATTATTTTTAATACCAAGACGATTAAGAACATAAATAACAATATTTTTTTTATATTAAAAATTTGAATAATAATACCAAAAGTCAAAGCCCAAGGGCCACGTGTGTGTTGGGGAGTGCCCAACCCAAAGGCAGAGCCCAAGCGCCACGTGTGCGCAGTATGTGCCCAGCCCAGGCAGGAGCCAAGCGCCACGTGTTCCTACGTGGTTTTTCTTCGATAATAATAACAATTTTTTAAATTTATTAATGATGATAATAATAAAAGTAATAGCAATTTTTAATTTTACCTTTCAAATCAAATATTTGGTTGTTTTTAATATTAAGAATAAAGTTTTTCTACTTCAGTAATTATTTTATTAATAATATTGATTATTATAAAAATAATAATATTTATACCACAAAAAAGTAATGTTTTTTATATTAATATTTTTTATTATAGTAAAAATAATAATATTCATAACACAAATAATACTATTTTTAATACCAAGACGATTAAGAACATAAATAACAATATTTTTTTTATATTAAAATTTTGAATTATTATAAAAATAATAATATCTTTGAGATGAATACTTTGTATTCTAGAAAAAATAATAATATTGACAACGCAAATTATAATACTTTTTATATTAATACTTATAATTGTTGAATATTTTTAATAATACTACGCCGCGGGCTCATTTTTATTTTTTTTTAAAATGCCATAAAAAATTATAATATAAATAATAATATTTTATTTCAAATTTATTAATTATAAAAAAAGTATTTCTAAAAGAAATAATAATATTTAGAATACTAGGACCCATGAACATTGAGTTTTGATGAAGGACCCAATAGAATGGGATCCTTACGCTATACCCATTGATCATGGGTCAAGACGACCGACCACTTCCTCTTGAGTCCGGTGCCCTGACCCAAGCGTCACTTGTCCCCAACCTAACGCAACCCAAGCGCCACGTGTGCGCTAGGGAGTGCCCAAGCCAAAGGTAGAGCCCAAGCACCACGTGTGCACTGGGTGTGCCTAGCCCCAGGCAGGAGTCAAGCGTCACGTGTCCCCACGTGGTTTTCTTCGATAATAATAACAATTTTTTAAAATTTATTAATGATGATAATAATAATACTAATTGTAATTTTTAATTTTACCTTTCAAATCAAATCTTTGGTTGTTTTCAATATTAAGAATAAATTTTTTCTAATTTAGTAATTATTTTATTAATAATATTGATTATTATAAAAATAATAATATTTATAACACAAAAAAGTAATATTTTTAATATTAATACTTTTGATTATAGTAAAAACAATAATATTCATTACCCAAATAATACTATTTTTAATACCAAGAATATTTAGAACATAAATAACAATATCTTTTTATATTAAAAATTTGAATTATTACAAAAATAATAATATCTTTGAGATGAATACTTTGTATTCTAGTAAAAATAATAATATTGACAACATAAATTATAATATTTTTTATATTAATACTTAGAATTGTTGAATATTTTTAATAATACTACGTTGCGGACTCAATTTTTATTTTTATAAAAAATTGTAATATAAATAATAATATTTTATTTCAAATTTATTAATTATTTTATTAATAATATTAATTATAAAAAAAGTATTTCTAAAAGAAATAATAATATTTAGAATCCTAGGACCAATGAACATTGAGTCTTGATGAAGGACTCAATAGAATTGGGTCCTTATGCTAGACCCATTGATCTTGGGTCCAGATGACCGACCTATTCCCCTTAAGTCCGGAGCCCTGACCCAAGCGCCACTTGTCCCCAACCCGACGCAGCCCAAGCGCCACGTGTGCGTTGGGGAGTGCCCAAGCCAAAGGTGTATTTTCAACGATGGTCGGAGGAGAAAACTATCGGCGATGAAAACTGTTCAGAAGTGTATTTTCCGAGAAATTTTCCTCCTGCAATATCTCTCAAACGGGGACTAATATAGAAGATCACTCCGGTGACAATGTACACGACATGGAGGAGAACAACATATCTAAATATCATTCTGATCCAACGGTGGAAGATGGAGTTATAACTGTCGTATTTTTTGCCATCAATATGTCTTCTCTCCAGCCTCTCTCTAAACTCTCTCTTGCTCTTGCAAGTCGCTCTAAGATAGAAAATAGAATGATATTTATAGTGCTATCATCTTGTTAAATGCACATTTATCCCCACCCCTTTTTATCATTTGTACATAAACTCCTAACCTTATGTTATTTGAATATTGACCTCTCTTGGTCTTACGTATTCATTTTATCCCTACAAATATTTTTCTTTTCAACAATTTAGTACTATATTCACTTTTCATTTCATTAATTTCACTATTTTTAACTTGATTTAGGTTTAATTTAATTTAATCCATTTTACTTTTGGTTAAATTTATCATATTTTAATAACCCAGAAAAATTATAACTGGGGGTTTAAATTAATAACATGATTTTTCTCTAAAAATATTTTTTAAAACTATATGAGAAAAAAATAGACTATAAAAAAAGTCAAGTTCAATTAAAAAAAGAAAAAAAAGACAACCCACCAAACTCGTAAACAGGGGCAACTTGAGTTACCTTGACAAACCCATAAACCACGTTAACCTCATATAAAGGTAAAATAAAAGGAAGTAAATTACAAAGCTAAATTCTCAACAATCTCAATTTTAAAAGATGAAATAGACAAAAAAAATTGTAACAAATGTTTTTTTTTAAAAGAAAGCAAAACACTGTGGATTATTAAAATAATTTGTGAACAATGGTTTTCCCCATATCCTTTAATTTTTCTTTCTTCATAAAGTTTAATAAAATAATTTGTCTCTAAAACTATTTTTTTTTAACTACATGAGAAAAAAAATAGACTATGAAAAAGGCAAGATCAATAAAAAACCCACGAAATCCATAAAAAAAGATACCCCACGAAACTTATAAATCAGTGCAACCCGACTTACCTTGATAAACCTGCAAAACCATGTTAATTTTATAGAAAGGTAAAATAAAATGAAATAAATTATAAAGCTAAATTTTTAATTATTTTAATATTAAAAAAATAAAATCTATAAAAATATATACGAAACAAAATCATAACAAAAATTTAAAAGGAAAAAAAAACACTTAGGTAAAATAAATTTCTAGTCCTTTCCGCGTATGTTCAAGCTTTTATTTTAATTAATGGTATTGGTTGCCTAATGGCGTTCACTTTTCTGTTCATGTGTTGGATATATATATACACACACACACATTAAAATTGCTCAGTGTTTCACTGTGCACTGCACAATGCAGTTCATAGTGAAATACTGAGCTGTCTTTTTTTTTTCATTTTTAATTTTTTTTTGTTTTTTTTTCATTTTTTTTTTGCTTTTTTCTTTGTGTTTTTTTCTTTAATGAATTTTTTTTATTTAATTTAGTTTGTTAATGTTAATTTTTTTATTTAGTTATTAGACTTTCATAACACGGATCCCGGGTTTGACAGGTTAACCTGGTTTGACGAGTTAACCAAGAATTTTGTTTTTTTTTTGCTTTTTTTCTTTTTAATTAATTTTTTTCATTTAGTTTAGTTTGTTAATGATAAATTTCTTTCTATTTAATTATTAGACTTTTATGACGCGTATCTCTGGCTTGACAGGTTAACCCAGTTAATTCTGGGTTAACCTGTCAATTTTTTTTTATTTAGTTATCAAAATTTTGATGATGCGAATCCCAGGTTTGACGAGTTAACCTGGTTTGAAGGGTTAACCCAGTTAATTCAGAATTTTTTCTTTTTCTTCATTAATTTTTTTCTTTCTGTTGGTTTTTTTTCTTTATTTTTTTATTTCAAATTAATCTATTTAATTATCATATTTTTATGACACGACCTTATAGCTAGATCCATATCCATGACTATTAGATCTAGATTTTTATCTCCATATTTTGCTAGTTCAAGAGAAAAGAAAAGGAAAAACATGTCCTTTGCCCATCAAGTTGGGTTTAATTATTGAAAAATGTGCAGAGTACACTTATTCCTTGAGATGCATTTAGCAGTCCCACTGACAGACGCATAACGTAAAGTCACACTTTGCAACGGATCCAGGATGACCGGCTCCGCCTTGGCACATTTCGCGGCACAATTCAGGAGTACATATTCTAGTTCTGAACAGTTTGTTACATCTTTTTGCTTGGACGTCTTGAACCATTAGTGCAACTGCAAAAGCAAAATATAACTATTCATTACTTTCTTTTTCACTATTTTTTAAATATAACCATGTCGAACAATAAAAAAATAAAATACTACATTTCAAAATATAAATAAAATACTATTTTCCAACGTCAATTGAGATAAAGTAAAACATACATACCTGAGAAAACAAATACAATGATGAAGAACAAGTTGAAGGTGAGCTTAGTCATCCCGTTATGAAGATCTAATGACAAATTAATGAAATTAAGAATGATTTATAAAATAACTATCAAGTTGGGGTGGGTGGTATTTATACTGCGCAAGGTTCACAAAGTTAACCCTTTTAACATATCATTGGTTGATTTTATTTTATTCGTAATATGCTATTAAAAGAAAGTTTATATTTTGTTTCTTTTTTTGGGTTCTTTATACAGCAAGTACTTTATTATTTGAGAAATCCTTTCGATTTTCATGATCTTTTAACATCCTTATATCAATCGCAATGTCACTTTATTGTAAAAAAAACATTTAACAAAATAAATATTTTATCCTTAATGAACATTCATAGAAAGTTTATATTTTGTTTCTATTTTTTGGTTCTTTATATAGCAAGGACATTATTATTTTTGAAATCCTTTTGATTTTTATGATCTTCTAATATGCTTTTTATATCATTATAATATCATTATATGCTTTTTATATTAAAATTTGATAACTTATAAAAAGTTTATTTCAAGATGTAAAATGCATGATTAGAATATAAACATTATTATAATTATATATTAGTGGCTATGTCCCTACAATGTCACTTTACTATAATTTTTTTTAACAAAATAAATATTTTATTCTCAATAAATGTTCATGAATATTTAAAGAAAGTTTACATTTAGTTTCTCTTTTTGAGTTCTTTATATTGGAAGGACTTTATTATTTGAGAAATCCTTTAGATTTTTATGATATTTTAATATCCTTAAATCAATTTTGTTTTCAATATAACTCTAGTGTGTGTGTTTGCTTTTTATATCAAAATTAGATAACTTATAAAAAGTTCATTTTAAAACGTAAAATATATGACTAAAATGTAAACATTGTTATATTTATATATTAGTTCCGGTGTCCCCGCAATGTTGCTTTACTGTAAAAAAATACCAAAATAAATATTTTATTCTTAATGAATATTTAAAGAAAGTTTATATTTTGTTTCTATTTTTGAGTGCTTTATATAGGAAGGACATTATTATTTTTGAAATCTTTTTTATTTTTATGATCTTCAAATATCATTAGATATTTGTTTTTCAACATAACTCTAGTTTATATATATATATATATATATATATATATATATTAAAATTTGATAACTTATAAAAAGTTCATTTCAAGATGCGAAATGCATGACTAAAATATAAACATTATTATAATTATATATTAGTTGTTATGTCCCCACAATGTCACTTTACTATAATTTTTTTTAACAAAATAAATATTTTATCCTCAATGAAAAATCATGAATATTTAAAGAAAGTTTATATTTTATTTCTATTTTTGGGTTCTTTATATAGCAAGGACAATATTATTTTTGAAATCCTTTTGATTTTTATAATCTTATAATATCCTTAGATAATGTGTTTTTCAATATAATTGTAGTTTATATGTATGTATGTCTGCGCGCGCGCGTGTATAATATCATTATATGTTTTTTATATTAAAATTTGATAACTTATGAAAAGTACATTTCAAGATGTGAAATGCATGATTAAAATATAAACATTATTATAAATATATATTAGTTGCTATGTCCCTACAATGTCACTTTACTATAATTTTTTTTTAACAAAAAAAATATTTTATCCTTAATGAATGTTCAAGAATATTTAAGGAAAGTTTACATTTTGTTTCTTTTTTGGGTTCTTTATATTGCAAGGACTTTATTATTTTAGAAATCCTTTAGATTTTTACGATATTTTTATATCCTTAAATCAATTTTGTTTTCAATATAACTCTAGTGCGCGCGCGCGCACTTTTTATATCAAAATTAGTTAACTTATAAAAAGTTCATTTTAAAACGTAAAATATATGACTAAAATGTAAACATTGTTATATTTATATATTAGTTCCAGTGTCCCCGCAATGTCGCTTTATTGTAAAAAAAATACCAAAATAAATATTTTATCCTTAATGAATATTCAAGAATATTTAAAGAAAGTTTATATTTTGTTTTGATTTTTAGGTGCTTTATATAGGTACGACATTATTATTTTTGAAATCCTTTTGATTTTTATGATCTTTTAATTTCCTTAGATAAGTTCTTTTTTCAACATAACTAAATATGGTTTGTATGAGTAGTTGGTTATGCCTTTTGGGCTTACTAATACACCTAGTATTTTTATGAGATTGATGAATCATGTGTTGCGTGCTTTTATTGTTAAGTTTGTAGTCGTTTACTTTGATGATATCTTGATTTATAGTAAGGATATTGATGAGCATATAAGTCAGTTGAGACAAGTTTTTGATGTGCTTAAAAAAGAGTCCTTATATGCTAATTTGAAAAAGTGTGACTTTTGCATGGATAGGATTGTTTTTCTTGGATATGTGGTTAGTGCGAATGTATAGAAATGGATGAAGCTAAGGTTAAGGCTATTCAAGAATAACCTACACCAAAATCCATAACAGACGTTAGGAGTTTTCATGGTTTGGCTAGTTTTTATAGGAGATTTGTTAAAGATTTTAGTACGATAGCCTCTCCATTGACTGAAATTGTTAAGAAAGTCGTGGGTTTCAAGTGGGGAGAAGAACAAGAAAATGCTTTTAACTTATTAAAATCAAAATTGATTTCAGCACCTTTACTATCTTTACCTGATTTTAATAAAGCTTTTGAGATTAAATGTGATGCTTCAGGAATAGGTATTGGAGCTGTTTTAATGCAAGAAAAATGGCTCATCGCTTATTTTAGTGAAAAACTCAACGGTGCAACTCTTAACTATCCCACTTATGATAAAGAGTTGTATGCAGTCGTGCAGGCTTTGGAGACTTGGCAACATTATTTATATATTAGTTTCAATGTCCCCACAATGTCACTTTACTGTAAAAAAAATTAACACATATGTGCCTTTCCATCTCTTCTATCTCGGTAAAATCATAGCCATAGCTCAAAGTTATGCTTAATTCATCCTCACAATCAAAATCAAAAACTTGTTGCACACACTTATCAACTTGGTCATAACATGTGATAGAATAAACATTGTTGTAAGGATATTTCATTGCATCATGAAAATTAAATTCAATCCTTTCATCTTCTACTTTCATGGACAATCCTTACCACAATCAATTTTTGTATTAGCAGTTTTCAAGAATGGTCTCCCAAACAATATAGGACTTTTGTTTGATGAATCACAAGAATCACGTTCCATATCAAGAATATAAAAGGCGCATGGAATAACCAAACTATCAATCTTGACTAGGACATCTTTTATCACACCAAGTGGATAAATAAAACTATTATCCGCAAATTGTATTACAATACTAGTTTTATTCAAAGGCTCTAGACTAAGAGAATCATAAACATGTTTAGGCATAACACTAATGGATGCACCTAAATCGCACAAGGCCCTTTTGAAATTAGCATTACTAAATAACACATGGGATAATAAACGCATATGGGTCCTTTTGCTTCAAAGGCAGATTCTTTTGAACAACAACAAATAGAACTTCACTCGTGCTTACCATTTCGTGGCCTTTTAGCTTGTAAGCTCTCTTGGTAGTACACAACTCCTTCAAGAATTTGGCATACTTGAGAATTTGCTTGATAGCATTAATCAAAGGAATGTTGAGTTTCACTTTCTTGAAAACCTCTAATATCTCTTTTTCTTTGTCCACTTTCTTAGACCTAGAAGAAATCATAGGAAAGGATGGAATTGTTTTAAAACTGGAATTCATTAAATGAGGACTTACCTTTGGAATGTTGGTCATTTTTTCAATTTTTGAAGGAGGAGGATGTTTTTTCTTTATACTCAATTCGGTTCATATCTCCTCTTCTTCCTCCATCTCAATTTGTTTCGACCTTCGCTCTTCAAGTTCTTTTCCACTTCACAACATGATCACACTAATATTCTCTTTTGGATTCAATGCTTGAGATGACAGCTTTCCATTCATTTGTGCCTCTAATTTCCCTACACTTGAAGCTACTTGCCCCATTTATTTCTCTAAGTTGTGAATGCTTGACCTTATTTCCTGTTGAAAAGACATGGCATTTTGTTGCAAGGTCACAGTGTTAAAAGATAAAGTTTCCATCATCTCATGAAGATCATCACTTCATGACCCCATAACATTGGAGTTTGTAAATGTAGGGGGCTGTCTCGCTTGGTAATTCTATTAGGGTTGAAATCCATTAGATTGGAACTATTTGCCTTGATTGCCTTGTTAAGGCGAGTTCCCATAACGTACGTTCGAATGATCTCTCCCTTCAGGATTGTATATGTCGGAAAAAGGATCATACTTACGCTGAGGTTGTCCATTGAATGCTCCATCAACTGCATTAACTTGTTCAATGTAATCTTCTTGCATTTTTGAGCATATATTCTGAAGCATGTCCTTGTAAGAAGCATATGCTACAAACTTTCACCTGTTGTACATTTTCACAAGCCAAAGAACGCACAAGAGAAGTAAGATCATTAACTTTATTCTCAAGGTTAGAAATATTTACCTTATTTACTTGTTTGTTTGAGAAGTTTCCACAGATGCCAAACTGTTTCGAGTTGGCTGTCATATTTGAGATCAATTGGCGTACAGCCTTGGATGTCTTATCTACCAATGCCCCTCTTGTAACATCCCTTGATCTGGGATAAAAACAACCATCTCATGTCAACCGAGAAATAGAGTAATTAATTTTTTTTCCTATATATGTACACACACACACACACACACACACACATGGTGTTCATATTAAAGTCTATTGAAATTTTGACGGAGTCTCCCCTGTACCGGAATGTCCCAAGTTATCGACATTTAACCTATTTACACTTCTAATAGCCCGCATCTTCTAACTCAATCACGACCCAATCATCCTGGGTCTCCATCCTACATATATATCAACTACAATATTTATGATATACATTAAATAACAAATATCATTATAGATGGATAAAAATATAAATACACATACATGGAACATGGTTATATGAACTACAGAGTTAAGTTCATCTAATCAAGTTTAAATATTAATTATATAAATTAAGTTATACAAATGTTTTCATGTTTACAAAATACAAGGGTATAGTCCCTAGAACCTAGATTACAAAAAGTGAATATAAGCTAGGATCTACTCCCGTCGTGCATGCGATGGTCTTGAAACAAAATACATATTATTGAAACATGAATATCACAATAAATATAACAACACAAATATCTAACAATTTAAAAAGGCAAACATGCATTCATATTTTATTCACTTCTCCCTTCTGGTTTTCATTGGAAACTCTTTCTCATTTAACTACTAAAAACCATTTCCTCTTCCATTATCAACCTCCATTCAAGATTTAATAAGATCAACCATGATTATTTTCGCTTAACACATTACTGATACCAGTTTCATTGGTATCATCATCACCCCGTAGGAGTCGATGCAAGACGATCACCTTACCCAGGATCCTAACATACACTAAATGTATGCTAGCCAATATATGGTGATCCCCTTACCCGGGATCCTAACATACACTAAATGTATGCTAGTCCATACCCCATATCACACTTCTCATATTTTCTTTGTCCGCGATAATTTCATCACTTAGCAATTCACACAACAACCTTTCACCTTGAATACACATACATTCAGAATACTATCCAAAATATCGACATCATTATGCAAACTTTCCTCTTTTCACATAATATCTAACATTCGGTAATTCACATTTCACATCAATAACATACTAAATCATGGAATTTAACTAGAAAGTATATGAGCGGATCACCTACTTGCAATAAAAGCTCTACTCGTGCTCCCCTGTTGCTTCAGCTGCACAACGCCTGTGGTCCCTCCTGGTAATCACATGTATAATCTCATAAGTTGTCCTCATTCAAGGATACATTTTGTAATAACCATATTAACAACCAATACAAGTCTTTCTTTCAATTATTCATTTCTTTATATTTTACGTTCTCTCATTTCATCTATTAATATCGTCATTCTTTGTCCAACCATGGTTATCATTCTTTTTTATATATATTTGAACTGTTATTGTATTAAACTGTTATTATTTTTGTTTTTTAACTGTTACTGTTTTGAACCGTTACTGTCATGAACTGTTACTGTTTTTTTTTGAACCGTTACTATCCTCTGAGATTGCATTTCGGCCTCTCCTCATATTTTTAACTATATCCAGAGTTCTAGAACTCCGTTTCAAGTGAGATTGCTCTTGTTGGAAAGCTAACACAAGAGGATACAAGTCCTCTCGAAGGAAGGAGAACCCAGCTTCGCCCCCCAAGATAGCTAAAATTGCTCATCAACTAATCGATCCCATCGCCCTAGAGAGTCGATCAAGACTCAATCTCGGTTGGTGAACCATAACTGGAGTTCTACGGCTCCAAATTGAGCAAGACCAATTTTCTTAGTTAGCTAACATCCAAACTACAATTTTTATGAGGAACCTGATCCTAATTCCCTCATCCTCCTACCCGAAATCTTACCAAAAGTCAGGAGACGAGCATGTCCAAATTCGCACCCCTTTCCATTCACACATAACATTCATAAACTTCATTTTTTGGATAAATTATCATGGTTTCATGCCCCCAATCACATACCACACATCAAGTAACTTAATTTTAACAACTAATACGTTTTCTCCGATTCAAGTCTAAGAACCCTAATCTATAATTCAACATCAAGACATCAATTCATAATCGAATTTGAAATGAATTATAAGGTCATGTTTAGAACACCTTACTCGGTAAGAATTAAGGTTTCGATCTTCAATTAGTTGAAAATTTTTTACTCCCTCCTTCCTTTTTTTCTAATGACAGTCGGCCCTCCTTCTTCTCTTTTTGTTCAAATTTTGTTATTAATCATTTGCCCACAAGTGTTTATTCCATCTATAAACCCTTAATCTTGGATGGGTTCTGGAAATTTTGGTGTTTCTCTCTTGATTTTACAAGAATTGATACAAAAACTCCTTTTTTTTCTTTTCTTTTGGTTGCTGCAGATTTTTGGTGAGGAGAGGAGTATTTATACTCTATAATTTATTTTATTTGTACTTAGGCTTCATTTTCTTTAAATGTATTATTTTTGCCCCCACATCTTTTTTTTTCTTTTTATAATCAAGTTATACCTCTTTTCATTTCTTATAACTCCACCCTAGAACTTTTAATTTAGCTTATTTCCCTCAATTGTATCCAATCCTCAACATTTCTGAGTTAATTTATAATGTCTCAAAATATTTCACCTTGAAATTTATATTCCAAAAATTTCTAAAATCTCATTTTATTTAACCCTATGCATGAATTTCTTCACTTTATTTCCATTTAGTTAGTTTGCAATTTACGCAACCTTATTTTCCGGGGGTTTACACCTCCACTTGCCGCATCAATGATACTATGGTCAGGAGGCATCAGTCCTTCATATAAATATTAAATGAGCAGCTAATCAGGTATCTAATGATGAGGGCATTGAATGTACAGTTGCTCAAATCTTTCCCAATACTTAGAGAGTGTCTCTCTATGAGATTATCGAATCCCATATATTTCTTTCTTTAAGTTGGCAACTCGAGATGCTGGGAAATACTTCTCAACTTAACATGCTCTTTGTCAACTCCGTTTAGTTTCATGCCAACACAAACCATTTGGAACTCTTTGAGATGAGTATGAGGATCTTCTACGGCAAGTCCATTGAATGTTGGTAGCAAGTGTATAAAACCAGACTTAAGCTCGAAGTTGACATTGTTGTCAATGTTTATGCACAATGGGTGATTCTCCACGTTAGGAGCATCAAGCTCCTTGAGTGTCTGTTGTCGTGCAATAGTCATGGTCTTGACACAAGCTTCTTTTTGTAACCTGCGTAAAGTGTTTTCAATTTCTAGATCTACCTGCACTTGACTCTGGTTAGTAGAATGGGTTACAGGCATAAATCATCAAGAAAACTCCAAAGAAATTAGCCATACAAGAGATTGAAAACAATGTAAATTGAATGAAAATCCTACGCTAGAAAACTAAAACTGTCTAAAAACCCTAGAAAACATCAGAATTTGTTCTCGATAGGGTGGGGCTAGTGGCTAAAGACAACTAGTCCTGTTCAGAACATCGTTTCCCTTCAGGAAACAAAAAAGCCAAGTTCTAATTCCACCAAAAAATCTATTTTGAACAGTACTGTTGTCGTATATGAACAGTATCGCCGCAAGCAAAAATTCTATTTCTCTTTTTTTTCAACAAAATAAATAACAATCACAGCAAATAAAAATCAAGCATAAGAATCAACTAAAATCTCATCCCCGGTAATGGCGCCAAAATTTGTTGCGAATGTTCTCCCTAAAGTTAATAATCTGGATCTACCATAATTATTAATCTCAGTTGCTTCACAAGTTTGTATACCACAACTCTGGTTTTGATAACAAACTTAACAATAGATTGACCCAATAATAACTTAGAGTCCGCTCTAGCAATTAATATAAACAATCATAGGAAATAATCATAAGAGAACAAACATATTCATTCCTCATATAAACTGAAAAGAAAAGGTAAAATAGATCTCACAGTTCTCAAAATCCGAAGGTTTCTGTGTCCTTGCAACCAAGATAAAGAGTTTAGCTTTGCATGTCTATTGAACAATTAATAAAAAAGAAAGAGGAATTCATGATTTCATATTTCTTAGAGGAAGGTGGCATTTTTATCTCTTATAACCGTTCTCCTCTCTTCTCCTTTTTCCTTTCTCTCTTTCTTTTTATATCTAGAAAACCCTAGTCTCTATTTTATAAAATAGTCCTTCTTAAGTAAACAGTTTACATTTAAGTACTTCAATAACGATTTTCCTAACAAAAAAAGGAATAGCCTTGCATGAAATCTTCAAGATTTGACTTAGAGGATCTAAATTGCTGAAATGAAAAATTGGATGTCAATTTGGATGCTTCAGGACGTAATTTGAACTCGTTTCTTCACAAAACCTGATTGCTGGAAGAATTCATTTGTCATCTTATAAAACTCATATCTCCCTCATATGAGATCTTTTCTTGCTAACATTTGTCACATTGATAGGTCTTTAAGTCAGGAATCCAACAAAATTAAGTTTGCATTAAATGGACTTTCGTAGCTCAAGATATTCAAGTTGTAATGGTCAAACATCAACAGTGGCAGATTACGAGATTTGACTTTGAAGGCTTCGATTTCCATGCTCTTCCTTTTTTTATTTTTCTTGCCTTATATTTCCAAAAAGGTATGGATGTTAGCTTTATATTGCCACTAGAATCACTTCGTTTCAAACTCTAGAGATCACGCTCTACACAAAACATCGACCGAAGGTCAAGTCTACCAATTACCTCCCATTTACTCCTTTTTACATCTGTCATCCAAAAGTGCCTTCAAAACATAAAAAAATAACACCAAGGCATTTTATATATAAAATATAGTCAAAACACCAGTTCAATATGGGTGAAATTATCGAATAATATAGTTGCATCAAATTGTATGACTTTGATTTAATTCTGGGTATGGATTGGCTAAGTAGACATAAAGCACAAGTAGATTGCTTTACTAAAACTATGGTTATTCAAGAGGTGGGTAAGAAAATGGTGGTATTTAGGAGAGAGAAAAGGGTAGTCCTAAATTTTATAATTTCGGTCATGACGGCTAAGAAATTGATTAGGAAAGGGTGTCCTGCATGGCTGTCTTATGTAAGAGAATTGAAAAAATGAAGCACAAAATTAACGAATATTTCCATTGTGAGAGAATTTGTTTCCATAGGAGTTACCTAGACTACCCCCAATCAGGGAGATTGAAGTTTCCATTGAAACTCTTCCAGGGGTCAACCCTATAGCACAATCCCCTTATAGGATGGCCCCCATAAAATTAACTGAACTGGAGATCTAACTTCAAGAATTGTTGGACAAAGGATTTATACGACCAATCAACTCGTTTTGGGGAGCCCCGATGTTATTTGTGAAGAAAACGGATGGCACATTTCGGTTGTGTATAGATTATCGTCAGCTAAATAAAGTGATGATAAAGAAAAAGTATCCATTATAACGAATAGATGACCTGTTTGATCAGTTGAAGGGTGCGAGGGTGTTTTTTAAGATAGATTTGAGGTCGGGGTACCATCAGTTAAGAAGTAAAGAACATGACATTGATGGAATCATTTTATTTGATAGTTTTACCCACTTTACCTAGTGTTTTGCCAATTTTTATATATAAAATGCCTTGATATTCTTTGTTTTATGTTTTGAAGGCACTTTTAGATGAAAGATTAAAAAAAAAAGTAAATTGAAGATAATTGGCATATTTTACCTTTAGTTGATGTTTTGTGCAGAGGTTGAGCTCTAAATGTCACAATGAAGTGATTCTAGTGACATTAGAAAGCTAACATCCATACCTTTCTATACATATAAGGCAAGAAAAATAAAAAGAGAAAAAGCATGGAAATCGCAGCCTTCAAAGACAAATCTCGCATTCTACCAATGTTGACCTTCGTCCATTCCAACTTGAATATCTTGAGCTATAGAAGTCCATTTGAGGCAAATGAAATTTTGTTGGATTCCTGACTCGAAGATATATCAACCTAACAAATCTCAGCATAAAAAGAGCTGATATGAAAGAGATATAATATTTCTAAGATGACACATGAATTTTACCAAAGAGACAAGTTTTGTGAAGAAATAAATCCAAATTACGTCCCAAAGCATCCAAACCGACATCCAAGTCTTTATTTCGGCAATTTAGCTCCTCCAAGTCAAAAGTCAAAGCTTGAAGATTTTATGTAAGGCTAATTCTCTTTTTTTAGGAAAATAGTTATTGAAATATTTAAATGTAAATTGTGTACTTAGGAAATGACTATTTTGTAGAAAAAGGATTAGGGTTCCTAGGATATAAAAAGAAAGAGAGAAAGCCAAGAGGGGACGGCCAACTAAGAGAGAAAAAACACACCTTCCTCTAAAAAACCCAAAATCATGCATTCTTCTTTCTTTTTGATTAGTTGTTCAATAGACATGCAAGGCTAAACTTTTTTTCTTAGTTGCAAGGACACAAAAACCTTCGGATTTCAAGAACTGTGAGATTTATTTTACCTTTTCTTTTCAGTTTATATGATGAATGAATATGTTTGTTATCCTATACTTATTTCCTATGATTATTTATTTTAATTGCTAGAGCGGACTCTAAGTTATTATTGTGAATAATCTATTGCTAAGTTTGCTATCAAAACCGGAGTGGTGGTATATAAACTTGTGAAGCAACTGGGATTAATAATTGTGGCGTATCCAAATTAGTAATCTTAGGGAGAACACTCGATCTATAAAATCAAACATGGACTATAGACATTTATGTTGTTTAGATTAATCAACTCATCTAGTTCTTAAGCCTGCCATTGAATTAAATTATTAGTGCGGACATTGTGGTTGTTTGATGGTTATGATTAGTTATACAGCGGATCTGTTAACTAATCAACATACAAGGTTTGTTTTTCTTGATAAATTTTGGTTTTCTTTGATTTAGCATTGATTTCTTCTTTCTGTTTACTATAGCATAGCATAGATAACTTCACAACCCCCCTCAGTTGCATATCATACAACATAAAAATTTGAACTAAACCTTCCTCATGGAATCAACCTCTTGCTTGCTTTATACTATCTTGTTTATTTAAACTAAGATAATTAATTTGTGCGACCGCGACATTGCAACAAACATACAAAAAATTGCCTTTAGGACCTGCTACGGGCATTATAAATTTTCAGTGATGCCTTTCGGGTTGATAAACGCTCCCGCAGTATTTATAGACTTGATGAATTAGGTGTTTCGGCTTTATCTAGATAAATATGTGGTTGTGTTTATTGATGATATATTGGTGTATTCTAGCTCCTATTTAGAACACGAGGAACACTTGAGGAAGGTGTTGGAAACATTGAGGGGGAATAGATTATAAGCAAAGTAGGATAAATGTGAATTTTGGCTCAAAGAAGTAGTATTTTTGGGGCATGTTATCTCTGTGGGAGGAATATTTGTGGATCCATGAAAAGTAGAGGTTGTTTTGAAATGGAAGAGACCTACAAATGTGATGGAGATTCAGAGTTTCTTGGGCCTCGCGAGGTATTATATGAGATTTATCGAAGGTTTTTCTACAATAGCATCACCTTTGACCAAGTTAACCCGTAAGGAAGTAAATTTTATTTGGTCGAAGGAATGTGAGGAGAGTTTCTAGGAGTTGAAAGAGAGACTCACCTCTGGCCCGATCTTGCCCTACCTTCAGGAACATAAGGGTTCATGGTATACAGTGATGCTTTGAAGAGGGGTCTAGGATGTGTGTTAATGCAGCATGAAGAAGTGATCGCCTATGCCTCCAGACAGCTGAAGCCACATGAAGTGAACTACCGAGTCCATGACTTAGAACTTGCGGCAATAGTATTTACCCTACGAGTATGGAGACATTACCTATATGGGATGCAAGTTCAGATTTTTACTAATTATAAAAGTTTGAAGTATTTAATGTCGCAAAAACAGTTAAACATACGGCAAAGAAGATAGGTAGAACTAATAAAGGATTACGATTGTGTGATTGATTATCATCCGAGTAAGGCCAATGTGATGGCAGATGCTTTGAGTAGGAAGGGGTAAGTGGTGGTTGAAGATTCGGGGAATAAAGAACATGAGAGTTTAATAGAGTTGAAAAAGATGGGTTTGCGGCTAAGTGTAGGCCCAAAAAGGTCAATACTCAAGTAAAAAATCGATTGATGCTTCGAGATAAAGTCCTAGAAGCTCAGCTAGTGGACGAGGGGTAGGAAATATCAAGGAACAGATAAACCGGGGCATATAGATACCTTTTCAAATTTTGTCAGGAGGATTGTTGGCAATGGGAAAACAAGTCTACTTGCCTGAGAATAAGTCACTGAAGGATGAAATATTGAAAGAAGCCCATGAATCTTGATTTACAACTCACCCCAGAAGCACCAAAATGTATCGAGATTTAAAGGAATATTACTTGTTGCTACCCAATTTTTGACCCATGTTTTGATAATTTTTCAGAAAAAACCAAAAATAGCAAAAAAACAATGAAAACCCAAAAAAATGGATTTTTGATATATTTGCATCGTTTTTAGCATTTTCCACGTCATCTCAAAAGAATTTAAATTTTCAAAGGTATTTGGAACGCGTTCAACTTTTAACGCGTAAATTTTATGATCATTGATTTTCCTTGTTGAGTTGATGTTGATATTGCTCGCTTTCAAAAATACAAAAAAAAAAAAAAAAAATCAAAATTTACAAAAAAAAGAGGAAAAGAGAAGGAAAGGAAAGGTTGAGGGACTAGTTTGAAAACCTAGTAAAACTTTTCCTATAAATACCATGCTATACTGATTTTGAGGGGGGGGGGTATTTTTGCAATTTGGAGAGACAACACAAAAAAGGGAAAACCCTAAAAAGCTTAACTTTTTCTCTCCCTCACCCAAAGAGAGGAGAAGCCGCCCCCCCCCATCCATCGGGGCTTCCCTAGGCGCCGCCCAAGAGCCTTTCCTTCTCCGGCAACCCGAAGGAGCCTCATCCCTCTCTCGTTTGCAGCCCCAAAACAGCCACACCAGCCGCTTCACCCAAAACGGCAGCCCCAGCCTTTACAAAAAGGGAAAGCCACAACTGGTCCTCACCTCTCCATCGTCCCCCTCCTCCCTCGCCTTTGCCGCTCAACAATGCTCTCTTCTCCACAACGAAGCCACCGATCCGACGACAAGCAGAGCCGCCGTCCTCACTGGGAGCCAGCGCGCCACATCGTCATCGGCAAAGGAGCGAGCCCACACATGGCAACTAAGGGCCACACTCTTCATCATCTCCTTCAACCGGTCGCGAGTAGCCCTTCTCCAAGAACGGCAAACACGGACCCACGACCTCCCTCTTCACCCGCAGACGCCATTTCTTCTCTCCCCACCGACCGGACAGCCACCCCCATCTCCACCGCAGCTTCAATGCCCCCTGGACGGCAGAGACGTCGAGGTCTTCCATCGGCAGAAGAGAACCAAACAGAGAAGGGAGAAGGCAGAGAAACGGGACTGATCTAAGAAGGAAAACTAAAGCAGATCCGAAAAACAAAGGAAAGAAAAATTAAAATCAACCGGTTGTTGGGATTTTGCTGTTAGTGCAGGTCACCGCCGGCGAGGAAAAGAAGAGGAAAAGAAGTCGATCCAGACCCCCCCCTGCTGCTGGTTTTCCACGAGCCGCCACTGTTCATGCTCGCGTAATGTCTCCCAACACCGTTAGGGATTTTTAGGGGCCAGTTCTGTAATTTTTAAATTGTTTAATGTAATATTTGTTTAGTTTTGAGTTTTTGTAATTTGTATTTTGTAAACATGGAAGCAAAAAAAAAAAAGAAGAAAAGAAAAGATACACTAAAGAAAAAGAAAAGAAAAAATACAGTGAAAGTGTATGTGTTGAGTTGAATTTTATTAATGAATGTTTTTTTATGATAAAATTGCAAGAATAAAGAAGAATTTAATATTTTGATTTCTTCACGGATAAAGAATTATGAACTTACATGTAAGTCGTATTTCTAAAATTCGATGAAAGAACAGAATTTTTAAAATTTCTTTAACACATCAAGTCCACGAAGCAAACTTACCTCGGGTAGGGTGTGTTAGGGGTGCTAATACCTTCCCTAACCACAACCGGTCCCTTACCCGCAAATCTCCGATAAGACCCGCACTCGGGTTTCCTAGTAGCCTTCAATAAATTACTAGGTGGCGACTCCCAACGAACCAATCAAATTCAAGCAAACGCAATAACGAAAAATCGCCACCGGACGCCGCGCGGATATTTTTTTTTTTGACGTGCGACAGAATGGCGACTCCACTGGGGAAAGGTATTGTTTTCAACTTTATTGGACTAAGCTTTGTGTTTTTGATGTGTTTAAATTTTTGTTTTTTGTCTTATTTTTTTTATTCATGCATTGTGTAGAATTGTCTCATGCATCACATGTTTTAATTTTTGAAAGCGCACACAAGCTTTAGGTTAGGTGGGGACTAGCAGCTTGCCTTATGACTTGAGTCAAGGTTTAAGTTTGTGTAAACCCCAACTCTTTGCTGAGTGTTTAGACTGATAGTGATTGGTACATGTGCCATTCCACTATCTCGCTGAACCCCCATATTGCCTTTACAAGGGCGATCACTGGGACAGCGAGAGACCCTTGTTTAGAGACCAAGTAGTAAACTTACCCTTTGTCTCACATGAAAAGATTAGAACCTGCCGTTAGGATGTATGCTTGTTTTGCATCCGAGCAAGCCCTTCTTAAAGCATCTTGAATTCGGGACTTGTGGGTGACCCAATGGCCGTCACTCGTAAAATTTTCATTGTAGAGTTTGGGCAAGAATGAGATTCTTGTTTCATCATACAAGAGTTACGACCATATGTCACCCCTCGAAGGGCGAGTTCTTCATATAGATTTCATGTCATACATTTATCATGCATGTACCGGGTTGAAAGATAGGTTCCCCCATACAATGGTCGAATGAAGAAAGATGATAGAAGCAAAGAAAGTTGTCGGAGGGAGGCTCATTGTCAAAAGGAAGTTGAGAGCATCGAGGTGAAGTAGCTAGAATCGATCTCGCTTGAACAAGTGTAGAGCATCAAAGGGAAAGGGAATGTCTACACGCTTCGGTGGGAACATTGCTTGTCCATGTCCCATTGAAGTTACACCTCCTCTTTTCGAGTCATGAATAACTGCAAAGAATGCCTTCAGTCATCAACTAATGACAACTTGTGTTCTTGGTCGCTTGCCCCGTTAATTGTTCATCGCCTCCACATCTTCTAATGGCACCAAATAACTCGCTAGCCTTCGTGCATGGTGCGTTAGCCTTCTTTGACGTTACCCCAACCGTTAGCTCAATTCCAGCTTCCGCGGCACAAGATGTAAAAAAAAAAAAAAAAAAAAAGCAAAAAAAAAAAAAAAAAAAAAAACCCCCAAAAAAAAAAAAAAAAAAAAAAAAACCCGAAAAAAAACCCATGATTAGACACCGAACTTCTACATTGCGAGCTCTCTCTATAGAGATTTATTTGTGGATCTCGCCGGTGGGGGAACGCAAGAGGGGGTGTAGTAGTTTCATATTCTTTAAAACTTTCTCTCACCAAAGTGGCACCAAAAAACTTTGTAGTAGGCGTAAGAGTCGACTCGGTCCGAAAATGTTAGCGATCATCAAACTTCAATGTGGCGAGCTCTCTCTACAAAAATCCATTTATGGCTCGCAAGTTGGGAATGCAAGAGGGGATTTATTAGTTGCATATGCTATAAAAATCTCTCATCGGTTTCAAGCACAAAGACACCGTGGTAGGTTGAAGAGCCAAACCTGGTCCGAAAAAACATGAACAAACATCAAACTTCTATGTTGCGAGCTCTCTCTCGTAGAGATTTGTTTGGAGATCTGCTAGTGGGGCATGCAAGAGGGGATGCAGTACTTTCACACGCCATAAAAATTTGTCTCATCGGTTCATTTGAAAACACCGGAGTAGGCCAAAGAGTCGACCTAGTCCGAAAACAAGAGCAGTCATCAAACTTTGACGTGGCGAGCTCTCTCTATAAAAACCTGTTTGTGGCTCGCAAGTGGGGAATGCAAGAGGGGATGTAGTAGTTTCGAGACAATGTAAAAATTTACACCACCAGCTTTTAGTACCGAAGCACGGTAGTAGGCGGAAAAGCTAGACCTGAGCTAGAAAACAGGGCGAGACATCAAACTTCAACATAGCAGAGCTCTCTCGGCGGAATCCGTTTATGGATCTGCAAGTGGGAAATCCAAGAAGGAATACATTATTCTCGAGATCATCTATGATTTTCCTCCTAACAGTGGTAGTATTAAAATGCAAAAGCAGAGAGAAGAGACATGCCTAGACTGAAAAACATGAAGAAGACTGAAACTTCCACAGAGCAAAACTCCCTCTACAGGTGTTTGTTTGCTGCACTGTCAGTGAGGGATCGAAGAGGAGACAAAGGAGTTTTAGATTCATCAGGTTCTCTTCCAATAAAGACAATGCATGATTCCACACGTCGGTAGTGGCAATGCTGCAAGTTTCTAGGCGCTGCCAAGATTACCTAGCTGGTGGAAGTTTTCCAACAACCCTCAACCAACCACAACAATATTGGAAGAATGACATGATGTTGTGAAGATTGTCAAAAGAATTGAACAAGCTATAAAGAGAGGAAAGATTGAAGGATCTGCCATGGATTCCAGAACTGTGAAGAGATGAATCAGGAGATGACTCTGAAGGTGGAAAACCTTATTCATGTGGTTTAGCCAGGTCTCACTGTAGCATCAACTGCTCAAGTACCTTTGTCAGGATTGACATGCCTCTGCCACTTAAGTTTGTCGACTAGCATCTGCCAGATTCTAGAATTTTGCCTGACTCCGACAAAACCCGTGCAACCACCGTTTACTAGGTGGTTCAATCCAGACAAGAGATGTGTTGTCATGGTGGGGTCCTCGACCATTTCAATTGAACACTGGCAAGAATTTCAAGAATCGAGTTTGGAAGTTGGTAAGTAAGAGACAAGTAGAGTCTGTGAAGGAGGTTTGTCATTGATCATTTTGTCACCAGAACATCCTCAGAATGACGAGTGATCGGAATCGCTAGGCAAAACACAGATATTGCCAGGAAAAGATGATTCAAGAATGACGATGAATTGTCAATCATATTGTTATGGAATGTTGCATTTTTGTTTTGGGATTACATCTCACCCTTCAACGAAACATGTCTTCTCTTTGTCTTCTTGTTGTTTTGAAATCATGAGATGCTTCTTTCAAAAGGTATTTTGACAAAATATGTTTGATCAAACTCCAACATGCAAAGTTTAATCCTGAAGATTAAAAGTGTTTTGATTACAAAAATGGCTCGATGCTTGAAAATGGCATGAGGTGACCAAATAATTTTGAACTCATACCTTCGCAAACTGAACCACATCATGTAGCTAAATTTTAACAAGTATGCATAATGACATGTAGTGGATTCAGTAGTTATGGACTCGTGAATCATTGACTCTTACAAGTCCCAATCATTACACTAGACGAGGTCAAAATTTATCGGTTCTAACCGACCTTGCTTGAAATGAGAAAAGGCCATCTTTGATATCCCTTCACTTTCTAAATATTATATCCCTTGCAGTCCCATTTTGAGCCTGGTAAAATATTTTCTTTCAAAAAGAAACCTTGACTAGGATCACACCCCACACTGGGGGCAATGAGAGATATGTTATTAGGAAGGATGAAGACACTGATAGAATCAATGATAAAAGAAAGGCTTAGAATAAAAGCCCAATGATTGAGAAAGGGAGAACAAGAAAAGCCATGGATTGAGGGCCATCCAAGAAAACTTTGAGGAAGGTTATGTAAAAGAAAAAAAAGTGGAAATGAAGGAGAATGCCTATTAATTCTGAGAGGGGCAAAAGAGGTTTCAATGGAAGAAAGACACAACAAATGCCCAAAAGTCAACACCAAAAAAATCAAGTTTCATGTTTTTTGGTGTGTCTAGGATAAAGCTTTTAGTGTCTTCAAAAGGATTAGATTGATTATTCATCAAAGAAAAGTTGGATTAACACTATGACTTATGTTAAGAGAAGTCTGATCTTTGATATTAACAAGGTTATATGTCACTTTCTCCACAAAGACAACAATAGAAAAGGAGTTGATGAATAGTTGATGTTGATCCTAGGTCTTTGAAACCCTCAAACACCTTTTGAGCCTGTGAATTTCCTTTCTTTCATAGCCATGAACCATAGCCTGCATTACGTGCTTTTAAAAGCCCTTTTCGATCAAGTAAGCAATTTGAACCGATAAATGGCGCTCTCAAAACTTGAAGAGCCTTTCCATAAGAGTCGTGGCTTCATGGATTAAGCTACTTGTTATTATGCATGCTAATAAAATTGGTGCTAAAAAAGAAAACAATCTTTCTTGATGAAGCCTCAAGTTTCGACTTTGAGCCTTTTGTTTTCCTTGAAATTCACAGAAGGTCACCTCATCGCAAACCATCAAAAAATATACCCAAGACCAAAGACTAAGATAGACACAAAAAAAACCAAGAAAAGCTATTTTAATCTCACAACGGGTCATTTCTGTTTTCAAAATACAAGACAATGAAAGGATTACATATTTTGAATGATGTGTGTTGGGTCTTAAAAAAAAAACTTGATTTTCAAAAGATCTTTTCCAAAACCGATATCTCTTTGATTTTATTTCAACAATTAGACTTGAATTGACATGATCTTTGAAGTATGAGAGTTGATTCCAGAATAGAAAGATTGTCAAACAAGAAGAATATCGATCGAGTTTGCAAAATCCTTGACAAAAATGACATCAACACTTATTGACACTCCTTGAAAGTTGACCACCCAGGGGCAATACAGTGGACCCTGAGGAAGGAAAAAGCAGTTTTCAGATCAGCTGGGGGCAAAGAAAAAATCAGATGATGAGTCGTCAAAGTCCATCAAAGTTATGTTTAGCATCTGCTATGACAAAGAAAAAACTTCTTGATTATAGACAGTTGAACAAGCAAACTCGATTATATTGGGGGCAATGTTGTTCAAAGATATGTCCATGATTTAGCGAACCCCATCAACAATCGGGAAAGCAAAGATATACTTGAAGGAAATCTTTATATCATCACCTTTTGAAACATGGCTATCAACCGATGTGGGCATACAGTTGCATTTGAATGAATGTTGAAAAGATGCACACCACCAAGACCGATCATGGGAACAATGCCGCACTTGAAGGACAATCTCATGTTGTCATCCTTTGAAACATGGTTATCGACAGATGTTATCATAACTTCATTGAATGAATCTTAGAAAAGGCACCCACCCCGAAGACTGTCTGTCGGGACAATTTGTTTTGAAGCCAAATGCGCACTTCACCGCATGAATATGGGTGATTAAACATCATTGATAATGCCAAATCATTCTTTGGCATAAGCTGATTTGACAAGCTGCGAAGAACTCACTGAGGAGAGCATCGGGAATGCAATAATGAGCCTTTACTGCAAGGTATGAGATGTATGTCTGGACGACTAGATGATTTCCAAGAAGACTGATGATAACATATACTTGAAGAGTATTGTTTCAACTGGAGGCAAGTTCATGACTGGTTGACAATTTTGATGGGTGTCGGCATGATGCACACAACCAGTCAGAGGATAATTCTCAGAAGAATCCAGGAGAGAATCCTTCATGACGGAATCAAGCAACACACACTTGGGGGCAGAGTTAAGCTTGATAAACAACGAGAGCAGTAATCGTCGAAGACAGCCTAGAATGGGCACTGCACTTCCAGCTGAGTGGATGGTCGACACATGAATAAGTCAAGGCATCCAAAGAACAAAGAAAGCTTGGGAATGCAAACAAAGGCACCTTGTGATGATGGAACATCGAAGAGGGGGGGACCTATATTTCAAATCGGTAAGGATGCATGCATGTCATCTAACGTTAAAACATTGCACATATTTTTTATTTTTGTTTCAGGAAAAATCCTCAATGTAGTTTAGCAAGATTGGGGAACCAAAAAAAAAGAAGAAAGAAAAAAATGGAGAATCATTGAGCCGATAATAACAGAGAATCATGGTTGTGACCTTGGAACGGGAAGAAGATGAGATAAACCTTACTGTTAGGAAAATCTCAAAGAAATGAAAAGATCAACCTTGCAATCAGGAAGCATTGAGATTTCAAACCCTGCGATCAGGAATTATCAAGAAGCACCAAGTTTTTCGGCCCTTCTTGATCATCCTTTCAGGACTTCGCCAGGTAAGTCCCATTTTTCACATTTGTCACATCACATCATTCTTCTTGGGTTAGTCACCCATACAATGAGACCATCATTTTTTCTGGGTAGGTCACCCATACAATGAGACCATTATTCACCTTTTTTTTACCTGGGTAGGTCACCCATAATAATGAGGCCATTCTTCCCCGGGTAGGTCACCCATAACAATGAGACCACTTCATATTTTTTCTATCTTCCATCCGGGTAGGTCACCCATAACAATGAGACCACTTCATATTTTTTTCTATCTTCCATCTCGGGTAGGTCACCCATTATAATGAGACCGCTTTCCATATTCTTTCCACCTGGGTAGGTCACCCATTACAATGAGACCACTTTTTGCACACTTTTTTAGTTTTGATTGGATGAGGTCGCCAGATGGGATCTCATGTAACTTTGGTTAAAGGAAATCGCCAGATGGGATTTCAGGTTGACCAAGTTGCGCCCTTTTTTTAGTTTTGGTTTAATGAGGTCGCCAGATGGGATCTCATGTAGCTTTGGTTAAAGGAAATCGCCAGATGGGATTTCAGGTTGACCAAGTTACGCACTTTTTTAGTTTTGATTTAATGAGGTCGCCAGATGGGATCTCATGTAGCTTTGGTTAAAGGGAATCGCCGGATGGGATTTCGAAGTTGACCAAGTTACACATTTTTTTTAGTTTTGACTGAATGAGGTCGCCAGATGGGATCTCATGTAGCTTTGGTTAAAGGAAATCGCCAGGATGGGATTTCAGAGTTGACCAAGTTACACACTTTTTTAGTTTTGATTTAATGAGGTCGCCGATGGGATCTCATGTAGCTTTGGTTAAAGGGAATCGCCGGATGGGATTTCGTGGTTGACCAAGTTACACACTTTTTTAGTTTTGATTTAATGAGGTCGCGATGGGATCTCATGTAGCTTTGGTTAAAGGGAATCGCCAGATGGGATTTCGGGTTGACCAAGTTACACACTTTTTTTTAGTTTTGATCTGAATGAGGTCGCCGATGGGATCTCATGTAGCTTTGGTTAAAGGGAATCGCGATGGGATTTCAGGTTAACCAAGTTACGCACTTTTTTAGTTTTGATTTAATGAGATCGCCGATGGGATCTCATGTAGCTTTGGTTAAAGGGAATCGCCGATGGGATTTCAGAGTTGACCAAGTTACACACTTTTTTTAGTTTTGACTGAATGAGGTCGCGATGGGATCTCATGTAGCTTTGGTTAAAGGGAATCGCCGATGGGATTTCAGGTTGACCAAGTTACACACTTTTTTTAGTTTTGACTGAATGAGGTCGCCAGATGGGATCTCATGTAGCTTTGGTTAAAGGGAATCGCCAGATGGGATTTCAGGTTAACCAAGTTACGCATTTTTTTTTCTAGTTTTGATTTAATGAGGTCGCCAGATGGGATCTCATGTAGTTTTGGTTAAAGGGAATCGCCAGATGGGATTTCAGGTTGACCGAGCTACACACATCTTTTTAGTTTTGATTTACAGAGGTCGCCAGATGGGATCTCATATGGCTTTGGTTAAAGGGAATCTCCATATGGGATTTTAGGTTGACCGAGCTACACACATTCTTTAGTTTTGGAAAAGCAGATCGCCAGATGGGATCTCAAGATAACAAAAAAAGGAGAGAGAAAGAAAGAAAGAAAGAAAGAAAAGGAAGAAAAGAGAAGGAAGAGAGAACAGAGAAAAAGAGCAAGGTCTTTAGATAAGTGGATATTGAGCAAGTTAAGGCGTAGAGAAAGACAAGTTTTTCTTTACAAAGCTTACTATGCAAAACATTGAGGAGTTTGGCTTCGTAAGCATTGTAAAGAGGGGGCATCTGTTGCTACCCAATTTTTGACCCATGTTTTGATAATTTTTCAGAAAAAACCAAAAATAGCAAAAAAACAATGAAAACCCAAAAAAATGGATTTTTGATATATTTGCATCGTTTTTAGCATTTTCCACGTCATCTCAAAAGAATTTAAATTTTCAAAGGTATTTGGAACGCGTTCAACTTTTAACGCGTAAATTTTATGATCATTGATTTTCCTTGTTGAGTTGATGTTGATATTGCTCGCTTTCAAAAATACAAAAAAAAATAAAAAAAAAATCAAAATTTACAAAAAAAAGAGGAAAAGAGAAGGAAAGGAAAGGTTGAGGGACTAGTTTGAAAACCTAGTAAAACTTTTCCTATAAATACCATGCTATACCGATTTTGAGGGGGGGGGGGGTATTTTGCAATTTGGAGAGACAACACAAAAAAGGGAAAACCCTAAAAAGCTTAACTTTTTCTCTCCCTCACCCAAAGAGAGGAGAAGCCGCCCCCCCCCATCCATCAGGGCTTCCCTAGCTGGCCAGCCAGCAGCCTTTCCTTCTCTGGCAACCCGAAGGAGCCTCATCCCTCTCTCGTTTGCGGCCCCAAAACAGCCACACCAGCCGCTTCACCCAAAACGGCAGCCCCAGCCTTTACAAAAAAGGGAAAGCCACAGCTGGTCCTCACCTCTCCATCGTCCCCCTCCTCCCTCAGCCTTGCTGCTCAACAGCGCTCTCTTCTCCACAACGGTTAGCCGGCCAGACGACAGAAGCAGCAGCCGCCGTCCTCACCAGGGAGCCGCAGCCGCCGTCATCGGCGGTGGAGCAAAGCCCACACATGGCAGCGCCGGGGCCACACTCTTCATCATCTCCTTCAACCGGTCAGAGCCCTTCTCCAAAGAACGGCAAACACAGACCCACGGCCTCCCTCTTCAGCCGCAGACGCCATTTCTTCTCTCCCCACTGACCGGACAGCCACCCCCCATCTCCACCGCAGCTTCAATGACCCGGACGGCAGTGACGTCGGAGTCTTCCATCGGGTAAGAGAACCAAACAGAGAAGGGAGAAGGCAGAGAAACGGACCGATCTAAGAAGGAAAACTAAAGCAGATCCGAAAAACAAAGGAAAGAAAAATTAAAATCAACCGGTTGTTGGGATTTTGCTGTTAGTGTGCAGTCACCGCCGGCGAGGAAAAGAAGAGGAAAAGAAGTCGATCCAGACCCCCCCCTGCTGCTGGTTTTCCACGAGCCGCCACCTGTTCATGCTCGCGAATGTCTCCCAACACTGTTAGGGATTTTTAGGGGCTGTTCTGTAATTTTTAAATTGTTTAATGTAATATTTGTTTAGTTTTGAGTTTTTGTAATTTGTATTTTGTAAACATGGAAGCAAAAAAAAAAAGAAGAAAAGAAAAGATACACTAAAGAAAAAGAAAAGAAAAAATACAAAGAAAGTGTATGTGTTGAGTTGAATTTTATTAATGAATGTTTTTTTATGATAAAATTGCAAGAATAAAGAAGAATTTAATATTTTGATTTCTTCACGGATAAAGAATTATGAACTTACATGTAAGTCGTATTTCTAAAATTCGATGAAAGAACAGAATTTTTAAAATTTCTTTAACACATCAAGTCCACGAAGCAGCTTACCTCAGGTAGGGTGTGTTAGGGGTGCTAATACCTTCCCTAACCACAACCAGTCCCTTACCCGCAAATCTCTGATAAGACCAGTACTCGGGTTTCCTAGTAGCCTTCAATAAATTACTAGGTGGCGACTCCCAACGAACCAATCAAATTCAAGCAAACGCAATAACGAAAAATCGCCAGCCGACGCCGCGCGGATATTTTTTTTTTGACGTGCGACATTACTGGTGGCCAAACATGAAAAGGGAGAGAGTAGAATATATGTCAAGATGTGGAATATGCCAGCTAGTGAAGATAAAGCATCAAAAGCCAGCAGGGGAGTTATAATCGCTGCCAATTCCAGAATGGAAATGGGAGAATATAACGAACCAAGTTTTTCAAAGCCAAAATCAGAAACTGTAATGACCCAAGTTTTTCAAAGCCAAAATTAGTGGATTTTCTTTTTGTTATGTTTACATTCTCGCAATGACATTCTGTGAATTAGTCATTATGTTCCTTCCTTATCATGACATCATAGGGATACAGTTCTCATAAATTTACATTCTTATATGATAGATACTCAATACACATGCCCATAATATTATATTTTTGTATTCATACATTTACATTACATCATAGTGGCATACCCATGTGTTTGCATTCCTGTTCTAATCTTGTTATCAACACGAGTTTATAATCGACAATCTTACCCAACTAGTACTTTCTTTCATATTATCCTCATGTGATTTCACAACACAACATCCTCATAAAAGAGAATACCACATAAATATATTCATAACATCGTGTCTACATGTTCGCACATCTCCATCCATGCTCCATTACAAGTCCTTACAAAAGTGTCGAAAAGCAAATATTCAACATAACAGCTAAAACATACTATTAAATGGCACCTTTCAAAATATGTGAACCTGTGGAACAGGCTTTTCTACGCACCTTGATTGTGTAATGTCCCTGTTACAAAACAATATGGATACAAGAATTGTAAATAATCTAACATAATAATAAACATCTAGAAGTACGTTGTTGTTGCTTTTCGTTATTAACTTAGAATGGGAAGATTCCTTCTATTACTTCTTATATACATTGTACATCTCTTATTATTTCGTTAACTGAACTTTTCTCACTCACACACCCCGACCTCCCAATAGGGGTTGTGGGGCCGAAGTTTAATATCGATCGGGGTTAAATACTTCGCCTTAATCCGGTCATCCACCTTGGATACTTTTAGTCGTAGCTAATCGCAACATTTAATCTCAGTCATCTGTCTTGGATGCCATTAACAAAATCTAATCACAAAATCAACCCTCGTCATTTCTACAATTACCATTAACCGAAGCCAATTATCATAATCAATTCAGCCATCCACCACGGAAGCCATTAGCCAAAGCTAATCAACACAACCCGGTCATCCATCACAAATACCGTTAGCCGAAACTAATCATCAATCACAACTCGGTCACCCAACTCAGATGCCATTAGTCGAAGTTAATCATCAAGCATAAACTGGTCATCAAGCACAACCCGGTCATCCATCTCGGATGCCATTAGTCGAAGCTAATCAACAATCATAACCCGGTCATCCATCTCGAATGTCATTAGCCGAAGCTAATCATCAATTACAATCAACATTTCATTATCGGTTTGACATTCATCAGTAGCCCATTTTCATAACAGCTCAATCAACATCTCATAGTCGGTTTAATATTCATCACAACACAATAATACATCCACCTCAAACAGGTCATTTCCAAACATTAGCATTTTCTTCATCGTTTCAACATTCATAAAGAACTCGATCAAACAATTCATCGTCGTTGCATCATTCATCAAGGATTCAATAATAGATCATCCATAAGTTAATTGTTGTGGTTGCACAAATTATTTACCCTAGAGTAAAACACACAAGATTGTATAGAGCAAGCAAGGAGTCAATCCCACAAGGAAGTTTCAGTTCAAATTATTATGCTATACGTTATGTAATTTGGGGGAGGGGGTTTAATTTGTGATTATCTAAACTATGGCGTAAATTAAACTAGCAAACAAAATCAATTAAAACCAAAATTTATCAAGAAAACAAACCTTGATCGCAAGCACACATCCACCTACGGAAATTAGAACCGATCCTTGAAACAAAACTCCAGTTTATATTCTAAAATTTTATCTTTTATTAACGTTGATTAATTAACAGATCCGCCGTAGAACTAATCCTAACCAACAAACAATCATATTGTCTGCACTAATGATTTAATTCAATGGCAACTTTAAGAACTAGATAAATTCGTTAATCTTAACAACAAAGTTGTCTGCAGCTTGTGTTGCTTTGTTCGAATGTTCTCCCTAAATTTAATAACGTAGTTCCGCCACAATTATCAAGCTTAGTTGCTTTGCAAGTTCATATATCACAACTCTGGTTTTGATATCAAACTTAGCAATAGATTGTTCACAATAATAACTTAGAGTCCGCTCTAGCAATTATCAACAACAATCATAGAAAATATGCATAGGAAAACAATCATACACATTCATAATATAAACTGAAAATAAATGGAAGAATACATCTCACGGTTCTTGCAATCCAAAGGTTTTTACTTCCTTGCAACCAAGAAAATGAGTTTAGCCTTGCATATCTATTGAACAACTAATCAAAAAGAAAAAAGAAACCATGATTTCGGGTTTGTGGAGGAGAATGGGAGTTTCTTTTCTCTTCTGGTCGGCTTTTCCTCTTTCTTTTCTCTTTTTCTTTTTATATGTTAAGAAACCCTAGTCCTTATTTTACAAAATAGTCCTCCTTTAAGTTGACAATTTACATTTAAGTACTTCAATAACTATTTTTCTAAAAAAAAGAACTAGCCTTGCATGTTTCTTCAAGCTTTGACTTAGAGGAGCTAATTTGCTAAAATAAAAACTTGGATGTTGGTTTAGATGCTTTGAAACGCAATTTGGACTCTTTTCTTCACGAAACCTGTTTGCTGGCAGAATTCGGTTGTCATCTTTGAAAACTCATATCTCCATCATATGACATCGTTTTCGGCTGAAATTTGAAAAGTTGATATTTCTTTGCGTCAGGAATCCAAAACAATTGAGTTTGCATCAATTGAACTTTTTTAGCTCCAGATATTTAAGTTAGAATGGCCAAAGGTCAACATTGGCAGATTGCGAGATTTGACTTTAAATGCTGCAATTTCCATGCTCTTTCTTATTTTAATTTCTTGCCTTAGATGTCTAGAAAGGTATGGATGTTAGATTTTTAATTTCACTGGAATCACTTCATTTCGACCTCTAGAGCTCACGCTCTGTACAAAACATGGACTGAAGGTCAAATCTGTCAGTTACCTCCAATTTGCTTCTTTTTGCATCTTTCATCCAAAAGTGCCTTCAAAACATAAAATAAAGAATATCAAGGCATTTTATATATAAAACATAGGCAAAATACTAGTTAAATAGGGGTGAAACTATCAAATAATATGGTTGCATCATAAATCTTTTCAAAACATTGACATCATATGAGAAAAAGGTGGGAACCACCTACCTGTTCCACCCGCGGGTTGTCCTTGTCCTAACAATGGTCTGATCCCGGTCGCACCACTTAAGACATCAAGGGCCACAAATCAATATATTTGCATCCTCAAATCACATTCATCTCTATACTTATTCGAGAATCCATATATTCATGTTCAAGTGTTACACATTTTACACCATCATACAATGAAATTGTTACAACGAAAACTAGTTTGCTGTAGGCCGTAAAATTCATTAGCAAAAACTATTTCGCTGCATGCACTTCAATTTCGGCAGCGAATGCTATTTCTTTAAGGCCAACACACTTTCGGCAACAAACACTGATTCGCTACAGACAACTCAGTTTCGGCAGTGAATCACAAATTCGCTGCAGACAACACAACTTCGGCAGCGAATGGTAATTTGCTGCAGACAACAAATTTTCAGCAGTGAATGCTAATTCTCTACAGCCAACACAACTTCGACAGCGAATCACAAATTTGCTATAGAACATACACTTTCAGTAGAGAACACTAAGTCGATGCAGACAACTCAATTTCAGCAGCAAATCACAAATTCGCTGCAGAACACACACTTTTGCTGCAGACAACTCAAATTTCAGCAACAAATCACAAATTCGCTGCAACACACACACTTTCAGTAATGAACGCTAATTCACTGCAGACGACTCAAATTCGGCAGCGAATCATAAATTCGCTGCAGAACACACTTTCGGCAATGAACGCAAATTCGTTGCAATCATGCAATTTGTCATTAGGTTCCAGCAATGTCACATGATTTTAGCATGAACACATGCATTTTCAATTCCAGCGCATATTCTATCATCAAATCCCAACAGAGTTACATGATCTTAATATGAACACGTACATGCATTTTCAATTCCAGCACATATCTATCATCAAATCTCAGCAGAGTTACATGATCTTACACATGCATTCTCTTACACAATGCATTCTGGCCAACCCTATAACTATGGTCGACCCTCTACCATGTTTTGTTCTTTCCATTTTATTCATTTTTCTTTGTTTGATGTTCTAGAAATTGGCCTCATTTCATCTCTGTTTCCTTGTCCTCTTAATTGATTTCAGTTTCTTTCACAACTAGCATAGGGGTTTTAGGTCAATTTTCTTAGGGATTCCTTCATCATTTTTGGTTTTGGGTCTCAAGAACAAGGAGGAAAAGGAGACTACATGACCTTTACCTTTCAAATCTAAGTGGGTCTAGACAATTTGGTAGTATTCCTTCTCTCTTTCTCTTGGTTCTCCCCCTTCTTTTTCCTCTCTCGGTTCTCTTTCTTCTGTCAGTTTCTACCCACCCGTTACAGCCCCTTCTCTTATCCTCTAAGCAGTTGTTCAGCCTTCACTCAAGGTCTCAACCCCCCCTCTCTCTCTCTCAAGTTTAAAGGGTCACTCTCTGCTGGTTTGGTTTATGTTTCTAAACATGCAGCTGTTGCAGACAACTTTTAGGAAAAGGAAGGGTCTCTTTCTCTCTCTCTCCTTGCATTTATACTCCTCATTAAATGAGGTGGGGTGTTAGGGTTGGTTTAGATGTGTTCTTGTCCCTCTTTTGGTATGTCCAAAACCGGTTTTACCCCTCCCTCTTAGCCCCTTAAGACAATCTGATTTGTTTCCTAAACTTTTAATTAGACTTAGTACTGCCGATTTAGAAATTGGCAGCAAAAACTGTCCTACTGTCGATTTAAAAATCGATAGCAAAAAACTGTGTTGCTGCCGATTCAGAAATCAATAGCGATAGTGGAGTCATTTTTTGCTTTACTTTTTTTTAGGTGTTTACATTCTCCCCTCCAAATATAAATTTCATCCTTAAAATTAAAAGGGACTCGTATTGATAGTGCCTTCAGATTCTCAAAGCAAATACCATAGTAACCAACTCCAGGTCGTGTATCAAGTACTTCTCTACATGATCTTTAATTGTTTTGACACATAAGCTATCACTTCCTCACATTACCTCAATCACACTTATGTCCTTTCTTCGAGGCATCATCACTAACTACAAAACCCTCAATATTTGAAACGTACCAGTTTTAGTGTAGCAGTTTATTAGGCCTTGTGCTTTGCCTATGTTTTGCCTAGTGTTTTGCCTATGTTTTATATATAAAATATCTTTATATTCTTTATTTTATGTTTTGAAGGCACTTTTGGATGAAAGATGCAAAAAAGAGTAAATTGGAGGTAATTGCGCATTTGACCACCGATCGATGTTTTGTGTAAAACATAAGCTCTAGAGGTCAAAATGAAGTAATTCTAGTGGCATTCAAAATATAACATCCATACCTTTCTGGATATCTAAGGAAAGGAAAAAAAAAAAGGAAGAGCATGGAAATCGCAGCCTTCAAAATCAGATTTTGCCATCTGCCAGTGTTGACCTTTGATCATGCCGACTTGATGCAAACTTAATTTTGAGCTACAGAAGTCCATTTGATGCAAACTTAATTTTGTTCGATCCCTGACTCAAATACCTATCAACGTACGAAATTTCAACCAAAAAAGATCTCATATGAGGGAGATATGAGTTTTCTAAGATGACAAATGAATTCTTCTAGTAATCAGGTTTTGTGAAGAAACGAGTTCAAATTATGTCCCGAAGCATCCAAATCGACATCCAAGTTTTTACTTTAGCAATTTATCTCCTCTAAATCAAAGCTTGAAGATTTCATGCAAGGTTATTTCTTTTTTTTTAGGAAAATAGTTATTGAAGTACTTAAATGTAAATTGTCTACTTAAAGGAGGACTATATTGTAAAATAGAGACTTTGGTTTCCTAAGATATAAAAAGAAAGAGAGAAGGGAAAGAGGAGAAGAGAGGGTGATGACTAGAAATGGAGGAACACAAACCTTTTCTCCCACAAACCCGAATTCATGTTTTCTTCCTTCTTTTTTATTAATTATTCGGTAGACATGCAAGGCTAAACTCTTGTTATTAGTTGCAAGGACACGAAAACCTTCGGATTTCAAGAACCGAGAAATTTATTTTATCTTTTCTTTTCAGTTTATATGATGAATATATTTGTTCTCCTATGCTTAATTTTCCAATGATTATTTATTTTAATTGCTAGAGTGGACTCTAAGTTCTTATTGTAGACAATCTATTGCTAAGTTTGATATCAAAACCGGAGTTATAGTATATGAACTTGCGAAGAAACTGTGTTTAATAATTGTGGCGAATCTATGTTATTAACCTTATGGAGAAAATTCGAACAAATCAAACATAGACTGCGGACAATCATGTTGTCAAGATTAATCAATTTATCTAGTTCTTAAGGATGCCATTCAATTAAATTACTATTGTGGACACTATGGTTATTTGATGGTTAAGGTTGGTTATACAGCGGATCCGTTAATTAACTAATGTTAAGAAAGGATAAATATTCATAATATAAAATTGATGTATTGTTTTAGTGATCAGTTCTGATTTTCATAGGTGGATGTTTACTTGAAACCAAGGTTTGTTCTTTTGATAATTTTTTGATTTTATTTACTTTCGCATGATAGTTTTCTGTTTTCTTTGGCTTTAGCCTAGATAACTTCCAACCCCTCCACCTAAAATTGCATATCATATAGCATAAAAATATGACTTGAACCTTCCTCATGGGATCGATCTTTTGCTTGCTCTATATTATCTTGTGTGTTGTGTTTTAAGCTAGGGCAATCATTTGTACAACCGTGACATCGCAATAAATTTTGGCGTCATTGCTAGGGAAGAGATTTTAGTTGATTCTTGTGATGTGATTTTTATTTGTTATGATTGTAATTTATTTTGTTTTAAAAAGATGAAACAAAATTTTTGTTTGCAAATGGTATTCTCATATACTAAGGTACTGTTTCGTTCAAAACAAATTTTTTGGTGGAATTAGAACTTGGCCTTTTCTTCCCTGAAGGGAAACAACATTCTGAACAGGACTAGTGCGTTTAGCCACTAGCCCCATTCTATCGAGGCCAAATTCCATTGTTTTCTAGGGTTTTTAGGCGGTTTTTGTTTTCTAGTGTAGGATTTTCATTCAATTTGCACTACTTTCAATCTTTTGTGTGCTTAGTTTCTTTTGTGTTTTCTTGACGATTTATGCATGTAACCCATTCTACTAATCAAAGACAAGTGCAGGTAGATCTCGAAATAGAAAACACTTTACGCAGGTTACGAAAGGAAGCTCGCGTCAACAACATGGTTGTTGCATGATAATAGACACTCAAGGAGCTTGCTGCTCCTAAAGTGGAAAATCAACCATTGTGCAGAAACATCGACAACAATGTCAACTTCGAGCTCAAGTCTAGTTTTATACATTTGCTACCAACATTCAATGGACTTGCAGGAGAAGATCCTCATACTTATCTCAAGGAGTTCCATATGGTTTGTGTTGGCATGAAACCGAACGGAGTTGATGAAGAACATGTTAAGTTGAAAGCTTTCCCTTTCTCTCTAAAAGGGGCAAGCAAAGGTGATGTGATCCTAGCACCAAAGGATCCATTGGAGGTTTTGGTTGATCCAAGTTACAAGGCTTAGAGTCAAGAGGTTCAAAGAAGCTTTCAATGAACTTCTTCAAGATACGTGGGCTAAGGTGGACCTCAAAAGGATATTAAATAATAAGGAGCAAGTCGTGATTAATCTGATTCATGTTCAAGCGGGGCTTGTTGGTGAAACCAAGACCATTACACAAGGATTGGGAAAAGAAGACTAGATTCGGACAGTTTGACCTTTCGCTACCTTTTTTATCATAACTGGATCTACATGTTAAATTTTGAGGTGATTTTAGTAGGGCTGGAAACTAGACTTCCATACCTTTCCAACAGTATATGGAACGCCTTCTAATTCTTTAAGATGAGAGAGAACCATCTGTTTGAAATTGAGTTTTACTACTGCTAGACAGAATGCGAAAATAACCGAACTTGTCTAATTTAATTAGTTGGACTATTAAACTTTCTTTATTTTATGAGGAAACACTTGTTTGGGTTTCATACTTGTTTATTTTCTTTATTTTAATTAGTTTGGGCTAGTTTTAGCTTTGGTTGATTATTATTTAAATTGGGTTTGTATGTGACCCACTAGGAAAACTAGCGTTTTTTGCTTGGGGTATAAATACTCTTAAGAATAATTTTCTGCATACTTTTTTGCCTAATAATATTCTAATTTTTTCCAACCTTTGGTTATCAATCTAGGTTCTTGATTGAACTTTCAAGTCTTCAAAGAATTGACCTATCTTTGTTGTGAATTTATACTCTTTTTGCTCATATTTACCTAGTGTTTTGCCTATGTTTTATATATAAAATATCTTTATATTCTTTATTTTATGTTTTGAAGGCACTTTTGGATGAAAGATGCAAAAAAGAGTAAATTGGAGGTAATTGGCAGATTTGACCACCAGTCGATGTTTTGTGTAAAACATAAGCTCTAGAGGTCAAAATGAAGTAATTCTAGTGGCATTCAAAATATAACATCCATACCTTTCTGGATATCTAAGGAAAGGAAAAAAAAGGGAAGAGCATGGAAATCGCAGCCTTCAAAATCAGATTTTGCCATCTCGCCGGTGTTGACCTTTGATCATGCCGACTTGATGCAAACTTAATTTTGAGCTACAGAAGTCCATTTGATGCAAACTTAATTTTGTTCGATCCCTGACTCAAATACCTATCAACGTACGAAATTTCAACCAAAAAAGATCTCATATGAGGGAGATATGAGTTTTCTAAGATGACAAATGAATTCTTCTAGTAATCAGGTTTTGTGAAGAAACGAGTTCAAATTATGTCCCGAAGCATCCAAATCGACATCCAAGTTTTTACTTTAGCAATTTATCTCCTCTAAATCAAAGCTTGAAGATTTCATGCAAGGTTATTTCTTTTTTTTAGGAAAATAGTTATTGAAGTACTTAAATGTAAATTGTCTACTTAAAGGAGGACTATATTGTAAAATAGAGACTTTGGTTTCCTAAGATATAAAAAGAAAGAGAGAAGGGAAAGAGGAGAAGAGAGGGTGATGACTAGAAATGGAGGAACACAAACCTTTTCTCCCACAAACCCGAATTCATGTTTTCTTCCTTCTTTTTTATTAATTATTCAGTAGACATGCAAGGCTAAACTCTTGTTATTAGTTGCAAGGACACGAAAACCTTCGGATTTCAAGAACTGAGAAATTTATTTTATCTTTTCTTTTCAGTTTATATGATGAATATATTTGTTCTCCTATGCTTAATTTTCCAATGATTATTTATTTTAATTGCTAGAGTGGACTCTAAGTTCTTATTGTAGACAATCTATTGCTAAGTTTGATATCAAAACCGGAGTTATAGTATATGAACTTGCGAAGAAACTGTGTTTAATAATTGTGGCGAATCTATGTTATTAACCTTATGGAGAAAATTCGAACAAATCAAACATAGACTGCTGGACAATCATGTTGTCAAGATTAATCAATTTATCTAGTTCTTAAGGATGCCATTCAATTAAATTACTATTGTGGACACTATGGTTATTTGATGGTTAAGGTTGGTTATACAAATGGATCCGTTAATTAACTAATGTTAAGAAAGGATAAATATTCATAATATAAAATTGATGTATTGTTTTAGTGATCAGTTGATTTTCATAGGTGGATGTTTACTTGAAACCAAGGTTTGTTCTTTTGATAATTTTTTGATTTTATTTACTTTCGCATGATAGTTTTCTGTTTTCTTTGGCTTTAGCCTAGATAACTTCCAACCCCTCCACCTAAAATTGCATATCATATAGCATAAAAATATGACTTGAACCTTCCTCATGGGATCGATCTTTTGCTTGCTCTATATTATCTTGTGTGTTGTGTTTTAAGCTAGGGCAATCATTTGTACAACCGTGACATCGCAATAAATTTTGGCGTCATTGCTAGGGAAGAGATTTTAGTTGATTCTTGTGATGTGATTTTTATTTGTTATGATTGTAATTTATTTTGTTTTAAAAAGATGAAACAAAATTTTTGTTTGCAGCGGACTTTGTTCATATCTGGCATTTGTCTTTTCAAAACAAATTTTTTGGTGGAATTAGAACTTGGCCTTTTCTTCCCCGAAGGGAAACAACATTCTGAACGGGACTAGTGCGTTTAGCCACTAGCCCCATTCTATCGAGGCCAAATTCCATTGTTTTCTAGGGTTTTTAGGCGGTTTTTGTTTTCTAGTGTAGGATTTTCATTCAATTTGCACTACTTTCAATCTTTTGTGTGCTTAGTTTCTTTTGTGTTTTCTTGACGATTTATGCATGTAACCCATTCTACTAATCAAAGACAAGTGCGGTAGATCTCGAAATAGAAAACACTTTACGCAGTTACGAAAGGAAGCTCGCGTCAACAACATGGTTGTTGCACGATAATAGACACTCAAGGAGCTTGCTTTGCTCCTAAAGTGGAAAATCAACCATTGTGCAGAAACATCGACAACAATGTCAACTTCGAGCTCAAGTCTAGTTTTATACATTTGCTACCAACATTCAATGGACTTGCAGGAGAAGATCCTCATACTTATCTCAAGGAGTTCCATATGGTTTGTGTTGGCATGAAACTGAACGGAGTTGATGAAGAACATGTTAAGTTGAAAGCTTTCCCTTTCTCTCTAAAAGGGGCAGCAAAGGTGATGTGATCCTAGCACCAAAGGATCCATTGGAGGTTTTGGTTGATCCAGTTACAAGGCTTAGAGTCAAGAGGTTCAAAGAAGCTTTCAATGAACTTCTTCAAGATACGTGGGCTAAGGTGGACCTCAAAAGGATATTAAATAATAAGGAGCAAGTCGTGATTAATCTGATTCATGTTCAAGCGGGGCTTGTTGGTGAAACCAAGACCATTACACAAGGATTGGGAAAAGAAGACTAGATTCGGACAGTTTGACCTTTCGCTACCTTTTTTATCATAACTGGATCTACATGTTAAATTTTGAGGTGATTTTAGTAGGGCTGGAAACTAGACTTCCATACCTTTCCAACAAGATATGGAACGCCTTCTAATTCTTTAAGATGAGAGAGAACCATCTCGTTTGAAATTGAGTTTTACTACTTGCTAGACAGAATGCGAAAATAACCGAACTTGTCTAATTTAATTAGTTGGACTATTAAACTTTCTTTATTTTATGAGGAAACACTTGTTTGGGTTTCATACTTGTTTATTTTCTTTATTTTAATTAGTTTGGGCTAGTTTTAGCTTTGGTTGATTATTATTTAAATTGGGTTTGTATGTGACCCACTAGGAAAACTAGCGTTTTTTGCTTGGGGTATAAATACTCTTAAGAATAATTTTCTGCATACTTTTTTGCCTAATAATATTCTAATTTTTTCCAACCTTTGGTTATCAATCTAGGTTCTTGATTGAACTTTCAAGTCTTCAAAGAATTGACCTATCTTTGTTGTGAATTTATACTCTTTTTGCTCATATTTACCTAGTGTTTTGCCTATGTTTTATATATAAAATATCTTTATATTCTTTATTTTATGTTTTGAAGGCACTTTTGGATGAAAGATGCAAAAAAGAGTAAATTGGAGGTAATTGCGATTTGACCACCAATCGATGTTTTGTGTAAAACATAAGCTCTAGAGGTCAAAATGAAGTAATTCTAGTGGCATTCAAAATATAACATCCATACCTTTCTCGGATATCTAAGGAAAGGAAAAAAAAAAGGAAGAGCATGGAAATCGCAGCCTTCAAAATCAGATTTTGCCATCTCGCCAGTGTTGACCTTTGATCATGCCGACTTGATGCAAACTTAATTTTGAGCTACGAAGTCCATTTGATGCAAACTTAATTTTGTTCGATCCCGACTCAAATACCTATCAACGTACGAAATTTCAACCAAAAAAGATCTCATATGAGGGAGATATGAGTTTTCTAAGATGACAAATGAATTCTTCTAGTAATCGGGGTTTTGTGAAGAAACGAGTTCAAATTATGTCCCGAAGCATCCAAATCGACATCCAAGTTTTTACTTTAGCAATTTATCTCCTCTAAATCAAAGCTTGAAGATTTCATGCAAGGTTATTTCTTTTTTTTAGGAAAATAGTTATTGAAGTACTTAAATGTAAATTGTCTACTTAAAGGAGGACTATATTGTAAAATAGAGACTTTGGTTTCCTAAGATATAAAAAGAAAGAGAGAAGGGAAAGAGGAGAAGAGAGGGTGATGACTAGAAATGGAGGAACACAAACCTTTTCTCCCACAAACCCGAATTCATGTTTTCTTCCTTCTTTTTTATTAATTATTCAAGTAGACATGCAAGGCTAAACTCTTGTTATTAGTTGCAAGGACACGAAAACCTTCGGATTTCAAGAACTGAGAAATTTATTTTATCTTTTCTTTTCGGTTTATATGATGAATATATTTGTTCTCCTATGCTTAATTTTCCAATGATTATTTATTTTAATTGCTAGAGTGGACTCTAAGTTCTTATTGTAGACAATCTATTGCTAAGTTTGATATCAAAACCGGAGTTATAGTATATGAACTTGCGAAGAAACTGTGTTTAATAATTGTGGCGAATCTATGTTATTAACCTTATGGAGAAAATTCGAACAAATCAAACATAGACTGCGGACAATCATGTTGTCAAGATTAATCAATTTATCTAGTTCTTAAGGATGCCATTCAATTAAATTACTATTGTGGACACTATGGTTATTTGATGGTTAAGGTTGGTTATACAAATGGATCCGTTAATTAACTAATGTTAAGAAAGGATAAATATTCATAATATAAAATTGATGTATTGTTTTAGTGATCGGTTCGATTTTCATAGGTGGATGTTTACTTGAAACCAAGGTTTGTTCTTTTGATAATTTTTTGATTTTATTTACTTTCGCATGATAGTTTTCTGTTTCTTTGGCTTTAGCCTAGATAACTTCCAACCCCTCCACCTAAAATTGCATATCATATAGCATAAAAATATGACTTGAACCTTCCTCATGGGATCGATCTTTTGCTTGCTCTATATTATCTTGTGTGTTGTGTTTTAAGCTAGGGCAATCATTTGTACAACCGTGACATCGCAATAAATTTTGGCGTCATTGCTAGGGAAGAGATTTTAGTTGATTCTTGTGATGTGATTTTTATTTGTTATGATTGTAATTTATTTTGTTTTAAAAAGATGAAACAAAATTTTTGTTTGCAAATGCAGATCTTGTTCATATACGGCACCGCATTGTTCAAAACAAATTTTTTGGTGGAATTAGAACTTGGCCTTTTCTTCCCGAAGGGAAACAACATTCCGAACAGGACTAGTGCGTTTAGCCACTAGCCCCATTCTATCGAGGCCAAATTCCATTGTTTTCTAGGGTTTTTAGGCGGTTTTTGTTTTCTAGTGTAGGATTTTCATTCAATTTGCACTACTTTCAATCTTTTGTGTGCTTAGTTTCTTTTGTGTTTTCTTGACGATTTATGCATGTAACCCATTCTACTAATCAAAGACAAGTGCGGTAGATCTCGAAATAGAAAACACTTTACGCAGTTACGAAAGGAAGCTCGCGTCAACAACATGGTTGTTGCACGATAATAGACACTCAAGGAGCTTGCTTTGCTCCTAAAGTGGAAAATCAACCATTGTGCAGAAACATCGACAACAATGTCAACTTCGAGCTCAAGTCTAGTTTTATACATTTGCTACCAACATTCAATGGACTTGCAGGAGAAGATCCTCATACTTATCTCAAGGAGTTCCATATGGTTTGTGTTGGCATGAAACCGAACGGAGTTGATGAAGAACATGTTAAGTTGAAAGCTTTCCCTTTCTCTCTAAAAGGGGCAAACAAAGGTGATGTGATCCTAGCACCAAAGGATCCATTGGAGGTTTTGGTTGATCCAGTTACAAGGCTTAGAGTCAAGAGGTTCAAAGAAGCTTTCAATGAACTTCTTCAAGATACGTGGGCTAAGGTGGACCTCAAAAGGATATTAAATAATAAGGAGCAAGTCGTGATTAATCTGATTCATGTTCAAGCGGGGCTTGTTGGTGAAACCAAGACCATTACACAAGGATTGGGAAAAGAAGACTAGATTCGGACAGCTTTGACCTTTCGCTACCTTTTTTATCATAACTGGATCTACATGTTAAATTTTGAGGTGATTTTAGTAGGGCTGGAAACTAGACTTCCATACCTTTCCAACAAGATATGGAACGCCTTCTAATTCTTTAAGATGAGAGAGAACCATCTGTTTGAAATTGAGTTTTACTACTGCTGGACGTAATGCGAAAATAACCGAACTTGTCTAATTTAATTAGTTGGACTATTAAACTTTCTTTATTTTATGAGGAAACACTTGTTTGGGTTTCATACTTGTTTATTTTCTTTATTTTAATTAGTTTGGGCTAGTTTTAGCTTTGGTTGATTATTATTTAAATTGGGTTTGTATGTGACCCACTAGGAAAACTAGCGTTTTTTGCTTGGGGTATAAATACTCTTAAGAATAATTTTCTCGCATACTTTTTTGCCTAATAATATTCTAATTTTTTCCAACCTTTGGTTATCAATCTAGGTTCTTGATTGAACTTTCAAGTCTTCAAAGAATTGACCTATCTTTGTTGTGAATTTATACTCTTTTTGCTCATATTTACCTAGTGTTTTGCCTATGTTTTATATATAAAATATCTTTATATTCTTTATTTTATGTTTTGAAGGCACTTTTGGATGAAAGATGCAAAAAAGAGTAAATTGGAGGTAATTGGCAGATTTGACCACCAACGATGTTTTGTGTAAAACATAAGCTCTAGAGGTCAAAATGAAGTAATTCTAGTGGCATTCAAAATATAACATCCATACCTTTCGGATATCTAAGGAAAGGAAAAAAAAAAGGAAGAGCATGGAAATCGCAGCCTTCAAAATCGATTTTGCCATCTCGCCAGTGTTGACCTTTGATCATGCCGACTTGATGCAAACTTAATTTTGAGCTACGTAAGTCCATTTGATGCAAACTTAATTTTGTTCGATCCCCGACTCAAATACCTATCAACGTACGAAATTTCAACCAAAAAAGATCTCATATGAGGGAGATATGAGTTTTCTAAGATGACAAATGAATTCTTCTAGTAATCGTGTTTTGTGAAGAAACGAGTTCAAATTATGTCCCGAAGCATCCAAATCGACATCCAAGTTTTTACTTTAGCAATTTATCTCCTCTAAATCAAAGCTTGAAGATTTCATGCAAGGTTATTTCTTTTTTTTTAGGAAAATAGTTATTGAAGTACTTAAATGTAAATTGTCTACTTAAAGGAGGACTATATTGTAAAATAGAGACTTTGGTTTCCTAAGATATAAAAAGAAAGAGAGAAGGGAAAGAGGAGAAGAGAGGGTGATGACTAGAAATGGAGGAACACAAACCTTTTCTCCCACAAACCCGAATTCATGTTTTCTTCCTTCTTTTTTATTAATTATTCAAGAGACATGCAAGGCTAAACTCTTGTTATTAGTTGCAAGGACACGAAAACCTTCGGATTTCAAGAACTGAGAAATTTATTTTATCTTTTCTTTTCAGTTTATATGATGAATATATTTGTTCTCCTATGCTTAATTTTCCAATGATTATTTATTTTAATTGCTAGAGTGGACTCTAAGTTCTTATTGTAGACAATCTATTGCTAAGTTTGATATCAAAACCGGAGTTATAGTATATGAACTTGCGAAGAAACCGTGTTTAATAATTGTGGCGAATCTATGTTATTAACCTTATGGAGAAAATTCGAACAAATCAAACATAGACTCATGACAATCATGTTGTCAAGATTAATCAATTTATCTAGTTCTTAAGGATGCCATTCAATTAAATTACTATTGTGGACACTATGGTTATTTGATGGTTAAGGTTGGTTATACAAATGGATCCGTTAATTAACTAATGTTAAGAAAGGATAAATATTCATAATATAAAATTGATGTATTGTTTTAGTGATCGCTTCCGATTTTCATAGGTGGATGTTTACTTGAAACCAAGGTTTGTTCTTTTGATAATTTTTTGATTTTATTTACTTTCGCATGATAGTTTTCTCGTTTTCTTTGGCTTTAGCCTAGATAACTTCCAACCCCTCCACCTAAAATTGCATATCATATAGCATAAAAATATGACTTGAACCTTCCTCATGGGATCGATCTTTTGCTTGCTCTATATTATCTTGTGTGTTGTGTTTTAAGCTAGGGCAATCATTTGTACAACCGTGACATCGCAATAAATTTTGGCGTCATTGCTAGGGAAGAGATTTTAGTTGATTCTTGTGATGTGATTTTTATTTGTTATGATTGTAATTTATTTTGTTTTAAAAAGATGAAACAAAATTTTTGTTTGCGCGGATCTTGTTCATATACTACAATTGCATCTTGTTCAAAACAAATTTTTTGGTGGAATTAGAACTTGGCCTTTTCTTCCCCGAAGGGAAACAACATTCGAACAGACTAGTGCGTTTAGCCACTAGCCCCATTCTATCGAGGCCAAATTCCATTGTTTTCTAGGGTTTTTAGGCGGTTTTTGTTTTCTAGTGTAGGATTTTCATTCAATTTGCACTACTTTCAATCTTTTGTGTGCTTAGTTTCTTTTGTGTTTTCTTGACGATTTATGCATGTAACCCATTCTACTAATCAAAGACAAGTGCAGGTAGATCTCGAAATAGAAAACACTTTACGCAGGTTACGAAAGGAAGCTCGCGTCAACAACATGGTTGTTGCACGATAATAGACACTCAAGGAGCTTGCTGCTCCTAAAGTGGAAAATCAACCATTGTGCAGAAACATCGACAACAATGTCAACTTCGAGCTCAAGTCTAGTTTTATACATTTGCTACCAACATTCAATGGACTTGCAGGGAGAAGATCCTCATACTTATCTCAAGGAGTTCCATATGGTTTGTGTTGGCATGAAACCGAACGGAGTTGATGAAGAACATGTTAAGTTGAAAGCTTTCCCTTTCTCTCTAAAAGGGGCAGCAAAGGTGATGTGATCCTAGCACCAAAGGATCCATTGGAGGTTTTGGTTGATCCAGCTTACAAGGCTTAGAGTCAAGAGGTTCAAAGAAGCTTTCAATGAACTTCTTCAAGATACGTGGGCTAAGGTGGACCTCAAAAGGATATTAAATAATAAGGAGCAAGTCGTGATTAATCTGATTCATGTTCAAGCGGGGCTTGTTGGTGAAACCAAGACCATTACACAAGGATTGGGAAAAGAAGACTAGATTCGGACAGTTTGACCTTTCGCTACCTTTTTTATCATAACTGGATCTACATGTTAAATTTTGAGGTGATTTTAGTAGGGCTGGAAACTAGACTTCCATACCTTTCCAACAAGTATATGGAACGCCTTCTAATTCTTTAAGATGAGAGAGAACCATCTCGTTTGAAATTGAGTTTTACTACCGCTAGCAGACGGAATGCGAAAATAACCGAACTTGTCTAATTTAATTAGTTGGACTATTAAACTTTCTTTATTTTATGAGGAAACACTTGTTTGGGTTTCATACTTGTTTATTTTCTTTATTTTAATTAGTTTGGGCTAGTTTTAGCTTTGGTTGATTATTATTTAAATTGGGTTTGTATGTGACCCACTAGGAAAACTAGCGTTTTTTGCTTGGGGTATAAATACTCTTAAGAATAATTTTCTGCATACTTTTTTGCCTAATAATATTCTAATTTTTTCCAACCTTTGGTTATCAATCTAGGTTCTTGATTGAACTTTCAAGTCTTCAAAGAATTGACCTATCTTTGTTGTGAATTTATACTCTTTTTGCTCATATTTACCTAGTGTTTTGCCTATGTTTTATATATAAAATATCTTTATATTCTTTATTTTATGTTTTGAAGGCACTTTTGGATGAAAGATGCAAAAAAGAGTAAATTGGAGGTAATTGCGATTTGACCACCGACGATGTTTTGTGTAAAACATAAGCTCTAGAGGTCAAAATGAAGTAATTCTAGTGGCATTCAAAATATAACATCCATACCTTTCTCGGATATCTAAGGAAAGGAAAAAAAAAGGAAGAGCATGGAAATCGCAGCCTTCAAAATCAGATTTTGCCATCTCGCGGTGTTGACCTTTGATCATGCCGACTTGATGCAAACTTAATTTTGAGCTACGTAAGTCCATTTGATGCAAACTTAATTTTGTTCGATCCCCGACTCAAATACCTATCAACGTACGAAATTTCAACCAAAAAAGATCTCATATGAGGGAGATATGAGTTTTCTAAGATGACAAATGAATTCTTCTAGTAATCGGGTTTTGTGAAGAAACGAGTTCAAATTATGTCCCGAAGCATCCAAATCGACATCCAAGTTTTTACTTTAGCAATTTATCTCCTCTAAATCAAAGCTTGAAGATTTCATGCAAGGTTATTTCTTTTTTTTAGGAAAATAGTTATTGAAGTACTTAAATGTAAATTGTCTACTTAAAGGAGGACTATATTGTAAAATAGAGACTTTGGTTTCCTAAGATATAAAAAGAAAGAGAGAAGGGAAAGAGGAGAAGAGAGGGTGATGACTAGAAATGGAGGAACACAAACCTTTTCTCCCACAAACCCGAATTCATGTTTTCTTCCTTCTTTTTTATTAATTATTCAGTAGACATGCAAGGCTAAACTCTTGTTATTAGTTGCAAGGACACGAAAACCTTCGGATTTCAAGAACTGAGAAATTTATTTTATCTTTTCTTTTCGCTTATATGATGAATATATTTGTTCTCCTATGCTTAATTTTCCAATGATTATTTATTTTAATTGCTAGAGTGGACTCTAAGTTCTTATTGTAGACAATCTATTGCTAAGTTTGATATCAAAACCGGAGTTATAGTATATGAACTTGCGAAGAAACCGTGTTTAATAATTGTGGCGAATCTATGTTATTAACCTTATGGAGAAAATTCGAACAAATCAAACATAGACTCATGGACAATCATGTTGTCAAGATTAATCAATTTATCTAGTTCTTAAGGATGCCATTCAATTAAATTACTATTGTGGACACTATGGTTATTTGATGGTTAAGGTTGGTTATACAAATGGATCCGTTAATTAACTAATGTTAAGAAAGGATAAATATTCATAATATAAAATTGATGTATTGTTTTAGTGATCGGTTTCGATTTTCATAGGTGGATGTTTACTTGAAACCAAGGTTTGTTCTTTTGATAATTTTTTGATTTTATTTACTTTCGCATGATAGTTTTCTCGCTTTTCTTTGGCTTTAGCCTAGATAACTTCCAACCCCTCCACCTAAAATTGCATATCATATAGCATAAAAATATGACTTGAACCTTCCTCATGGGATCGATCTTTTGCTTGCTCTATATTATCTTGTGTGTTGTGTTTTAAGCTAGGGCAATCATTTGTACAACCGTGACATCGCAATAAATTTTGGCGTCATTGCTAGGGAAGAGATTTTAGTTGATTCTTGTGATGTGATTTTTATTTGTTATGATTGTAATTTATTTTGTTTTAAAAAGATGAAACAAAATTTTTGTTTGCAGCGGTACTGTTCATATACGGCAGCTGTACTGTTCAAAACAAATTTTTTGGTGGAATTAGAACTTGGCCTTTTCTTCCCTGAAGGGAAACAACATTCGAATGTGACTAGTGCGTTTAGCCACTAGCCCCATTCTATCGAGGCCAAATTCCATTGTTTTCTAGGGTTTTTAGGCGGTTTTTGTTTTCTAGTGTAGGATTTTCATTCAATTTGCACTACTTTCAATCTTTTGTGTGCTTAGTTTCTTTTGTGTTTTCTTGACGATTTATGCATGTAACCCATTCTACTAATCAAAGACAAGTGCGGGTAGATCTCGAAATAGAAAACACTTTACGCAGTTACGAAAGGAAGCTCGCGTCAACAACATGGTTGTTGCACGATAATAGACACTCAAGGAGCTTGCCGCTCCTAAAGTGGAAAATCAACCATTGTGCGTAAACATCGACAACAATGTCAACTTCGAGCTCAAGTCTAGTTTTATACATTTGCTACCAACATTCAATGGACTTGCGGGGAGAAGATCCTCATACTTATCTCAAGGAGTTCCATATGGTTTGTGTTGGCATGAAACCGAACGGAGTTGATGAAGAACATGTTAAGTTGAAAGCTTTCCCTTTCTCTCTAAAAGGGGCAAGAGGAAGGTGATGTGATCCTAGCACCAAAGGATCCATTGGAGGTTTTGGTTGATCCAAGCTTACAAGGCTTAGAGTCAAGAGGTTCAAAGAAGCTTTCAATGAACTTCTTCAAGATACGTGGGCTAAGGTGGACCTCAAAAGGATATTAAATAATAAGGAGCAAGTCGTGATTAATCCGATTCATGTTCAAGCGGGGCTTGTTGGTGAAACCAAGACCATTACACAAGGATTGGGAAAAGAAGACTAGATTCGGACAGTTTGACCTTTCGCTACCTTTTTTATCATAACTGGATCTACATGTTAAATTTTGAGGTGATTTTAGTAGGGCTGGAAACTAGACTTCCATACCTTTCCAACATAGATATGGAACGCCTTCTAATTCTTTAAGATGAGAGAGAACCATCTCGTTTGAAATTGAGTTTTACTACCGCTAGACGTAATGCGAAAATAACCGAACTTGTCTAATTTAATTAGTTGGACTATTAAACTTTCTTTATTTTATGAGGAAACACTTGTTTGGGTTTCATACTTGTTTATTTTCTTTATTTTAATTAGTTTGGGCTAGTTTTAGCTTTGGTTGATTATTATTTAAATTGGGTTTGTATGTGACCCACTAGGAAAACTAGCGTTTTTTGCTTGGGGTATAAATACTCTTAAGAATAATTTTCTCGCATACTTTTTTGCCTAATAATATTCTAATTTTTTCCAACCTTTGGTTATCAATCTAGGTTCTTGATTGAACTTTCAAGTCTTCAAAGAATTGACCTATCTTTGTTGTGAATTTATACTCTTTTTGCTCATATTTACCTAGTGTTTTGCCTATGTTTTATATATAAAATATCTTTATATTCTTTATTTTATGTTTTGAAGGCACTTTTGGATGAAAGATGCAAAAAAGAGTAAATTGGAGGTAATTGCGTATTTGACCACCAACGATGTTTTGTGTAAAACATAAGCTCTAGAGGTCAAAATGAAGTAATTCTAGTGGCATTCAAAATATAACATCCATACCTTTCGGATATCTAAGGAAAGGAAAAAAAAAGGAAGAGCATGGAAATCGCAGCCTTCAAAATCAGATTTTGCCATCTCGCCAGGTGTTGACCTTTGATCATGCCGACTTGATGCAAACTTAATTTTGAGCTACGTAAGTCCATTTGATGCAAACTTAATTTTGTTCGATCCCCGACTCAAATACCTATCAACGTACGAAATTTCAACCAAAAAAGATCTCATATGAGGGAGATATGAGTTTTCTAAGATGACAAATGAATTCTTCTAGTAATCGGGTTTTGTGAAGAAACGAGTTCAAATTATGTCCCGAAGCATCCAAATCGACATCCAAGTTTTTACTTTAGCAATTTATCTCCTCTAAATCAAAGCTTGAAGATTTCATGCAAGGTTATTTCTTTTTTTTAGGAAAATAGTTATTGAAGTACTTAAATGTAAATTGTCTACTTAAAGGAGGACTATATTGTAAAATAGAGACTTTGGTTTCCTAAGATATAAAAAGAAAGAGAGAAGGGAAAGAGGAGAAGAGAGGGTGATGACTAGAAATGGAGGAACACAAACCTTTTCTCCCACAAACCCGAATTCATGTTTTCTTCCTTCTTTTTTATTAATTATTCAAGAGACATGCAAGGCTAAACTCTTGTTATTAGTTGCAAGGACACGAAAACCTTCGGATTTCAAGAACCCGAGAAATTTATTTTATCTTTTCTTTTCGGTTTATATGATGAATATATTTGTTCTCCTATGCTTAATTTTCCAATGATTATTTATTTTAATTGCTAGAGTGGACTCTAAGTTCTTATTGTAGACAATCTATTGCTAAGTTTGATATCAAAACCGGAGTTATAGTATATGAACTTGCGAAGAAACCGTGTTTAATAATTGTGGCGAATCTATGTTATTAACCTTATGGAGAAAATTCGAACAAATCAAACATAGACTCGCGGACAATCATGTTGTCAAGATTAATCAATTTATCTAGTTCTTAAGGATGCCATTCAATTAAATTACTATTGTGGACACTATGGTTATTTGATGGTTAAGGTTGGTTATACAAATGGATCCGTTAATTAACTAATGTTAAGAAAGGATAAATATTCATAATATAAAATTGATGTATTGTTTTAGTGATCAGTTCCGATTTTCATAGGTGGATGTTTACTTGAAACCAAGGTTTGTTCTTTTGATAATTTTTTGATTTTATTTACTTTCGCATGATAGTTTTCTCGTTTTCTTTGGCTTTAGCCTAGATAACTTCCAACCCCTCCACCTAAAATTGCATATCATATAGCATAAAAATATGACTTGAACCTTCCTCATGGGATCGATCTTTTGCTTGCTCTATATTATCTTGTGTGTTGTGTTTTAAGCTAGGGCAATCATTTGTACAACCGTGACATCGCAATAAATTTTGGCGTCATTGCTAGGGAAGAGATTTTAGTTGATTCTTGTGATGTGATTTTTATTTGTTATGATTGTAATTTATTTTGTTTTAAAAAGATGAAACAAAATTTTTGTTTGCAACATGACTGCTTCATATACTAAATTGCATCTGTTCAAAACAAATTTTTTGGTGGAATTAGAACTTGGCCTTTTCTTCCCCGAAGGGAAACAACATTCGAATGTGACTAGTGCGTTTAGCCACTAGCCCCATTCTATCGAGGCCAAATTCCATTGTTTTCTAGGGTTTTTAGGCGGTTTTTGTTTTCTAGTGTAGGATTTTCATTCAATTTGCACTACTTTCAATCTTTTGTGTGCTTAGTTTCTTTTGTGTTTTCTTGACGATTTATGCATGTAACCCATTCTACTAATCAAAGACAAGTGCAGTAGATCTCGAAATAGAAAACACTTTACGCGGTTACGAAAGGAAGCTCGCGTCAACAACATGGTTGTTGCACGATAATAGACACTCAAGGAGCTTGCCGCTCCTAAAGTGGAAAATCAACCATTGTGCGAAAACATCGACAACAATGTCAACTTCGAGCTCAAGTCTAGTTTTATACATTTGCTACCAACATTCAATGGACTTGCAGGAGAAGATCCTCATACTTATCTCAAGGAGTTCCATATGGTTTGTGTTGGCATGAAACCGAACGGAGTTGATGAAGAACATGTTAAGTTGAAAGCTTTCCCTTTCTCTCTAAAAGGGGCAAAGAAAGGTGATGTGATCCTAGCACCAAAGGATCCATTGGAGGTTTTGGTTGATCCAGCTTACAAGGCTTAGAGTCAAGAGGTTCAAAGAAGCTTTCAATGAACTTCTTCAAGATACGTGGGCTAAGGTGGACCTCAAAAGGATATTAAATAATAAGGAGCAAGTCGTGATTAATCTGATTCATGTTCAAGCGGGGCTTGTTGGTGAAACCAAGACCATTACACAAGGATTGGGAAAAGAAGACTAGATTCGGACAGCTTTGACCTTTCGCTACCTTTTTTATCATAACTCGGATCTACATGTTAAATTTTGAGGTGATTTTAGTAGGGCCGGAAACTAGACTTCCATACCTTTCCAACAAAGATATGGAACGCCTTCTAATTCTTTAAGATGAGAGAGAACCATCTGTTTGAAATTGAGTTTTACTACCGCTGACGTAATGCGAAAATAACCGAACTTGTCTAATTTAATTAGTTGGACTATTAAACTTTCTTTATTTTATGAGGAAACACTTGTTTGGGTTTCATACTTGTTTATTTTCTTTATTTTAATTAGTTTGGGCTAGTTTTAGCTTTGGTTGATTATTATTTAAATTGGGTTTGTATGTGACCCACTAGGAAAACTAGCGTTTTTTGCTTGGGGTATAAATACTCTTAAGAATAATTTTCTCGCATACTTTTTTGCCTAATAATATTCTAATTTTTTCCAACCTTTGGTTATCAATCTAGGTTCTTGATTGAACTTTCAAGTCTTCAAAGAATTGACCTATCTTTGTTGTGAATTTATACTCTTTTTGCTCATATTTACCTAGTGTTTTGCCTATGTTTTATATATAAAATATCTTTATATTCTTTATTTTATGTTTTGAAGGCACTTTTGGATGAAAGATGCAAAAAAGAGTAAATTGGAGGTAATTGCGCATTTGACCACCACGATGTTTTGTGTAAAACATAAGCTCTAGAGGTCAAAATGAAGTAATTCTAGTGGCATTCAAAATATAACATCCATACCTTTCCGGATATCTAAGGAAAGGAAAAAAAAAAAAAAGGAAGAGCATGGAAATCGCAGCCTTCAAAATCGGATTTTGCCATCTCGCAGTGTTGACCTTTGATCATGCCGACTTGATGCAAACTTAATTTTGAGCTACAGAAGTCCATTTGATGCAAACTTAATTTTGTTCGATCCCTGACTCAAATACCTATCAACGTACGAAATTTCAACCAAAAAAGATCTCATATGAGGGAGATATGAGTTTTCTAAGATGACAAATGAATTCTTCTAGTAATCGGGTTTTGTGAAGAAACGAGTTCAAATTATGTCCCGAAGCATCCAAATCGACATCCAAGTTTTTACTTTAGCAATTTATCTCCTCTAAATCAAAGCTTGAAGATTTCATGCAAGGTTATTTCTTTTTTTTAGGAAAATAGTTATTGAAGTACTTAAATGTAAATTGTCTACTTAAAGGAGGACTATATTGTAAAATAGAGACTTTGGTTTCCTAAGATATAAAAAGAAAGAGAGAAGGGAAAGAGGAGAAGAGAGGGTGATGACTAGAAATGGAGGAACACAAACCTTTTCTCCCACAAACCCGAATTCATGTTTTCTTCCTTCTTTTTTATTAATTATTCAAGAGACATGCAAGGCTAAACTCTTGTTATTAGTTGCAAGGACACGAAAACCTTCGGATTTCAAGAACTCGAGAAATTTATTTTATCTTTTCTTTTCGGTTTATATGATGAATATATTTGTTCTCCTATGCTTAATTTTCCAATGATTATTTATTTTAATTGCTAGAGTGGACTCTAAGTTCTTATTGTAGACAATCTATTGCTAAGTTTGATATCAAAACCGGAGTTATAGTATATGAACTTGCGAAGAAACCGTGTTTAATAATTGTGGCGAATCTATGTTATTAACCTTATGGAGAAAATTCGAACAAATCAAACATAGACTCATGACAATCATGTTGTCAAGATTAATCAATTTATCTAGTTCTTAAGGATGCCATTCAATTAAATTACTATTGTGGACACTATGGTTATTTGATGGTTAAGGTTGGTTATACAAATGGATCCGTTAATTAACTAATGTTAAGAAAGGATAAATATTCATAATATAAAATTGATGTATTGTTTTAGTGATCGGCTTCCGATTTTCATAGGTGGATGTTTACTTGAAACCAAGGTTTGTTCTTTTGATAATTTTTTGATTTTATTTACTTTCGCATGATAGTTTTCTCGTTTTCTTTGGCTTTAGCCTAGATAACTTCCAACCCCTCCACCTAAAATTGCATATCATATAGCATAAAAATATGACTTGAACCTTCCTCATGGGATCGATCTTTTGCTTGCTCTATATTATCTTGTGTGTTGTGTTTTAAGCTAGGGCAATCATTTGTACAACCGTGACATCGCAATAAATTTTGGCGTCATTGCTAGGGAAGAGATTTTAGTTGATTCTTGTGATGTGATTTTTATTTGTTATGATTGTAATTTATTTTGTTTTAAAAAGATGAAACAAAATTTTTGTTTGCAAATGCGATCGTTCATATACCAGTGAATGCATCGTTCAAAACAAATTTTTTGGTGGAATTAGAACTTGGCCTTTTCTTCCCCGAAGGGAAACAACATTCGAAATGGACTAGTGCGTTTAGCCACTAGCCCCATTCTATCGAGGCCAAATTCCATTGTTTTCTAGGGTTTTTAGGCGGTTTTTGTTTTCTAGTGTAGGATTTTCATTCAATTTGCACTACTTTCAATCTTTTGTGTGCTTAGTTTCTTTTGTGTTTTCTTGACGATTTATGCATGTAACCCATTCTACTAATCAAAGACAAGTGCAGTAGATCTCGAAATAGAAAACACTTTACGCAGTTACGAAAGGAAGCTCGCGTCAACAACATGGTTGTTGCACGATAATAGACACTCAAGGAGCTTGTCGCTCCTAAAGTGGAAAATCAACCATTGTGCGTAAAACATCGACAACAATGTCAACTTCGAGCTCAAGTCTAGTTTTATACATTTGCTACCAACATTCAATGGACTTGCAGGAGAAGATCCTCATACTTATCTCAAGGAGTTCCATATGGTTTGTGTTGGCATGAAACTCAACGGAGTTGATGAAGAACATGTTAAGTTGAAAGCTTTCCCTTTCTCTCTAAAAGGGGCAAAGAAAGGTGATGTGATCCTAGCACCAAAGGATCCATTGGAGGTTTTGGTTGATCCAGTTACAAGGCTTAGAGTCAAGAGGTTCAAAGAAGCTTTCAATGAACTTCTTCAAGATACGTGGGCTAAGGTGGACCTCAAAAGGATATTAAATAATAAGGAGCAAGTCGTGATTAATCCGATTCATGTTCAAGCGGGGCTTGTTGGTGAAACCAAGACCATTACACAAGGATTGGGAAAAGAAGACTAGATTCGGACAGCTTGACCTTTCGCTACCTTTTTTATCATAACTGGATCTACATGTTAAATTTTGAGGTGATTTTAGTAGGGCTGAAACTAGACTTCCATACCTTTCCAACAAGATATGGAACGCCTTCTAATTCTTTAAGATGAGAGAGAACCATCTCGTTTGAAATTGAGTTTTACTACCGCTAGACATAATGCGAAAATAACCGAACTTGTCTAATTTAATTAGTTGGACTATTAAACTTTCTTTATTTTATGAGGAAACACTTGTTTGGGTTTCATACTTGTTTATTTTCTTTATTTTAATTAGTTTGGGCTAGTTTTAGCTTTGGTTGATTATTATTTAAATTGGGTTTGTATGTGACCCACTAGGAAAACTAGCGTTTTTTGCTTGGGGTATAAATACTCTTAAGAATAATTTTCTCGCATACTTTTTTGCCTAATAATATTCTAATTTTTTCCAACCTTTGGTTATCAATCTAGGTTCTTGATTGAACTTTCAAGTCTTCAAAGAATTGACCTATCTTTGTTGTGAATTTATACTCTTTTTGCTCGCCTCCAGGTGTAGGCGTTATGATTGGGTTGGTTTATAGTCTTGTTGTCTTGGAGCAAGTCTTTCATTGTAATAAGCTCATCCTATTTTCAAAGAAACTTGGATTAAATAGATCTTGGGTTCGCGAATTCCATTAAATTCCACTAGGGTTCGCATCAGTTGGTATCAGAGCAGATCTAATCACAGGTTATATCCTTTAATTTGTGTCTTTTGTTTCTTAATTTGTTTTTCTCTCGATTATTTTCGGCCACATATATTAAAAAAAAAAAAAAGGTCCTTGCATCCTCTTGAATTGTTGAACACAAAATCATAAAGTAGTGTTCTTGTTGAATTCTTGATCTTGCCGCAATATATACATAAAAAATGTGTGTTCTTGAATTTTTCTTCTTGATTGCCAAATTAGTATACAAAAAAAAGGGCTTGATCTTGAAAATTTTGATTATGCCACCCAAAAAAAAAAAAAAAAAAAAAACATTCTAGAGTTGGCCAAGAGCTAGGGGAAAAAATTGGTCATTGGCAATTTGTATTGCTTTTTAATTTTTTTTCAGGTTCTATCATTGCTTGATTTAATTTTCAGTTTAGATAGTAAATCTCTTTAGTATTATTGCTTCCATTTAGTTTATTTCGCGTCTTCGAATCGTCATATTACTCGCACAAATTTGCATTGCTACTCCCGAATTTGTCATCATAGTTTTGTTTCGTTAGTTTCATAAATTTCTTGCTTCTTGAGTCTATATCAAATTTATAGATTCATTGCATAGTTTGTTGCTTTTCTGAATTGTTGCTAAGTGATTTCAAGAACTAAAGAAAGGCAATTTGAGTGGAAAAAGGCGTAGGGAGCATATTAGAGTGAAAAGCATATAAATTTGTGTGAAACACGAGTGTGTGAGGTGTTATTTTTATTGCTAATGATTTTCTTATAGGTTTAAAAAAAAAATGTCTTCTAACAATGTGTCATAGAATGAGGGTGAAATCCCAGAAGATGGGCTTTCGAGAATACAACAACAGATGAAATTTATGATTGGTAAGCTAATGACTAGGATTGAAAAATTAGAAACTAGGTCTGATGGGGCACATAGTAAAAAGGGTAGAGAAGCTAGGAAGAAGTGGAGTGTTGCTAGAAACTCTCCAGATGAAGTCGAGGATAATCTTAACTGTGGTAGTGGATTTCGTACACATAGGGGAGAGAGGTATGAGAATCAACCAAGGAGGGGACATATTCACCACATGAGGATTTTGAGTATAGAGGGGAATTTGATGAATAGGGTGATGTAGTATTAAGTTAAAATTCCCAGCCTTTAAGGGAAAAACTGATCCAGAAGCTTACTTAGATTAGGAAAAAAAGGTGGAGATGATTTTTGACATCGATGGGTACTTTGAAAAAAAGAAGGTTAAGTTAGTTGTAGTAGAGTTTACTGATTATGCCATGGTTTGGTGGGAGATATTGGTGGTAGAAAGACCAGTTGTACGTGGAAGGGGTTGAAGACAATAATGAAGGTGTATGTTCCTAAACACTATTATAGGGAGTCGTTTAATCGTTTACAAATGATTACACATGGTAGTAAGAGTATGGAGTATCAGAAAAAAATTATAGGTGACTATGATTAGAGCTAATGTTAATGAAGATGAGGAAGTTATTATGTCTAGGTTTTTGAATGGCTTGAATAGAGACATAGCTAATGTTATGAGGTTGCAATCTTATGTTGAATTTGAAGAGTTAGTGCATTTGGCAATTAAGGTTAAAGGATAGTTGAAAAGAAAGAGTAGTACACGATCTGGAGCTTATTCATAATCTTCATCAGGTTAGAAGTTGAATTATAGGAGAAAGGGTAGTGCACCATCGAAGCCTTTGGTGACTTTTAAGGTTGTCGAACCTACATCCATGAAGAAGTAGATTTCAGCTAATGATTAAAAACTTAAGGGAGAAGTCCAACCAAAGCGTAATCATGATATAAAGTGTTTCAAGTGTCAGGGATTGGGATACTATGCATCAGAGTGTGCAAATCATCGAGTTATGATTCTAAGGGATGATGGGGAGATTGTGTCCACTAGTGAGGAGTCTGATTATGATGACATGCCACCACTTAAGGATGTTAGTAATTTAAAGTATGTTTTTGGTAATAAAGTTTTGGTGATTAGAAGGTCGCTCAGTGTTCAGACTAAGGAGGATAAGGTGGAGCAACAAAGGGCGAACATCTTCTATACTAGATGCCTAATTAATGATAAGGTATGTAGTATGATCATTGATAGTGGTAATTGTACTAATATTGCTAGTGTTACTTTGGTTAGAAAGTTAGGATTGAATACCATAAAACCTGAGAGGCCCTATCAACTTCAATGGTTGAATGAATGTGGTGTTGTTAGGGTGAATAAACAAGTGATGATTTCTTTTTTAGTAGGCAAGTATAAGGATGAAGTATTATGTGATGTTGTGTTTATGCATACTACTCATCTATTACTATGGAGGCCTTGGCAATTTGATAGAAAAGCCAAGCATGATGGGTTTAAGAACAGGTATTCATTGGAGAAAGATGGTAGAATTTATGAACAGGTATTCATTGGAGAAAGATGGTAGAATTTATACACTTGCCCCATTAACATCAAAACAAGTGTATGAAGATCAAATTCAGTTGAAGAAAAGCTATGAGAAGGAGCACTCAGATTCAGCCAAAGTGGAAAAACAAGCAGAACAACATGGTGAGAATGTGAGGAAAAGTGAAAATAAAGTGAGACAAAAGAGGACAAAGTTTTGGCCCTTAGAAAATTAGGGGAGGGTCACGGCTAAAAAAGAAAAATAGAAGGGAGGCCGAGAGTGGAGAGAAAATGAGTGGAGAGAAGAAAGAAAAGGTGACAAAAGAAGAGTGCGTAAAAAAATAAAGAAAAACCTAAATTTCTTTGCAAAATTTAGTGATCTTAAACATGCTTAACTTTTTGAATTGCTTATCATTTTACTTGTGTATATGAAAGCATACTTTAACTTTGCTAATTTAGATTAAAAAATAAAACAGCGCCACAATCCAGAAAAGAACACATTCCATACCATTATCACCTAACTCTATAATTGACACAATTACCAACCAATTAAACCCATTAATTATAAAAACACTACTTCCTAAAAAAACAAAACACCAACCTACCAATTTCATCTAAAAAATCACAATACATCGTGGTTCAAAAAATTACAGCTTTTACTTGGAATTTTTTTTTATCAAAGATGTAATATTTTATATTTTTTTCTCTTTCATAGTCACTAACTCAATTTCCATGCATTAAACATTTAAACATCTCTGGTTGTTATTAAAAATTATTGGCATGAATAAAACATCTCATCTTTGGATACAAAATATGCAATATATTAATGCTTTTTACTGTTGATTATTCAAATGCTTTTTTTTTCATCATAGGTACTGGAGGAAGCTACAAATCATATCATAGAACTCCCAGAAATTCAAGAAGAGGTAACCGAAAGAGGCACCGGTAACTCAAGATGCATCACCCACTATGTTATGTCTTTTGTACTTAATTAGAGTTTTTGTGCAGTGTCCTATTCGACAAAATTTTATATTGTATGTGTTTATTATCTTTCTCGTATTGTTTGTCTAAGTTAGTATGTATAAGAGCTCACGATTCCTAAACTTCTCTGATGGTCTCTTGTGTGTTTGGGTTTGAATTCAGTCTTATTTAGATATTTCTCATGTTTTTGTGAATTATTTTTTTTTGTTCATTTTTTTTAATGTTCAATACACCTAAACTACACACACACACTAATACGACCATGAATAATTAATTAAAAGTTGAAGTTTATTATACAGGGGAAACATTGGTTCGACGTTCTACACTTGGCATTCCAATGCATTGGAGTCGTGTTTGGTGACTTAGGTATGTCTTCTATGTATATCTTTGGCGAACACCTTCCCCAATGGTATCCAAGACCACGATGACATTTTAGGAGTCTTATCGGTCATTATTTACTCCATCCTCACCATCACAATCGGAAAATACACATTTATGGTCTTATCCACCAACCATAATGAAGATGGTAAGCTTAAATGTCATTCCATGATCCAAATTTTACTCATTTTTCTTTATACATATGTTGAATCCTTGCACTTGATCCCTCTAATTATCTTATTCATCTACATCTTTTGTTGTTAAGATTATATTTCAATTATGAGAATAATCAATATATATATATATATATATGTTCATTTTCAAAGAAATTAGGAATTCTAATCCAAGATAAGAGGAAAAATGATCAGCATCTCTAAACAAATCTTAATTCAACTCACATAATACTATATTGATTCAATGATGAGAATAATCAATATAGTATTAGAATCAATATAGTCCTAATACTATATTGATTATTCTCATCATTGAATCAGGATTTATTTAAAGATGATGATCATTTTTCCTCTCACCTTGGATCTGGATTAGAATTTACTTAGTAGATCCTAATTTCTTTAAAAATAAACATATATATTGATTATTCTCATCATTGAACTATAATCTTAACAACAATAGATGTAAATGAATAAGATACTTAAAGGGATTAAGTGCAAGGATTCAATGTATGTATAAAAAAAATGAGCAAAATATGAACTATGAAATGACATTTAAGCTTACCATCTCCATTATGGTTGGCGGATAAGACCATAAATATGTACTTTCTGATTGTGATGGTGAGTATGGAGTAAATAATGACTGATAAGACTCCTAAAATGTCATCAGGGTCTTGGATACCATTGGGAAAGGTGTTCGCCAAAGACATACATAGAAGACATACCTAAGTCACCAAACACGACTCCAATGCATTGGAATGCCAAGTGTAGAACGTCGAACCAATGTTTTCCCTGCATAATAAACTTCAATTTTTAATTAATTATTCATGGTCGTATTAGTGTGTGTGTGTGTGTGTGTGTGTAGTTTAGGTGTATTGAACATTAAAAAAAATGAACAAAGAAAAATAATTCACAAAAACATGAGAAATCTCTAAATAAAACTGAATTCAAACCCAAACACACAAAAGACCATCAGAGAAGTTTAGGAATCGTGAGCTCTTATACATACTAACTTAGACAAACAATACGAGAAAGATAATAAACACATACAATATAAAATTTTGTCGAATAGGACACTGCACAAAAACTCTAATTAAGTACAAAAGACATAACATAGTGGGCGATGCATCTTGAGTTACCGGTGCCTCTTTCGATTACCTTTTCTTGAATTTCTGAGAGTTCTATGATATGATCTATAACTTCCTCCAATACCTATGATAAAAAAAAAAAAGAGCATTTAAATAATCAATAGTAAAAAGCATTAATATATTACATATTTTGTATCCAAAGATGAGATGTTTTATTTATGTCAACAGTTTCTAATAACAACCAGAGATATTTAAATGTTTCATGCCTGGAAATTGAGTTAGTGGCTAGGAAAGAGAAAAAAGCACAAAATATTACATCATTGATTAAAAAAAAATACAAGTAAAAGTTGTTATTTTTCAAACCACAACGTAAATATATTTTTAGACTTTCCTAACATTAAATATTTTTTTTATCAACAAAAATACCAAATACCTACTGGAAAGCATAAAAGTTTGTTAATATAATTATTAATAAATTGTCTGGAGTACTACTTAATTTAATTCATTCTATTTCTCTTCCTTATTTATTTATTATTCTAGTTTATAATTAACTTTTGTAGTTTCTTGGAATGAAATTCCCCTTTTATTTTTTTTTATATATATTCATGAAAAAAAAAGTGATGTTACTAAATCAATTTAGTGTTACGTACATGAAACTAGAGATTTTAAAAGAAAAGTTTGTGACCATATAAGATATCTAATAATAGAAACATAGGAGAAGATAAAATAGAGATCGAGCTGTGAATCTTTATTTCTATCAACTTTTATTGACTCGTATATGTTATGTCACGTTCCGGCATGGGAAAAAGTACGAGGATATACTTCTCATTGTTAAGAATCTTGTTACATCGGTATTTATTGAGCCCATTTGATTTTATTAAAACAGAGCAAATGATTAATTAATGTTGACGGGATTTATATATCTACAACTTCAAATATTTAATCATATAATAGATGTTATATCTACCTTGCTTGTATGATTTAATTAGTTTGAAACTTAGAATATAGTATTGAAAATAAATACTAAAAAATCTTCATAATTTACTATATATTATTGAACATTAAAAATAAATGAACAAAGAAAAGCTAATGTAAAAATCTTTAAATAAGACTGAAACTCAAAATTAACAAACAAAAATATATACCTCTTCTTGAATCTCTTGTTCTCATCCCTCTACATGGGGTGCCTCTTCTTGAATTTATGGGGGTTCTACACCATGATCCTACAATATAGACATGACATTATTAATTATTGGTATTTTGAGGAATAAATAAAAAATGATCTAACCTGATAATTAAGAAGCCATCTTGATCCTCTCGTGCCTCGAGCTCAGTTTGAGTTTTGTACTTTAAAGTGAGTCTATACACTCTTTATTTCAAGCCTGTCATGAAAGAACACATGAAGCATGTTATTAACCACGCCAAAGAGATTGATAGAGAAGCAAATAAAATTGAAGGCTGAGATTTACTTCGGATTCGGATGGGATGAGGGAGAAATTGCCTACTTTTTTTTTTTTTAATTAGTTCATGTTTCAAAATTTGAGTTTAGAAAATATTTATCACATCCTTACTCAGATTTAAGTTTAGGATCCATACGTACCTAGACTAGTAACGTCTATTAAAAAAATATCAATTACGATGAGATTTAAAACATCTAACAAGTTCTAGGGGAATTAAAAAACAGAAAAGCACAGGCATGCGTGAAACAAATTTAAACATAATCTAGGAATTAAATTGCAGATAAATGTGATTTTATTTTCCAAGACAAAATGAAACTTTTTATTTGAATGACTGCAAAGATGTGAAATAGTAAAAATTATCTGAAAAACGAATGTTTTAGAATTGTATATCAGTATCCTACACATTCCACATACCTTAATTAAGAAATCAGAGACAATAGTCAAGGAGAACATTAGTTGAGTAGAGTGGATGAGAGAGAAGTTGCTGAAATGGCTGAAACAGAAGAACCTAATATTGTTGAAGCTAATGACAGTAAGGTTACTAAGAGTGAAGCGGTGGCAGAGACTTCAAAGAAGAAAAAGAACAAGAGTGGAAGGACTGCTCAAGAAAAGGATAATTAATTTGGATAAGATTCTTGCAGAGCTATAGGTGAGGGGACACCTACTTCAAAACCCTCTACACCACCTCTACAAGAGGAGAAACCTAATGCTCAGCCTGAACCAGTTGCAGTGCCAGATATGCTCGGGCTAAGTAGAAGAGTGAAGAAGATAGAGGAACAAATACTTGCTAGCTAATGCAGGCGATGTTGTCCTTACTGCAGACAGAGATAGTGCACCTACAAAACAGCCCAGGTACCAGCTTATAACAAGTCAAAACCAGCTCACCATCAAGCAAATTGTATCTAGATAGAGCGAGGAACATGTACAAGCTAAAGGAAAAGAGAAAGAGGAGCTGGAAGAAGTGCAATGATAAGGTGGAAACCGTAGAATTAGATAAGGTTGAACCAGTGGAGGAAGAGAAAACAGAAGTTGCTAATGTAGCTGAGGAGAATGGAATGGAGGAAGATGACGATGACAAGGAATGGGATGCAAAGAGCTAGGATGATGTAAATGTTAATGTTAAGGGTGCATGGGATGGGAGGAGGATTATGAGCCTGAATCTGTCTTAAAGAAGGAAACCTTTCCCTATCTCAACAGTTTTACTACAAGAGTCAGAAATTCTTATTTTATTGTCAAGAGATTCACTACATTTGAAAGTGATTTTGAAAAACTACTAATCTATTTTAAGAAGAACTGCACCAGGTCCTCAATATAATAATAATAATAATAATAATAGAGTAATGTTAATTTGGAAGTGATTTTGAAAAACCGTTAATAATAATAATAGAATAATAATTTCATTTCTGATATAATGTTTCCCACACTTTGGCCATCCCAATCCTGTTGTGATGTATTTTTACCAATAGATAGTCAAATCAAGATCAGAAATGAAACACTTTACTGTTTGAAATAAGGTCTGGAGGAGGAAAATGAAATGGTTCTCAAACCAAGCCTAGTGACAGCATCCTCATCCTGATGACTAGGCTTGCCATAGTGAGTGAGGCATAAAAAATCACATGTTAGAATTCAAGACATTTTGTTTATCCTACCTTGCATCAACTTACAAATCCAAGCCTCAACCAGCTAAAGCTATACACAGAAGGTGCAGCACAGGTGAACGTAAAAATAAAAAGAAACTGAAGAAGACCCACCATGTTTTGAGCAGAGAAGAGGTCATCCAGAAGACTATTACTAGCAGCGGCGGCAGTAAGCTTGGAGCAAGGAGGAGGGGAAGCAAAGACATGCTCTTGCTGGTGATGATACTCACCAAAAACTGTCACATTCCGACAGAAATCCATGGCCAAGAAAGGGAAATTAATGTTTGAAACGACCAAGAAGCACAAGGAGAAAGTGAGAGAGAAAGTGAGGGGAAAGGAAAGAAAGAAAAAGGGAAATGGCGCAGAGCCTCAACAAGAGTAGCCCTTTTATGGCCTGAGTTTTCTGTCGGCATATAAAGCTAAAGAAACAATCAAAGTCACAAACTAGTAGTAGTTTTTTAAAAAGAAAATTAACACAGTAAACTTAAAATTTTAAAAGAATAATACTGCTAAAAAAATGATGAAATATTATACTTTAATCATCTTTAGTTTCTAAACAACCAAAAAATATATGCAAAATATATGCAACATAGAGCATAGATGAGCGTAAACATAAAAAAAAATTGCAGTTTTAAAAAAAAAAACAATTTGATAGTTTCTTTTTCTAGCTTCAGTAACATCATTCCTTCCCAACCACCATATCTCTAAAAAAAATTATACACAGAAGGTGTCTTAATAACTATGACCTATGGCGTTATCTAGTCCTTCACCTAAGCAGTGTTTTCTAGGTCAATGGGATGTTGATAGCGAGACCCTCTTAAGATAAAATTACTCAGTTTCCAAGATGCACCCCCACATACTTAAGGATGGAGACACGCTGCTCCTCTACTACTGATGTCCAAAAGCAAACTTATTCTTTTAAGTTTTTGCAAAGATGGAGACAGAGAGGGGGGGAGATTTAAAAGGAGCCAAGCGAGCGACATTGCTTTAAACGGAGACAGGCTTGTTAAAGGACTGGGTTTTTTCGTTTCGGCGCTAAGAGTTCCTCTACTGCTATTCTCACTCTTGAGAGTATGGAAAGATTGATTACTCGCTGGTTATTGTTGTTGCACTGGCTTTTATTTCAAACTCTACACGTGTAGCGGCCAATCACGTCTGTTCGATGAATGACGTGTTGCTTTATTATCGCGAGCTTCTTTTCCATCCACCCTGACGGTGTACATAATGTGTATTAATGTTTTTCAAAAAAAATTGTCTTCGTGTGAGTTACTCCTACTTTTGCAAAATATTACAGTTGAAAGAAGTCCTCGACCTACTTTTGGTCGGGGTGATCGCATAGTAATAGCAATTATTTTATTTAATAATATATTTTTAAATTTTATTTTTAACAATAACATATCAAAATAATTTAAAAAATTAAAAATTAAATTTTTAAAAACTCCAATAAAATACGAGGCTAAACACCCCTTCATTATATTTTTAGTGTATTAATAAATTCACAATCAAATTTTTTTATTAATTTAAATAAACAAAAGATCATTTAAAAAAATATAATTACATTTTAATATATTAAAACTTCATAAATTTATTAAAATTTCTCACTACACGTGAAAAAATATATTGTAGAAAGAAATATATATAGGTTATTTTTTATGGGAAAATAAAAACCATGTAAACTTGACTTGATTACTTAATAATTTTGTTGGCTAAAAAAAAGATATGATTTAGAATTTATTGATATATTAGGTACCTATTGAGGGGGGGAAAGAAGGAATGAGGAATAGAAACTTAATTAAGATTATCGAATGGGGACTTCTATGAGATTTTCTCAATTTTTTTGAATTCATGTTATCGTTTTTGTTAAAAAAAATTCTTTTTAAATGAATTTCTATTAAAAATTATTGTATTAATACAGGACCCAAATCTATTTTGAGCCCTGCACAGTCAATGACCTACGGCTATCTTTAGTTCTGCAGCATGCGGAGTCTAGGGATAGTTGGGTCTTAGCATGCCCAAGAGCCACATGTGCACTAAGGGTGTGGCCAGCTCCCAGGCAAACAGCCCAAGCGCCACGTGTGTGCTGGGGAGTGCCCAACCAAAGGCAGGAGCACAAGCGCCACGTGGGCGCAGGGGTGTGCCAGCCCTCAGCCAAGAGCCAAGTGCCACGTGTCCCCTCGTGGTTTTTCTTCGATAGTAATAACAATTTTTTAAAATTTATTAATGATGATAATAATAATATTAATAGTAATTTTTAATTTTTACGCTAGACCCATTGATCATGGGTCCTGACAACCAACTCATTTCCCTTAAGTCCAAAGCCATGACCCAAGCACCACTTGTCCCCAACCCAAAAGCAGAACCAAAGCGCCACATGTGCGCTGGGGAGTGTTGAAACCAAATGCAGGAGCCCAAGCGCCACGTGGACGCAGGGGGTGTGCCATGGTTAAAGTATAATATTTCATCAATTTTTTTTTCGAGTAGTATTATTCTTTATCTTTAGGTTCTAAAGAACCAAAAAATATATGCAGCATAGATGAACGTAAAAATAAAAAGAAAAGTTGCAATTTTGAGAAAAAAAAACAATTTGATAGTTTTTTTGTATTCATATGTTATTATGATTAATTTTTGCAGGCCATGGCTATCTACATCAATCTTTTAGGAGGGATGTAGTAAGTTGTAGGACTTTCATTTCTTCTTTTGTTTGTGCATCTTTCCCATGATTTGGTAATAGTTCTCTATAGAGAACTATAGTTGTTCACTCCTCGTACAAGAAGGAGTTTCTTTCTAGAAGAATTTCTTTTTTCTCAAATGCCTCAACCGGAGAAGAAGTCGTTTATGATTGAATCTTATAGGCATTCTTATCATTTGGTAGATCCAAGTCCACAAACTCTCCTTTTCTTTAAGCAATGTGGCGACTCTGGTGATTTGTAAAGAATCACAAGAAGCAGTCATGTATTCTTTATTAATCCTAAGTCTTGCATTTCTCCCTTTTCTTCCTTATGATATCGCTTTTAGCCCTGCTAGTCGAGCGATACTTTTTTCATCCAAAAATGCAAGACTTGGCACTTTCCTTTCTAATTCAGATAATCAGGTTTGTGCTTTGTGCTTAGTTTGATTGATGATGGGAAAAATCTAGATGATTTCACAAGGATTGTTTTAAACAACTGCATCACAAAAAATCAAGTCGCCAAAGGGAAAAATGATGCCTTCAAGGTACTTCTTTGATTTCTGCTATGATATGTTGTTTTCTCTGGATGTATTTGTGCAATATGTATTCCATTAGATATTAATGCGTGCAATGCTTTGTGTGTATTTGATAAAAATTATTATATAACCATTGATTTTGTAAAGTTTACACAAGCATCTACTGGAGGAACTTGAACAGACTTTTCCAGACGAAGTTGAATCATGCAGGGAGATCCGTGCATTGTCAGTTGCTATAAGTTATATTTATGACATTGTTGGATGGATTTCTCAGCAATGCAAATCTTTCAAGCATGAGATTTATTATGATGGGGAACAAAGAATCCTTAATATTAACCTACCAAACCGAGCCAAAACAGGAAAAAAAAACCATGCCAAACCAAAAATAAACCAAGCCAAACTGGTTGGAACATGTTTTGTCCAAAAAACCCGAACCAAAACCGGTCGGTTTGAACCGGTTTCGAGTTTTTTTTTAAATTTCAGTTTGGTTACTTTTGTTGTGTCATTTATACCGACAGAATTACCGTCGGTAAAATCTATTTATAAACTCGTTGGTAAACTCAATTGCACTGTTAATTATTGTTCTTCATAAATAAAATCACCGACGGATTGAAAAATCATCACTGTTATTTGACAAGTTTCTGCAAATTTTTTATTAAATTAAAATTTTAAATTAAATATTAGAGACAAAATCACTAATAAATTGAAAAGTCATCATTAAATTAAGGTTAGATAATGAAAAAAAGTTTAGTAAATTTTTTACATTTCCTTTATTAGTAAGTGCTTTATACAATTTTTTTTTGTTATAAATTAGAAAATGTAAGCTTTTGATGTGTGTTTAATATTGGCCCATAAGAGAAAAGGAAAAAAAATATATATATATATAATCATGATCAGATCCAAATTAAGTCCGTCCATTTTATATTATTAGAAAAATATTAGTTTTTATTATCAAAACAATTTTGTCATCTTTCTTCTTATATAAAGTAGTTAATTATTATCCAAATTAAGGACGTTCATTCTATGTTATTAGAAAATACTAGTTTTAAATTTTCTATCATCTTTGTTATATAAATTAATAAATTATTATCTTAATATATCAACAAACTCAAAAGGACAAACCTTAAAAATGACCTTCAACTATATAAATAGTCCATCTCGATTTTGTCATCCAAAAAGTTGCATGAATTTTGACTTGAGTTTCAAAAGTTTTCAATTAAATAATATTTGTCTATCCTTATGTGACTGAATTCTATCCAAATTTTCATTTACACACACAAATGACCTAGGAACCAAATACTTTTTGTAAAGGAATGCTCAAAATTATAAGGATTGCATTCAGTTAAATAATATTTTCTATCCATGCGCGACTGTTTAGCCTTGAAAAAAAAATTATTAATGTGTTATCAATTTTTTGTACTATTCTGCATATTTTATTTTGGTATTCATATGTTATTATGATTAATTATTCATGGAAACTTAAAAACCATGGACATATATCTTCAATACTGAAATATCTAGAATAAATCAAAACAGGTTAGGATTGAGAGATAGAGAGAGCTGGATTGGGTTAATCTAATATTATATACCTACAAACTATTAGCAATCTAGATTCAGACAGGTGACGAATGCCACAACTAAGAAAAATGTTTAATATTATGCCAAATTTAAGAATCTCGGGTCCCATGTGAAGAAATAAAAACAAAAACAAAAACAAATAGTAAAAAACACTTTTTTGTAAGTAATTAAATCAGAATAATTTATGTAAGTAAGGATTGCAAAAGATCTCTGAAAAATTCAATCACTGCTCAAAAGATAATTTAAGAATCTCGGATTTGCATTGATGAGAAATCCATCCAACAAAGTCATAAATATAACTTACAGCAGCTGACATTGCATATATCTCCCTGCATGATTCAACTTCTTCTAGAAAAGTCTGTTCAAGTTCCTCCAGTAGATGCTTGCGTAAACTCTATAAAATCAATGGTTATACAATGAATTTTATCAAATGCACACAAAGCAAATTGCACGCATGAATATCTAATAGAATACATATTGCACAAATACATCCAGAGAAAACAACATATCATAGAAAACAACATAATCAAAGAAGTACCATGAAAGCATCAGTTTTCCCTTAGGTGACTTGAATGTTGCACCTTTCAGACAATTTAACCATATTGTCCAGCTCGGTAACAAGACCATTGCTGCAAAATCACACCATTATATCATAACACAATGCATCGAGTAACAAACCAAAACAAAGGATTGATAGAAAAGTACAGTATCTGTAAAAGAGGAGGCTGTGAAGTAGTGTTGAATGAAGAGACTGTTAGGTAAAGCTGATGGAGTTGACCAAGAGTCTTCTGTATGGAATCAATAACTTGGTTCAAATTCTACTTCTACTGCTGCTGTATCATTCAATGGAGCGGCCAACATTCCATTACCTCCACTTCCCAACACTGTATTCTGCGACGAATCCATTTTGAACAATGCGCCTGTCCAAAGAAAAACAATAAATAGGCCATTGTAAAGAAATTGACAAAATTAAGCAAACAAATGATCAACCACGGCATATACAGAATATAGGGTCCCCTCAAATTTTGTCAAAGCTTCGGAATTCATCCGACAGCCTTAAATTAAAGTTTCGAGCTTTACAAATGAAACAAATCAATGAAAACATACATTTATGTTCAGAACATTAAACAAACACTAACGTTTTCCAAATGCATCCAAAATCCTAAAACTGAAAACCCACCAAAAAAAACTGATAATCTAGCTCCATAATTCCATTACTATATTACAGTTAGCAAGAACCAGATCATAAAATTTAACAAATAAAAATAAAAAACAGTATAGTGAAAATTAATGAGTTCTACATGAACCCTGATTGTAAAAGCAAACAAATGACCAAAAACTTAACTTTAAAAAAATAAAACTAGGATTGCTTTACCTGTTGAAATTGGTAAGGGATCTTTGTTGCTTTTGGGTGTTCAGCAGGTAGAGCGATCTCTGTCGAGAAGGAAACAAAAGTTAGTTATTCTACTCACATGCCGTTTACATTTTATCTTACATTGAACCACACGTTGCTCATATGACTGGGTTTTGGGCAAACCTCTTATAAGTCCCTACCCTTTGAGGTAAATCTTGATTAGCTCTCCATCCTAATTTTCATCTCAATTAGGTCCCTAATGTATGCATGAATTTTTAATCAGATACTTCTTTCGCTTTTAGTCAACAAATGAGTGATCACATGAAGTTTACATAACTTTTCCATAAAACAACTAGTGGATTTTTATTAAGGGACTTCATTATAAACATTGAAAGAGTTGCAAAATCTCGATGATATAATTTTATTTTTAATAAATCTATGTAAGTTATAGGCTCAAGACACTTAAGAGGTGTTTATAGCCATTAATAAAATGGCTAAATAAGATGAGAAAGAAGAGCAATAAATATAGTATCAGATACTTTACAAATAAAACATGAATCAAACAAAATTTAAAAAACTTCTATATTAAACCATGAGCATAATCAAGAGTATAAAATTAAAAAAACTAAATTCATTCAAATGATTTGCGACATCACTCATCTTCTTATAAAAATATGTGTAAAGTTTATAAAAAAAATAATATTGCAAACATTTAAAATGTAATTAAAATCACCTTGTAAGCAAGTCTCATGATATTGTTTTTCCTTAATTCAAGTAAGTAATGACATTAAATATTCCACAATTCAACCTTTATAAGATGTATAGAAATAATTAATATTTAATTGAAGAGCTTTTCAAATTGTCAAAACATCAATCACATTAGATTTCTTTATACATATAAAACAAAACAAGACACATAAGCATAGTTTTTAGAAATCTGCAGCCATTTGAACCAGCGAAACCAATCCAAACTCATTCATTCCTTCCAGGCCCTGAAATTTACCCACATAAATTCCCACCAATTAATATCATTCTCCCCTTTACAAGCTAAACTTGGCAATATCTAACACAAAAGAAATAGCCTTATCAAGTTTTACCATCTTGGAGACAGATTTAGAGATAGTTATGGCAGCTTTGGCCCTGACTCTGGGGTTGGAATGGCTAACATAAGGCCGTAGCTTATTGAGCAAAGGGAGAGGAGTCACGGATTTCACCATTGCATTCAGTGCTCTATCTGCTTCTTCACACACAAACCTTTTGTCTTGAGAAGCTTTCAGTAGTAGTTGCAACAACTGTGCAACCACATTAAAATTCAAGCACATTAACCATAATTCTAAACAGAACCCTCATGAACATAATAAAATTAAAATGCAAATTAGGCAACAAATTACGAATCGAAGAACAAAAGGTCCCCAGTCCTCACCAAGTTATCAAATGCATTAATAGTAGAGTCAAGCAACTGGTCACCAAAGACCTTGAAAATATCAGATGAAGCCATGATAGATGTCTTGCACAAAGCACTTCTTGGATTCTTCATAGCTTTCACCGCTACTAACATTACCTTCCCCCCATAATAACATATTTAGCCACAACCCCATTATCAGAACACTTGAAAAACTGTCAAATATGCCAAAAAGATTCAAAAAAAAAAACAATAATGATACATACAAGATTGGCAGCAAGAGCAACGAATGATAGAGTGCAAATCTCCTAACATCATTCAATGACTCGCAAACCTTTGTCCAATCCTTTGAATCTAACTCTTCTACTAAACCCTGAAAAAAATAAAGCAAACACAAAAAAAAACCCAAATTTATTGATACACACACAAACAAAAACCCTCAAAGTCTAAAGTAAAATGGCATCTGGGTTTGGTCTAAAATTAAAGAAAAGATCCAAAAAACATTTACATTGATCTTGGATTCAGGATCTGAAATGGGTTCAAGATTCTCAGAAGAGATGTAATCAATAATCGGATCTGCAGAAGGAGGCAATGATTCAGCTGTCTTGTTTTCTTCATTTACACCCAATTTGATAGTTTCTGGTGGCAGTAGAAGAGCGTTGTCAATGGGTTTCGGTGATATTTTTGACCAAGTATGACTGTGAAAGAGAAACTGATATTTGCAATGAAGGAAGAAGGGGTTATTTGTTTATTTAAATGTGAGTATGATTGTGAGTGAGACTAAACAATGGCGCAGTACGGATCTATCCCGCTTTGTATTCTTCTCGCATGAATTTCATTGTAATTCTATAGAAGCATTGTTCTCACTGGTGATGAGAACCATTCTTGAATAATGGTTGCTGGGAAGGGGGAAAGGCGAAAGGGGAAGGCAGGGAAGGGAAGGCTTTGGGGGGGGGGGGGGGGGGGTGGATTTAGGGTTCTGGAAGGGGAAAAGGGAAAGGCTTGGGGGCGGCGGGGGCTGTAAAGTGGTAAAGTGATTTAGGGTTAGAGATGGTTATTTTTATATTTTGTTTTTAAACTGGTTTGGTTTGGTTTAATTCGATTGATTTAAGTTTTTAAATTGAAATCGAACCAGATTGGATAGTTTTTTTAGTTTTTAATCAGTTTTTTCAATTTTTTTATTAATTCAGTTATTTTTATTAATTTTATTTTTAATTTTTTCAATTTAATCGATTGATAAATTATTTTAAATATTTTTAAATACCTGAGTAATAGAAAACCTCTCATTTCTAACTCTTTTAATATCTATAATACTAATTATGTGTTTAGTAATATGGTATAAAATTCTTTTTAAACATGCTTTTTAATTTAAAATATATTAAAAATATATTATTTTTAAAAAAATCAAATAATTTTTATATCATTACAACAAAATTATTTAAAAAATATTAATTTAAAATTTATCAAACAAAAAACCATTATAAAAAACAAGAATTACTACTAGAAGCGCGTGAGCTGTGCACGAGTCCTTGCCGGCGTATCGTTTTGTTGGATTTGTTTAGACGGTATCAGGAAACCATGTGGTTCCTGTTATTATAAAAAAGGTCAATATCCATTCATAACCCAATGGCAATTTGTCATATAGAATTTAATTTTCTTCTGTTTTAATTTCTTGAACTCTGGACTACTTTTTTTTAAAAAAAAAATCAAACATTGATTTATTTTTTATTATCTTACATCTCTTACTTTGGACCATAAGTATAATATTATTTAGTTTTTTTATAATATAATTAACTTTAAATGTTGATTTGATTTATAACATATCCACATTTATTTTTAAATTCTTCAAGTTCTATCAAATATTCTATCCCCCGGCATTTTTTACATCTTTAGACTGTGTTTGTTTCCTGAAAAGTGGTTTTTAGGAAACTATTTTCCTAACTTTCTTGTGTTTGTTTGCCATTAGAAAAGTTGGTCAACGGAAAACACTTTTCAGTCAAAAAAAATTTTGATTTGGTTTCCAGGAAAGTGTTTTCCTGGAAAATATGGGCGAAAAACACTTTCCGGAAGTTGTGAAAAATTTAGAAATGTCATATTATTTGCTGATTATATCAAATTTGATCCTCAAACTTTTAATTGCTATATATATTTTGTTTTGAATATTTATTTTTCAATTTCATCTCTTAAAATTTAATTTTTATATTAATTTTGGTCCTCATTTTTATAATTGTTATTTGCTTTTCCCTTATCATTTTTTTTATTTAAATTTTTTATCTATCAAATTTGGTCCTTATTTTTTTTATTGTTACTTATTTTATTTGAAATAATTTGTGAAATGTTAATTATTATTATTTTAATTTCTTCATCTTTCATTTGTTTTTATTTTTTAGATTTGATTTCTATTATTTTGATTATTATTTATTTTATTTAAAATAATTTATAAAATTATTATTTTTTTCAATTTCATTCTCATTCAACTTTTTAATTTATAAAATTTCTTCTTTATTATTTTAATAAACTTAAAAAAAATAAAAATATTAATAAGTTATTTTATCTTCATGCAACCCTGTTGACATGCATGCCTAGCAGCAATTTCATAATCAACTCATGATTCTTCACGTGTTTAATAAAATTAATTAATTGCTAATAAATATTCTATCCTGTGGCATTTTTTACATCTTTAATACTTTACTTTTAAACCCTATTCCCTTAGTATTTTATCTCTAGATTTTTAATTGCTAATAAATATTAAAATTAAAAAAAAAAAACAAAAACTAAATCCAGGATCTGAGAGATAAATATAGGTTAAGAGATGAACAATTCTATTCTATTTATTTAGTTACATGTCAATATCTTTTTTAAAAAGTAATAATTATAATTCTATTGAAACAAAATCATTTGCCAGCATAATTCCTTTTTTTTTCTATTAAGCTTTTTTACAAAAAAAATATATATAATTTTTTCTCTCTACAATCTTAATTAAACAAAAATAAAAACAACTAGAGCAATCATCAAAGAAATTTAGAGAATTTGAAACAAGGATAACAAAGTCATCTTTCAAATTAAAACCCCCATCATTTTATTAACATGCTGCTTTTTCTCCGAGAATTCTTTGACCAAAATATATGTTTTTTCTAGACAACATCTCATAATAAATATAAAAGCAAGTTTAAATTAAAAAATATAACATTATGATAATTTTTATTAATATATTCAAAATACAAGAGAATAGACAACTCGCGAGTTGTTGTGAGAAACATTTTGATAGTTTTATTAAATTTGATTGAGGCTAGGCAAAGATTGAGTTCCAAACTGAATCGGATTATAGTTAACTTGATATCATCTAAATATGACTCAATTAAGACCCGGTTTGGTTTTAAAGAAAATTTTAAGGCAACATTATATATATATTGAGATGATGGTGCTTTAAATTGACTCGGATCAACCCACAAACTACCAATCCAAGTTATAGACCAGGTTAGATTTAATAATATTTTTTATCCAATAATACAATAATAAAAATTAATATGCATAAAAAAGACACCAAATAAATTTAAAAAAAAAACAATTAGAAAAGGTGGTATAAAAAAAGTGCTTGCTAATATTATAAAAGAATTATATAACCTCGTTCAAAAACAAAATAAAAACTTAATGGTGTTTAATCAAATAATATCATAAGAATTCAAATTATTTTATCCCAATGAATTTGTAATTAAAATGGAAAGAAAGCAATAAAGGTAAAAAGGTGGGAAGGTGCCTAGAGGTGAGCTAGCACGCTAACCATTTATATATATATATATATATATATATATATATATATAATAGCCGAACTACGAGTGGTACACCCATTTTATTTTTATATGAAAAAAGTAAGGTGACATGTTTCCTAGTCAAGCTTCTGTCATATTTAGAGGTCTAAAAATCAGGTCTTGCCTCTTGGTTTCTAAAAAACCACTTTTAACTATTTTTTCATCTTAAAACACAAAAAAACACCTCTATATACCCCAATAAACTTATATCTAGCCCTCAAAATAACATTTAATTGGTTAAAAAAAAATTAATCTAAAATAAAAACAAATCTCGAGCCCCGATCTGTTTTTGTAGATGATATTAAAAAACACCTAAATGAATCTTTTCTTATTAAATAGAACTTATTGCGATGCAGATAAAAAGCATAACAAAACAACAACTAGGATAAAAGACAAAAAATAGACTGAAATAGAGTTAAAAACATAAAAAAAAACCTTAAAACCTTATTTTATTGCTAAAATATTACTCTGACCAAGTTTGCTTTCTAAAAAAGTTTACAATACCTTTTATAGGCTAGAAAAAAAGACCTAAACTAGAAAACAAAATAAGAATTCTAAAACATAAAGGAGGATAACATAAAATCAAAAAATAAACAATAAATCTAGGAAAATCAATGAAAAATAACAAAATTGATCCAAACATGATTTTCTAAGATTACTTTTAGGAGATTCAACGGGTTGCTAATTAACAAAATCAATTTTATAAGAAAATGGTCTGCAGAATCGTCTAATTAAATTTAAGTCTGATCCAATAATTAGATTTTTTGTTATAGCATTTTTAAACCATTATTTTAGTTCATCACACTTTAGTATGAATTTGTCTCATTCATACATAAAAATATTTATTATGTCATGCACATAGCTTGTTTGAAGTATATTCTTATATGACTGCTCAAACCTCTAGTCTCTATAAACTCAACAACATCATATTGATGTCAAGATTTTTTTTTAGTTACCAAAATATTAACATCAATTTTCAATATATCAAATGCTGAAAGATAAAATTGAAATAAATAAATTTTAAAAAAAGATACAAAAAAGAATCAACTTATGTTAACTTTTGAAATCAATAACTTTGGTCATGAACCTGAAATTAATCTCATAAAAGGTAAATCGTAAAAAAAAACAAAGAAAAACTCTAAAAAATAATTAAAAAAATAAAAACATCAGCTTAAAAATAGAGGAGAGGGGAGAAAACACAGGCAAGCCCCCTAAACCTGATCTGATCCCTAAAGTTCACAACTCGTGAAATCCTTAACTCAAGTTCAATTAAAAAGCTTAATTTTTAATTATTTTAATATTGAAGAATGAAATTATGTAAAAAATATCAATTTAAAAATTTGTCAAAGCAAAAAAGATAGTAATAAAATGAATGGGGATCGAATTTGAAAGGAAAAAAAAAACCAAGGAGGATGAAATTGTAAAAAAAAAACAAATCTAAAAAATGATCCCAAACAAAACAATTATCAATAAAAAGAATGATGATGAAATTTGAAAGAATAAAAAATAAAAATGGGATGAAATTGAAAAATATTTATAATTTTATAAAATTTTCAAAATAAAAAAATAACAACTAAAAGAACAAGAACTAAACGTGAAGGAAAAAATAATTGAAGGGGTTGATTTGGAATTTTGAAGGGGAATTCAAGAAGGAGAGAAGAAAAAGAAAAAAAATGATGTTGGCGCACACATCAATTCATTATTGATGGGGAGTCGAGATTTTCAAATACCGTTATGGAAGGCGGCGTTTGATAAATGAATGGCCCTTGCACTCGCCGTCCACTTGTTGGCATATATTAATGTTTTTTCGATAATTTTTATTATATATTCAAAAACAATAATACCCTTAAAATAACCTTCACATTAACAATAAAACTAATATAAAATGATAAAAAAAATCTTGCGAGAGAATAATATTGATTTTATCTTTAAGAGGAACAAAGTAATTTTATTATTTTGAAAAAATTAAAAAAACCATAACACTCCTTTACTTAAAGACACTCTAATTTTTAATTCTAAGTTTAAATTAGTTATATCGTCGTACAAAGAACAACCTAACACTATATGATAAAAAAAAACTACCTTGCTCCATTCAAAGATCTTTTTGGTCGGGAGTAATATCATCAAATTACTATTCTGATAAATAGTAATTTGTCTTTATAATCTAGTAAAATTTTAAATAATGTTTTTTTATATATAATAATTTAATTTTAATTTAATCTAATCTAATCTCATCTCATCTCATCAAATCATCACTACCATTCCTGCTCGGTGATGCCCCATCCACTCTAAAATTACCACTCTGTGGGTAAATCAAGCCAATTGACATTACCTCCACGACCTTGCTTGCCCAGCCACCAGGCTTATGAATAGCATCACCAGGCTTTATGTTAGATTCACATTCAAAGAAGTTACAAGTACCACCTAAGTATTTTTCTAGGCATATAAGATAATGTTTCCTAGTTTGAATCAAAGGAGAAGTATTTCTTCTTGCCTAAATTTCAAGTAAGAAGAAGTCCAGTAATGTCATAGTCTGCAGTCTTGTCTACTGTTTTGAATGGGGAATTGAGTCAGCTTTGTATAAATACCATGTAAAAAAAGCAAATGAGGGAAGATCAACAGCAACCACATCACCTGAACAGTAATCTTCGAATCATGTAAATATACATGCATGCAATTGAAGTTCTGATTAGTTAAAACAATCCTAGTTCTAACACCCTTGCTGATATAGTTTAACATAAAATCTAACGAGAACTAGATGTAATTTTGACAACAGACTGAGCATGAATAGGTGGCAAACTGGATTGGCAAAAGTTTTGCCATTCCTCCTGCTTCTGCTCTTCATTTCCTGTATATGCTTCATATATAGAAATCACAGTTCTCCTTGCCGCCTCTCTTGCCTCTGGCAGCCTATCATTCAACAGATCTGCAGCCACTTGAACCAAAGAAACCAAACCAAACTCATTCATTCCTTCCAACTCCTGAAAAATTCATCCCACACAAAACCCAACTAGTCAGTACAATTCAACAAACGGGCTAAAAAAACTGGCAATGTCAACTCAAACGATGCTACTTTATGGAGGTTTTACCATCTTAGACACAAAGTTGGAGATGGATATAGCAGCTTTGGCCCTGATTCTAAGGTTGACATGGCTAACATATAGCTTAAGCTTATTAAGCAAAGGCAGAGGAGTCATGGATTTCACCAATGCATTCAAAGCCCTATCAGCTTCTTCACACACAAACTTTTTGTCTTGAGAAGCTTTAAGCAGCAGCTGCAATAGCTGTCCACCCACAACACAAGCCAAAATCAGTAACTTTTAACAAACCCACATGAAAAGGTAATGAAACCAAACTGTAATCTATTAAAAAAATGGGGAGAAACATAGAAGAGAAGAAATAGTCCTCACCAAACTATCAAATGCATCGCTAGTAGAGTCAAGTAATTGGTCACCAAAGGCATAAACAATATCAGATGAAGCCATAATAGAGGTCTTGATCAAAGCACTTCTCGGGTTCTTCATAGCTTTTACCACCACTGACATTACCTTTTCCCTAATGCACAAATCACATGCATGTTTAGGGTTACCAATTACCAACACATACCACATCAGCAGCCTAATGATATCATACTCAAGTTCAAAATCACAAGCAAAAATCACTTACAAGAATGGTAACAGGAGGGAGGAATGATACAGTGCAAAACGCCTAGCATTATTCAGTGACTCACAAACTTTAGTCCAATCCTTTGAATCTAACATTTCAATCAAACCCTGAAAAAATTCAAATGATATAAAATCTGGGTTTGCTCTAAAAAATTGAAATTTAACCGAGAATTGAATCTTTTTATGAAAAATCGGTAAACAAAAAAAAAAACCCACCTGAGAAATGTTTTTTTTTTTAAATCCGGGTTTTTCTCTGAAAACTTGAAATTTAACCAAAAATTGAATCATTTTATGAAAAATCAGAAAACAAAAAAGACCCACTCATAAGAAAGAGAAAAAGAGACTTACTTGGATCTTGGATTCAGGATCAGAAATGGGTTTGAGATCATCAGAAGAGATATAATCAATAGTGGAATCTGTGGATGGGGGCAAAGGAGCCTTGTTTTCATCATTTACACCAACCTCTGATTGCTTTTGAACTGGAACAGAAACTACTTTCACATGTTTTTTGGGTCTCTCTGGTGCTATTGGAAGTGAATTATCAATGGGTCTCAGTGCCATTTTTTCAAAAGAAAGGGCAAAATAAATGAGGAAGGAGAGAAAATATGATTTTCATTAATTCATTGGGCCTAAGGGTTATTTATTTGTGAGATTGGGAATGCAATAAAGGAGCATTTGTGCGCATCTCCTTTCTGTTCTTTTCAAAATTTTAAATTTTTTAGGCAAAGTTGAAAAGAGCCGTTGGGCTTTTTCTTTGGTGTAACGGTCACATTTTCTGCAGTGGGATAGGATTCTCTATGATTGGTGATGTTTTTGCTAGGTCTTTACGGTCGCTGTTTTGCTTGACCAAGGAATCTTGCCGTTGCAGAACGGTTAAAGATTTGAAAATTGGGGCAATTGATAAGAATAAATAATGGATTAATAATTTTCATGGGCAGGTGCTACTATTGTTATAAAACCGACCCTACGGGTCAACCCAATGATATGTAGATTTGAGATTAGAGCTTGTGTGTTTTTGCGTTTTAAAAGTGTTTTTGAGAAAAATATTTTTTTTATTTGCTTCAAATTAATATTTTTTGGTGTTTTCAGATAATTTTGATGTGCTGATGTCATAAATTATTTTTTAAAAATAAAAAAAATGTTATTTTGATGCATTTTCTAGCAAAAAACACTTTGAAAAACAATCGCTGCCACACTCTCAAACATCCCCTAACTTAAGCTAAGTTTTATGTTAAATTGAGTTGGAAGCTAACCTTGTCTGCCTAGTTGACTTATTATCCCAATCGGGTTGACTCAGGTCACAAATTGACCGATTAACCCGAGTTGACTCTATTTATTTATTTTAATTAATTTTTTTTCAATTTCACCCTCCCACATCTCAATTTTTTTTTTAATGAAAATTGAGCTTTATAATTTTTTTTAATTTTTTATAGAGTTATTCTGGTCTCATAACCTAGGTGACGGGTTTATCAAGTTAGTTTGGGATTACTTAAGTTATTTTGTTTTTTGTACTTTTTTTAAGTTGATTTTTCTCGATTTTATCCTTTAACATTGAGTTGTTTGAAAACTAGGCTTCATAATTTTTTTATTTCCTTTCTATTAGGTTATTTCGATCTTATGATCTAGGTAACAGGTTTGACATATTAACCCGGGTTGACTCAAATAGTTTTTTTTTGTTTTTATTTAAATTTAATATTTTTTTAAAAAAATTTCATCACCATTAGATTAATTAGAAATTGACTTTCATAATTTATTTTGATTAGTTTTCTATAGGCTTATCATAGTCTCATGACCCAAGTTATAACCTTGATAAGTTAATTTGAATCAATTCAATATATCATCGTCTCAATATTTAAAAAAAAAAAGTCATCCAATACATTGCCTATTAATATTTAAAAAAAAATGTTATTTAATGTGCATGATATTTTGAATTCATGATTAATTTTTTTATTAGAAAATACTTGAATATTTTCTTTTACATAAAAATAAAATTCATCCAACTCGCGCTAATGATCTAGTTGAAACATGTTGCCTTATAGGATTGAAAAAAAATCTCATGACGATACGAGAAACATCCCTGTGAGTGGTCATATGGTGCCTAGAAAGGAGACTCAAGTAATTTACTCCAGTAATCGGTTAATGAGAAAACTATGCATTCTGCTTGTACTCTTCGTTGTAGACACAAATTGATATGTAGATGTTGAAAATTAAACTTGATTTTTGGTTTTTCTGAAGAATAGAGTAATCAGTCCACTGGTTTAGTCGGCATAATACATTTCCAGTTCAACTTATGATTTCCTCGCATTAGTTTAATTTCTTGATTGTCTAGGACTTTATACCTATAAAAAGACTTGTAATTCAACATTATTTCCAGTACAAAAGGAGAGAGAATAGCTAAGAGAGATTAAAGAAAAACACTTAATAAAAATATATCTTCCTCTCAATCTTCTTTTTGTTCTTGAGTTTTTAACTTTAGATTACTGCTTTTTGATCTTATATCACAACTATCTTTCTTCCAATAAGTAGTATCAGAGCTTGTTTTGATTATTTATCATGGCCAGTCCAAACTTCCCACTTCAATATCCTCATTTGATAAAGGACAACTACGAAACTTGGTGTATTAGAGTAAAAGCTTGGCTAGGTTCCCAAGACGTGTGGGAAATGGTTAAGAAAGGCTTTGAGGAGCCTATAGAAGAAGCAACATTGATTTCAACCCAAAAGAAGGTCGTGCAAAAAGCATGAAGAAAGGATCAATAAGCACTCACAATCATCCATAAATGTTTAGATGATGTCACTTTTGAGTTAGTGGCAAACACAACCACCGCCAAGCAAGTATGAAAAGTTTTACAATAATTAAACCAAAGAGCTAACAATATGAGACAGGTATGTCTATAAAAGTTATGTTGTGACTTTGAAAAATTACATATGCTTGAATCGAAGAATATTTCAAAATAGTTTGCAAGAGTATTGGTCATATACAATTAAATAAGGAGATATGAGGAGGAGATAAAGATAATTATGTGGTAGAGAAGATCCTATGCTCGTTGCAAAAGAACCATTATTTGGTGATCATGATACAAGAGTCACAAAATATGGATGTTCTTTCAATAAAAGGTCTCATAGGAAAATTACAAGTCCATGAGGAAATAGTTAAAAAAATTCAAGAAGATATGGGTGCACAAGAACTTTTTTCAAAGCAAGAAGGTTCTGAATATTTCCATGGGGGTAGAGGAAGTGGATAAAGTAGAGGAAGAGGCAGATTTGAAAGAGGTCATGACAACCTTAATAGGTCAACCAGTCGACCGTATGAAGCAAACCGGTTGATTGATTACACTAACAGTGACAATTCAAAATCCAGGTTTGACAAAATAAAGGTTAAATGCTATAATTGTCAAAAGATAGGTGATCATGCCGGGATTGCTGAATCCAACCAGAAAAGTTGAGGAGAATGTCAATCTTGTTATAGAAAAGGAGAAATAAACCACCCTATTACTAGTTCATGATGCACAAATGCAAGCCAACAAGAACATGTGGTATCTAGATAATGATGCCAACTATCATATATATGGAGATATAGATAAGTTTAGGGAGCTTGATGAATCAATTAAAGGTAATGTCACCTTTGTAGATCATTTAAAAGTTTCCATCAAAGAAAAATGCACAATTCTCATAAAATTAAAAAATAAAAGTTATCAATTTATTGGTGATATCTATTATATCCCTACTATAAAAAAAATAATATATTGAGTTTGAGATAATTGTTGGAGAAGGGTTATGAGATTAAGATGAAAGATCTTATCTTAACATTACTTAATACTCATGAAGCTATGATTACAAAGATAACCATGACAAAAAAACATAATGTTTTTGCTAAACATAGATACAGATATGCCGAAATGCTTAAAGGCATGTGTGAAAGATTAGACTTGACTTTGACATATGAGACTTGGGCATGTAAACTTTGATAGCTTGAAGAAGATGGCACAAAAAGGAGATGTTGAAGGGTTTATTATCCATTATACATCCAAATCAATTGTGTGAAGGATGTTTAGTAGGCAAGCAATTCCACAAGAGCTTTTTAAAGGAGTCTACATCTAGAGTAAGTCAACATTTTCAAGAGATACATGTAGATGTTTTTGGTCCTATCAAACCATGTTTGTTTGGTAAAAATCTGTATTTTATACTTTTTATTGATGATTATAGTAGAAAAACTTAGGTATACTTTTTAAAAGAAAAGTCTAATGTGTTTAGTTGTTTTAAGAAGTTTAAGGCATTAGTTGAAAAAGAAAATGATTATTTTATAAAATCATTTAGGATGGATAAGGGATGAATTTTTTTTCTAATGATTTTTTTGAAGATCATGGTATAAAGAGACTTTTAACAGTGCCTAAATCCCCACAACAAAACAGGATGATGAAGAGAAAGAATAGAAGCATCCTTAATATGGCAAGAAGCATGCTCAAAACCAAGAAGATGACTAAAGAGTTTTTGACCGAAGCTGTAGGTTGTGTTATCTATTTGTCAAATATGTGTTTTGCCAAGAGGTATGGAATAGAAGAAAGCCAAGTGTTACTAAGCATTGGCTATGTGCATCTAAATGATCAAGTAAGGACTAAGCTAGATGACAAGAGCAAAATGATGATCTTTGTGGGCTATGACCAAATGTCCAAAGGATATAGCTCTACAACCCCAATGAAGGAAAGATAATGATTAGTAGAGATGTTGAGTTTAATGAAGGAGCATGTGATTGGAAGGTAAGTGATGGTGATAAATATAATTTTCTACCGGTTCTTGATGAAAGGGAGAAGAGCTATGAAGATCATAAGAAACAAGCCACAACTTCATAATCACCAATGATGTCATCTTCACCTTTATCTTTAACTTTTAGTGGAAGTTTAAGTTATGGCAATCCATCAAGTCCACCGAGAAGGATGAAGAGTCTTAATAAGCTATATAAGGTAACTACTCTTATTGATGATTATGTAATGCTATATTGTCACTTTGCTATATATGATCCTATAATGTTTGAAGAAGCAATAAATGATGAAAAATGGAGAATTGCTATGGATGAAAAGATTGCATCAATGGAGAAGAATGACACATGGAAATTGGTTCCAAGACCAAGTGGAAAGAAGCCAATAGGTGTCAAGTGGATCTACAAAGAAAAGAAGAATGCAAAAGGATAGGTGGAGAGATATGAGGCAAGGTTAGTGACAAAATGTTATAGTCAATAACATGAGATTGACTATGATAAGGTTTTTGCTCCTATTGCTAGATTGGAGACCCTTCGATTAATCATTGTCACAACTACTCAACATTGATGAAGAATCTATCAAATGGATGCCATGCAATTAAAATATATTAAAATGTATGATGTCAATTGTAGGCATTAAATGTTTGCGGATCTGCAAGACAATGAAATATTAAAATCTATTATCATGTATGATGTTAGTTGTACGCATCAAATGTTTAGCTTCGACATCTAATACCTACTTCATCTAGGTTTGATCTAATCTGTCACTGTCTTTTGGAATTTGTTTATTGATTAAAATTTGGAAACCTTTAACTGGAGAATAAGGCAACCAATATTATGACTTTTCTCATCATCTGCTGAAATATTATCCTAAGTTGCTTCCCATCCCCATAAAACCCTTCAATTTTTACCAAACCATGTTAAGTTCTTATATGTAGCAACATGCAAATGCTTCTGAGCCAGAGAGTGCATAAAATTAGTGTTGATACATTTAAAATGACCTGTCGAATAAGTATGGCATGTACTTGTAGACAACCATTTAGGATTTCATATTAGCATCACACTTATTTTGCACTTTATATCTTTAATACCTGATGGTATACTCTACTATGTAGTTTTACACTCCAAATATTAAGGTCAATATCTAAACCCTAATATAAAATGAACAAAATGATTGGTGAAGAGTTTTTGATATTTTAGCTAAATCTTAACAGATAATCATAAATTAGTTACGATATCCATTTTTGCATTTTAAAACATGAGAAAAATGCATTTTTGTTTTTTTTTATAAAAAAGTATGCTTGGAAAAATTTTAGGATTCTTCTGTATGTATGAAAACAAAATATTTTTTATTTTTCAAAAGAGGAAATTAATTTTAAAAAAATTGAGATTTTTTTATTTTTTATTTTTTTTGTTAGGAAAGTTTCGAAGAAAACCATATAGTCCAGTATTATGTAAAATTGATTAGAAAACATGCGAGAAAATCATAAATATTTTGAAATGACCCTTGGAATGTTTTTGGAATTTTTCCTTTTTTTTATTTTTTTTATTGGGTCGGACCCGACCCAGCCATCTGGGTTGGGCCGAAACAAGTCCTACCCGACCTAGTCGGGGTGGGCCGACTGCGACCCAACATACCCTTCTTTTTTTTAGATGGGTTGGACTTGGCCCACCCATCTAGGCTGGGCCTAAATGGGTCTAGCCTCAGCCCAACAATCATGTTAATTAATTATGTTGCATATAGAACAAATTCTTGTTCTGCATGCTGCAACCTTGCAACAAGAAAAGGGAAAGGAAGAAGTTTACCTGGTGCAGGGGGCGGTGTGGCTGGCGTCATTGGGAGGTCAATGTGAGGCTAGTGGTGGTGCTGATGGAGGAATTGATGGCCAGAGTTGGTTGTGGGAGGAAGAAGAAACTTTCAGCTAAGAGGAAGAAGGAGAAGTTGGCGTGGTGGTTCTTGTCATCGACAAGGGGATAGGTTGGTGGAGGAGGCTGAGTCACCGTCAGTCACGGCATGAGACTTTTTGTTAAATAAAAAAACAGACTTTTACAACTTTGATTGTACTTTATATGGTCTTCGGGTTTAGTCTTGTGTTAAACTTATACCATCATAGTTATAAAATCTAGACTAGCTCGATGAGTTAATCTAGAACCTGACTAATTGAGGCTTGGATCAATCCGTGTTGAAGAAAAAATAGAATAAGAAAAAAAACTTGTCTTATCATGTCAAAACTCAACCCTTAAGCAGTTGAATCTTTTTTTCTTAAAAATTGAATTAAACAACATCATTTTAATCCTATTTTTTTTTTTAAAATCAACCATTGCACCGATGGGGTCCATAAGTGGGTTCCACCTGTGAGACCAACTCCAACGCAGGTGCTAAATCGAGAGCCAAAAATAAATAAATAAAAATTGGCTTTTCTTTGTTTGTTTTTCATACTCCAATAGGAAGCTAAACAAAATATCAAAATATATTTTCTCTCCCACAGATGTTATTCCTATAAAATCATTAAGAAAAAAGCCACAACCAACAAATAGAGACATTAATGGTTTTTGGAGTACTCAAACAAAGGGGCCCTCTTCTGCCCAAAGCTCCTGAGGGATGTGGTTGGCGTGCTGCTTTGTTTTTCAAAGAGTTGGCAGAGCAAGCCCAAACTGGGAACTTGCGAGTGGCTGCGGTTGTGCAACTCAAAACTGTAGTAAAGTCACAGAGAAGGGATCACCCTGAGTTTGTGCAGCTGAGCTACGACAATATTCATCCTCCATGCAAGCTCAAAATTGCCCACTGCAATCCGATGCAACATATCTGCGGTTCAATTGCCTAACTGTGTCCATTACTTTCCGGGAGTTTCACCACACAGGCGAGTGATATTGCAATCGGTGAGGATGGATGATACTCCTTCATTCGGCGCCTCGAGGAGTTAATTTGACTATAGAATCTGATAGTCATACAAAAAAAAAAGAAAGAAAAAAGAAAAAAGGTGTCTACCCGCCTTAGATCTCATGCACACTCTTGCTTGTATTAAACTAGTTATTTAACATTGTATATGAACTTGATTTTTAAAATATTTTGGTCAGGTGTTTGCTTGGTTTTCCTCGTGGGAGATAAATACAAGAAAAAAAAAGTGGAAAAAACACTCCCTTTCCTCCTTGTAAGTTCTTGCTCCTTGAAGTCGGTCCATGTGATAATTATAACAATTTATATGGTTATTTGAAGTTATTATAATTATAGTGTTTTCAAGTTACAAAATAATAGTATATAGTTTTATTTATTGTATTTCGATTATTTATCTTATTACTCACTAACTTGATTAGTTATCTTTATAGTTTGGTTAATTGTTTTGTCATCATGATAGTTATAAATAATTAGGTATAATTCCAATAAAAAAAAATTGTTACCTTATAAATAATATTATATTAGTTGAAAAGAACATTTTTATTTAATTATAAACTAATAACCATTCAAACTCATCTATAAATATTAACAATACTCTAAAAGGCGTCGGGAAAGTATTGTAGCTTTCCTCACGCCTTTTATTTTCGTTATACTTATATATTATAATAATTATTATTATTATCAGTGTTTTACTGTGGACTGCACAGTGCAGTCCACAGTCAAACACTGATGCTTTAGTTTTTTTTTTTTTTGCTTGAAATTTGTCTCTTTTTATTTTATTTTTTTATTTTTTAGCTGTTTTTTTTTATGTCTTTTTGGTTTTTTTTTGCTTCTTTCTTTGTTTTTTTTTTCTTTTAACAAGGTCATTTCACGATAAAACACTTATGCTTTAGTTTTTTTTTTTGTCGTATGTCTTTTTTTATTTTGTTTTTTTATTTTTTAGCTGTTTTTTTCTTTTTTTATGCCTTTTTGGTTTTTTTTTTTGCTTCTTTCTTTGTTTTTTTTCTTTTAATAATTTTTTTGTTTAATTTAGTTTGTTAATGTTAATTTTTTTTTATTTAGTGATCAGACTTTCATGACACGGATCCCGGGTTTAACAGGTTAACCTGGTTAGACGAGTTAACCCGGAATATTTTTTTTTTGCTTTTTTTCTTTTTAATTAATTTTTTTCATTGACTTTAGTTTGTTAATGTTAAATTTCTTTCTATTTAATTATCAGACTTTCATGACACATATCCCAGGTTTGACGGGTTAACCTGGTTTCACGGGTTAACCCAGTTAATTATGGGTTGACCCGTCAATTTTTTTTGTTTTTTTTCTTTTAATAATTTTTTTTATTTAATTTATTTTGTTGATATTAAATTTCTTTTTATTTAGTTATCATACTTTCATGACATGGATCTCAGGTTTGACAGGTTAACTCAGTTAATTTAGATTTTTTTTCTTTTTCTTCATTAGTTTTTTTTTTCTTCCTATAGGTTTTTTTGTGTTTTTTCTTTTTAATTATTTTTTTTGTTTAATTTAGTTATTAGTATTAATTTTTTTCTATTTAGTTATCGCACTTTTATGACACGAATCTCAAGTTTGATGGGTTAACCTGATTTGACGGGTTAACCCATTTGATTCAGATTTTATTCTTTTTCTTCATTATTGTTTTTTCTTTCAATTTCATCTTTTAATATTGTAAGTATAACCAAAAGAGATCAACCTTTCACTGTGGATTGCACTATGCAAATCCACAGTGAGAGGTAGATACCTTTTAGTTATAGGTTTTTTTTTTTTGCTTTTTTCTTTGATTTTTTTAATTGATATTTGTTTTTGTTTAATTGAGTTTGTTAATATTAATTTTTTTTTCTATTTAGTTATCACACTCTCATGACATAGATCCCAAGTTTAACGGATTAACCTGGTTTGGCGGGTTAAACCAGTTGATTCAATTTTGCAGTTCACAGTGAAAAAGCTGATGCCTTTAGTTTTTTTTCTTTGTTTTTTTGTTTTTTAGTTATTTTTTTAATTTAATTTCTTAATATTAATATTTTTATTTAATTATCAGACTTTTATGACATGGATCCCAGGTTTGACGGGTTAACCTGGTTTGACGAGTTAACCCAGTTGATTCAATTTTTTTTTTCTTCATTAGTTTTTTTCTTCCTGTAGGTTTTTTTCTCTTTACTTTTTTCTTTTTAATTAATCTTTTTTTTTAAATTTAGTTCATTAATATTAAATCTTTTTTCTATTTAGTTATTACACTTTCATGATACGAATCTCAGGTTTGACGGGTTAACTTGATTTCGCGGGTTAACTCAATTGATTCAGATTTTTTTTCTTTTTTCTCATTAGTTTTTTTCTTCCAATTTCATCTTTTAATATTATATGCAGTCCACAGTGAAAAGATTGATGCCTTTAATTTTTCTTTTTTTTTCTTTTTATGCCTTTCACTGTGGACCGCACGGTGCGATCCACGGCAAAAAGGCTGATGCCTTCTTTTTTTTTAATTAATTTTTTTTATTTAGTGTATTGATATTAGTTTTTTTCTATTTAATTATCAGACTTTCATGATACGGATCTCAGGTTTGATGGGTTAACCCAGTTAATTTAGATTTTTTCTTTTTCTTCATTATTTTTTTCTTTTTATAGTTTTTTTTATTTTTAATTAATTTTTTTTATTTAATTTAGTTCATTAATATTTAATTTTTTTCTATTTAGTTATCAGTGATGCCTTTAGTTTTTCTTTTTGCTTTTCCTCGTTTCTATGCCTTTGATCGGACCGCACGGTGCGGTCCACGATGAAAAGGTTGATGTCTTTTTTTTTTTGTTTTTTTTTTAATTAATTTTTTTTGTTTAATTTAGTTTGTTAATGTTAAAATTTTTTCTATTTAGTTATCAAACTTTCATGATACTGATCCCGAGTTTGACGGTTTAACCTGATTTGATGGGTTAGCCTAGTTAATTCTAGGGTGACCCGTCAATTTTTTTTCTTCTATTTAGTTATCAAACTTCACGACACGAATCCAAGGTTTGACGGGTTAACCTGATTTGAAAGGTTAACCCAATTAATTCAAATTTTTTTTTAATTAATCTATTTAATTATCACACTTTTATGACACGACGTTGCAGTCAGACCCGCATCCAAAGCTATTGGGTCTGGTATTGCAGCCAGGCCCACTTAAACTTGGGTCATGCATGTTTAATGTTATTATTAATATTATAAATATTACTCTTGGGTCAGGCGTTGCAGCTAAATCCAAGACTCTTGAGTATAACTTTGCAGAAAATCCTAATACTTTTAAATCTTAGTTTTTTTTTTATTTTTTATATAAAAACAATTTGACCCGCGCATCACGCGGGTCATGTAACTAGTTATCTCATTATTTTTTGTGTAATTATAATCTTAAAAAAATAACATTTAGCCTTTAAGTAAAATAAAATTTCTAGAAAAATAAACTTTTTACATCCAATTCGAGCATATAGCGGTACAAGCCAAACATATTCTTAAAAGGGTAAAAAAGAAAAAAAAGTGATATTCTAAAAAGGAAAGAAGAAGAAGAAGAAAATCGACCTGTCGTTTAATTATGTTGTCATACCAGAAAATCAAAGGTCCTCTTTAGTGCCGCGAAACAAAAACAAAAACCACCATCTTCATAATCGCCCCATCAAGATTTTCCAAAAAGATCCAAACTTTCTTCATTTTTTTCAAAATTCTAAATCCCCCAATTCAATTCAACTCTCTCTCGTTCTTTTTACCTCGCAAAACCCTAATTTCTGGAAAGAATGCTTATTTTGTAGATGGGTTTTGGATTTCTAGGGTTTTTTACTTCAAAAAATGGGTGCTTTAACGAGTAGTGGTAACCACAAAAGAGATCACCCATGTAATTATAACCCATATTCAAATTCTCCAGATTTTCACATCTCTAAAAAGCCCAGATTCTCTACCATGCATCAAACCCGTAAATTCAACAACCAAACCCTAGGTTCTTCTAACAGTATTGCCTCTAGAATCTCTAAGTACCCAGAAACAGCTACGAAGTTTCGCCGAGAGGTTCATGCCCCTTGTAGTTTTCAGAAATTTACCTTGTCCAGGGTTAAAAGTGGTGGTTTTAGCGAAAAGGAGAGAAATCTTGGTCGTGAAGGTGATGTAATGGGGAATTTCTTGAGTAGCAAGTTGGATTATGCGAAACAAAGCGCGTTTGGTGCGATTAGATATTTGGTCAAAGAGAAAGAAGTGATTGATGTTGATGATGAGAGTGAGAAGATTGAGAAAGAAATTGTGTCTGAGGATTCTAGTATTGAAGAAGTTGAGGTTTTCGAAGAGGATGGAAGAGAGGGAGGGTCTGCGGTTTTGGACTGGATGTTGCGAAATGGGGTTGTGGGCAGTGAGAATGATGGTGATGTTAAAATTTTGGAGGAGAGATCAGTGGTTACTATTGATGGGAATTTAGGTGTGGAGAATACAGGGAAGATGTTGGGTTCATTGGCATTGAATAATGAATTTGGGGTTTTGACTGTTGAGACTTACAAGAAGTTGTTGGAGGATACAGAGAGGAGGAACGGGAGGTTGGGATCATTGAAATTTGAGATTGAGTACAATGAGAAAAGGTGGGATTCATTTAAGGCCTTGCGACCTGTGAAGAAGGAACCTGTGGAGGTGAGTTTTCCTCGTTGTTTTATTGAACTTGAGTTTTAGGTCTTCATACATTGTTTTGTTAGTGAGTTTGATTAGTGTCTCCTTTTTTAGTTTAGGAAGTATCTTTCTTAGCATGCCTATATATATATATATATATATTTTTTTTTTTTTAATGAAGTGTTGTTCTACTGGAAAAAATGATTTTCAGAAGATATCGCGAGAGCCTTTTATCCCTCTCACACCTGAGGAAGAAACCGAGGTTAAACAAGCATTTTTTCCCAACAATAGGTATATTTGCTCGATATTTCCTTTTGATTGCATTATTGATATTGCTGTGATAACATTATGTTGTTCATTCCTGTAGGAGGAGGGTCTTGGTCAGTCATGGCAATTCCAATATTGATATTACTGGACAAATTTTGCACTGCCTTGCACCAGGAGCATGGTTGAATGATGAGGTGATGATTTTGGATTATAGTTTTTTTTATAGTTATAGTTAGCAATGTGTTTTCCCACTTTTTGTAGCTTGAAGTTAATGGTTCATGCATATATTTAAAATGTAATGTTACTGAGAATTAGTTATTTTGCTGAGCTGCTAATATGGTTTTGTTGATACGTTTATGTTTTCTTTTTTCAGGTCATAAATTTGTACATGGATTTGCTTAAAGAAAGGGAAAGGAGAGAACCGAAGAAGTTCCTAAAATGTCATTTTTTCAATACCTTTTTTTACAAAAAGGTTTGTAAATTTACTCTCTGTCCTTCAATCTTTTTAAACATGAGTCCTACTGTAATGCATTGAAGTATTAAAAATAGTGCTCTTGGCAGCTATGGTTCAATTTTCTTGATAATTAGTGAAGTTTGAGATGTCAATTGTGAGCCTGTTTCTCCGCCTTATGTCCCCCCCTGGCATTGTTCATCCTTTTCTTACCGTTATTTATTCTCAATGCAAATAACTGATTTCTCTGGTCTTGAAAAAGTGCTTTTCTGCGATGCTTCCTTCTGAGACCATGTTTCCCAGTCAGCAACAGGTAGAAAAAGATAATTCCCAAAGCTCAACACCCCTCCCCCCTCAAAAAATGAAAAAAATAAATTAACAGAGCTGTTCATTCTATTCTGTTGCAGCTTTCTTCTCATGCTGATTGCGTATGTTATTAGAGTTCAGAATTTTTATTCTAATTATTTGTTTATTGTTTTACTCTTGTTGCTGACTGTGTTTGCTGTGTTTTGGCTGTGATTTTCTTTTGTTCAAGCTCGGAATATAACCTAAATGTTAATATCCAGTTATCAGGTGGAGGTAAGGGTGGCTATGATTATAGAGCTGTCAAAAGATGGACCACAGAAAAAAAGTTGGGATATTTCTTGATTGACTGTGACAAAGTAAAACAACGCAAATCCTTTCCACTTTTCTGAGCACTTATTTTTGTTCACTGTTAGTTGCCATATTCTTATTTTTTCTATTTTGCTCAGATATTTGTCCCTGTTCACCAAGAGATACATTGGTGTTTGGCAGTCATTAACAAAAAGGATCAGAAGTTCCAGTATCTTGATTCACTCAAAGGAAGGGACAACAGAGTTCTTGAAAGTTTGGTATGTTTTGTTTTGTTGTCTACATATTCATATATCTAGAGGCATGCCACTAACTAGTTCAAGGGACCTTGTAGCTAAAGCATCAACCTCTCTATTTGTAAGTGACATGGTTCCATTGAGACTTCTTTAGAAGCTAATGGACCATTGATTGCAGCTGTTTCTATACTTTTCAAAAGCCTGTCCCTGCAACTAAACTCTTAAGTCTGGAAGCCCGCAGCTAAAAAGTTGGATTACATATTGAAGGATAAAGATTGTGCTCTTTATGCATTTCCATTTTTCCCTAAGTGCATAGCAATGCTTGTTTGATCCAACTATATATATAGATGGCTACTAACATTCGGGTGAGGAGTTAACTTTTAAAAGCACTAAGTGATGCATATAATCTCCTTTTGGACGTCCTATTTAATGCTATGAAATCGTCTCTCCAAAAAACAGATTTAAAGAATAAGCTCCAATCAGCAAACGGCTTGTATTAGGCTCCTATATGGGATACAGGACCTTCTAGGTAGGCGGACATGCCCCTGAGACGTTTTTGGGGAGAACAGTTTCCCCTTATGATAGAAAAGGACGCTTCGATTCTGGCCATGTTTTGCGAGAATCCTTTCAGAATTCTATGGGGTCAAAAGGGGTTGGTGATTTTCTGAAATTGGTTAGGTTTTGGAGCTGGTATCATTATTTTGCAGAATTTATTCTCAAGTCTAGTCGATCACACAGATTTTTCCTTTGATTAAATTCTTGAGAGAACTATAGGATTTATAAGAAAGATAGTGTATTGAGGATTGTGGAGTTGTGCATGTATGAATCATCTTACAAAGGGTGTTTGATCTTCTGAAAGTTGGTTAGGTTTTGGAGCTGGTATCATTATTTGCAGAATTTACTCCCTCAAGTCTAGCTGATGAAACAAATGTTTTTCCTTTGATTAAATTTTTTAGATGTTTGTAAAGTTAAGGATTTGTTAGATAGATAATTATTGAGGACTGTGGGATCGCTCATATGTATGACCATGAATTATGAGATTAATGTGCAAACCTCAAGTTTTATCCCTGGTAACAAGTGTGTTGCTGTAGCATTAAGATGGTTTATCTTGTATTCAGGAAATTTGAGTTGTGAATCTGTGATCTTGCCCTTCAGTGGCTCCAAATCTTTATGCTTATTGCTGTTAGTTGCAAAACTGAAAAAGAGGGGGAAATGAAAAATATATGGGAAAAATGCTCAATCACACAACTTCTTCAATCTTGGCTGATGTTGTTTATTTATGTTTACCAGGCTAAATACTATGCTGAAGAAGTTAAAGACAAGAGTAAGAAAGACATTGATGTAAGTAATTGGGAGCGTGAATTTGTTGAAGACCTTCCTGAACAACAGAATGGGTGTGTATTCATTATGCTTATGTCATTAATTTTCTCTTGGAATCTAGTGGCTTATATATATATATTGTTTGCTACCATTTGTTGAAAAAAAAAAAGAAGTCTGTAAATCATCACATCTGCTGAAGCTTGTGAGAGGGTCTAAAAGAAATACCCTGTTAAAAGCTTAACTTCTACAATAAAGAATGAATGATAAAGAAATACAATTTAACTCAACTAAGCCTCAGTGGCAAAATAGTTGGGGCAGCTAAATGGTCCAGCCTTTTCGGTCATGATCCCGTGGACTAGATTTTTTGTGAGCTGTTGTGATGTTATATCTATAAATGAAAAAAGTCTGTCAAATGATCCATAGAATTAGCAGGTTTTCCTCCCTGACTATACATTTAAAATTGGTATGTAGAAAGAGTCAAAATGAGCTTAACATGCCTGAACATGGATGCAACTTATTGTTCTCTTTCTTTCTCTATTGTCTTAAATGCTGCATTTTCCCTTATGTGATGAAAATATGACTGGCTTTAAAATTTTAGGATATGGTGAGCTGTTAAGTTTTAGGCTGAGGTTTCTTAGTCCTGACCCATATTCATTGTTACTGTTCATTCTAGTGGGTCATAACTTGATTTTAACTACTTTGTTAAGGAAACAAATAGGCATGTGTACAATGTAATGCTTACTCGGTATTAGAAAATGATGGATTAGTTGATAAAAGAATCTCAATTTACTCATTCTAGTGGGTTATAACTTGATTTTAACTACTTTGTTAAGGAAACAAACAGGCATGTGTACAATGTAATGCTTACTCGGTATTAGAAAATGATGGATTAGTTGATAAAAGAATCTCAATTTACCGCTTCACTTTGTCTGAGTTTCCTTATATATTTTTTGGACAATACTTTCTTACCGAGTATCATTGTTATTTTGTCTATGCTGTAAATGTTTTGAAGAAACTATGTTACAAATTTACACGGGCTACTTTTGGTGCTTCATCGCTGAGGTGCCCAAGTTCCCTTAGTATCTCTATCAATTCTTTTCTACACTGTAACTGTTTTGTAAGAGTTCCCTCAAGGAACTAGTATATGTTCCTGAAGTTCAGTCCATGTGTAGCTTCAGTCTGGTTGTGTGGACTTTCCCAATTCAATTCTGCTGAACACCTTAATCCACATAAGTTGTTTATATCAACTATTTAAATTATTTCCGGTATTAACATCATTTCCCTGTAAATAGGTATGACTGTGGTGTGTTTATGATCAAGTATGCTGATTTTTATAGCAGAGGTATAGGGCTTTGTTTTGGCCAGGTAAGATGATTATGCATTTAACAATGCTGATATATTTTCTCTTTTATTAACAAAATTTGCTTAGTTCTCTAATTTATAGTTATTAGCCTGCATTAGTTGAAGATTAGAAATATGGAATTTGAAAGCCCATCCACCTGTCATAGATAAGCAGCCTTGATGGCTTCTTTTTCTCCAATGGCCTCATCGTGGTGGCTATCATCACTTGTTGTTCAAGGTTTCAAGCCAATGAACCAACTGGTTGACCTGCCAGTAGGGGTCAGCCATCCAATGATACCCCCTATTTCTATGGAATGGATGCCACACTCCTGGTCAGATTGCTAAAAGTCCTTGCAAGAGAAACCCCATTCCTTTTTTTCTTTTGTGGTACAACATAACCTTTTTCTTTATGTTTCTACATATTGAGTCATCCTGGAAACAAATCTTGGGCTACTATGTAGGAAACCATTTATTGTTGTCACCTGTAAGCTCAAATCTATATTTCCTTTGTTTGTAGGAGCACATGCCCTATTTTCGGTTGAGGACAGCCAAGGAAATTCTGAGATTGAGAGCTGACTGATTGAAAGTGTACATGTCCTACTCAAATAACATGTATCCATTATTTTGTATTAGTGATTCTGCAAGGAGCAGATCCGCCATATTTGACAGATGATTATAAATTGCCTGTGCCTTGTGAATAGAGGGTCCTTCAGCCTTCGTCAAGTGTCGATCTGGTAGCAACGCAAGCAGCTCCAGTTTTCCCCCGGTCATATAACCGATCAAAGATTATTCCTTGTGTAATGACCGATCAAAGATTATTCCTTGTGCAATGACACTATCGACGATGAACATGGCAGGACTGGTGGCTGGTAATATGAGTGCAAGCTGAGTTGTGAGGGATTTTGTTTTTGCAAGAGTTGATCTTGGAAATGTCAGGGTTTTGTAATTTTCAGAAACGAAGGAGGATTTTGCTTCTCTTCTCACTCGTGTTATTTGCTGTCTACCCGTTTAATTCATTCAACCTGGTTAATTTAGTCGTCCTTCCGTGGTGGTTGGTTCATAATTGTAATGATCAAGTTTCTGCATTTTGGGAAAAGAGAAATACATGGTGGTAGTTTCTTTGGAGTATTTTAGAATTCTAACATGTTTGAACAAAACTGCTGTTCAGAATATACTGTTATTGAGAATAATAGATGTTAAAAAAATCATGTCCCTTTTAATTTAAAATTTAATTAGATGCATTAACAGGTAATCTAAAATTTTATAAAGATTTAATGATGAGATGCAGGATTCTGATTTTAATCATGCATTAAAAGACAATAATTTATTAGGAATTTTGTCGGGATTAATTCAGAGTTAATTATGATATTATTAAGTGTTTTTTAAGGTATAATTAGAATTGTTTTATCCAGATTTTTCTGATAGTATCAATGTGTGGAAAATAAAATCTTGATGTGATTTTAATGATTTATTTTTTATCCAGATTTTCCTAACAGTGCCAGAGTCTTAATGTGTTTTTAATAATTTATTTTTTCTAAATTTTCTTTTCTTATTTTTATCTCTTTATCACATCATCCTTTTCTTTATGTTTGTACTATTAAATTTTGATAAAATATTTGGTAGATTAAAACAAAAAAATATTTTGAAACATTCATTAAATAACCACTATTTCAAATAATTATTTTTGAAATGTGATTATTATTCCAAATAGCAATTATTAATAAAAATGATATTATAAAACGTGATTTTATTTAAAAAATAATCAGGTGTTGGTACATCGCTCCATTTTATTTCTCAGACAACGTTTAATTACTATTTCTAGACAATGATAATTGAGATACAAAGAAAGACAAATTTATATTAAAACCGTTCCAGAAATAGATTAATGTCTCCATCTCTTCACTGTTCCAAAAACAAATTAATTTAATATTAAGAAAAAAAACTAAGTCAGGTGGTAAAAGTATTGTAATACAATGTGTATTTTCTTTTTTATTATCATTTGATTTTTTTCTGTTTTGATCTCTCAATTTTTTCTTTCTTTCAATTCGATCCTTTAAAGTTGCATTTATTTAGAATTAGACTTGGTAAATTACTCTGCCTTGGGATCTTGCAATGTTAAGAAAAAAAAAAAAGTTGCTCGATTGATACTTCATTTGTTAAAATTAAATTAAATTTTATTAATTTAAAATAATTAAAGTTATGGAGATTAAATTTAAATAATTAGAAGATATTCACCCTTCCTTTTTTTCCAAATTCAAAAACTAAAATGCATGAGTTGGGGAAGGTTTGACCTCCCCTTTTTTCTTTATTCCTTAATTTATTTGTTTTTTAATTTGATTCATTCAAATTTCCTTAATTTAGAAGACTTGGTTGTTTTTATGTTTGTCTTGATATGATCTTGCAATATCAAGAGAAATTTCTTGTGCTTGATCTTGCCAAACAAAATAAATTTTAACTAATTTAAACAATTAGTTTTAAGGGATTAAAATTAAAAATATAACAAATCGGAGAACTAGGGTAAATGGACAGGATAATTTAGCTGGTGCATGTAACGCACGCCACAGCATTTGAGACGTTACCATCTTTGGATAGCTCGTGAGGTGTCATGTGGTGGCATTTGAAGAGTCATGATGTCTTCTTCCTTTGAGAACAACACGTGGTGGCGGGTGTGGGCTAGTTTGTCGCTGATGTTGTTTTATTTTTTTTCTTTATTTTTTCTCTCCTTCCCCGAAATTTTCATTAACCATTTAAAGTTTTAGGATGATCCTTTTATTTATTAAAATTTCTACTTTAGTCCTTATTATTTTGATTTTTAATTTTTGTTTTTGGCTCTTTTATAAAATTTCATTTCGTTTTCAATTTTATATTTGCGATATGTTATTTTTTTAAATTTGATCTTAATTGTTTTTATTTTTTATCATTTCGTTAAATTAATTTTTCTTTTCAATTTCATCCTTCAATCAAAATTTGTTAGTTATTCTTTTTTTTTTAATTTCAATTATGATATTCATTTTTTTAATTATTATTTTTTTAATTCTTTTGTATAATTGATTTTTAAAAAGTTTTATTCTTTAAAATTTGATTAATTGAGAATTAGGCTTTATAGTTTTTTCAAATAAGATACTTCTAGTCTAATAACTTGAATCACAAGTTTGAAAACTTAACACGAATTGACATTATTATTTTTTTTGTTTTCTTGGGATTTATTTTCTATTTTTATTTCATCATTCAAAATTATTATTTTTTTATAAAAAAATAGGCTGTGATTTTTTTTTTTATTATCCCACTTTTACTACTCGGGGCATAATTTATCATTTATCATTCTAACTCAAGTCAATTTGCTTGTCTTTTATTTAATTATATCCTTCTATATTTTCTATATTTAGTTGATGGAGAATTAAATTTTTTTCCAAGAAATTCAACTACAATCTTCCATCTTTAGAACATGCTTGCCGAGTTGCGAAAGAAAAAATAATTCAACTCGCCGCGCAACTCAAGTCTATCAAACACGTTTATAAAGAAATATTCTTTATATATTCTTTTTGCATTTATCTTTTTATCCTAAAACGCAAATAAAGAACAAAGTGCATAATTTGAGACAAACTGATTCAGATATTGCTTGAAATTCTCCTTTTCCTATTAACGATTAAATACAATGTTGAGTTAGCTCAAGGAGCAATCCGGTTCATAATTGGAAGAAAGGTAATTGCAGAAGACCAAGGAATTATACAGTATCTATTTCAATCTGTTTTTTTTTTTTTTTTTTTTTTTAATTTCAATTTCCTGAAACTTACCTTGAACAACATCCCAAGCCACAAACCCATACATGTCATCAAACTCGTCCACACAATCTCATTTAACACACCCATTAACATCAATGAACATGAATCCCCACCGCCACAACAGCCAAAAGCCAGGATTTCTACAGCAACATTTGTCCTTGAGCACAGTCGATGTGTAGTCCAGTTGGTTGCATTAGACACTGACAAAAACCAAACACCATTCCCCCGCTTGCTGACTGCAAGAGTCAAATTTAAGTTCTTAAAAGGGAATTAATTATATACAGGTAATTGAGATTAAACCTCCTTTGCTGGAGCCAATTATATTGGATCAACAAGGACAAAATCATGTTGTTGTAAAATACATGAGATGAGAAATTACAAGACAGGGCAGGATGCCTCGGGCGTAGCAGGCAACACATGTGCTGCATTAACGAGGAACTCTCTTCCGACTAAGTATCTCCTGTTCTTTTAGTCGATGCTGGAACCTGGCAAGGCGTGCTTGAAGGCTAACCAGGCCAGCCGCTTTGCGCGAGAGCACAAAGCTCAACTGGGTCACATAGTTGTCAATCAGACTGCCTGGTTGGTCAACTTCCGCCAACAGTTTCATTTCCTGGTACACAAAGCCACGCACAGCATTAGCACACTGATGGTGATCATGCAATTAAAACAGAAGGAAGCAAAGCAAGTGGATGGGTGTTCACTTACTTCACGAACAATCTCCATTGTATCCTCTATTTCTTTTCTATGAGCAGCGATTAGGGCCTCTTCTTCCTAGAAAATCCCAAAAAGATTATCAAATAAGGGCACAATAAATATCTATAACTTGACTGCACAAAAATTAGTAAAAATACCGTATATATTACCAACCTCTAGTATTGCATTTATATTCCCATCAGGGGGAGGATAAGGTTCATACTGTCGCGGTCCAGTGTTACTTGCACTTAAGTTTCCTGTATTCTGCTGCTTTGAATTTCCAGTGGGGAGATCAGGTCCACTGCCATCTTTTTTCAACCAGTTCCCTGATTTTTCTGATTTTTCTTCTCTGGATCCTTTTCTGCGGGTTGGTGACACCTTCGGCGCTTTCTCTTCTGTATCAACTGAGTGCTGGGTGTACAATGAATGGACCTTTTGACTAGTCAAGCCACCAAAGGAACTGTTACTTTCATACCTCTCCCTGTCTGCTAAGCCAGAAGTCAACCCGCTTTCTTCTCGTCCGTTGTATGAAAAACCTGATGTAAAACTTGAGGGCTGTTTATCATAATCAACAGTATGATTGAAGGATGGAGTTTCTTTTTCCACAACCCTTCTACCCATATCTGGCACTTTGACCTCTTGTTGCTCATAAACACCATCAACATCAGCAGAGACTGGCAGAGATGATGTAGAGGAAGCATCCTTATTAGTTGGTGGTAATGAACTTACAGCCTGATCCTTTTTTGCATTTCCACTTTTAGAAAGACTTTTAACCCTGTCATTTAAATAAGCATGCTTATCATTGAAGGGACAGGAGACCACTGCAACTATATTTCAGTTGAAGCAATAGGAACACGCTTACCTATCTGCATATCTCAATGTATTGAGTGTATGTTCACATGAGCCGGCATTTGGGGATATGCAAGAGATCATAACTGTCCTAGAGTTGCCCACAAAAGAATCACGGAGTACTTCTGTGAGCTTGCTCCCTCGGAATGGTATATGGATCTGGTCATTGTCCAGAGCGCGAATGCACTCCTTGAGAGCCAAAAGGCTCTTGTTGATTTCTGCACCTTCAATCCTGCAAAAAACCATATGGAGCATCAGGAAGTGCAAAACTGCCTTCCCAACAACAATCCAAAGCCATAGTGATTGTTGAACAACCACATCAGACAAGAAAACTTTTTGCAACGAGTATAACATATCCATCATCAGTGGTCATGAGGATGGACATCAGGCAAGATGATAATGCCAATCTAGTTTATGCTGTTTTATGTAGCATATGGAGAATGAATCCCATCAGTACAAGACTGGCGTTGCTAGTTTAGGTGCCAGGAACCAGAAAAAAAGGCACAAGTTCTAGAGAAGTCTTAATGTGGATCTCTTTCTGAATCTTTAAATTACCCCCACAGCAAACATAATGCGATGGATCAAGATACCAAAAAAATAACAAGACCTGACTCTCCTAAAAAAAACCTAGATAATACGAGCTAAAATCAAGCACCTTAATTAGAAGAAAATTAGCTCGCCCACCTCCAGCTCAATGAATTCTAAACATGTGTATGGGATACTCAGCTGATTGATGGCCCCAATTAACCATGCAATGCCAAAGAGGCAACCAGATTGCAAAAGATAGCATTACTAGTCTTCATCACAAAACCCAAATCCATTGAATAGTTAAACACTGCCTGACAGAGGTGCAGGAAGAATGGGAAGATCTTTGAATAAATTCATTCCAGGAAATTTTGAAATTTTATTTGTCTTACGTAGTAAACTCGTTTACCTTAAAATCCTGAAGGTTTCTTCAGAAAATTAACTTTACCAAACAAAGTAACTGCTTCAGACATAATAAATGAGTAACTAGCATCTCTACCATAGAAATTTGTATTCTTCTGTCCCCAAATTCTTTAGACAGACCAAGCTGGAAAGAGAAAAAAATCTGGGGAAACCTGCCCTATTGGCACACTAGTCATGCAGCAAAAACAGGCCTTGATGTTGTTGATCAACAGATCGTATTTGATTGACATGAAATAATAAATGGATTCTTAAAAACTCAAGCAATGGAGTAGAGTCAGTAATTAACAAAAACCAGAGTAATGAACTTGAAGTTAGAGCAAAAGAAGAGATGAAGAGTAGGATTCAGATAAAGGGTACCTTGTTTGCCGGTCATTGTCAGTGGTGTCTGCGCCTCGTTCACTGCCAGCAAGATCAATAAATGAAATTTTCCCAACTACTTTTCCACTTTTAGACTCATTCACATCATTGTTCCTCCTGGAGTCCTTTACTTCGCTGTGCTTCTTAACAGCGAGTTGTAAAATAGCATGTGATCTTGAAGATTCTTCATTGGCACCAGTAGATCCTGTACTTCTGGCAGCATTCCCCCTCTCAATATATTCCTTGACAATTTGTACATCAGAAACTTCAAATTCTTGCAGTCCAACAATGCAAACTTGTTGCCTACCATCTTCTCTCATACAAAGTTTCCTAATTGAGAAGAACAGTTGAATTCAGCATACGTGGTTGAACTCATTAACCATTCACACTTCAAGACTTTTAGACACATGAATGAACACATACATAAAAATTATTCTGAAGAAAACATACAGAAAAGATAATGCCTGCTTGACAAGGGACAATGCTGCTTCCATGGTTACACTTCAATTAACTCAAGTTATGAAGCTAGCCCAATTTTTTTAAGAAAAAAGTGAAGAAATTACCGTCTATAAATGGATGTTACAGATTCAAAGTGTACGTAAAATTACAAAGCAAATGGATTTATAGAATTATTGTTAAAGAAAAAAAGTCCTTTTTATTACTTCTTATGCCACAACCGCACTGGAGAAACTTATACAAATGTGACTTTTAAGTCACCATAGCAAGCACGCACGGAACACAGTGACTGAGGAATCATATCAGCCAAGGTTTCGAGTCATATTTAGCCCCATTAGAAACTGAATCTAATAGATATCCAAGTTCTGAAGACAGTTTTTTTAAGGAAAAAAAAAAAGAAATAAACCAGTTTGAACAGGGAAACACTAACTTTCTTTCACTGAGAAGATCGAAGAGTTTTCCACCATATATTTCAAAAAAGCTAAGCCACAATTTGAATCTCTGATTATGATAAACTGGCTGACGCAACAATCTAACAAGGTCTTCAGCAGCTCTAAGAGGCAGGGGCTGCATTGTGAATGTCTTACCACTACCTGAAATAAAAGCAGCATCAGGATTTCAGCTGTGCAGAAGAGTTTAAACTGAACTTGACTTCAGAAAGAGGCAGCATCTTTGAAACAAAAACTTCAAAGTCGAGATAAGTAATGAATCAACACCCCCCTCCATGGCTTCCACCACAGGGAAACCAAAACAAATGTGCAGAAGGTGAAAACAAGTGAAAGTGCTGCATGGAATTTTTTTTTTTTTTTTTCAGAATTCATAGAAACATTGATCCAAAGACTTAACCTGGGACGGTTTATAAAGAAAATGTATCGACGGAAAAAAATGGACATAATGAGGAAAAAATATAGCAAGCATCCATAAAAAAAAAAAAAAAGGATTTCTACCTGTCTGACCATATGCAAAACATGTGGCTTTTGTTCGCTGAAAAATGGTGGGGATGATTGGTTCCACAGTAACCCGATATACCTGTTTCGGAGAGGGAAGCAATCATTTCTTTGAGCTAACCAATAAAAAATTACAAAGGAACTACTTCACTAATAATAGACAGAAAGATGAATGGATTAGAAAAAAAAATGTCATTTGAGCTGAATTCAAGCATAAAATATATCGCTTATTGGTCATAAAAATACTCTCATGATTCACACATTCTCTTAACTGAAATAATATTTTCACATTCTTGTAACTAAAAGCAAGCATGATTCATAGTGGTGATTACATTTCAACTTCTATCCCTGACAGAAAAGACATTACCTCATCATTGGTGACCCGCTCATCTAGAACAGCATCAAAACAGAACTCATGCTTCTCGACATATGCAGTCAAATCCACCTACCATGTTGGAATGAAATATCAGTCCTCTGAAAATGACAAATGAAGAGAAAGAGAACAGTCTGCCAAGACTACTTCAACAAAAAAAAATCAACTGGCATCTGAAAATTTTTAACAAAAATATTGTTTGTAAGACTTTTTTTCAACATCATGGAAACAAACCTTTAGCTTGGGCTCATGGACAGTCAAAGCATTGTCATACACGGTTACAATGTCATCCTCCTTCCTAGCAAGCTCTTTCTTGTTCAGCGGTCTTTTACGTACCTATGGCACAGATATCATATCATCAAGAGCCTTCCAGGCAACTTTCTCATATGCTTGTGAATGAATCAAATGGAAAACAGAACAAAAACAAACAGGATATCATCCATATGCCAGGATTGACTAAGGCTGGATAAAAAGGATTAAGAACGTGAAAGACCAACAGAAATTAAAAAGGTTTTCCCAGTCTGTCATGCTAGCTAGTATAATGTGATTCTGCAAATACTTTCTGGGGAAAAAAAAAGCATTGTTGCCCATGGCACATCTCATAAAGGCTTGGTTCCAACATTTCTCCTTAAAAAACCACAGATTTGGGATTGACTTGGTTTAGTAACAAACAATGCATCTAAGATAGCTTCTCCTAAATACCAAAAAATAGCAATACAAGTTTTTTAAGTTAGAGCAAAATATTAGGGGAATCCGAGAACTGAACTTGGTAGACGTAGCAGTGAATTAACTAAAATTAGAGTTTTATGTCTATATCATCAGTGATGATGCAATTCTTCACCCAACAAAAATGACAAGTTTTCACACCAAAATTTTGTGCTCACAACCTTACCATGTTTCTTCATGCGGGCACATAAATGAAATCATGCAAACCCACAGGATCTTGCTACCCTACAAATCAACTTACCACAACTTTAATTTTAGCCACATTATTTTCCTTTGAGCTGTTCTCTTTTTCATTAGTAGGGAACGGAACTGACAGATCTGCATCAGTTTGCTCTCTTTGTTGTCTGCTACTATTCACGTTGAAATCATTTTCAAATCCTTTTGAAGCACCAGGCATCAATGGTGATGGATCAAATGGTTCTGGGATGACATGCTGAAAAGGATATGAAAACATCAATAAAAAGGAATAAGGGGCAGTATCCTCCCAATATCAAGCAAACAAAGAGAGAGAGAAAGAGGAAGACAATACTGAACATCCCAACAGATGCATCCGCTTATATGAAGTAATAAGCTGCCAAGCCAAAATGGCTAAAGGAGAATCCATCAAGAAGAGGAGGACTTATCAGAATTCCATAGCCTCGATGATTCTAAACTCCTGAATCCAATTCTAGAATCAGCAACTACTATCTACTTACTGTCAACTTAATTCAGCTACTGACAGCTTCACCTTGAGAGAGAAAAGGGAAAAAAAAATACAGCATAAGAGCTATAGGCCACTAGTGGACAGATGTGAGAGCGGATTGGTTCAAGCAAGATCACTATCTTAAAGAGCATCATCACATAGACAGCTAAAGTTAATCCTTTTCCTCTTGTTCTTCATTCTTGCATGTGAATAGAGTTTCACAACACTGACACATGGAGGAAGGAGAAGCAAATAACAATATCACCTATAATATAGTTAAAGTAAACAATTTGGTGTTAAGAACTGAATCCTTTACCGGTTGCTCATATTAAGGTCGGGGCTCTTGAAAGCAATATAAGTAAATTCCTCCCGCCAAGTTAGATGCAGTACCTCAGATAGAAGCTCTGTATCATCCATAGCATGAAGATCCAAAAGCCCAGCTCCAAAATCGCCCCTAAACTCTGGAGAATAAAAGCCATCCGAGGAAGAAACACCAGCTGAAGTTTGGGCAGTTGGGGTGTAAGACTCGGGAACAGACTCTCCATTGAAATTGAGGTTTCTCATTAGCTTGAAAAGCCTCTGTTTCTCTTCCGCAGATTGCGCTCCATAACCCTTCAACAAAGACAACATAACCATCCAACTCAGATCCAAGGAAAACCACAAATTCATTCATCCACATTCGCTTTACTTAACATAGTTTCTAATACATAAATACTACAAGAAGCACACATGTCCACGTTCCAAACATAACTCGGCAACAAAACCTCCAAATTTGTTTCTGATCCTTAATGCACAATCACTTCAAATAGAAATCCAAATAAACACCATTAATTTACAACGAAAGCGACTTAAAAATCAATTACATTTTCCGTCCATACCTGCATTAAAATATTAGGGAGGAGGCGATTATCGATGCCGGTAGAAGCCATGGGAGAGGCCAGATGCTGCAAGCCGGCAGACTGAAGCCACCTAGCCATAACCGCATCGCCAGCATCACTGGTGGGACCCAAGGACCCACCAGCGCCGGCATGATCATAAAGTGCGGTTGCAGTAGCAGCAGCAGCATTGGTTTGCTGCATCTGGCCGCCCATGTGGCGCTGCGATCGCCTTTGGGGAGCCAATTTTCAAGATCTATCTATCACCACCGCTTCACACACAGGTAAATAAACAAATAAAACGAAAAAAATTAACAATGCAAAACGAAAAAAATAATTGATTCAAAAAAATAAAAATAAAATTACTTACAAGGAGGAGAGAATTCAAATCCAAAAGAGAACATGAAACGAAATTAAAACAAAATCCCGATCTTATTACACGCTTCTCTTTTCTTCGATTTTGTTTAGGAGAGATGAAGTTGTGAATTGAGAGAGATCTGCCAAGTGAGAGAGATATCTATGACGCAGATCTGAAGCTGATGAAGAAGTAGTGAAAGCGGAACCCTTTTTTTTTTTTAATCTTTTGGAAATAGGAGCGTCGTTGGAAATGGTTTGCCGTTTGAGAGAAGAAAAGAAATGTTATTAGCAGAAAGCTCCACGCGAGAGAGAGAGAGAGAGAGAGAGAGAGAGAGGGGGAGGGAAGGGAAGGGAAGGGGTTGCTTGCGATGCTGATATGGTAAAAACTTCTGCTTACTTTATGAAATGGATATATATATATATTAGACTATTATGGTTTTCATTTTTTTTTTATAAAACGGCTATTTTGAAACTTTGTAATGTGACTAATTTACCCTCCTTGTTTTTGCTTATTTTCCCTCATTTTTTTTTAATATTTTGAACATAAAAAAATAAGTTTTTCAATTGAAAATATATTTAAATTATATTTGTTTTATTTTTAATATTAACACATTAAAAATATAAAAGAATATTAATATGATATTTTTTCAAATAAAAAAAATTTAAAAATAAAAGCTATTATAATACCAAATAGATGTTAACAACTAAATTATTCTATTTCTAATGAGAAATTGGTGTACATAAATTTTTTTCATGGATTGGATTATGATAATACAATTTATTTATCAACTAATTACATCGTATCTCGTAAATATTAATTTTTGATAAAAAAAATTAATTTTACTCTAACTGTAATTGATCAAAAATCTCAATTTTGAAAAAAAAAATTTAATTTAAGGGGAAAATAATAATTTGTAAAAGTTATGATACAAAAAAGAAGCATTTGAAAAGAGATTAAAGATGTTGGGTTTAAAATGTGGCTCAAAGAACCTTTATTGACACTGTAAAGAAGACAAACTATGCATTATTTATAATATTTTTGTAGTGTGATAAATTTTTATTAACTAATATGGTTTATTATAGGTGTATTAAATGAGAAATATTGAAATAAATGGGGAAAAACCTAAAAAAAATTGACGTGTAAGTCTGTAACCACTAAATTTGACAATAACTTTAGCTTTTAAAGATATTAATTAGAGTGTAGTTGCGATTGTTTTTTAAAGAATTTTTCGTATTAAAATGTATCAAAATGATATTTTTTTTATTTTTTAAAAATTATTTTTGTGATCAACATATCAAAATGATTCAAAATATATAAAAAAAATCAATTTTTTTGAAAACTTTATTTACACCCGTATTTCCAAAAAAAATTTAGTGTGGTTTCGAGATTTTTTTTTTTTTAAAAAAAAAAAGGCACTGATTATTGTATGGAAATGAAAAATGCCATTAAACAATTATTACCTCTGAAATACCCTCTTTCAACTTTAGAGCATCAAACGAGAAAAATAATTGAAAAATGTCGGGTGCCGAAGCTAATAATGATGATGGGCCCAAGCAAAGATATGCTCTTCCAGCAAAACAAGATAAATTACCCGAACATCATAAATCCACTTTATTAAACCAGATTTGGAGTGGAGTTGACCCATCGAGTTAATTAATTCTCTTTTAAAGAATATTAAACCATTATTGTTTTGAAAAAATATTTAAAATGTTTTATTGGGCCAAACGGATAACTCTGGATTGATTTTTTTAACATACAATCTGGTTCAGGAATATATCAATCGGGTTTTTAGTCGACCTTCCGGGTTTGAGACCAACCCGGATTTAATAAAAGTGCATAAATACTCTTACCATAGCTAGGCGGATGCACAAGGTTAGAAAATAATGGTACCAAATATTCAATTCAAATTCACTTTTGCTAGGACGGCACTTGATGGAAAACACCAGAAATATGTTGGGAATAGAAAGAATTAAGAGAAAATAAAAAAATAAAAAAAGGGGTGCATGGAAGGACATGTTTGTTTGTTTAGGTAAAGACACGTATATTTTGTACGCCAAGTCAAATATTTACCAAGCAATCAAAATGAAGAGCCTTGAAAGCATAGATCTCGAATTAGAAGTAAAAGCCAATTATCTTTCACTTCCGAGTCGAGTTGTAGATCTGGCATGGCAATCCCGGCCAAACTTGCTCGAGAGAAACACCTTTCAAATCAATGTATGGAGGAGTACAACATTTGATGAATGATGATGATGACTGTTATTATTATTATTATTACATGCTCTATGTTCTCCATATCTGATGGAAGAGATTAAAGATTACCCTCCAAGACTGGATGATTATCTATCTAAGGCGTTATGGTACCATCTTTTTGAGATTGTAGTAGCGGTGATGGATCAAAGTATTTTTTATTTAGAAATATATTAAAATAATTTTTTTTTACTTTTTAAAAATAAGCAAAACAAATCAAAATTTTTAAAAACATGATTTGCATCGCGTTCTTAAACACACCCTTACTAACTAGATGTTCACCACGCTACAACACGGGTTGGTAAAAACATTTTAAGCACATCAAAGAGATACCAATACGACGATAATATTTATTAAAAAACCAAGAAAAACATGATACTAAAATTATTGACTCGACTAGATCTAATAAAACCGAGTAGTCTACTAATCTGACTTAAATTATATGCAACAATAACATATGAACCGTAAAAAAAATCTGGCAACAATCAACCAAAACAAATGAGCTATCGATATTACACCAAGGAGCAAAATAAAAAAATCATTGGCAACTCACCACCAAAAAAATAAAAATAAAAACTTGCTGAGACGGTTCAAATTTGAATGAAAAATTCTAGACAACAACATAAAAAACAATTGCATGTGTCGCTGATAAAATGAAGTGAACATATATGTCTATATTAAATAAATCAATTCAATTTAATTCTAGAATAAAATTTATTTTAAAAAAAACATAACAAAGAACAACAAATAAAAACACCTTAGCTAACTTAATTAAATTTTTTTAAAAAAATGATAAAACAAAGGTCATAAAAAGTATGCAAAAAAAAAAAGAGTTCAATCTCCAACTAAATAAATTTTAAAGGACGAAATAAAAAATAAATTACTAGCTTTGAAAAATGATTAAAAAAAAACCCAAAGCAATCCTAGGAAGACCTCGTGAAACCATGTTAATTTTCAAAACCCGCAACCCATGAAACCTTAGACACGGGATCAACGAATGTCAAATCCAAACCAATAAAATGTTGAAAAATTAAATCAGGTTAAAAAATTCCAATTTTGAAATTTTTGCAATGCAAAAATACAATAATCAAAAGAATAAGGATTAAATCTATTAGGCAAAAAAAATAAGAAGGGTGGACTCGTAAAAAAAAATGCAATTTAAAAAAATTATTTCATCCTAGAAAAAATAATAATTAAAAGATCAAGAATCAAATTTGATAAAACAAAAAAATCAATAAGGATGAATTTAAAACAAAAAAAAACTAATTAAATGAATTATTAAAAAAAAGAAATAGAACCAAAAACAGAGGGGCTAAATAAAAAAGAAATAGAAGTTTAGGGGTTGTCTTAAAAAATCAAGTAGGAGGGCGCAAAACTGAGGAAAAGAGAGGAAAGAAAAGAGAAAAAAAGAGCTAGCCACCGCTAACAAACCAAAGATCCTATAAATACGTGTGTCACATATCCAAGGAAGGGATGCCAAGATGAAACTTATGCTACCTCGAAACAACATTTTCTTCCACTCTAATCAACCACACGCATCGTTCGAAGACAACAAAGTGGCCGACTTATGCTCAACATGTGTCACCTTTTCTTTTCTTTTTTATTATGAAAAATACTTAATGAACCTCACCCCTATTTACTAATTACAAAACAAACCATGACCAAAATGATACAAATACGCTTTAATTGGAAAGTTAAATTATTTGGCATCAAGGTCACAGAGGTCATTTTGCTGTGCAAGATAATTGTCTATCATGGAATGGGCCTCCTTTTGTGTGTTTTTTTTTCCTCTAAGGGTAAGTAAATATTTTTATTATACACCAAATATGTTAGAATATGAAACTAACCCTAATGGTAAGGATAAAAAAACAAAAATTTTAAAGGGTAGTGTTGTAATTTAAATTTAAAAAGCAAAATACCATTTTGCCCCTCACTCAATTTTAGAATACTAAAAATTGTCCCTAAACGAAGCTTATGCTACCCTAGAATAACATTTTTCCCGCTCCAATCAATCGCACATGCTGTTTGAAGACGACATAGCAACAACGCGTGCCAAATACGTGTCACCTTTTCCTCTTTTTTTATCATGAAAAATACTTAATGAACAAAATGACACAAATACCCTTTAGTTGGAGAGTTAAATTATTTGGCATCAAGGTCGTGGAGGTCATTTTTATTGTACAAGAAGATTGGCTATTTACAATGAACACAGTGGCCAAATTGTGTTTGTGTGCAAAGTGTTTTTCCAACCTCTTTTAGTCTTTTTTTTTTTTATTACTGATATAGCCAATAGGTTATTCAGGTAAATTTATAATTCAGAGTATAATCTAAATTAAGTTTCAATTTGAATCGGTTTTGAGATTAATATTTTTAAATTCATGATTCACTTGACTTGATGAAATTTGACAGTGACTTGATCAAATTCTAAATATGACTAGGTTAAAATTAAAATTAAAAATAAATAAAAATGAAATTATTGCAAACAAAAATATAGATCATGATCGACCGAGTGACCCATAAATTAACTTGATGACTCAATAATGCAAACTTTAGTTTTAGGTCAAATCCCCGAGCCAATCTAACGACTACATTATACATTCAAAACAAGAATTCAATATATAAAAGGTAGCATGAGCTATATTATCAAAACAATATTCATGATTGACCGATAGGACCTTTAATTTGACTACTTTTCATCTTAACCAAGTCTAGAAATAATTTTTTTATTGTCAATATATATAAAAAAAACCTTTCTTTTTATGAATGAGATGATATTAGATTATCCAAAAATCCTTTGAATTTTTTTTTTAATTTATTATGATGTAATTGACTATGATTTTTTTTTTTGAAGGCGAGGTGATTGTTGTTCTGATTTAAGACGAGTGGAATAAGAAAGTGTTTGAGAGTATGGTAACGATTATTTTTCAAAGTGCTTTTCGCTTGAAAATATATCAAAATTATTTTTTTATTTTTTAAAAATTATTTTTTATATCAACATATTAAAACAATTCATAAATATAAAAAAATAAATTTCAAAATTTATTCAATCACATTTAGAACGAAATAACGAATAAGAACGTGTTTGGCAGTGTAGTTGCGGTGCTTTTCAAATAACTTTTCGTGCCAAAATGCATGCCAATGATATTTTTTCATTTTTTAAAAATTATTTTTGATATCAGCACATCAAAACGATCCAAAATATACAAACCATATTAAATTTTAACAAAAAAAAAATTTCAAAATTTTTGAAAACGCGGCTGTGGCTGCGGCTACATTCCTAAAAGATTTGATTTTTTTTTTTTTTTTTTTTGTAATTGTGTGGTCTGGCACGTGAGAGGCATGCCCACCTGTATAATCCTGATTCAGGTGTGGGTTTGCTTCTCTGATGGCCCTGAAAAGTATGTGAGCTCGAGAATTGTTCTGTCAGGCAGGCAGGCAGGCAGGATATAGCAGCAACAAGGTACCAGTGACACCATGCCTTTAATTATCTCAGCAATTTCCCTGCCTAAATTTAATATGTACCATTTCACTGTAAAGATTATTACTCGTGATCCTTTTTTGCAAAATTAGAGATGAGCATCGGTTTCAATGGTTCGGTTTCGAGTAATTTAATCAAGTTGAATTTTTGTTTTATAATTTTCGATCGAAACCAAATAAAAGATCTAATTGATCAATTAAATTTAGTTTGGTTCAATTTTATATTTATTAAAACTAAATAAGTCTAGATTTTTATTTGAGTTCTTTGAATTAATGAATCTTTAGGGTTTTTTTTTAATGTGGTAGATGTTATTTTTTAAAATACTTTTTGTTTAGAAATACATTAAAATAATATATTTTTTATTTTTTTAAAATTTATTTTTGTCTCCAGCACATTAAAATAATTCAAAAATATATAAAAAAAGTTAATTTCAAGTTTTAAAAAAACTTTTTAAAAATTTTAAAACGGACGGTTGGATTGCAGTACCAAATAAAACCTTAGTTTATAATGAGTTTTTTAATTTGGTTTATTTAGATTTGGAAGTTTAGTTTTTTTTTTATTAATATGGGTGTCTAGATCAGTTTGCGCGTACCTCGACTAATTCCACTAGCCCTGAAGTTAACGACCATGTAAACCTCCAATAACCATCATATTAGCAACCACAAGGTTCGAATATGAGATCACATGGAGAGCAAACCTCTTCTTTAAAATGAAAACTAAATTGGATTTAAGATGAAAACTCATTATATATATATAAAAAATTCTTTTCTTTTTTTCGTTTCTAGAATTTAAGATGAAAACTAAACTGGATTTTTTTAAAATAAAAATTCCCAAAAAAAAGTTCAAGAATCATTTCGATGATTAACTTTACGATATTTATATGGATATTTCGAATAATTCCCTTTATTTTCTCACCCTGCTTGGAAGTTGGAATATCTAATCCTGCATTTTGTATCCATTCAACTCTTATGATATGTACACGTGCCGGCTTGTTTCGGTCCAAACACATGAAAACGTGAGAATTGGTTTAGTTGGTAATAAAGTATGCTCTGACTTCATCAATGACAATCAGAATTTATTAACAAATACTCTAAAACACGTAGGTTTTTCACTGTAGCAGTTTTTTTTTTCTTTTGTTTTTTTTTTACATGTTTTTTTTTCTTTTTTTTACCCAAAATTGATTTTTTCTTTTTTTTTTCAAAATCAACTTTGCTAATTTTTTTAAATATTAATGCTGATTGAAAATTTAACTATGTAGTTTTTTTCCTTAAAACATTGTGAATTGCTATAATATTCTCATACATTGTTTTTTTTATGATTTTTTATTCTTTTTTTTTTCAAAATGGTCTTTGTAGATTTTATTTTTTTATATTAAGTTGGTTGAAAATTTAGTTTTGTAGTTTTTTTTTTTAAAAAAACAATATGGATTGCTACAGTGTTTCCCCTATATAGTTTTTGTTTTGCTTTGCAATGTTTCACCACATATTTTTTTTAAAAAATTATCTTTATCGAATTTATTTTTTTAATATTGAGCTGATCGATAATCTAGCTTTAGCTTTCCCCACATGTTTTTTTATTTTTTTTATTTGTTTTTTTTTCCAAAATTGTCATTTTTTACATATTTTCTTTTTTTTTGTTTTGTTTTTTTTCAAAATTATTTTTGTTGATTTTTTTTTACTATTGAGCTGGTTGAAATTTTAGTTTTTTTGTCTTTTTCTTTAAAACACCGTAGCTTTCCCCACGTGTTTTTTTTTCGCTTTTGTTTCCTTTTTTGTACGTTTTTTTTCATTTCTTTTACCCAAAATTGACTTCTTTTTTTGTTTTTTAGATAGCCTTTGTCGGTTTTTTTTATATATTGAGCTGGTTGAGAGATTAGCTTTGTAATTTTTTTTAAAAAAAATACTATGGATTACTATAGTGTTTCCCTTACATGGTTTTTGTTTGGCTACAGTGTTTCCCTCACATGTTTTTTTTTAAAAAATTATCTTTGTTAAATTTATTTTTTCAATATTGAGTTGGATGAGAATTTAGCTTTAGCTTTAGCTTTCCCCACTTTTTTTTTCATTTTTTTTAAATTTTCCCCACTTTTTTCATTATAATTATAATAATTATTATTATTATATTGTATTATATTATATAACTGTTTTTTTCTTTTTGTTTTTTCTAATGAATTTTTTTTGTTTGATTTAGTTTGTTAATGTTAAATTTTTTTTATTTAGTTATCAAATTTTCATGATACGAATCTCGGGTTTGATGGGTTAACCTGATTTGATGAATTATTTTTTTCATTTAGTTTAGTTTGTTAAAATTAATTTTCTTTCTATTTAATTATCAGACTTTCATACTTTCATAACACGTATCCTGGGCTTGACGGGTTAACTTGGTTTCATGGGTTAACCCGGTTAATTCTAGGTAAACCCGTCATTTCTTTTTCTATTTAGTTATCAAACTTTCATGACGCAAATCCCGGGTTTTACGGGATAACCTGGTTTAAAAGGTTGACCCAATTAATTCAATGTTTTTTTTCTTTTTCTTCATTAGTTTTTTCCTTCCTGTTGATTTTTTTCTTTGTTTTTTTAATTAATCTATTTAATTATCACACTTTTATGACACGACCTTATAGCCAGACCCACATCCAGTATTCTTGGGTCCGGTGTTACAGCCAGACTCACTTAAACTTGGGTCATACAAGTTTAATTTTATTATTAATATTATAAATATTACTCTTAAGTCAAGCGTTGCAGTCAAACCCAAGATTCTTGGGTATAACTTTGCAGAAAAACCCAAGATTTTTAAATTTTTATTTTTTTAAATATTTTTTATGTAAAAAAATGACCCGCGGACATCGCGGGTATCAAAGCTAGTTCTCTTGTAAATTATATGACCTAGCTAGTTTAAACAAGCAATCAAAATGATTTGAAATATTAAATTTTGGTATCCCAAGCTCATTAATTAAACGAAAATCATGAATCTTGGAATCTTGTACCATAAATGTTGAAAGATTATTATAAATAAATAAAGCTAAAAGATGCGGCTTCATTTTTTTCTTTGGTTATTGATTTTTTTTAATTTAGTCCTTATATAATGTGTTTATGAGAATTTTGAGTAGATAATTTATTTTATTTTGTCTTTATATGATTATTGCAGTATAAAAAAAAACTTTCAGTATCGGATTGGTATCAGAAAAATATCTCAATATCACTATATGGTTTATTTTTTAAAAATTTTAGTTAAATAAAAAATAATTTTGAAAAAAACTAAGTTATTAAACTTTGTGGGGTTAATAATCCGCTTTACAAGTTTGACGAGATAACCCTGGTTGCCCCTGTTTGTGGGTTTAGCGAGGTATTTTTTTTTAATTGAACTCGATTATGTGATCGTCTATTTTTCTTTTTATCATATAGTTAAAAAAATAGTTTTGAAAAAAAAAACATATTATTAAATTTTAGAAAGTTCATGGACCCGTTGACGTGTATAGCGAGTTTAACTTTTTTTCTTTTTTATAATTTTTTTTCAATTTCATTTTTTGATATAGAGCGATTGATAATTAAGTTACATAATTTGTTTTGTTTTGTTTTTTATGAGGTTATCACAATCTTAAAAAAAAGTCTCAGTATTGGTTTGACGCTCGATTTTGCGATCATCTATTTTTGTTATCATATAATTAAATAAAAAAAATTTAGAAAAAAAGTTATTAATCCCAATGGAGTCCATTACCCGGTTTGCGGGTTTGACTTGTTGACCTGGGTCACTCAATTCACAAGTTTAGTGAGTTTACTCATCAAACTTGATTTTTTTTAGTTTCTGGTCCTTTAATTTTTCTATTTTTTCTATTTCTATCTTAGTTAATATTGGATTGGTTGAAAAATGGAATTCATGAGTCAACTCGAGTTGACTTACTTTATTTTTATTTTATAAAAAAATAAAAATGATATCATTTAAAAAAATCAACTAGTTTTGACCAGGTAAACCTGAGTTTTTGATCAGATCACACTAAGTTAATTATTCCTCTATTTTTGTTGAAACCCGAACTAGACCTCAGGTCACACCATGTCAACTATCCTTCTGTCTTTGTTGAAACCCAATCCGGTTTGGGCTTTGGATCACTAAAGTCATAGATCAACCCATCGGTCGGGTCAAGTTTTTAAGCAGTGCATGAGAGTCTGGTAACTAGTTTCATTAAAAGAAGCTAGAACCCCTTCGAAAAACACTGTAACTTCAGACCAATGAGCACTGTTCACTAGAACAATGTAACAATATTTTTTCCCCTCCACCAAAAAAAATTTACACTGGCTTCCAAAAAAATTGAAGTCTTTATACATGGTCCATTTGTCATTTCCAGATTGACCAGTGACAAATAAGTATTTTTCTATCTTGATTGCATAGTGAAACGATCGAATACCCTTGAAAGCAAAAAAAAAAAAAACTCGGCATCAAAGGATATTTTCACAATGATTTTTTTGTTATTATAATTTAAGTTGAGGGGCAATTTGGTATTTAACCAAATATAAAAGATAATAAACAATTACAATGCCTATACGACGAAAAATATCCTTAAAATCATAAGATTTAAGCTTAGGTCAAGGAGTGTTTTCAATTTTTCACAATGGTTTTGTGGTGATTAGAAAGTCAACTCGGTGTCACTTTGGTATTTTGCTATTTGTTTTTTTTTTTTAAAAAAAAACATGCTCGTGTGGAACATCTGGGGGGCGAGTGGGACATGTCTATGCCCTTTGAGTGGCGCATGCATAGCCTTTTGGCGTCAAAAAATGCTCTTTCGTCATGTCCCTGGAAGCACCGTCAAGTCCTCTTTCTGTTGGTGCAACGTGTCTCTCTAGTGATGATCCGGTTTGTTGCTAGTAGGCCTTTTTTCTTCTTCTTCTCTTATCTCTCCTCCCTAAAAAATTACAGTCTGACCCTCTTGGTTGTTGATATCTTAACTTCAGTCTTTATTCTTTTGATTTCTCATTTTTACTCTTGTATAAGTTTTATTTGTTTTCAATTTCATTATTGAATCTCAATTTACCAAATATTATACTTTACAATTTAGTCCTCATTGTTTTGATTTCTACCTTGGCTCTTTTATAAAAGTTATTATTGTTTTCAATTTCACCATTTAATCAAAATATTGTTTTTGTTTTCAAGTCAATTTTTACCCCTTATTCTTTTGATTTTTTTGTTCTTTTACTAAATTGATTTTTCTTTTTAATTTCATAATTCAATCAAATATAAAATTTATTTTGTATTTTAATTTTGATTCTCGTTTATTTAATTATTTTTTTTTCAACTTTATCCTTTAATATATGATTGAATGAGAATTGAATTTCATGGCTTTTCTAAATTAGATGTTCCACGTCTAATGATTCAACCCTTATAAATATCTTTATTTTATTATTGGGTTGTTGCAATTCCATAATATAAATCACGAGTTTAACATGATATCTCATATTAGCTCGACCCTAATTACTATAATTATAAATTTATCATAACCCAATGTTTTTTTCTTTCTTAATCCTATTTTACTACCCGAACATCATTTTATTTAAAATAAAAAATTAGTACACTCCACCCCGCGGATGGTGAAGTGCTGGCACCGAAGTGCTGGCACCGAAGCTAGTGTATTTACCTAAACAGGGAAAGATAGATGAAGCACGACTTTGTGCTCCTCTGGCTCTCTGTGCCGACTGCCGCGTGAGGAATTTGTGAACCCAACTCCATTTATAAAACTACAAAAGAATCTCAAGCCTCCGTGCTTGTTAGCTATGCTAGCCAGTCATGAAGTCCTATTCCAACGCTACTGCAAGAGTCAAACTCTCAGCATGATCATCTCCTCAAAATCATATCTGAGATCTCAATTTCACAAGTGAGAATCAACAGAATCAGTGTGCATCTTGTTCTCTTCAATTCACCGAAAAGGTCTCGTCGACCCTTTCTTTATCTTCTATTACTCTCGTGGTTGCAAAAAACCAATACTTTAATAACAAGTGTTTGTACAAATCCACCTTAAATTAATAAATTTAAATAGAAAATCATGGTGGGTCGGTCTATTGCAGAAACCTTCACCTCGGATCTTTGCTCGAGTGTAGATTTAAAAGTATTTTAAACTTGTTTTTTTCAAACTTCAACCGCAAAAGTCACCGCAGATGGCAGATAAACATACACTCGATGTAGTATCTTGAATCTTTGTCCTGAAATGATTATTTGACATGCTTGGTGTGAATGTAGTGACGGGCAACACAGAGCATGGGGACACGAGAATTGAGGAATGATGGCAGCAGCAATGTGTGAATAAAATACGAGGCACTATTATTCTGTCCAAACCCTACGTGATATAAGAATTCACAGGGCTGCATTCTGACTTGATGCATTTTTTATCAGCTTCCTACGCTCCAGAGCTTGACCCGAGACAATGGACAGGATGCCTTGTTTGGCTTGAAATAAGGGTTTTAAGGGTGTGATGTTCTGGTCAAGGTGGGGCAGATGAAGAAGAAGGGTGCAGGCGGACCCAGCAACAGAAACCCACTTCCCCTTTTCAATGCGGCGAACCCATCATGCCTTGGAGGACACTTCTTTTGTTGAATATATAAAAGCCTTGCTTTAGCTTAAAGCATGTGAGGTTGAGGTTTAGGTTGATTAGTTAAAGACTTGAAAGGGATCAGCAGATTATTTTTGAATTAAAGTTTGATGATTTTCTTGACTGAGTTGGATCATGCATCCTTTCCATACTTGTGCTGTATCCACCACATTTTCTGGTAGATCGCTACCTTCCTGTAAACTGGCTCCTGTTGAGCCCTTCGCGTTACTCGCTGGGTTATCATATTATATACGCTCGGTTCTTCTTATGGTAAGCAATGTTTCGTGGATTTTCCTCTCTCATTCTTAATTTAATAACTTAAATTTTATTATTTTTATTTATTTAATAAAAATTAAATATAAAGTGATTTATAAATTTAAATTGTGAAGTTATTTCTATCGAAACTTGACTGAATTGAGCCTTTTTAATGGCCCAATATCCAGTCACAAAAGAAGTCCTTTTTTATTTTACTAAAATAATTCATTTATCACCCGAAACCTTTCTTCTTATAAAATAACAATTTCATCATTAAAAGTTGAACCATTTTTTTTTAAAAAAAACCTAAGTCATGTGTCCATTTCACTGTAGCAATTTTACTATGCATTCTCTTACAAATCACCGTGGATTAGAATAATTATTTTTTTTAATTTTTAATTTGATCATTAAACTTTTTTTTTTGCACAATTGAGCCTAAATTTGCATCCAATTGCCTTTTTTTGGGGAGTGTTGAATTGAAGGACAAATAACTGAAGTGAAAAAAGCGAGTAATATAGGTGGTGGCTTTGAGATTTGCTTAAAAATTTCATTTTAGTTCCTCATCTTTTTTAACTAATAGATAACTGACCCCTTTAATTTTTTTTTAAAAATCAATCTTGATACCAAACTTCATTTTTGTATTTTTTAGTCCTTTTTATTGATGGAGGAGAGAGGGCGGTTGTCGGATTCTAGCGTAGATAGAGAAAGTTTATGCTGGCGACAATTCTGGCTAAAAAAAGGGTTTATTTTTATGTCAAAAGGATCCATATGATGAGAGGAGTTACTAATATGTGTTTTCTTGCCTTGAAAGTGCAAAATAAAAAAAAAGATTTGAGCTCGAGAAGAGTTTTTATTTTGGGTTGATTATGGGTTTTAAAGTGATTTTTTTATGTTTTTGAAGGTCAAAGATTGATTTAACAAGGTTCCAAGAGTGTTTCCTAAGTATTTGGGTAAAATATGGTTTGAAAATGAGTTTTTGAGTTGAAAAAACAAAAAACCCTGCTTTTTCAACAACTATAGTGATTGGATTCTAAGTTTTTTGCATTTATGTTTTGATTAGTACCCCTTTTTTATATTTTTTTGTTGTTGCTTATTTAGTTTCTTTTAAATATAAATTATTTTTTTAATTATATTGAGTGTATATAATATTTTTATGAGGTTAGTGTGATTCGTCTATATTTTATATAGATTAAATTTATTGTTAAAAATAAAAAAAAAAGATTTATTTTTTTACAATATTTTTAATATATGCAACCTTGCGTAGAAATCTTTTTCTTTTATTTTATTCAATAGATTTTATATGTATGTTGATTTTTATTACAAATAGATTTTAATAAATAAATTCATTAAACACAACCGGATAAATGACTTGTGTTACGATATTAAATATCTTGATTTATATTTATCTCTCAATTTTTCCAATTATGTTTTTATTTATCGTTGATGACTTTTTTTATTTACAAAATAGTTTGTGATTGATTTAATTAGATGCATAGATAAGTTTTTCAATCTACATTTGAACCTTCTTTTTTGTAAAAAAAACACGTTGAAAAATTCTACATGTTCAATTTTTTTTTTTATCATGTATTGGTGTTTTCAATTTGATCTTTATTCCTTTGATTATCTATTTTTTCTTTGACCCTTTTATAGAAGTTTTATTGTTTTGGATTTCACTCTTCAATTCAAGTTAATTGTGTATTGTTTTTCTTAGTCCTTGTTCTTTTGATTTTTTTTTGTTAATGTTTTTATTCTTTTCAATTTAACTCTCAAAATGAAAATTCATTGTTGCCTTTTAATTTATTTTTTCTTTTGATTTTAACCCTCATTCTTTTAATTGGTATTTTATTTTTATTTTTTTATCTAACTATTTTTTCTCAAATCATCCTTCAACGTTTCATTTCCTATGGATTGGACTTAATGATGTTTTCATATATAATGCTTTCGGTCTGATGACCCGGGTCAAATTTTTAAAAAGTTAACAGGTATTGATATTTTTTTTCTTATTTTCTTTTTCAGTATCATTGTTTGACATTTTGTTTTAAAAAAATAACCTTGTGGTTATTTTCAATTTATTTTTCTATCAAATTATCCCAAACTTATGATCTAGGATGCAAATTTATCAGGTTAATCTAAATTAGCTCGCCCTTTAATGTCTAAATTACATGTCTACTGTGCTGGCTTATATTGGCTCACACTAGTTTTTTTCCTCATTTTTTAACCATATTTTATTCTTCCATGTTTAATTGGTTAAAAATTAAATAACATTAACTTTTTCTTTTGGATAAAGATTTTTTTTTTGTGTGTCATCGTAACTTCATATATATATATATATATATATATATATATATATTTATAATATGATTCAAATAAAACTAGTTTACTTAGTTCGAGCAATTAATTTTTTTTTTAAAATATATTTACAACACCAACATATTTTAGTTAAATTTTTTTTAACTAAACAGCAAAACACGTCCACTAGTCTAGTCTTATTCTAAAGGCAGAGAGGGCCATAAGGTATCTGGCATGGGACGAAGGCTACGGGAAGTTGAAAATGGGTTGGACTCGAAGGTGGTGTTGGATTTGCTTCCGACTCTGTTCTCATTGATCCTTCTTCTGTTAAGACAATTATGGCATTGCAATAAATCTCTATAAATTAATATTTTCGAATTATGAAAACTCATTACTTAATCAATATATTATTTAAATCTCAAATATAAATAACAAAAATGTTATTTAATAAAGGATATACTGTATTTATTCATTGCCTGTAGGAATCGCTCCTTTTCAGAAAGCTCCAGTTAGGTGTCCGAGCTTTATCTTGCAAGACATACATGGAGAGAGAGAGTAAATTAATTATTTTAAATTAAATGAATTATTTAAAAGAATTTAAACAATCCTTCTATCAATTGCAAGTCACCTAAATCGAGGCTAAAACTATTTTACGATTAATTAAAACTCACTAATAAATTATTAATACAATTAAATACTTATCATTTGAAATAAATAAAAGAATATCATGTGATTGAAAAATAATGGATATTTTATAGAAGTATTTGATTGGCACAATTGTCCCAAAATGAAAAATAAAATAAAATTCACATACTCAATTAAAAAAAATTAAAAATTGATGTACCGATATTGTAATTTTCTTTTATTAAAGGTCAAAGTAGATGTCAGCAAAATCATAGCAATCAACCTGCTTGGATGGAAGTACTCGATGAAAATTTTAAAAAGCTGGTTTACTTTAAAAAATATTTTTAAAATTCATGTACTCAATTGAAAAAATAGTAAGGTTATTGTAGTAATAGTGTAATAATTATATATTATAAATATAAATATCCAAATTAAATAAATAACCCGTCGAGAGAGGATAAACTTACTGTCACGGGGTTAAATTTTTCACACCGAAATTCAACCCAATGTGACAGTCTAGTCCCAACTAGACTAAGCCTTGCTTCATCTTTTCGCTCGTGTTTCCTACGACTATGTGTTTCGCTCACCCAAAGAGGTTCTCACAATTACCTCGTCACAAACAAAGAACAACACAAGCAAGCACACCGAGAATATAAGAACACTTTTCAACCTTTATTTAGCTCGTCAACAAAGGATTACACAATAAGAGTGTGTGTGCTATGCACAGAAATCGCATGCTACATAGCAAAGGCTTTGCAGCCTATTTATAGACAAATATGTGAGCTGCAAGGCTCACCCATGATCTCCTATTTTTCAGGACACAGTGGGGCACTTTCTCCCCCATGTTCTCCATGACCTCAACAGGCTTGGAGAGCACCCTAGTTATGCTCCCACGTTCTGCCCCCATGAGGCTGCCACTTCACCCACGTTCTGCCCCCATGATGCAGCCACTTCACCCACGTTTTGCTTGTCCACATGGCAGTCCCAACTGCTTATTCTGCTGCGTCAGCTGCTGACTTAGAAGGTCCTTTATCTAAGCCCCCACGTCCATGCCAAGTCGTAAGCTCAAAGAATCGCATAGACCATTGCACGCTGCCTGCCGAATTCGTCTCTGTCTATGCAAGGTTGTCGCTGTCCGTCGCTGCCGAATTCTAGGCAGTGTGCTTTCGTTGGTGCGTCCCTGTGCCTAAAGCTCTAACAAACCACCCCCACTAGAATAGTCCGACATCCTCGTCGGAATAGACGTGAGGTAGTCTTGCATCTGATCCTCAAATTGCCACAAATTTGTATCCTTCTCCCACGAAACCTCCTCATTTTTCTTCCATTTTACTAAGAATTCTGTTCGCCGATTCTTTCTATGTTGACCGAGTCGACGATGATCCATGATCTTGATGATACCATCGTCAAATTGTTTGTGAATCGTAGGAGGAGCTCTTTGCGACTTACTTCTCTTCGGATCCCCTTGGTCTTCGTAAAAAGGCCGCAAGTAACTTACGTGAAAAGTAGGATGAATCTTTAGCCGTTCGGGCAGCTTCAACCTATATGCGATAGCCCTTACCTTTTCGATGATCTTGAAAGGTCCATCGTATCTTGGCACCAACCCTCGGTGCTTCGTCGTCCCCATAATTTTCTTCCAAATTTACAAAGTTAACTTGAGCAACACCTTGTCGCCCACGCTGAATTCCAGTAATCTTCGCTTTTGATTGGCATATTTGAGCATCCTTTTCCTTGCCTTACGCAAGCTGTCTTAGGCTTGCTCAAACAGTTCCTGCCGCTCCATTGCAAACCTGTACGCCGCTGGACTCTTCCCACCCGATATCTGCACTACAATCTCGGCAGGAGTTTGGGGTTGTGCCCCCAAAACCAGCTCAAACGGACTTGCTTCCGTTGCTGAGGATTTCTGAAGATTATAGCAAAACTATGCACTATCCAAGCAACTCCAACCAGTTTATTTGCATCACCGTCACGTAGTGCCTCAAATATTCCTCTAGTAAAGCATTTATCCTTTCCGTCGCCCCATCGGTTTGCGGATGATTGGCGTCGAAAACTTCACCTTGTTCCCATCATGTTGAACAACGTTGTCCAGAATCGCCCATGAATCGCACATCGCGATCGCTTACAATGTCGAAGGAACTCCAAAGTACTTCACCACGTTGCGGTAGAATAATTTAGCGGCCACTTCGATTGTACACCTTGTAGGGCAGACCACAAACACCGCGTACTTGGTGAATCTGTCCACGACAACCATGATCGTGTTCATGCCATCCACCTTTGGAAAACCAACAATGAAGTCCATCGAAACCGATACCCAAGGCTTTTCTGGAATCAGCAGCGGCTGTAACAAGCTTGCCTCACGCTGCCGTAAAGTCTTGTTTTGCTGGCACACTAGACAAGTCTTGACGTAAAGTTCTACGTCGTCCTCCATCTTCGGCCAATAATAAGTCTGCAATAGGAGAGCAACCATCCTTTCCCTGCCTGGATGTCCAGCCCATTGCGGATCATGAGTCTCCGTCATTAAATATTTTCGCAGCTCTCCCTTCGACATGAAGATTCGACCCCCCTTTGTATAGAGTAGGTCTTGTTCCAGCCAATACCTCCGTATTGTCCCTTCTCGTACAAGCACAACCATCTTCTTGTACGCTGCGTCTTCCTCCGCAGCTTGACGAAGTCAACCCAGTATGTCCGACTCCACCTGAACAATAGCAAGAACAATAGCAATTACCTCGCGTCTGCTGAGTGCATCCGCAACCTGATTGTGGCTCCCCGATTTGTGCTCCCATACGAAATCATATTCGGCCAAGAATTCCTGCCACCGAGTTTGTCGTTGCGACAATTTCTTCTGCGTCCTGAAAAATGTGTTAGCAACGTTGTCGGTCTTGACAATAAATTTTGGCCCCAACATATATACTCTTCATATGCCAAGGCAGTGCACTACTGCCGTCATCTCCTTCTCATGCGTCGAGTAATTTTGTTCCGCGTCACTTAGCTTCCGACTCTCGAAAGCAATCGGATGCCCCTCTTGTACGAGCACTCCACCAATGGCCCTATCCGAAGCATCAGTATGCACTTCGAATGGCTTCTTGAAATCGAAGCGGCCCAAGATCGGAGTTGACGTTACCACCTGTCTTCGACTTCTCAAAAGCTTGTTGGCAGTCAACTGTCCATTCCTATCTCCGATTCTTCTTGAGAAGATTCGAGAGAGGAGTTGTCTTTTTCCCTCAATGAATCGTCTATAGTAGTTCGCAAGCCCAAAAAATGATCTTAGTTCCAGGACTGATTTTGGTGCTGACCATTCGATGATGGCTTGAATCTTCCGTGGATCCATCTTCACTTGTCCTTCTCCAATCAAGTGGCCTAAGAACATAATTTCAGCTTTTGCAAACTCACACTTTTCTCTCTTCATATACAATTCATATTCTCTCAATCTGCTTCAAAATTTGGAAAGATGAGTTCCATGATCTTCAATGCCTCTACTATAGATTACAATATCATCTAAGTAGACTACAATAAAATTGTCTAAGAAATCATATAATACATCGTTCATTAGATTGCAAAATGTTGCTGGAGCATTTGTTAAGCCGAATGACATAACTAGAAACTCGTATGAGCCATACCTCGTCACACAAGTAGTTTTATGCTCGTCACCGTCAGCAACCCGCACTTGCCAATACCCCGATCGCAAGTCCAATTTCATAAAGATTAAGGCTCCACACAATCTGTCCATCAAATCCTGAATTAAAGGAACTGGATATTTATTTTTCATTGTTACCTTGTTGAGTGCTCGGTAGTCCACACACATGCGAAGGCTTTCATCTTCCTTCTTTTGAAACAAAATCGGAGCACCATACGGAGCCTTGGAAAGGCGGACAAACCCCGAGTCAATCAGATTTTCCAATTGTTTCCTCAATTCTGCCAATTCCATTGGCGACATTCGGTAAGGGGCTTGAGATGGTGGCTTTGTCCCCGACACCAACTCAATTCGATGGTCGATGGCCCTCCTAGGCGGGAGTTTCTTCGGCAGCTGAGGCGGCATCACATCTTCAAATTGCTTGCGACATGCTAGCAATCTCTTTTGGCACTTCCCCATAATAGTCTGCCTTCTTGTCCACTATTGTCGCCAGAAACACTTTCCCTCCTTTCCACAATGCTTTATCAATAGCAATTGCCGAGACCAAGCTTTTTCCCCCTTTCACAACATTCGCAGCTGCGATGTTACAACATGGGATGAAACATGGGCATCCCTCACTCGCAATCATCACTCCATTAAGATACGACATCAAAACAATCTTGGCTTTTCATAAGAAATCAAGGCCAATAATAATATCGTAATCGTCAAGATTTACGACCAACACGTCCTGCTTACCTCTCCACTGATCCAAAGTTATCGGCACATCGTAAGACATCCCCGCAATCCTCTATGCCTTCGAGTTTACTGCCTTCATTGATGTATGGCTATCACTCAGCCGCAAGCCAAGTTCCTTCACCAACCGATCTCGCCACAAACGTTTGGGTTGCACCTGAATCCAGCATAGCATTCACGTCTTTGCCATTTATCCCAATCTTCACATACATTAGATTGTCCGTAGCCCCTGACTTCCCTTTTCGCAGTGCATCAATCCTCGCCAAGTCTTTATCAATAGGGCGGATTTCGGCAGCCGCATCCCCTGATTTAGCTATTAGGTAGTTTATAACACGCATAGGATTGACGTGCGTAACTACCCCCTCATCATCATCGCTATCCCTAACCCGAATAGCATTCAACCTCTCCCTCTTCGGACATTCCCTCGCAAAGTGAGGACCATCACAAATGAAACAAGTAAAGTTCGGTTTAGTACCTTTACCTTGTGCACTTATAAACTTAGCCTTGCCCTTATCTGCGGCAGCAGCCTTCGATGCACCCCCACCGAACTTCTTCATCATCCTTTCCTTCTTGTTTCTTCCCTTAGACTTGAAGGAGGCTGATGTATAACCCTCTCTAGTAGTTGATTTAAAATCAACCAAACTGTCCGCATCAGTAATAGCGGAGGATAGATCCTTTATGTTCTGTCGTCTTAGTTCCGCTTGCGCCCAAGTTTGCAATCCAGACATGAAGTTGAACAACCTGTCCTCCTCGAGCATATTCTTGATGTCGAGAATTAAAGAACTGAAAGATTTAACGTACTCATGAACTGACCTTTCATGTTTGAGTCTTTTCAATTCCTCCCGCGCAATCCAAGATGTGTTGTTCGGAAGGAACTGCTCCTTCAACTCCTACTTGAGACGATCCCACGTCTCAATCTTTGGATGTCCAACACTTAAGTCATCTTTGGTTCTCGTCCTCCAACAAAGCTTCACGTCACCCGTGAGATACATCACGAGGAGATCCACTTGTTCAACCACGCCGATCTTCCCAACGCTAAAGTATTGCTCCATGTCCCACAAGAAATTCTCAAGTTCTTTGGGACTTCTTGCCCCACCGAAACACTTTGATTTAGGCACTTTAGGTTTAGAAGTACTTATCCCAATAGGAGAGTTTGTCACTGCTCTTTTCAGAATGGCAATCGTCTTTTCGGCAGCTGCCAATCATTCACTCGATTCTGCCGCAAGAGAAATATACAAGCTCTCAGCCCTTTCAGCGCTTTCCATAGCTTCCTTCAAGCGATCAATAACAGAACGTTCTTCGCCTTTTTCATCTAACCCTATCAAAGTCTCAAGACGCATCAACCGTTCCCGAATAGCTTTCATGACTTTTGCTGCATGTTTTTAGAATCAACCCACTCTGATATGAATTGTCACGGCGTTAAATTTTTCACACCGAAATTCAACCCAATGCGGCAGTCTAGTCCCAACTAGACTAAGCCTTGCCCCACCTTTTCGCTCGTGTTTCCTACGACTATGTGTTTCGCTCACCCAAAGAGGTTCTCATAATTGCCTCACCTTTTTGCTCGTGTTTCCTACGACTATGTATTTCGCTCACCCAAAGAGGTTCTCACAATTACCTCGTCACAAGCAAGCACACCGAGAATACAAGAATACTTTTCAACCTTTATTTATCTCGTCAACAAAGGATTACACAATAAGAGTGTGTGTGCTATGCACATAAATCGCATGCTACACAGCAAAGGCTTTGCGGCCTATTTATAGACAAATATGTGAGCCGCAAGGCTCACCCATGATCTCCTATTTTTCGGGACATAGTGGGGCACTTTCTCCCCCATGTTCTCCATGACCTCAGCAAGCTTGGAGAGCACCCCAGTTATGCTCCCACGTTCTGCCCCCATGAGGCTGCCACTTCACCCACGTTCTGCCCCCATGATGCATCCACTTCACCCACGTTTTGCCTGTCCACGTGGCAGTTCCAACTGCCTGTTCTGCTGCGTTAGCTACTGACTTAGAAGGTCCATTATCTAAGCCCCCATGTCCATGCCAAGTCGCAAGCTCAAAGACTCGCATAGACCATTGCATGTTGCCTGCCGAATTCGTCTTTGCCTATGCAAGGTTGCTACTGTCCGTCGTTGCCGAATTCTAGGCAGTGTGCTTTCGTTGGCGCGTCCCCGCGCCTAGAGCTCTAACACTTACCATAACGGTTTCTTATAAGCTATTATACAATGAGAAGTTCATCCAAAAAATCTTGGAGAGGTTTTCAACGCAGAATTATTTTTATTTCTTACAGTCAACACAAATTATTTCAACATCTTGCACATCTAATATTTCTTCTTTTTTTTTTAAAAAAAAGTGTTTTAAGATTAATTTGTTCATTAATTGAGTTGGTTTGGTCGAATCGAGATTTGATTCGGTCATAACGTATCTCTTAACTCATTATTTTTTTGAAAAAAAAATTAATAAAAATAATATTGTTTTGATTTTTCAAAAAAAATCTTAGAGATGATCTGGGTTGACTTTCTCGACCTATAACTTGGGTCTTATTTTGAGTCGATTCTAGAATTAGGTTTTACAATTATGATTCAAAGCCTAGGTCACTCAGGATGCTTGTGTAATTGGACCATATTTTAAATTTTTTATATATTTTTTAACTTAAAAATTAATATATTTTTAGTATTTTTTAATAGTTTTGATATACAAATATCAAAAATAAAAATATTATTTTAATATATATTAAAAAAAACACTTTAAAAAATAACTTTTACTAACCTCCAAATAGCGTGGTAGTTGATCATAAAATCTATAGAATTTCTAAATATTAGTTGGACTGTATTTTTAAATATTTATTTATTTTTTAATTTTAAAATTAATATCTTTTTAGTATATTTTGATGATTTTGATATATAAATATATAAAAAATAATATATTTTTAAATAAAAAATACTTTTTTAAAAAAAAAAACTCGATATGCCTTCGGATAAGCATGGTACTTGGGTTATAAAATCTATAGAATCCCCTTGCGAATAATGGAAATCCAATGTATGGCTTACATGAATATTTCACAACAGACAACACAATGATAAACCGAGTCCAAGGCCGAATAACCTCATGGCGATTCTGACAAACCTTCTAATATTTTTTATTTTACTTTTTACCTACTTTAATATTGTTATCTCAACATGTTTAAAGCTTGAAATATTCAAAAGCGGGGCCGGTTTTTGTTTCTCTGGAGAAGGGAAGGAGAGTTTGTGGGCGCTAAAGCTAAGAAAAGCTGCGAAAATGGCCGGCATTGGGAGAAAAGTAATGGCATTGGGCATGGATAATAACGAGCCGAGCTTCTACGCTGCGGTGAACCCTTGATCATTTCTTTGTTCCATTTGGTCAGGACCCTCCGTTCAAGCTCCTAATTATCCATGCTCAACCCCGTCTCGCTTCTGTAGTGGGATTCACTGGACCAAGTATCACTTCGATGGCGTTTTGAATTTATGAAAAACGGGGAAAAAAGACCGATATGGTGTTGATTTTTGCTATTGACTAGTTAAATTCTTTTAATAATGCGGGATTGGTTGATGTTATACCGATCATGGAGGCAGATTCCAAGAAAAGAACCCAAAATGTTGTAGACAAGGCCAGAGAAGTCTGCAACAATAAAAGGGTAATCATTTGTTGAGCATAGTGTGCTTGATATGCCCTTTTCTTTTCTTTTATAATTTATGTTGTTTCTGCAAAAGACATTTGAGACGATACATAAAAGATTAACATGGCTCCTGCTGGGTGATGATGTAGTTTATGTTTTATTGAAGATAGAGGAGAGGAATTGGGATCTCTTATCACTTGATTTAGATCATATTCTATCCAGTATTGAATTTATTATTTCGGAACCAAAGAAAAACCAAATTTAAGCGATTAATTTCCAGGTAAGTGATGTGGTAGTAGAAGTGATTGAGGGTGATGCTAGGAATGTTATGTGCGATCTTGTAGATAGAAACCACGCATCCATGCTTTGGTGGTGGGCGATCATAATTATGGAGGTCACAAAAGGTACAACAAAGAGCTAACCCTAATTCCATTGCAAACTGAATCTGCCCGAACCAGTTCTATGATCTTTGGAATGTACAAACATCCTTGTCGGTGTGTTGTATTCGACAAGAAATCTTAACCATGTTTCGGGGCACTTTTGGGCGGTGTTAGTAACCATTGTGCTCATAACGCACCCTGCTCTGTGTTGATTGTGAAGCAACCTAAACACTAGGAGGATATTTCCATCTACTCTTGGATAATAATTTCACCGAAGAACTGTAATGTTCCTTAATTGGTATTGGTTCTCTTGGTCATTGAATTCTTATAATCCCAGATTCATATTTTATTTGCATTTGAAGTGGATGCTTTATGAATGGATGGTCGAGTGTATCGGTTGCATGCTCTAATGGCATCACACCAGGTTCTGAAGTAGAAGATGGCAAGGAAAAAAAACCGGACTCTTCGAAGTTTGAAGCTGTATCAATAACAAAATCATGTAAAATTAAAAGGAAATCAATTTGTTAACATTCATTGAAGATTAGAAAAACATTTCTATCATTTAATTCTAACTTATTTTCTGAAAGAATAATGTTTTAATTTTCGGACACATTTTTTTTTAATATTTAAACCTCTTAATCTATCTTTTCTTTATCATTTAATGGAACGTGTTGGCTAATTTGGAAGGGATATCATGCCCTTCGGAACATGCATCAATTGTGGCTAACGTGGTTTGATAAATTAATATTCAAATCTTAAGTATCAATTGTACTTGAGTATTGTACTCTTTTACTAGTTCAAGTAAAAGATATAATGCTCTTAATGAATTAACACTAAGTAATTCATCACTTGAAGATGTTCCCACTTCAAGATTTTTCCCTCAATGACAATACCTCACCAATATCAAGAGTTTATCCAAACTCTCAAGTGTTTATAATTATAATTTGTTTACAACAAGATTCACTATCTCAAAAAGTAGATTGTATAATTGAAAACTATAATATCTATAGCACACTCAATCATTTTTAAACAAACTCATCATTCTAATTCTCACATTTGTTCTCTTGCAACCCAAGCACCATCTTTATTTAATACAAATTTCATATTAGTGATGGTTTTATGATCTATCTCTAAATATTTAAAATATGGTGTCCTATTCATATCCGTTAACTTAATATCAAAATACTCAAAGATAGTCGACAAATATTGATCATAAGATAAAAACTTTTGTTTTTGATCATTTGCCATTATAAAATTCTTCATCATAATGTATGGCAAATTAATTGGCCTTCTCTTAATCATATAATCGAGTTCATAAAAGTCACTTAATCAAAGTGCCTTTTTTTGGGCAAAATATTATGTGTTATGACCTTGTATAACAAACTAAGTTGTAGCAACAAATCTTAACTTTTAATTTTTACACTCGATGCAAAATCATGTCCCCCGGAATGTATAATCTCCACCTTATCATATAAAAATCCCTCAATGGTAGGGATAATCTTCATTTCAAACACATGAGGCCCATCATTTGAAATACCCAAAATATTTGCTAAGATTTCACAATTAAACTCAATAGCCTTGTTTTGAAGGCTACTCATGATCCTAGGTTCAAAGGTTGTTCTCATATTAGCCAAGAACATTCTAATAAGAGAGGGATATGTAGCCTTTTTCATGTTATATATGGTACTCTAACCCATTTCCTCAAATAAAGTATTTATCACAAAGGCATTTACCTCATCACCTACACCTCTTTCAATAGCAATAGATCTATTTGAGAAAATGGTCATGCACCTTTTCACATTATGACTTGGAGGTGATTGAGATCATTGGCTCTTTTGCTCATTGATTTATTTATTTTAAGGTGTTTCTTTAGTGCCATTGATGTATAAACTTAAAGAAATTGGCTTGGAAAGATTGAGTTTTGGTGAATTTTGAGAGATTTAAGAGAGAGGTTTCGGTTTAGGGTTAGGGTTTTTGGAATTTGGAATTCTATATTTGTTGGAAAACGAGGGTAATATTTATACTGTCGAGCAACCGGTTGACTGGTTTAACCTAAAGCTTGAAATTTTCCAAATTACTCTTTTGATACTTCTTATATACTTGAAAATGACTTTTTTTATGTAAAAAATTTATCCAAAACATTAAGAAATAAAAGGGTCAAAATTTTAAAATTTGGGCAAAAGCAAAGGTTTATGTCATTTGTTTCAATTGGTCAGCTGGTTGTCCCGGATGTATAAATTAGTCGACTAGTTCACACGATAATCATATATTCCAAGTTTTGATCAAAACAAATGTTTTACGAGACAAAAAAGGCCTTTTTGTTCAACTTGTAGTCTAAAAAACTAAACCCAACTGAAACCTCAAAAAGCTAATGTTCATCCAGTAGCGAAACCTTTGTTTCTCTGTTTCAACCGGTCGTCTGGTTGAGATTGTATGATGAACTGATCGGCCAATTCATCCCAGATTACACTAACTGAGAATTTTTCTGCAAAATAAATTTTTTTATGCTAAAGTGGTATATATTTTATCACTTAAACATGTCCAACATATATACAATGATGTACAGACACAAAAATAAGACCTTAAATATCATTAGTATGTATATCGCCTAGATTCCTTCGTCTTTCCCAAAGGAGATCCTTATTTAATGACTTTGTAAAAATATTTGCAAGTTAATGTTCTGTACTAACAAACTTGAGTACAATATCACCTTTCAACATACGATCTCTTATGAAGTGATGTCTTACTTCAATTTGCTTTGTATATGAGTGTTGTATAGGGCTTTTAGATAGACTTATAGCTCCTGTGCTATCATACATAATAGGGACATGGTCAAAATTAAGTCTGAAATCTTATAAGATTTATTTAATCCATAAAATCTGAGCACAACAACTACCCGCAACAAAATATATTTCACTTTAATTGTTGATGGGGCTACTGAATTTTATTTCTTGCTAGCCCAAAATACTAGTGATGATCCTAGAAAGTAACACTAGTACTTATTCTATTAACTTTACATCCCGTAAAATCCACATCTGAATAGCTAATTAAATTCAACTCACATCCTTTCAAATATCACAATCCTAAGTCGATTGTACCATGAAAATATAAAAAAAATGTCTTATAGCACTTACATGAGATTATTTTGGACTTGCTTGAAAACATGCACATAGACAAACATTAAACATAATAGTGGATCTGCCAGCGGTTAGATATAAGAGTGAACCGATCATACCTTGATATTTGGTGAAGTCTACATTCTTATCATTTTCATCCATATCAAGCTTTATTGATGTTCCCATGGGTGTGTCGGCTTTCTTAACATGTTCCATCCCAAATCTTTTTAGTAACTCCTTGATGTACTTGCTTTGGTTGAAGAAGATGTCATCATTTGTTTGTTTTATTTGCAATTCAAGAAAGAAATTTAATTCCCCCATCATGCTCATTTCAAACTCATCTTGCATGCATTTTGCAAATTTCTTACAAAAAAATGGAGATGGTTAAATGTTTGGAGGAAATCAAATAAATTAAATTGCTAGGATGGATTTTTTTTTAAAAAAAGAAAAGAGGTATAACCAAATTGTAAAAAGAGAGGAAAGAATTGGCCAAAGTATAATTAAAAGATAATGGGACTATATGGCTGGACATGTTGAGAGAAAAAAGAGCGGGAAGATTTTAGATCTTTCCTTCACCAAACTTAAGAGAAAACACCTTAGGCAAAGAATTAACACGTAGTAAAGTGAAAAAATTGTGAGGGAAAAAAGGGGGGAGGGGCCGGCTGCATGCATGGAAAAAGGGAGTTAAAAATCTTCAATTAAACCATAATTTAAACCCAAATTTCCTCCGGTTAAGAAGTTCTAAACCAATTATGAAACCAATTTAAATTCAGTTAAGAATTGTGCCACCAATTTGAAGTTTGAAAAATTAGGGTTCTTGAGTGAAATTTGGGGGAAATGCAGAAATGATTGAAGTTAAGTTAATAAGAGTAGTATATGTTGCCTTCAATATGAAATAATGCAAAAACATTAAAGCAAAACCAATGGCCAAAAGGACAAGAGTGGTCGGCTATTAGAGCTCTAGGCGCGAGGACGCGCCAATAAAAGCACACTGCCTAGAATTCAACAGCGATTGACAGTGGCAGCCTTGCATAGGCATAGACGAATTCGGTAGGCGCCGTGCGAGTAATTGAGCTCTTGACTTGGCATGGACGTGGGGCTTTAATCATGGACCTTCTAAGCTAGCAGCAGACGCAGTAGAAACTGGCAGTTGGGAGTGCCAGGTGGACATGTAGAACATGGGTTAGTGGTGACAGTTATGAACATCCAAATCATGGGATCATAGGGGCAGAACATGGAGCAGGACTGGGTTGCTCTACAAGCTACTAAGATTATGGGATCATGGAGGAGAAACTGCCCACTAATTGGTGGAAAATAGGCCACTAAGTTCATGGAGAACATAGGGGAGAAAGTGCCCTATTATGTCCTGAAAAATAGGGATCATGGGTGTGCTTTGTAACTCACATATCTTTGTTTATAAATAGGTTGCAAAGCCTTGGCTGTGTAGCATGCAATTCTGTGCATAGCGCACACACACACACACACACATACACTTATATTGTGTAATCATTTGTTGACGAGAATAATAAAGGTTGAGAGATCTTCTTGTATTCTCGGTGTGCTTTGCTTGTGTTTGTTATTTGTTTACGACAAGCAATTGTGGGAACCTTTTTGGGTGAGCGAAACACATAATCATATGAAACATGAACGAAAAGGGTGAGGCAAGGCTTAGTCTAGTAGGGACTAGATTGCCGTAAAGGGTTGGATTTCAGTGTGAAGAATTTAACCCTGTGACAATTGGTATCAAAGAGTGGTTGATTCTAAAATCGTGCAGCCCGATGTTATGGAAGCTATTCGAGAACGATTGATGCGTCTTAAGAATTTGATAGGGCATGATGAAGAAGGTGAAGAACACTATGTCATTGATTGCTTGAAGGAAGCTATGGAAAACGCCGAAAGGGTTGAGAGCTTGTACATTTCTCTTGCGTCAGAATTGAGTGAACGATTGGCAGCTGCCAAAGAGATGATTGTCATTCTGAAACGGGTAGTAACGAACACTCCTATTGGGGTAAGTACATCTAAGCCTAAAGTGCCTGAAACAAAGTGTTTTAGTGGGGCAAGAAGTTCAAAGGAACTTGAGAATTTCTTGGGGGACATGGAGCAATACTTTAGCGTTGCGAAGATTGGCGTGGCTGAACAAGTAGATCTCACCATGATGTATCTCACGGGTGATGCTAAGCTTTGATGGCGAACGAGAACCAAAAAGGATTTAAATGTTGGATGTTCGAAGATTAAGACGTGGGATCGTCTTAAGCAGGAGCTGAAAGAGCAGTTCCTTCTGAACAACACATCCTGGATTGCGCGGGAGGAATTGAAAAGGCTCAAATATGAAAGGTCAGTTCGTGAGTATGTTAAATCTTTCAGTTCTTTGATTCTCGACATCAAGAATATGTATGAGTAGGACATGTTATTCAACTTCATGTCTGGACTACAACCTTAGGCGTAAGCGAAACTAAGATGACAAAACATAAAAGATCTCTCCTCTACTATTGCTGCTGCAGACAGTTTGGTTGATTTTAAATCTAAGGGAAGAGACAAGAAGGAAAAGAAGAAGTTTGATGGGGGGTGAATCAAAGGCTATTATTGCGGATAAAGGCAAGGCTAAGTTTATGGGTGCACAAGGTAAGGGTACTAAACCGAACTTTACTTGCTTCATTTATGATGGTCCTCACTTTGCTAGGGAATGTCTGAAGAGGGAAAATTTGAATGCTATTTGGGCTGGGGATAGCGATGAGGATGAGGGGGTAGTTACACACGTTAATCCTATACGTGTATTAAACTGCTTGGTAGCTGAATCAGGGGATGCGGCTATAAAAACACGCCTTGTTCATCAAAACCTAGTGAGGATTGATGCGTTGTAAAAAGGGAAGTGATGGTCTGTAGACAATCTGATGTATGTGAAGATTATGATAAATGGCAAAGACGTGAATGCTATACTGGATTCAGGTGCAACTCATACATTTGATGCAGATCAGCTGGTGAAAGAACTTGGCTTGCGGTTAAGTGATAGCCATACATCAATGAAAAAAGTAAACTCGAAGGCATAGAGAATTGTAGGAATGTCTTATGATGTGTCAATAACATTGGATCATTGGAGAGGTAAGCAGGACGTGTTGGTCGTAAATCTTGACGATTATGATATTATTCTTGGTATGGATTTCTTGAAGAAAGCTAAGATTATTTTGATGTCATATCTCAATGGAGTCATGATTGCGAGTTAGGGATGCCCATGTTTCATCCCATATTGCAACATCGCAACGAAGAATGTTATTAGGGAGGAAAAGCTTGGTCTCGGCTATTGCTATTGATAAAGCATTACGAAAAGGTGGGGAAGTGTTTCTTGCGATAATAGTGGACGAGAAAACGGACTATTATGGGGAGGTGTCGAAAGAAATTGCTAGCATGCTACAGTAATTTGAGGATGTGATGTCACCTTAGCTAAAAAAAAAACTCCCACCTATGAGGGCTATAGACCATCAGATTGAGCTGGTGCCGGGAACAAAGCCACCATCTCAAGCCCCTTATCGAATGTCGCCAATGGAATTGGCAGAATTGAGGAAGCAATTGGAAGAGCTGATTGACTCAGGGTTTATCCATTCTTCCAAGGCTCTATATGGTGCTCCGGTCTTATTTCAAAAGAAGGCAGACGGGAGCTTGACGGGAGCCTTCGCATATGTGTGGACTACTAAGCACTTAACAAGGTAACAATAAAAAATAAATATCAAGTTCCTTTAATTAAGGATTTGATAGATAGATTGTGTGGAGCCTTTATCTTACAAAATTGGACTTGAGATCGGGATGTTGGCAAATGCGAGTTGCTGAAAGTGACGAACATAAGACTACTTGTGTGACGAGGTATGGATCATACGAGTTTTTAGTTATGCCATTCGGCCTAACAAATGCTTCAGCAACATTTTACAATCTAATGAATGATGTTTTATATGATTTATTAGATAATTTTGTTGTAATCTACTTAAATGACATTATAATATATAGTAGAGACATAGAAGATTATGTAAATTCATCTTTTTAAAGTTCTAAGGATTGAGGGAATATGAATTGTATATAATGAGAGAAAAATGTGAGTTTGCAAAAACTAAAATTATGTTCTTAGGCCACGTAATTGGAGAGGGACAGGTGAAGATGGATCCACGGAAGATTCAAGTAATCATCGAATGGTCAACACCAAAGACAGTTTCGGAATTGAGATCATTTTTGGGGCTTGCAAACTACTATAGACAATTTATTGATGGCTATAGCAAAAAACAAATCCTCTCTTAGATCTTCTAAAGAAGAATCGGAGATGGAAATGGACAATTGATTGCCAACAAGCTTTTGAAAAGCTGAAGACAGCGGTAGTGTCAACTCAGCCTTGGGGTTGCCTGATTTCGAGAAGCCATTCAAAGTGCATATTGATGCTTCAGATAGGGCCATTGATGGAGTGCTCGTACAAGAGAGACATTCGATTGCTTTCGAGAGTCGAAAGTTAAATGACGTGAACAAAAATACTCAACCCACAAGAAGGAGATGACGATAGTGGTGCACTGCCTTGGCATATGAAGAGTATATGTGTTGGGGCCAAGATTCGTTATTAAGATTGACAAAGTTGATAACACATTCTTTTGAACACAGAAGAAATTGTCGCAGTGGTAAGCTTGATGGCAAGAATTCTTGGCCGAATATGACTTCATATGGGAGAATAAACCAGGGAGATATAATCAAGTTGTGGATGCATTCAGTAGACGTGAGGTAATTGCTATTGTTCAGGTGGAGTCGGACATGTTAGGTCGACTTCATCAAACTGCTGGGGAAGATGCAGCGTACAATAAGTTGGTTGATCTTGTATAAGAAGGGATGATACGAAGGTATTGGCTGAAGCAAGATCTACTCTATGCAAAGGGAGGTCGAATCTTTATGCCAAAGGGAGAGCTGCGAAAATATTCAATGACGGAGACTCATGACCCGCAGTGGGCTGGACATCCAGGTCGGGAAAGGATGGTTGCTCTTTTATCACAAACTTATAATTGGTCGAAGATGGATGACAACGTAGAACTTTACGTCAAGACTTGTCTAGTGTGCCAGCAAGACAAGACTTTACGACAGCGAGAGGTAGGCTTGTTACAGCCGCTACCGATTCCAGACAAGCCTTGGGTGTTGTTTTTTATGGACTTTATTATTGGGTTTTCAAAGGTGGATGGCATGAACACTATCATGGTTGTTGTGGAAAGATTCACCAAGTACGCAATGTTTGTGGCTGCCTCGACAGTGTATATAACTGAAGTGGCCGCTGAGTTATTCTACCGCAACGTAGTGAAGTACTTTGGAGTACCTTCTGACATTGTAAGATATCACGATGTGCGATTCACGGACAGATTCTGGACAGCGTTGTTCAACATGATGGGAACAAGGCTGAAGTTTTCCACTGCCAATCATTCACAAACTGATGGGCAGATAAAAAGGATAAATGCTTTGCTAGAGGAATATTTGAGACACTACGTGACAACGATGCAACGAAATTGGTTGGAGTTACTGGAAGTGCACAATTTTGCTACCATCTTAAAAAATCCTCCACAACAAAAGCAAGTCTGTTTGAGTTGGTTTTGGGAGCACAGCCCAAAACTCCTACTAAGATTGCGGTGTAGAAATCAGTGGGGGGAAAGTCCAAAGCATATAGGTTTGCAATGGAGCGGCAAGAATTTTTTGAGCAAGCCCAAGATAGCTTGCGTAGGGAAAGGAAAAGGATGCTCAAATACGCCAACCAAAAAGGAAGACTATTGGAATTCAGCGAGGGTGACAAGGTGTTACTCAAGTTAACTCCACAAATCTGGAAGAAAATTATGGGGAAGACGAAGCACCGAGGATTGGTGCCAAGGTACGATAGACCTTTCAAAATCATCTAGAAGGTGGGGGCTGTCGTCTATAGGTTGAAGCTGCCCGAACGGCTAAAGCTTCATCCTACTTTTCACGTAAGTTATTTGCGACCATTTCACGAAGACCATGAGGACCCAAAACGAAGTAAGTTGCAAAGAGCTCCTCCTACGATTCATAAATAGTTTGACGATGGTATCGTCAAGATCATGGATTATCATCGACTCGGCCAATATAAGAAGAATCAACGAACTGATTTTTCATAAAATAAGAAAAAACACAGAGGTTTCGTGGAAGAAGGACACAGATTTGTGGCAATTTGAGGATCAGGTGCAAGACTACCTCACGTCTATTCTAACGAGGATGTCAGACTCTTCTAATAGGGGTGGTTTATTAGAGCTCTAGGTGCGAGGATACACCAATAAAAGCACACTGTCTAGCATTCAGGAGTGATAGACAGCGGTAACCTTGCATAGGCATAGACGAATTCGACAGGCAGCGTGCGATGGTTCGTACGAGTCATTGAGCTCCTGACTAGGCATGGACATGGGGCTTAGATCATGGACCTTTTAAGCTAGCAGCAGACGCAGCAGAAATTGGTAGTTGGAACTGCCAGGTGGACATGCAGAACGTGACAGTTATGGACATCTAGATCATAGGATCATAGGGGCAGAACGTGGGGCAGGACTAGGTTGCTCTATAAGCTACTAATATCATGGGATCATGGAGGAGAAAATGCCCACTACTTGGTGGAAAATAGGCCACTAAGTTCTTGGAGAACATGGGGGAGAAAGTGCCCCATTATGTCCTGAAAAATAGCGATCATGGGTGTGCCTTGTAACTCACATATCTTTGTCTATAAATAGGATGCAAAGCCTTGGCTGTGTAGCATATGATTCTGTGCATAGCACACACACTTATATTGTGTAATCCTTAGTTGACGAGATTAATAAAATTTCAGAGATCTTCTTGTATTTTCGGTGTGCTTTGCTTGTGTTTGTTATTTGTTTACGACAAGCAATTGTGGGAACCTCTTTGGGTGAGCGAAACACATAGTCATAGGAAACACGAGCAAAAAAGGTGAGGCAAGGCTTAGTCTATTGGGGACTAGACTGCCGCATAGGGTTGGATTTCAGTGTGAAGAATTTAACCCTATGACAATTGGTATCAGAGAGCGGTTGATTCTAAGATAGTGCAGCCCGAAGTCATGAAAGCTATTCGGGAACGGTTGATGCATCCAAACTATTTGTGATAATTGTTATTCTAGTAAACATACTAGTTATTGATTCATTTGGAAGCATTTTGAATAACTCATATTGATGTACAAGCATATCGATTTTGGATTCTTTAACTTGATTAATACCTTTATGAGTTACTTCTAAAGCATGCCATATATATCCCTAGCATTTTTACAAGATGATATTTTCTTAAACTCACTTCTACTCAATGCACAATACAAAGTGTTCATTGCTTTAGCATCCATAGAAAACAACTTCTTATCACCGTCGATATACTCTCTTCTAGGTTTAGGAATCGCTATATTATTTTCAATCTTTGTAGGCTTGTGATGTTCATTTTCAATAGATAGCTCTAGATCATAATCAATAGATTAAAGACATATAATCATCCTAGCTTTCCAAACATAATCATTGCCATCAAAGAAGGGTGACTTAGAGGTAAATACTCCTTCATTTTGAACATTATAGCTAGTGGTTGTCATTTTAGTCAAGTCTAAGCAAACTTATATATGTGAGAACTTTTTAACGTGGTATGGCAAGCCTACATCCACACCTCAAGTACCAATCGTACTTGAGTATTGTATTCTTTTACTAATCCAAGTGAAAGATATAATGTCCTTGATAAATCCACACCAAACAATTACACAACTTGAAGATGTTTCCTCTTCAAGATTTTTCTCTTGGTGACAATATCTCACAAATGTCAAAAGTTGATTCAAACTCTCAAGTGTTTACAATTATGATGTTTTTACAACAAGATTCACTCTCTCAAATAGTAGATTGTACAATTGAAAACTATAATCTCTATAGCTTACTCAATAGCACTTGGGATGATTGAAAGTGTGTAAGTGTAATGAATTTAGAGTATGTTAGGATTGATGATTTCTAGTTGATTTTTCTTTTAGAATAGCTTCTAAATCATGTATGTTCAAAAAATCTTATTTATTTTGCATAAAAGAGAGCTGTATATATGTTTCCAAAAGAAACTAGTCGTTTATAGTCATTAGAATACCTCTGACGGTTAAAGCGGACAACCGGTTCAAATGACCACATCATTCGGTTGACCGGTTCCTGCAAAATTCTCGGTGTTCATCACGGATGAACAATGGTTGGCTGATTCACTTGATATGCTCAATAGGTCGACTGGTTCAGTTTAAAAACCAGTTTTGACAATTTCAAACCTAATGAAACTTAAATCGATTAAAAGTATATCAATTCTATTTATGTATGTAGTGTGAAGTGTGTGAGTTCATTTTAGTTTGCTATTGAGTAAGATTAAAAATTTAACAATGAGCATTAAAATGAATCCTTAAGAACTAATTCTTCACTTGTTTTGCTTCTTGGACTTGTTGATGAGTCTCATTCAATTCCTTATACTTGTTGATATAATTTTCATATAGACATGTTCAAACTTAATCTCGTCCAAGTATATCATTAGTCTATTTTATTTTAATGTTTAACATCAAAATACATAAAATATTAATATATAACCCAAAGGCTAACAAATGATCATCTTTTTTCTTTATTGTGAATATTATGGAACTGTTTGAAAGGTGCAGAGATATCACAATTCCATTGCAAATTGATCCTGCTTTGCTTGATGTTCTGGAATGAAAGTTCTTGTCAATATGCTATATTCTGATTGGAATCCTAAAGACGCTGCAGGGCAATATTGGAGTGTTGACCACATCCGGGCATCTGATCATTATTTCTTAATGTTCTATTCTTGGTAGACCACATGAAGCTTTGTGAACATCCAGTTAGTGGATCTCACTACCAAGTACAACAAAGAAAACACTACAAAAAATTATCGTGCACAGTTAAGAATTTATTAGCACCCATTTGAGTCAAACATGCTACTTCAGCAATACAAGTACACTCCTGAGCAATAGCTATGCCATCCACTCATCGGCCGCCTCTGGAGCACTTCACCAGTAAACTTTAATTACAGAGGTTGCACAAAACATCTGAGATCAAGCTCTGGCAGTAATTCACTAGGAAACTTCAATTACAAATGGTTGCACAATAAATCTTCGATCAAGGACTAATACAAAAGTTCCTGCTACTGCCGTAGGCAGACAGTTCCACACCCAAAAGGGCTGCTAATTTGCCTTCAAGGCATCATACAAGAACTAAACAAACAGTTGCGAGCTCCAATCAGATAAAACATGCAAAAATTCTAGTCGCAATAGAAAAGCACAATTTTTTTGTTGTCCATTTTAAATAACGAGACTGGTAAGGATGCTTGCAAGTAACACTGTAAATCAAAGAAATGGAGAATAGGCAGAAATGTTTTTGAGTAAACTTTTGGATTGACACATTAAATTATTTGTCAAGCAAAACATAAATACCCATTAATGAAGAGCTCATTATAGTTAACAAACAATAATTAACCCAAAATAGGAGGCACAAATCCTCAAGTCCACCAGCACATAAGATAGAAAAGGAGGCATTCAGGGATAAAACTAGAACTAATAAAGCAAGCAATTGCACTTTGAAGCCAGCTATTGGCACTTTTTAGCACTTGACCTCCTTCAAAGCATGACCAAAGTACAAAAACGTTGGATCGGTGGCACCTTCTTTGTAGTAAGCAAGGACCAAAGCACTATCATCATGCATGCTCTCCCCCACAAAGCTGCAAGACAAGTGCAGCCTCGTAAATATCAATGAAAACCATAGAGCATAAGTTGGGAAAAACAAATTGAAAAAAAAAAAGACCTGATAGAAGACCACATCAAAGCAAACAATGGATAAGAGCATCAATCAATTAAAAGGCACTTACAATTGGAAGTCCTTGATCTTCGAAAGCAAGAACTTGGTGGCTCCCTCAATGTTTTTCTTAAAATGTTCTTTGTTTTCATCATCGAGTTTCTCCGACAACAACTTGATAAATCTCTTCATATAAGTAACAAACTGCTTCTTGTCAAAAGCAGGTTGCTCCTGAAAATTTCGACCGACCAAACTTTTTATCAACTTCTACCCCAGAATTTATCATTCAACACTCAAAAAACAACTCGAGACATTCAACAAATAGCACAAGAAACTCACCTGGAGCCTAAACGTGTCAACAATGTCAACCACCTTGACAGTTTGGTCATCAACACCCTCATCCTCATCGCCTCCTTCAGCAGAAGGATTAGCGCCAATGTCTACGTCGACAGCTCCTTGAACAACCCACTAAACACAAATCAACTCAACATCAACAACCTGAGATTCACAGTCTAACTAAAGCAATAAAAAATTAAGTAACACTAACCTTTCCTTCAGCTTCCCACAGTATCCCATTCTCAATTTCCTTGTAGGGGAACGAGTCCGAGAGAAGCTCATCACCTAATAAAAAACCACAAACAACCACGTCAGTCCAAAAAAAAAAACCTAAATATTCCATGACTGACACTGTCCTCATCTACCCGCAAAAACACAAATAAATAAAAACCCATAAATCATCTTTACAAACAATCAAATTAAAAAGCAAAAACCCATCCAAGATTTCAATCAAACCAAGCAACAAAATCGCAAACCACTACTATTTTTTTATATTAAAAAATCGCATCAGGGTTATTAGATCCAAAATTCACCACGAATATAAAACTTCCATGCATAATAAACGGACGGACGGATCTGAGAAATAATAAGCAAATAGAAAGACCTACGAAATTACCAGAGAGAAGATCTTGATAGACCAACATGATTGCGCAATGGAGCTTCTACCTCTCAGATCGATCCAAGGACAGACAAAGGAGAGGAGAGAGCGAGAGAGACCTGGAACGGTTTCGGGACAGGATGTATTTATAAGCGAGGGTTTCGCAGGGAACCAGGATTAATCAATTGGGACTGTTAAATTACAATAAAGTACGTTAAAGATTGTATAATGCCCGATGTGTCCTTGCTGTAGGGGATTTTTTTAGTTTGGGAGAAGTGAGGAATTTGTTCTTTTTACGGTAACACAACTTTATGCGGAACAATCCGACCGAAAGTCGATGAATTTTGCTCGAGAAAACATTTCGAGGAAAACTCACTTTAATGCTAAATCTAATTGTATTTTAAATATAGTCTTAATATTTTCATTCAGAAAATCTCTTGGAAGTTAATGAATATTGATTTAAATGAATCAATTTTGATTTACTTGGATAATTTTTTTTTAATTAACATGGATGTCCGGGTTAAATTGCGCGTATCTCGACTAATCCTACGGACCTTAAAGTTAACAACCATGTAAGTCTCTAATGACCTTGAGATTTGTGAGACTCAAACTGATAACCTCTAAGGAACACTTAGACAATATTTTAATATACAATAATTTGAGTTAATCATATTTTAGGTTTGAAACTTCAATTAAAAAAATGATAAATTTATTTAAAATTAATCCTGAAATAATTAAACTAACCTGGCTCTTTAGAAAAGTGATTGTTTTTGTTTAATATTTCATACTAATAGTTATTCTAAATAGAAAGTTAGACATAATCTATGTTTTTTTTTTTTGGATTTGATGACATGTTAATTAACAATTTAAGCTGTAACTTGTATAATTATAGAATACTCTAAAAAAACGTGGGGAAAGCACTGTTAATATATATTATATTATTATAATTATTATATTATAATTATTATTATTATTATATTATATTATAGAACTGTCTTTTTCTTTTTTTTTTCTTTTTTTTTTCAATGATTTTTTATTTGTTTGATTTAGTTTGTTAATGTTAAATTTTTTTTATTTAGTTATCAGACTTTCATAATACGGATCCCGTGTTTGATGGGTTAACCTGGTTTGACGAGTTAATCTGGATTTTTTTTCTTTTTAATTAGTTTTTTTCGTTTAGTTTAGTTTGTTTTAATGTTAAATTTCTTTCTATTTAATTATCAGACTTTCATGACACGTATCCTAGGCTTGACGGGTTAACTTGGTTAGATGGGTTAACCCAGTTAATTCTGGGTAAACCCGTCAATTTTTTTTCTATTTAGTTATCAAACTTTCATGACGTGAATCTCAGGTTTGACGGGTTAACCTGGTTTGAAGGGTTAACTCAGTTAATTCAGATTTTTTTCCTTTTCTTCATTAGTTTTTTTCTTCCTATTGGTTTTTTTCTTTGTTTTTTCTTTTTAATTAATTTATTTAGTTATCACACTTTTATGACACGACCTTATAGCCAGACCCACATCCAATGCTCTTGGGTCCGGTGTTGCAGCCAGGCTCATTTAAACTTAAGTCATGTTAGTTTAATATTATTATTAATATTATAAATATTATTCTTGGGTCAAGCGTTGCAGCTAGACCCAAGGCTTTTGGGTATATCTTTGCAGAAAGACCTAACACTCTTAAATCTTAGCTTTTTTTGATATTTTTTATGCAAAAAAAAAAAATTAACCTGTTGCGTATGACTTCGTTTTTTTTTTCCCTTTTCTTTTCCTTTCTAAGCCTTTTACTGTGAACTGCACGGTGTAGTCCACAGTGAAAAAGCTTATGCCTTTAGTTTATTTTTTTTGTCTATAGTTTCTTAATATTAAATTTTTTCTGTTTAATTATTAGGCTTTCATGACACGGATCCCAGGTTTGATGGTTTAACTCAGTTGATTCAGATTTTTTTTCTTTTTCTTCAATAGTTTTTTTTCTTCATGTATGTTTTTTTCTCTTTGCTTTTTTCTTTTTAATTAATATTTTTTTTTAATTTAGTTCATTAATATTAAATATTTTTTCTATTTAGTTATCATACTTTCATGACACGAATCACAGGTTTGACGGGTTAACCTGATTTGGCGAGTTAACTCAGCTGATTCAGATTTTTTTTTCTTTTTTCTCATTAGTTTTTTTCTTCCGATTTCATCTTTTAATATTGTATGCAGTCCACAGTAAAAAAGCTGATGCCTTTAGTTTTTGTTTTTGCTTTTTTTTTCTTTTTATACCTTTCACTGTGAACTGCACAGTGCAGTCCACGGTGAAAAGGCTGATGCCTTCTTTTTTTTAATTAATTTTATTTATTTAGTTTGTTGATATTAAATGTTTTTCTATTTAGTTATCAAACTTTCATGACACGGATCTTAAGTTTGACGGGTTAACCCAGTTAATTTAGATTATTTTATCTTTTTCTTCATTAGTTTTTTTCTTCTTATAAGTTTTTTTTCTGTTATTTTTCTTTTGAATTAATATTTTTTTTATTTAATTTAGTTCATTAATATGATTTTTTTTTCTATTTAGTTATTGGTTGATGCCTTTTTTCTATTTAGTTATCTTGGGTTTGGCTAATTGAAGAATTTTTTTTTCTTTTTTTTTCTTTTGTTTTTATGCCTTTAACTGTGGATTGCACAGTGTAATCCACAGTGAAAAGGTTGGTGCCTTTTGTTTGTCTTGGTTTTTTTTCTTTTTAAGTAATTTTTTTCATTTCATTTAGTTTGTTAATGTTCAATTTTTTTCTATTCAGTTATCAAACTTTCATGACACGGATTCCGGGTTTGACAGATTAGCCCAATTAATTCTGGGTAACCCGTCAATTTTTTTTTCTATTTAGTTATCAAACTTTCACGACACGAATCCAAGGTTTGACGAGTTAACCTGTTTTGAAGGGTTAACCCAATTAATTCAGAATTATTTTTTTCTTCATTAGTTTTTTTTTTTCTGTAGGTTTTTTTTCTTTGTTTTTTTCTATTTAATTATCACACTTTTATTACACGACCTTGCAGCCAGACCTACATCAAAGACTATTGGATCTGATATTGCAGCCAAACCCACTTAAACTTGGGTAATGCAAGTTTAATGTTATTATTAATATTATAAATATTACTCTTAGGTCAAGTGTTGCAGTTAAATCCAAGACTCTTGGGAATAGTTTTACAGAAAGACCTAACACTTTTAAATCTTATTTTTTTATATATTTTTTATGCAAAAAAAAATGACCCGCGACATCGCGCGGGTCATGTAACTAGTTCTACTTAAGCACCGTAAAGTTTCTCCCTCAATCTCTACCTCCTCCCTTGTCACAACAACAATTCATCAAAGAAAAAGTCAAAGGAAAAAAACAAAAAGAGAAATTATCAGTTCTTCATCAAGCCACCATTGGTGGCAAAACCATAATCAAACTAAACTCCTCATCTTCAAGAGTTCATTAATATCAAAATTGGGCCTAACAATTAGTTAATTTAGGTGTTCTCATACTTGAAAATTCTGGATTTAAGATTTTATTTCTTTGTTTAATTGAGTTTCAAAATTGAGCATTGTTTGGCATTGCGGTGCAACCATGTTTTTGAAACTTTTTGAATTTTTTTGTTTTAAATTGATTTTTTTATATTTTTAAACTGTTTTGATGTGCTAATGTTAAAAATTAATTTTTTTAAAAAAAATATTTTGATGCATTTTCAAGTGAAAAAAAAACACTTTATAAAACAATTTCTATCACATTCTCAAACAGGTCCTTAGCCTTGGATAGCAACGACGCAAGGAAGAAGAACATTGCTATAATTTTCAATAAAAGTTACTCCAACCTTATAGTTTCACAAATATTGCCATCAAGTCATTATAATTTCACAATATTACAAGTAGTTTTTTATATTTTAAACATTATTCATTAACAACTATTATAGGCCAATAAAAGTTCACTGGATTTTTTTGCCCGCGCTATGTCGTGGGTCAAGTAAAAAAAAACTAATGTAAAAAAAAATATGTTCAGACAATGATAACCTAAGTCATTTCAAGTTAATTTGACGAACATGTAGAGTATGAGATTGGGATACCTCATAGAATAAAATGCAAAAAACACCACAAAATTCAAGGGCGGATAACCTAATCTCAAATGATAAAATTTCAAAAAATCAATTAAAAAAAAAGAAATGTCGAAGAAAAAATTGAGTCAATCTGGGTTCACTCTACTAACTCATCACTTGTGACATGAGTTTAAGATTAAAAAATTTGGAGACAAATATTGAAGTTAAATAAAAAACATTGAAAAAAACCCGAGTCACCCCAGGTTAACTTGACTAACCCACAACCCTGGATAACTCCATATAAAGGAAAAGCATAAAAAATAAAAAAGCTCAAGACTTAATAGTCTAATGTCAAATGATAAAACTAAAAACAAATTGAAATAATCAAGGTTAACTTGACTAACCTGCAACCAGAGATAACACCATATAAAGAAAAAACATAAAAAATAAGAAGGTTCAAGGCTTAATAGTTTAATGTTAAATGATGAAACTAAAAAGACATTGAAATAATTAAGGTTAACTTGACTAACCCACAACCCAGGATAACCCCATAAAATCGGAAAAGGAGAAGAAAAGAGTAATTAAAAGAATGAGGATCAAAATTGGATAAAAAACCAAGTGAAATAAAATGTTGAGGATAATTTTTTTAAAAAAAAAACTAAGAAAATGATAAAAGAAGAGCAAGTAAAAGAATGAGGACCAAAATTGAATATAATAAATAAATAAAATAAAATATTGATGGATAAAATTGAAAAAAAATAAACAAATCAATAAAAGGATAAAAAACAATCAAAAGAATAAGCGTCATATATGATATAAAAATTAAATAAAACCAAATGAGAAGTGACGAAATTGAAAAAAAAAACATTCAAAAACAAATAAAGATCAATCAAAAGAAGGAGAGGTACAATTGAAAGAAAAAACAATGGGATGACAACTCTGAATTTTGGATGACCCAACATAGATTTCAAGGAGAGAGGAGAGAAAAGAGGGGGAAGATGAAATAATATCATTGGCGCTGAACCACTATGAATTGGACTACACGCGTCGCTTCATTATTTTCACCACCACTAGACGCTTCAGACGACATTACAATTGGTTCTTTTTAGCTGCAAGAAGACACTACATGCGCCATCCAAAGGCGTAAGCGGTGTTTACTTTCTGCCACATCCTATGCAAAATAACGAAAAAACCATCAGAAAAAAAATACCAAAATACCTCTTTACCCCTTATTTAAATTTTTTGACTTGAAGGGAAATGAAGTAATTTTACTATTTTTTTTAAAAAAAATAATGACGCAAAAGACTCTCTTATCTTTTATTTTTTTTTGTTTACTTTTAATGGTATTTATATCATTTAATTGTGTAGAAAAATTGACCATTATACCCCTAGTTAATTTTATTATACCAGATGAATCCTTTAGAAAATACCATTTTATCCTATTAAAAGGCCATTTGATATTTTATAATGAATGACAAAGACATTATTAAATTATAGCAATACATAATACAATGAGTCTAGCCCTTCAATAAAAAATTGATGGGGTTTAAATGTTTTTTTAATGCATTAAAAGCTAGTTTGGATAATAATATTAAAACTAACAAGCTTGTTACTAATTCCACAGTTAAGGGACTATTAAGCAGTTTTTTTACAGGAGAAGGATTAATTTATAATTAACTCTAAAATCAGTTACTCGAATTCTCCATGTTCTAATTTGTGCTTTTTTTTGTGTCATGGTCATTTCTCAACTCTTATACAATAAATAAAATCTAATAATATCTCTTTTATTTTTTTATAATTTTTTTCAATATATATAATTTACATTTATAGATACTTTGCAAGGAAAAATAAAATACAATAATAACGGTACACTAAGATGGTGTTCTGTATTGTGGTTGAAGCACACTTTAAAATATTTTTAATATTTTTAAATTATTTTTTAGTGTTTTTAGGTTATTTTAATGTGTTAATAATAAAAATAAATTTTAAAAAATATTAATTTGGCACATTTAGAAATAAAATATATTTTGAAAAGTAAAGAAAAGTAAGTTATATCACATTTCCAAAAAAACACTAAATGATATAACAATGTAAACTTTCTTTGAGATTTTATTAATGGTTTTTTTTATTGTCTTGAAATAATAAATTTGGGATCAATATTCAATTAACATATGGTTATCATATCAGGTAAACCTATTATATCAAGTTAATGCTAATGATTTAAATTATGCTAGAAAATAATTGTGAACTTTGGGTGACCAGTTTAGCAATTTACTAGTAATTAATACTTTTAATTCAATAGTGGATAATTCATTTTGTTTCAATTTAAGGTCTTTATAACTTTTCGAAAAGTATCCTGAAATTTTTATATTAAGACCATAGAACCACCCTTCCTTAATTATTTCACGACAAGCTAATTCTAAAATCTTTTAGTAACCACTAGCCGGACTATTTTTTTTACTCAAAAAATAGTATTTAATTGTTGCAAGCATGTTTTTTTAAAAAAAAACAATGTGTAATTCGGTTATAAACTTAATTAGATTGAATAAGTTGGTTTGATTTTAATTAGATAGATAAAAAAAACGATAATAGATAGATCAATTTAAAATAAAAAGTGATTGGGATAACATTAGAATTTTTTTTATCAAAACGGGGCAAAAAAAGAACATAAAAAACTAGGTCTTGGATAACCTATGTTAACATGACAAACATGTAACTCGATAATCAGGGTCGAGCTAACTTGAGATATTCTGTCAAACCCGCTATCAAAATCATGAGATTGAAAAAACCACAAAAAATAAAGAGAATTATAAAGTTTTTTTTTTAAAAAAAAACTTGTGTTAACTTTTCATACTCATGACCCGAGTCATTAGACTTGAAACACCCTGATGTGGATCAACCCATAAACACTAACAATGATCCATTACTTATTCCAAATGGGCTAGTTACAAGGTCCAAAACAAAAGCATTGAATGAACTAGTCTTGCAAGTTTTGGTCAAGGCATAAATTAGAGATTCATTTGAGCATCAAGAGGAGGCTTTAATGCATTTAATTCATGTGCAAAAAGGGTTCAATCCAACCTTATTTAGGCCATAAACTTTTGACAACAAGGCTGTCAATTTTGCACTAGTTTCGCCCAACCTTGTTTTTGTGTTGTTTCCTTATGCTTTGTAGATTCCATACTAATTTTGGATTTCATATTGTATATGGAAAATTTAATTATTTTTTGATATCTTATTTAATTCATTTTCATTTTAGGTGAGGATAATACATAACAAAAAAAAAACAAAGAATTCAAACTTAAAAGTGAAACAAAGTGGTAGCAAAGTTTCCTAGATTTACAAGTACAATATTTCAACAACTTTAATTGTTTCACTAGTGATAAAAGGACAATTAATTGATAGCAAAGAGGAACAATAAAGGCAACAACTTTTCCTTCCAAAAAAAAAAAATACAAAGGTACAATTAAAATTCTTTTTTTTTTTATCTTTGAAACTATAGGTGCAATAACTTCTCCCTTGGCTTCTATGATCATTGGGCGACATTGCAGGCTATAAATAAGTCTCACATCAGACTTACATTGTTTTCTTTTTTTTCTTCTCTTGTTATGGAAAATTAACTTAGAAGTTTTATTTTTATTATTTCAGCTATAGCTCAAGACTTGTTTAGACTTAATTAATACTTGATTTTCAACTAAGATTCAAGGCTTGTTTAGATCAGTATTTTGGGTTTATTAGTATAGGTTTTGGGTTAATTTTGTAGGTGAGTCAATTTAGTCCACAATGGTAGATACATTATGGTTATTTTATAAGAGTATTTAAACTCTTTATAAGCCTAAAATTCAGCAGTCATTGACTAATATCATTTTGAATTTTTAGCTTGTGTGTATGTGTGAGAGAGTGATTCTTGCTTTTTTTGGTTCTTGAAAGCATTAAATCACTTATCAAAGACTAATTAGCTTTGTGATTTCATTCGATTTAATTCCAATAATGCAAGTGCTTTGGAACAAGTTTTTATTGTGTCACATTCCTATCAAACCTCTTTTGGCTTTCCGATATCAAATTTCAATCTTGATTATGGGTTGCGTGACTACGTGATCATGAGGTTTGCATCACATTCTATTTGGAAAAACCATAAAGTCTAATTCTCAATCAATCAAATATTAAAGGATAAAATTGAAAAATAATTTCAATTATACAAAAGGATTAAAAAATAAAAATTAACAAAATGAAGATCAAAATTAAATAAAAATCAATTTTATATTTTTATTGAAGGGTGAAATTGAAAAGAATAATAACTTTTACAAATTGACCAAGAAAAAAAAATTGAAATCAAAACAATGAGGACCAAATTGAAAAACATAATACCATCAATTTGAATTGAATGATTTAATTAAAAAACCAATAAAACTTTTATAAAAGGATCAAGAAAAAAATAGAAATAAAAAGAATAAGGATTAAATTGAAAAAATATAATATTTGGTAGATTAGAATTGGAGGATGAAATTGAAAATAAATAAAACTTCTACAAAAGAGTCAATAACACAGGTTAAAATCAAAATAATAGGGACTGAAGTTGCAATACCAACAATAAAAATGGTTAAATTATAATTTTAGAGGGAGGAGAGAGAAAAGAAAAGGAAGAAAATAAAGGTTCATCGATGATAAACCGAACCACCTAAGCCGACATGCGTCACTCTATAGGAAAAAGAACACGACAGAAAAGCATTTTTAGATGCTAAAAGGTGCCGCACATGCCACATGAAAGTGTGTGGGTGTCTTGCATGCACCCACTAGTGTCGTACATATGCTTGTCCTTTATATATATATATAGCCAAATTCTAAATTACCCATGAATTCATTTAGTAATAACAAAAATACCACTGTAAAAAGACAAAAAGCCACTCAAATTCGATTTTATTTTTTTCTCTTTTAAATGCATTTTGGTAATCTCAATTTATTATTATTTTTTATAGTTTGTCGAATACTAAATTGTCCTTCAAATAACATTATAATAACAAAAAAATCATCATGAAAATATAAAAACACCCTTTGAGACTAGTTTTTTTTTTGCTTTCAATGGTATCCTGTTCGTTTCACCGTGCAATTAAAATAAAAAAAAATTTATTTGTTTCTGGTCAATTTGATAATAACTAATAGGTTCTATGAAAAAACTTTAATGCCCTCGACAACTGATATTATATTTTTTAGATGTAGAGGCAAAACCATCATCACACTATTCAAATGAACAATATTAATAAGTCTACAACTAAAATGTTTCCTTGATGCCAATTAGTTTCTTTTAATGCATGTAATGTTTAAATTTTCATAACTATAAACATATGTGGAAAATTAGCAATTCTATCCCTCTTATTTTTTGAAAAAATAGCAATTTCATTATACAAAATGAAGTAAGAATAAATCATTATTTTCACAATCATAACTTGCTATTTGGAAAAACAATCAATAACAAACCAACAAATAGGGTTCCTCCGAGCAACAACTAGTCTCTTCAATGATTTGGATTAAAAAAAAACCCCAACTAAAATTCCTAAACCTAGACTGCCTATATAGGAACAGTTTGTATCTCATGCACATAGATGAATTTGAATCATCATCGTGAATTAATGGAGACATGGTTCGCTCTGCCATGTCATGTTGATGGAAGATTCAAGACGATTAATCATTATCGTCTAGCTAAAAACAACTGAAAAAATCATGGCAGGCGACGAGACAAATAGTTGACACGATATATATTTGATTATTTTGGTAAGAGAGAGGCCGTGGGATCATTTAACATCTTCAAGGAAACTATTTGATTGTATAAAAGTTAAGTTGAAGTTTTCTTTAATTATATCTTGGTTTAAATTGAAAAATATGAAAGCTAGGTCGTAGAAACTAATGGAGGAATTAGTGTTCTAATTATTAGACGGGTTGAGAAAACTAGTCCCTGAATAATTTGATTATTATCCGATCACTAGATAGATCAAGAAATTAATTTTTTAACTCTGAGGGGTGTAATTTAACTGGTCAGACTCTAAATTTGCTTCCTAGAGATCACCGGTTCAAGTCTCACAAACCTCAGGGTCATTGGAGGCTTACATGGTCGTTAATTTCAGGGGTCCGTGAGATTAATTGAGGTGTACACAAGCTGGTCCGGACACCCAAATTAATAAAAAAAAAACATAATTCCTTAATTAATAAACTGTTAGAAAAATTAAATTCTCGAAAATGATAGAATTAGTATCATAGATAACTAAAGAATTCAAATTGTTAAATGAATAAACATCTGGTTTAAATTAATCTTAAATTAATGATGATTTATGATCCTTATGAAGGAATTGATTTAATGGATATTATATTATGAATATAAGAGTTTGATTAAGGATAGATTATTTGATAAAAGATGTTGTGAATAATTATGTGCATGTAAATCTATAGGTCGTATATAGTAATTAGTCATATTTTGTTAAAATATAACTCATGTATCAAGAATTGTATTTATTTATGTAGTCTAATCATGGATGATTTTCTTGAAGAAATTTGTTGCACTTATCTTAGATATCTTTCTTTATTTATGCATATGCACTTGTATCTTGAATTATATATGTGGTGGCTAATTAATTATACTATTATTTGTCATAATTACAGAAAATTATAATTGTCGTTTTATTGAGGGAATAAATAAATAAAAAGGTGGGAGTTTGAGCTTATGCCGAAGTCATGGAGATCTCAGGTAATGGGATGAATACTGAGATTAATGATTGTAGGTTGTGAAAATTATTGTATTGATATTAAAACATAATATATATATATAGGATCGTTACATACCCGATAATTGTTATTATAAAAAAAATAAACTGTGAGGTATTTTTATTGTGCAATATATATTATACACTCTTTCAAAAATCAGTTAGGATAGTTATTTTTTTAATTTGATTCTTAAACTTGTTTTTTTGCACAATTAAATTGAATTATTTAGAGCTCAAATTAGCTTTCAACTACTTTTTTTTAAAAAAGATTGAATTAAAAAACAAAAAACCAAAGTAAAAAAAACATTGAAAATAAATGACAACTTTAATTTTGAAAAGTTTAGTTTGATTCCTCATTTTTTTTGGTTAATAGGTCGTCAGTTTTTTTAGTAGTTAGAAATTCAATCAAGGTTCATTCTTTTGCCTTTTTTTTTTAATATAAAAAATATCAATCTAATATTTTGTCTTCTTGACATATATTTTTTAATATATTTGATTGATTTTTTAAACACTTAGTTTATTTTAAATTTGTTTTCATGATGGTTTTTCTTTTTACTGTGAAATTGCCTTTGTCAAATTTTATTTTTATATAATTGTCACCGTATAGTTAAACCGTGAAAAATCGGGTTGATTAAATATGTTGTTATTATTTATTTTTTTAAAATGGTGATTCTAATTTTTTTTAATTTTGAATTGATATTTATTATATATTTTGTTTTTGAATTAATTTTTATACAAATTTTTTATCATCTTAATTTTTTTTAAAATAAAAGTCACATTATTAAGGGTCGTTTAATTTGTCGGGTTACATGCAGTGCAAAAAAATTCCCAGAATCTTCATATTTTTTAATGTTTTTAAGAAAAACTTGCCTGGTCAAATTACTAGTATATTTGTTTCACTTGACAAATTTATGACCGGAAGTGTGATTGCGGTTGTTTTCTAAAGTGCTTTTCATGTTGAAATGTATCAAAATAATATTTTTTTTATCTTTTAAAAATTATTTTTGAGATCAATACATCAAAATGATCCAAAATATATGTTGTTACCTATTTTTGGGTTCCCACACAAAAATAAAAAAATACAAAAAAATATATCAAAAAAATATTCAGAAGAAATCCAAATAAATAATATGAGCGAGAAAGGGATGATGGAATGCCGAAAAACGGCCAAAAATTGGTTGAAGAGGTTCAAAAATGCAAAAGGTTGAAATTTGATAATTTATCGTTAACTTATGAGAGTCCTGTTGACAAAGAAAATTCAATTTTGAAAAAAATATATTCAAAATCAGATGTTTATGGACTCAATTAAATTTTATCTAAGGTTTAATTGAATTTATGGAGGGTTTGATTGCAAGAAAAATTAAGTTTTAAGTCAATTTAGGCTTTTATTGGAAGAAGTTAAAGTTCCGGGGTCCAATTATAATTTTGAAGAGTTGATTTGGCCAAAGCAGGGGTTTAATTGCATAATTATTGAAGCTTGATGGCCAATTAGGGACTTAATTGAAACAATCCAAAACCAAGGACCAAACCAGAAAAGACGATAAAATCAAGGGATCTAATCACAATTTTTCCGGGGGCTTGATTACAAAAATTGCATAAACATCCAAGGACCAAATCGGAAATATCATTTAAAGTTGCAAAACGGTGCCGTTTTATTCAACACTGTCCACTGTCTTCTTTAGAAGACGTTACGTGAGCTGGCCGAGAAAAGTTTGCAGTGGCGAAGACGCGATTTGCTTCAATCAAGGGGGCATGTTTCACGGCTACCATGATGCACGCCGTCGTTACTCCGTCCCGCAACAACAAAGGGAAAATGCTTGCATCCTCCGGCTATAAAAGCCAGAGGATGTACTGCACTGAAGGGGGGGAGAAAAGAAACGAGAGAGGAGCAGGAGCGGGGGCAGAAAGAAAACGAGGAAGAAGGGGGGAAACACAGAGAGAAAGAAAAGAGAAAAAAGAGGAAAGCGTGAACATAAGAAGAGAGGAGAACAGGGAAAGAAAAGAAAATCTGAGAGAGAAAGAGAGGGAGGGGAGTGAATGAAGCAAAAAAGAGTGCAGGAGGAAGAAGAAGAAAATACAGGAAAAAAAACCGAAGCAGCATCCTCCGTGTACCACAACCCGTCCTCCTCTTCGCCGCCAATAGAGGCACCTCTATCACCAAAAGCACCTCCACGAAGCCACCGCAGAGAGGCGGGAACACCGTTGACGGAGGGAACAAAAAACAGAGAGTAAGCAGACAAGATAATCGAAACAGAGGAGAGAAGAAGAAGAAACAACATTTACCACCACAGTAACCGCCGCAACACCAAAGCCACCGTGAGCCACCAGCATCGTGAACTACAGAGCCTCCATTCCAGGTAATCCTATTCCCTTTGTTTTAATTTCTGCGCTTGAAACAGGTGCTCGTTTTTGCTATCTGCAAAAACGAGCATGAACGTTCCATGCACGCGTAAAATTTTACGCGTGCATGGTTTGTTTGGGTTACTTGGCTTGGGCCGGTGACCATGCACGGTGGCCGGGTCCAAATTGCCCACATGAGCCGGGTTGGGCCCAGCCTGAAAATAAAAAAAAATTCAAAAAAAATTCTTTTAAAAAATCTATGATTTTCCGCAAATATTTTACTGCATTTTGATCAATATTGATTTGTATTTTTATACTGTAAAGATACAAATCCAGTGTTAAAATATCTAGTTTTTATAAAAAAAATAATAAAATAAAATGTTTTTGTTTTCATGCATACAACCAAGTCTCTCTAAAAAAAATTAAAAAAAAATCATATTGTATCTTCATAAAAAAAAAAAGGTTTTAGCATGTATTTTGGCTTTAATAACCAGTTTATTAAAGTTACGAGAAGTGGCCAATATTTCAAAAATTCCAAAAAAATTATTTTGTTTTCTTTTAATATCTGGGGTTACGACCTTATACATAAGACGTATTCCGGATATTAAATTCTTTTATTGACGTTAAAACGGTTAGGTTGTACCCGATAAGACAAGGACCTCCTTACCGAGAAAAAATTTTCTTAAACCCTAGACGGACCAACAACTAGAAAACACGACAAGACCTTAGATTTTATCAGATAATAAAACAATGGAGCCTACCTTATGTAGGGCGTATTTTGGGTGCTAATATCTTCCTTTTACGCAACCAGTCCCCATACCCGATCTCTGAGACCAGTTAGGGTTTCCTAGTGACCAAAATAATAGGTGGCGACTCCCATTTTATTTTTCCACTAATAAAAGACAAGAATTCCTTGTTTCCCAACATTTGCCATATTAGATACATTTTGAGGGTAGATGTATTCGCCGTGATGTTGGACACGTGCGACAATATACAAAAAAAAAATTAATTTTTAACAAAAATAAAATTTAAATTTTTTTAAAAACACGGGTAGACCCATATCCCAACAGTCAAAAATCAGAAACTTTTAAGCGGGAAAGCCAAAAACAGGAGCAAATCTCACCCCCAGGTAACCTTGTTAAAATCGCGATTCAAATCGGAAAATCATACGATTTTACGAGTCAATATAGGCTAAACGTGCTAAATCGTTTATAAAACTCGAAAATGGGTAAAATCGGGTGAAATCGCGCAAAAACGCGATTTCACCACCGATTTAACGCTTTCATCACAAAAGAGCAAATGTGAATCACTGTTCCCTCCAGCTCCAGGTGTCAAGCGATTATTGGCCTATTACACAGTACACACACAAAACAAAAGTAAATCAATTAACACGTAACATGTTCTTTCTTCATCTTTCTTCATCGACTTTCACACAACACAGCAGAGGAAAAAATCAAAATCCCTAAGTCACTAAATCCTTATTCTCCTTCTCTCAATTGTCCAACCCAAACCCAAAATAAACCACCTCTCTCTCAGGTTAGACAGTTTCCAAGACTTCTTAACACTCTTTCTGATACTTTACTTCCTCGAATCAACAAACAAACCAATTCCCTTTTTATTTTCTTTTGTCAATTACACTCGCACATATATACCATGCACCGTTAACACAAGCAAGCAATCTGTTGAAAGATACGAGACACCCTTTTGTACTTTTTGTCTGGGTTTGCAGTGTTGAACTGATAAATGAAGGGAGAGGATCGGGCGAGGTATTTGTTCGGGATTTCTTTATCTGACCGGCCTAAATGGCAATAGTTTCTTATTTGCTCTTTCGGGTTGTTCTTTGGTTATCTCATTAATGGCATCTGCGAGGTTTGTTTCTAAGTTTTATCACTGTTTATCATCTTGGGATTTTTTTTATAAAGTGCGGACATGTTGTTTGTTTCTTGTTTGACTTTGACAGCCAATTCTTGTTCTTGTTTTTGTTTTTCTTTTTTTCTGGTGTAATTGGTTAAATTTCCATGTCTTGAGCATTTAATATCCACATGCATCTAATGTTTTTGTTATACTCTGTTTGGTTGCTGAGAATGAAATTGATGCAACGCAAAGTTTTATTTTATTTTTATTTTGAGCTTAATTGATGGCAAAGTCTCACAATTTTTGTTTTCTCTTAAATTTTTGTTTCTCAAGTCTACCGAGTCAATTTTCTGCTTCTGGTCATTATTTTATTAAAAAATAATGTTTTCTTTGGGTGTTCCTTATATAGTCTTTTATTTGTTTTAACCTTAAAATTATAAAAAATTGAATACCAAAGATATCGGTAATTTTTTTTTGGTTTTTATTTGATTCTCATTGCTTGGAGCCTTTGATCTAATCATCGAAATATCACATTTTCAATTGGCTAATTGCAGGAATATGTGTATAATCAGCTCCAATTCAGGTACATAACTATTGTTAGTATTTCTATATTAATTATGTTATGCAGTAATTTTTATGCATATTTGTTTTTTCTTTTGGATTTTCAGCTATGGTTGGTATTTCACATTGGTACAAGGATTTGTGTACTTGGTGCTTATATACTTGCAGGGTTTCACCACCAAGCAAATGGTGAACCCATGGAAAACTTATTGGAAACTCTCTCATTGTTCTTATGGGTTCTCATGGGTTGACTAAGGGGTCCCTGGCCTTTCTTAACTATCCAACTTCAAATCATGTTCAAATCCACCAAGGTAAACTTAGTTCTTATCTAACTCTTGTCCTATTAAGTTGGATGTGAAAGGTCTTGTTTTTTTAAGATCTCTTGTTTGTTTTAAGTTTGTTAATTATTAGTTAATGAAAAATTATTTAAATTATGTATGAATTTTTATTTGAACCATGTATTTTAAGATGCTTGAACTATGTATGAATTTTTATTTGAAGCATGTATTTTAAGGTGCTTGAACTATGTATGAATTTTTATTTGAAGCATGAATTTTTTTTTAATGTATTTTAAAATTCCTTATGATTTTACGATTTGTTTTTACGATCCGAGTTTGTTTTGCATTTTCTGTGCCATGTTAAAATCACGATTTTAACAACCGTGCCCCTAGGAGACTCAAGTAAGAGAGAGAATAAAACCACCCTAAAGAGCCAAAAACACACATACTGGATTTCTGTCAAATTCAAGGAAGAAAGAGAAGAAAACCCAAGAGTTTCCAGCCTAATCACAGACCTAGAAGAAACCCTCAACACTGAAAACCAACAATCATCACTTCATTTCCCTCTCTCAACGCTCCAAAATCTCCTATCTCTTTTAGACACAAATGACTCACAAATTCTTTCTCAATTCCTCTCCTTGAAGTCCCTCTCTTTATCTTCCCTTCTCCCTCCTCTCACCTCTGCGATGGACTCAGACCCCACTCATCTTTCCCTTCTCTCCTCTAAAATTTACCCCTCTCTTCCCCCAATTCCTCTCTTTTCACTCTTTTCTCTCTTTTTTCCGCTTGCTTCGCTGGGCTCTTAAGTCTTCTCGCTCCTCCTCGGGCCTATTAGCAGGAAACCCTTTTGGTTCCAATCGAGAGGTTAAGAAGTGAAAAAAGAGGAAAAGAGGAGGGATTGTCATGTGTAATAATGGAGGTAGTGATGGGGATAAGGGAGGGGAGAGTGAGGATTTTTTTACATGAGAGTGTTTTTGGGTGTTTTTGAGAGGTTAGTTTTTATTTTGGACTTGATTCACTTGAACAGGTTTCCTAATAGCTTAAAGTCTTTGGTTCAAACTGCAGTGGAAATTCCAGTTTTAGTGACTAGCAGGGAAATGAGAGGAGGGTTTGAGAGACTGGTTGGTTTGTGTTCGAGGGTTTTGTGTCACGTGTTTATCAGAACATGAAGAGGAAGGGGAGCAGCGGTGGAGGTTTTGAAGGCATTAGTGGTGTTGATTTTGTTGGGGAAATCACAAGCGAGGAGCTTTGCGTTGGGGTTTGTGAAGATTTTAATGGTGGGTGTGGAGAAAAGAAGTGATGGGATTAAGAAGGCGGTGGTGAATTTGCCACGGTATTTGGCTCAAATGGCGCTAAAGAAGGCGAAACCTAGAGGGTTCTCGCTGAGGCGATAATGGAGATTGTTAAACTAATGGAGTTGGAGGATCGGGTAGGGTTTGTTGAGTATGCAGTGAAAATGACACAATGGAAGGCCAATCTTAAGCTCTTAGGAGTGGATTTGATCTTGAATTTAATTATGCTGTTAAAAGATCCATTAGTTGAGGTGGATTTGGATTGTAAAGTGAGGAAATCATGCAGTTTAAAATGCATGGAGGCATTGGTTCAGCGTTGCTCGGATTCGAGTTCTAGAATTCGAGCTCGTGCACTGTCTAATTTGGCCCAATTAGTGGGGTTTTAGTCGAGTGATGATAAATATCGTGATGTTTTGAAGGAAGTAATGAGGTTTGGAGGAGTGGAGGTGGAAGGTGGGTTAAATGATATTTTGGGGAAAAGGTGTATGAATGAGAGGGCGAATGTTAGGAGCGCTGATCTGCTTTTGAGCATTCTTGTTCGGCTAGAAAAGCTTTTTTTTTTACATTCAGTTTTTTTTCAAGGTGCACAAGTTTTTTAAAATTTTATTATAAGAAGGTACCTGTTTAATAGCATCCAAAAAGGTATATTGATCCTTTGTTTGGTCATGGCATGAGGAAATGGAAGTGCTGGTGGGAAATCAGTCTTTTCTTTGCAATATTCAGGCTCAACCATTTCCTTACCCTTAGAGACTAACTCATCTTCTTTCTCACAAGGTTCAAGAATGGGTTTTTCAATAACCTTACCACTGAGGAGAGTAATGACTGATTTGACTTGATACATATGTTGGCTTCCAGAGCTACTTGCACTTGAATTGTATTGCCCTTTGATATTTTGTTGTGGTTGAGATGGAAACTTACCTTTCTCCTGAAAACTAAGAGCAAATGTGAATTTTGCAAGAGTATCTTTTAAATCTGCCATGGTTTGAACATGTTAAGTTTTGATTGTCTCTTGCTTTTCAATGAATACATGCAATGTTTCCTCAAGATTTCTTATAGGAGGGGGAGCATAAGGAGGTGCATATCCTTGAGAATTTTGAAAATTATGGCGGGCTTGAAATGGTGGTTGTGAAGTTTGTGCATTATTGTTACCACTCTTCCAACTGAAATTTGGATGATTTCTCCAACTAGGGTTGTATGTTTGTGAGTATGGGTTATGATTTGGCTTTTGAAAACTGTTTAAAGCATTGGACTGTTGATGGAGACATTCCTTAAAAGAAGGCAAAGTTGGACAATTATTGGTTGAATGTTTGTTAGTTTCACAGATTTGACATACAAAGTCTTGAACAGATTTTAATTGACCACTCTTTTTAAATTCAAGTGCCTTGACTTTTCTAGCTAAAGATGCAAATTTGGCTTGGAGGTCATGATCTTCCCTAAGGTTGTACATTTCTCCACTAGATGTATGAGGTTGAGTTTTACCCGGTGCCTCACAACTGCTTGTAGTGTCCTAATTTTGAGCATTTTCAACTAACAAGTCTAGATACTCCATTGCTTCATCAGGGTCTTTATTTTTAAAAGTTCCATTGCACATCAATTCCACCATTTGCCTATCTTTAGGTGTTAACCCTTCATAAAAATGTGAAACCAATCTCCATGTTTCAAAACTATAATGAAGACATGTATTAAGCAAGTCTCTATACTTATCCCAACATTGATAAAATGTTTCTCCCGGTTTTTGAGTAAAAGTGGTGATTTGTCTTTTGAAAGAGTTTGTTCTATGAGAAGGGAAAAATTTCTTCAAAAACTATTGTTGCATTTCATCCTAAGCAAGAATAGATTATAACCTAAGATTTTGTAGCCATGTTTTAGCTTTATCTTTTAATAAAAAAGAAAAAAACTTTAATTTGATGGTGTTCATGCTACAATTTAGTCATTATAAGTGTTACAAACCTCTTCAAATTCTCTCAAATGCAAGTATGAATTTTCTAGATCTAAGCCATAAAAAGTAGGTAAAAGTAGAATAATACCTGACTTAAAATTAAAGTGAGATGCATCAGGAGGAAAAACTATACATGATGGTGCACTTGTTCTTGTTGGATTTATGTGGTCTTTAAGTGTTCTAACACGATTATTCTCATTATGAAGTGACTGGTTATCCTCTTTGGCCATGTTTTCAGATGAAGATGAAGATTTCCTAGAAAGTCTACCACTTAATATGCATGTCCAAACTCTCATGCAAGTGCAGAAAAAAAAAAAGGAAAAAGAAAAGGAAGAAACAAAAATTAGAAAAAAAATAAAAGTGAAAAGAAAAAATAAAATATATAATTTATACACTAACTTACCTCCCCGGCAACGGCGCCAAAAACTTGACACGATCAAAGAGTTGATGTCTTATCCCAAGTGCGAGAGTGTCAAAGTAATAAATAACCCAGCAAGACCGGGGTCGATCTACATGGAGGTCAAATATATAAATTATAAATAATATATATATTTTAACAAAGAGTTAAAGAGATCTTTAAGATGTGAGATTAATGTGAGGATTAAACAATAATAAAAATAGATGTCAAGGTTAGAGGGTCCACTAATGGTATTAGAAATAAGTATAGTATAAACTCTTTTTATTACTCAATTGGAAACCACACACAAAGGAGGTTGCAATTGGATGATTTATCCTTAATAGTTCATTATAAATTTTTAACATGATCATATTAATTATTTTATTTTAGTAACACCATACTTTTAAATATTGTCAAGAATTCATGATGCTAACTTATGTTAACAACAAATCAAATTCCTCTCATAACAACGATGTCGGTCGAAGACTATGAAGGATCAAGCATTTGATGTACCAAGTGTTATACAACACAAATCTAGATTAACCATTTAATAAGCAAGGTATTAAGAATTGATAAGATAAAAAGATAAGACATATTAATAACAAACTTTCTTGGATATAAACATTGAAGTCCGTGTTGAGTTTATATTATACATATTCTAACACCATTGGTGAAACCTTTTCACCTTGACATCATTTACTTAGCTGGACATAATGAAAAATAAGAACATAAATAAACAAAATAAGAACATAATTATGATATAAGTTAACTAAGAGTAGTAAACGAAATAAAAAGCATAAACAAGATATTAATAAAAATAAACTTGAACATTACAAAGAGAGAAAGCAAGAAAATGATCTTGATCTAAAAACCAAGATGCCTAAATGAATGACAAATGCCTCATTTTATAGGCTAAAATTCAAAACTATTCATTTGGTAATTGATTATTGATGTAGTGGCCAACTATTGATTTAGTGGACTTGGTGGACAACAACACTCAAGCATTTTGGTCGGATGAAATGACATTGATGCAATCAGAATGTGACAAAGTATTTTTTATGAAAGTTGTTGGAAACCATCTCCTCTTTCCACCCATAATATTTTAGAGCATTTGGATCACTAAAGCTCGAGATATGGCTAAAATACTGAGTTGTGCTTTTGGTGGACGTGGTGGATAGCCCTCAAGCTCTTGTCTGGATGAAATGTCATTGCTAACATCAGAAGTTGAGCAGGAGATCCCATGAAAGTTATTTACAATTGTCTTATCGTTCCACCACCAAATTTGATGTCATTTTGTCTTCTAGAACTCCAGTTATGGGTAAACTTCTGAGCAGTGTTTGGGTTAGATTGCAAGATAGATTCTGACTTCTCTTTTGTGGCCAAGCTTTGAATTTGAAAACGGTAGATTTGGGTCTTCCACTCTTCATGAAAGTTGTAGCCTTATATCTTAACTTTCCAGAACAATAAACCAAAACGTACATCCAAGGTCCACAACTCCAGATATAAGCAAATGAATGAATGATGTTCTAGTTTGATCCAAAGATCTCTTCTCTAACCTTAGCCCTTTCTTTGTCTTTTCACTTTCAATAGTCAATCACATCAATCAATCTTTTGAATTGTGAGATATGCCTGCATTTAAAATGAGCATTGACCATAGATTAAAGTTGTCTATATTATCAAACTTGTTATTATAAAAACATGTTTAAGTTAGAGAATTTAATGATGCTAAAAGTACCATATGATGATATAAAGCTTTAATAATAATGCACTTTTAAGTATTAATCACAATCTCATTTAAAAATCATATTCATGCTTGTAATTTCAATCACGTAATTACACATACACTTTGCATATCATCATTTGACTTTTTTGCTATTGTTATTTTATTTTTTTATTTAGCCAAAACCAAAAGCACCCATTTGTAGTTCACAATACACTTTACTCAATTGCACATTCACATTAAAGTTTTCAATCATCCACACACTTACACACCTAGCATAAAATTGAAAAATTTCTCCCACTAAACATCTCATTTGGTCGAAACCTAATACTCCTATATCATTAAATATTCTTTTCAATTTTATTTTAGCAAGCTCACACACACACACATACACATGTACACCTACTAATGGGTGAATGACTTTAAACCTATCTAAAATGATTTTGAGTGCAATTACATGTTGAAAAATCCATCCTTGAAATTGAAAATAGATTGGGTGAGCTTGAATGCATGTTATAATTTTGAATTGTAAAGTGTTATATATACACACACATACTTCTCACTTAAGAAACCCCTCAATTTTCCCCATTTGGCTGACACTTATGGCCTCCTTTTTTCCTAAATCTTCTTCATCAATATTCTATAATTTTTACACTTCCTTAAAGTATTTCCCGTCTATTTCACTATTTTATCACTTTCTTGCATTTCCCCCAAAATTGAATCAAGAACCCTAACTAGAAAAATTAAAAATTTGTTAGTAAAACTTACGTAATTGAAATCGAAGTAAGCTAGGTGGATTAAACACACCTTCCTTGTCATTTTGATGCCAAATTTCAAACCCAAAACCAGATCTCCACCTCAAATCTCCATTTTCCTTCCATTTCTTCATTTTCTCTCTACCAGTACACCCTGTCTCTCCACTATTTATTCTAAGTTTGATGTTTAGATCATGGTTTCACTCTTCAAACCAAAGTATTTAAGTTTCCATGGTTTTGTTGGGATAAAAGGGACGAGAGAAGGCTTGAGATGGTGAAGAACATTTGTTCTTCTTTGTTGCTGCTTTCGGGTGGCTTTAAAATGAAGAACAAAAATGTTTTTTAGAGTCAGCCTCCCATTTAAATGGGAGTTGACGCGTTTCTTCTTCTTCTTCTTTTTCAATGTGCCCCTAATTATACTTCTCAATATTTTTCAGGTACGTCCCCGGCCACCGGTAATTTCGTAAGATTTGTTTTTGGATTTCAATTGACCTGCAACCTTTACCAAAGTTAAAGCAACATATTAGGAGGTTACTGGTAAAATTTCAGCTCGATCTAATAATTGGATTGAGAACTATGTTCAATAGCGTAAAACTAGATAGTTGATAATTTTTACGTCAAAATCTGAATTTTTCAATGTTTTATTTTCTTAAATCATCAATATTTTAACTAATTCATTGGGGACTTCCATCCCTACAAATTTTCCTCAAAATTAGTTCCCTTCCGGGTTAAAAACCATGTGATTATATGCAGGCTGAGACCGACGGTCAGAATCGTTCTCGCATAAAATCATACATTAATTTGTTTTTTTTAATCTAAAATATTTTTCTCGATATTTTCACCCCAAATTTATAAAAAAAAATTCCATATTAATGTCGTGAATTTTATCTGGGGGTTTACAGACGATGTACCCACCGAGTGGCGTCACACACACCGCCTGAATGACGCGGACGCCATCCATGAGTAGGGCTCAACAAATATTAAAAAATTAAAAACAAATATGAAAAATACCAAAATGCCCCCCACAACTCCGACAATTACACAAAATACTCATATAAAAGTATAAAAACACCTCTAAATTCTAAGCTTATATTTTGTCTCTTCCAAGGTTAAAAATGTAATTGCATTGTACATTAAAATTCAAAACACTCTTATCCAACAACACAATAATTTTTTTTTTATTATGAAGGTATATATGTATTTTACTGTTAAGATGCTTATGTAAAGTAAAAAAAAAATCTTCTTCAACAACTCTATAATTCTATATTATGTTGCTTTTGGGGTAAAAAAATATTTTTATTATATAAAAAAATAAAAAAAGACATAAACACGGACCAAGAAAATTAATTTTGTTTGGATCAAAACGCAAAGATAATTTGACTGTAGCCCAAAACATATTTTACCATGAATTGAGCTACAATAAAACACCCGGGCATTTCTAGGTAATTTTGGCCGGTGATGAGGGTTTTGAACACCGACATCATATTTGGTCAAACGTCGATCAGGGACGACTAACATTAGGCCAACTCCAGTATATTTGGGTTGAGGAATATTGGCCACACTGATCAACGTTTGTAGTGGTCATCTCGTCGACGTTTAACGTCGATCAGGGATGACTGAACTTCCACCCGAAGGCAGCGCTTCACAAGAAGACCTCTTATGGTTGCTTTGAAGCAGGTTTCTCATTCTTTATCCCCATCTTCTATTTCATGATTTTCTCCAGGTTTGATGCTCTGTTGATCCTCCAACTCTGTCTGCCGTTCTAAGAATTACTCCACGCCTTCAACTTTACATATTTTGGGTTTCTTTCTGCTACATTTTCTAGTCAGATCAGATCTCCAATTGTTGACCGCCGGTGGCAAGCTATACTGGGTGTTCGTTCCTGCTCCGCATGGAAGACGATCTACTCCGATAGTTATCAAACTCAGATTCAAGATCCGCAGGTTTGAAATGAAATCTTTCTCGAGTTAAGTTTTGAATTGAGGATTACTTTAATAATTAGTTTTGTTATTTAGAATTTTAAATTTAAATACGGTGAAAGGAAAGGAAAGGAAACCAATTTATTTAATTGCTCTCACACGTGTTGAAGTCAGTGTGATGCAGCACGTGCCTGTCAGGAATTGTTTCTCCTTCGGCGTGATCCCCTCACAATCACTCGCTAAGTACACAAATACCCTCCTTTAAAAACCTTATTTTTAGCATAGTTATTGCATTCAACCTGGTACTAGGCTTGGATTGGATCGCAGATTAACAGATCATGCAATAATTATTTTTTTAGAAAATAAAAACAATATTTTATTAATTTATTTTTTAAAATATTTAAATATTTTTTTAAAATATTTTTAATGCATAAAAACAATCGCGTCTATCACGTTTCGTTTAATTGAATAAAGAACAACTGAAAATACCATAAAATCCTCACTTCATATTGGCGACTGGGAGAATATAGCAAACAGTAACATCAAGGGAGGGTACTTCTGTCATTGCATTATAATGCAAATTCAGCTACCACTTTCCAACTATTGCCAATGACCACAATACCCATCAAACTAAACAAATCACCAAACATTGCGAGGGTATTAACGTAAGAATAAAAATCATCACCGACCCCTTGTTCATACAAGAAAATCTACGTGCCCAACTTGTATTCATACAAGAAAGTCTACGTTCCAACTATACTGTATACATAAGAAACCATACCACTAAAAGCAGAGAAAAGCGACCAGATCCATGGAAGAAGCAGCACTTTTTAATCAGCGGAATCATCTCCACCACCGAAAATGGACAGACGATTATAAAGCAAGAACAAGATCAGAACAAGAAACAGCGCAACACCAACAGGTGATCCACTAACTCGGTGGATGGACTCAGGCTCACCAGTAAAGAAGACAGTGGAGACAAACGAGCCACGATCAGAAGAAAGGAACTGGATGGTCAAGAGAAGGATAATGGGCAAGAGTAACAGACCCATTGGACTTAAAAGCTCAGCAAAAGCCTCAGTTATGGCTTGACCTTGGTCACCAAAGATGAATGGAGCTAGCACCACTATGGATACTACTACTGCTAGTAGTATTCCATGGGGCGGACCAAGATGTTGACGATGTCTCTCTTGAAACATTCTCTCTCTCTCTCTCTCTCTCTCTCTCTCCCTCTCCTGTAGTTGTAATTTGTGTTTATTGTATTTTTTCAGGCTTCTTTTTCTTTGGTTTCTCGAGTTTAGGGGTGTTTATGGTCTTGAGGAAGGAATGGGAAGATGGGGTTCTCCTCACGGGGATGGTCTTAAAAAAGTTGCTTTCGGGGAGGCGTCTGTCGTCCTGGAGAATTAATTATTATTATTATTATTATACTAAACCGCAAGAGTTTAGTTTTTTTTTTTTAACTATAACTCAATAAAATATGTTTAGAGTTATAATGATTTTTTTTTTGAAAGCTTTATATTTTTATCTTTTTACATGATTAATTTATCATTTTTAATTTTATTAGGAGTAATATTGTCTTTTTATTTTTTTAATAACAATATAATTACCTATTACCATTAGAAAATAAGCAATCATAACTTTTGATCCATTTGTTATATGATAATTTTAATTTTATCATAAACATTTGAATTACACAAGCATCCTTACTATGCAAATTTCTTAATAGTTTTTTTTTTTGTTATTGTTATTTAGTTTTAGAGACATTTTTGTTTTTTGTTTTTTTATAAACAATTGAATTATCATATTACCCCTGTCGTTCAAATTTTTTTGCATTGGCTTCAAAGGCTTGGCTCTAATTGCATAAGTTTTGGTTATTGTTATTTAATTATAGAAGAATTTTTGGTTTTGTACACATAAAAAAGGCTACTGACACGTGCTAGCACGCGTCAACCGCTTCACCGTCTTTGGTTGGAGCATGCATCTAATGACGGTGGTTAAAATCAAGCTTTCACCACATCATTTGATACGTCTTGGCATCCTCTTTCTTTCTGGGTGGCGCATGTATAGTAGTGAGGTTGATTTGGCGCTAATTAACATTTTTTTTTCTTTTCCTTCTCTTTCTTTCATGGATTACATGCTGGCTATGAAAAAAAATCATATCAGCTCTTTAATTTTTTTTTCTTTTGATTTAATCATTCTTCTCTTAATTACAATTATTTTGTTTACATTGATTGTTTCTAATTGGATTTTATTTTTGATTTCATTCCTGGTTGTTTGATTTTATTAGTTTTTTTTTTATCAAATTTAATCTCCATTCTTTTAATTACTATTTTTTTGGTTTTCAATCATTTTCTTGATTTATTTTTTTCTTCAATTCTTCTTTGAGCATTTCTTTTCATTGATTTTTTATGTCAAATTTGGTGTCAATTCTTTTAATTATTATTTTTTAAAATCATTTTCTTAATTGATCGGTTTTTTTCAATTCCATCCTTAAACATTTAATTTTATTTAAATTTTTCATTAACATTTTATTTCAGGTGGTAATATTGAATTTAGTCCTAATTCTTTTAATTTATATTTGTTTTGTTTTGCATTGTTTTTATGATTGAATTTTTTTTCTCAATTTCATTCCTCAATATTTGTTTGGTTAAGAATTTTGCTTCTTTGTTTTTTCAGGTTTGTCTTTTATAGGGTCACCCTGGTTTCATGACTTGTGTCAAAGATCTAAAAGATTAGCTCAGGTCGACTTTAATATTTTTTTTAAAGCATTTTTTTCAAATATTTTTTTGCTGGTATTTTTTTCGCTTTGCTATTTATAGGGGTCATCCTAATTTCATTTTCTAGATCATGTGTTTGATTTACTCACTCAGGTTGGCTGCCGAGTTCACTCGAGGCTTTTTTTATATGTTTCCATCATATCAACAGGCCTGTCATTATGTGCATGGCATCGAAGACGACGGGTCTGCCTTTTGAGATGTGTTTAGGAAAGGGGTTTTGCGTTTAATCATAAAATTATGATTATGAATATCAGGAGTCGCCACCTAGTATTATGGTTACTAGAAAATCTATGATTTGCGAGAGTCCAGGTAAAGTACTGATTGTGCAAAGGGAAGATGCATCACCCTTAGTACACCTTATCTAAGGGAAGTTGCATTGTTGTTTGATTATTTTTCTAGGTCATATTTATATCTATTGATCTTGTCTAAGGTTTAAGGTAAATCTCATTTTGTGAGTAAGTCTTTATCGTATTGGGTTAAATCCTAATCATTTTAAAAGCTAGACTTATTTATTTCTTAGATATAGTTAAGTCTTAGCATTATGAATAACAAAATAATCGTTATGAGTTCTTATTTATTTCTTAGATATAGCTAAGTCTTAGCATTATGAATAACAAAATAATCATTATGAGTTTTTTTTGTATTAAAGTCAAACCCTAATGGATAATTATAAACTGGTTATGATATTCATTTTTGAATTTTTTTAAAACATGATAAAAATATGGCTTTTATCTTTTAGAAAATATGCAAGAAAAACCTTTAGTATTTGGTCGTATGCACAAAAACAAAACTTTTTTTTTTGTTTTTGAAATAGGGATTTTTTATTTTTTTTCCCAGAAATTTTAGAGTAAATAAGATATTTTGTATTAGGTTTGTATCTTGCAGTGTAAATCTATGACCCAATATTGAACAAAATTGGTAGGAAAACATACAAGAAAATCATAATTTATTTTAAATGACCCTTGGAAATTTTTTTGTTTATTTATTTATTATATTATTATAATATTATTAAATATATTGGGTTGGACCTAGCCTAGCCGTCTGGGCCAAACCTAGCCGGGTTGGGTTGGGCTGACTAGCGGCCTAACAAACCTGACCTCTTTTTTTTTTCTTTTCTTTTTTAATGTTAGACTGGACCTAGCCCAACCATCTAGGTCAGGTCAAAATCGGTCCAACTTAGCACAACTTAATCACTAGCATAACTTAGTTTTGGGCACAATAGGGTACGATCAAGCTTCTGACTTGGTCCAAAATTGTTGCTTGATTTTATGCTTATCTAAATCCTTTCTTAGCCAGCTTTTTTCTTATTGCTTGTCTCATTGCTATTATTATTTATTTTTATTTTAAAAATGAAGATAGATTTAGGGAATAACCCAGAATAATAAAGTAATTACATCTTGTAATAAAAATATAAAAAGATTATTTAGGCATGTTCATTCTTGAAATGACTAATTATTTTCATGAAAAAGATCTTTAGCCCCTAAACAAAGCTAAATGAGTGATTTTTTCAAGGGTAGAATAATAGTTTTAATGTGAAGAAAAATAGCTTTTATTATAATAATGTACATTAAAAATGGACGGTAATAAACTAAAAGTTCTATAGTTTTGGTGAACAAAGCAAATAAAGGTTATTTTTTTGTTACTTGAAGGTTTCTTGGCATGTATATTTGTTATTTTAGGTGAAATCTTGTTCAACACATCAAGACAGAATTTACATGGTTTGATTTAATAAATTGATATGAAAAACTTGTAATTCAAAATTTAATCTAGAGCATGTTTTAATTTGAATAAAAATAAAATAAAATAAAATAAAATAAAATAAAATAAAATAATAATCAAGTAAAAACCGGTTGAAATAAAGGTTTTGATAAGGATTGTTGATCCAAATTATCCCATGACTTCTAAATTAAAACTTGTTTGACAGTATGATTATGGTTACTTTTTAAATAATTTTTCGTGCCAAAATGTATGTTATTGATTTTTTTAAAATTATTTTTGATATCAGCACATCAAAATAATTTAAAAATATTAAAAATATATTAATTTGAAGTTAATAAAAAAATAAAAAAAAATTAATTTTTTTAAAAAATATATAAACAAACTGGCCCTAATTAGCCAATTCAATGATCACACTCTTTTGTAGTAGATTTTCAAGCATCTTCCGACAACTAGGCTCAGGGCTCAGACTAAATCAACGGTTATAAACGATTTTTGAACCCACCTCCACGTGTTGTCGACCATCTAGTCCTTCTTTAAGATTAATCTAGGAAAAAGTATCAAGTACATGATGATGCAATAAGATACCGGCTCTTCTTCTGGGGAAGTGCAAAAACAAATCTTCTTCCGTTTATTTTATATTTTAAAAATAATTTTTTTATTTTAAATTAATATATTCGTAATATTTTTAAATTATTTTGATATATTAGTATTAAAAATAATTTTTTTTAAAATAAAAAACTATTTTAATACATTTTCAAATAAAAAATATCTTAAAAAATAACTATCACAACCACACTCCCAAACAACCCTACCCAATAGTGACCGACATTTGGTTTGTGGGCTCATGGCAAAGCAATTAAAAAATAAAAAAACTGGAGTTAAGGAAACAGTAATTTCAAGAAGTTTATTGATCAACATTATTCATCCACTATAATCACACATTGCAAAGGAGCACCTACCTTGTCCAGGACACTCCTGAAAACAAGAACCACAATGGCGTGGATCATTTCGAATATCAACACACTTTCCATCGCAGCAAACAAATCCATAAGCACATGTCTGCCCACATGCCCCACAATTGTCCGAATCCCTCAAGGTATCCTTGCAGAATTTCCTGAAGCAACATGTGCTGCCTCCCCATGGGTTCTTCCCGCGATCCACACACACACTAGGATCATCGGCGCATGACAAAACTCTTTGCCTCCCCCGCAATGCCGACCGGAAGAAGTTCAGGTGCGTTGGAGTGTCCGGCTCCGGCGAACCAAACCGGTCGGCAGCGACAACCTCGTTGGGAGCTACAACTAACAGAAACAAGATGAAAGACCACAGGTATTTGACATTGGCATCGTAGCATAACATTTAGAGCGCAAGTGTTGAGAAAGCATGGGCAATATTTTCTTTCCGAGCTCGACATGGATGATCGATCATATGTAAAAAAACTCAACAACCGGCCTTAGATAAGAAGGCATCAAATTAACCAAACATGCATTTTAATAAGATTAATTGTTTGGGACAGTGCACTTAATTTGTCAAGATTGTCGCATAAAGACAAATCACATTACGTAGAGGATCGACCTAACATGTTTCAAACTATTGACGAGTGGTTAAGTGAACATGACTTGGCCACGTAAATATTGTGAGGAATTAAAAAAAAAAAAAAAACCAAGTGCAACTGTGCAAACGATACCTTCTGTCTTCCTTACGTAGTTGATGAGAATCTCCTAACTAATCAGTTTCCTAATCTACTATTTTATTCTGCCTCAGCAAACGGGAAAATTTTCTCTTTATCATAATTTTAAAATTCAGCATAGCGCGTTAACTCGAAAGTCAAGATACCCGAGTTATGGACCTGTCAAAATTACAAAAAAAAACACGTCCAATTATGTCAAAAATACAGGTTGATTTGGTTATTTGATTAACTCGAGTTTAATGTAGTTAAAACTCGACCATCAATTTATGAACTCTTTTTTTTAAACAACATTGATTTGATTATTAAAAAAAAAAATTTGACATCGATCCAAATCGACCCTCAGTTGACCTAGGACATAAACCTGTCAAGATTAAAAAAAAAAACACGGTTGACTATGTCAAAAATATAGGTTGACTTGGTGACTTGATCAACTTAAGTCTAATGCAGTTAAAACTCGACCATCAATCTAATAACTTTCTTTTCTTAAACAATGTTGATTTGATTTTTTTTTTAAAGAAATTGTTATTGATTCAAATCGATTCTCTTGACCCATGACTTGAATCTTGTCCCGGATCGAGTTTTAAAATTATGGTTTTGACAATAATTTTTTTTTAAAAATAAATAAAGAACAAACACAAATTAAAATAGCAGATTGATACACATCAAAGGTACAATATGCATTTGGAAACATATGCAAAAATAACTATGTCATGAAGATTATGAGTTCATCTTAAACCCCCACATACTCTCTCATAATACCTTTTTTATCATTTAATTTTTGATTTATTAGAATTTGAACTCCATGATTTGTTATGATTTGCTTTATTTATGATTATCTTAGTCTCATGACTTATGTTATTGGTTTAGTAGGTTAATTGGGTTAACTTAGGCTTTTTTTTTAATTTGTATTTTTTTTCAATTTTATCCTTTAACATTGTGTTGATTAAAAATTAGACTTCATGATTTATTTATGTTTACTTTCTATTAGGTTATCTTAGTCTTATGACTCAAATAATGAGTTTTGCAGGTTAATGTGAGTTGACTCGAAACTTTTTATTATGTTTTTTTATATTGATTTTTTTTCAATTTTATTCTTTAACAATAAGTTGATTGAGAATTGTGGTTCATAATTTATTTTGATATGCTTTATATGTGGTTATCTCAGTTTTACAATCCAAGTCGCGGGTTTGACATGATAACTCGAGTTATTTTTTCTGTTTACTTTCTATGAGGTTATCCCGGTCTCATAACTCATATCATGAGTTAAGTGGGCGAACTTGGCCCGACTTGGGTTTTTGTGTTTTTTATTGATTTTTTTTAATTTCATTCTTTAACATTAAGTTGATTAAGAATTGAGTTTTATAATTTATTTCGATTTATTTTTTTATGGAGTTGTCCTAGTCTCATGATCCAGATCGTAGATTTGGTAAATTAACTCCGGTCGTTTTTTTATCATATTTTTAATTGATTGTTTTTTAATTTCATCCTTAATATTATATTATCGTCACAACAATTTGTTTTTTAAAATGATGTTGTCTTAAATTTTTTCTGAGTCAAACTACATTCTTACTATTCATATGAGTTGCCTTTTAATCATCAAGTCGATCGAGTTACATCAGATTAACTTCTACATAGTTTAATTTTTTTTTCTAGTATAAAAAATATTATCAATGCTTGAATATTTTTTTTTCATATTCAAAAAAATTTGATTCGACCTGCAACAAAGCATGGGCCACACAATCTAGTATAAGCTGATTCTTGAAACCATAGCCATTAAACTTGATTTGGATCATAGATTAAATGAGTTCACCGGAATTATTTTTTTAAAAAAATTAAAATGATATTATTTTTAATTTTTTTAATAAAAATTATTAGATCTTTATTAGGTTAATTGAATGAGGAATCAACTTGGATTTTTAATTAAATTATATAAGGTTAACTTTTTTTTATTAAATTAACCTAATTTGAATTTACAAATCAACTTGAATTTTTAATTAAATTATATAAGTCATTTTTTTTTATATTAACCTAATTTCAGGTGGGCCTACCAAATCAGGCTGGGATTTAACAACAGTGCTCGAGATACTAAAGTGATAGGCAAGCAAGATTTTCAATGAAATCACAGGTAGGGTATTGATCGCAGCGGACAAAGGCCTACCATCACTTTACTTGGACCCCAACGCTCAGACTTGAGCCAGAGGCATTCAGCTTATGGCCTACGCAGCCAATCTTTCAAGCAATTCGGCTACAGTGTCTAGCCCATCAAGCTTGGATTGCATCTCCCCACTTTTGTTTTTTATTTTATTAAGAGCTTTTATATTTTAAAGTTTTTTTAATTTAAAAATTTATAAAAATAATTTTATATATTTTTTAATATTAATATATCCAAAAAATTTAAAAATATATAAAAAATATTTTTTTTAAAAAATAATTCAAAATAGACCCGCCCGCTAGAGAATCTAAATAATATATGAGATATTTGCTTAACCCAAAATTAGCTAATCGATCATCTGCTTAATTGGTTTCTTCATAAACATGTATTGCTTTAATCTACTATTCTCTAGCCAATAAATCCTTAGCTTTTATGATCAAGCTATAGTTCTATCCATATTAATCTTCTCTCTTGCAATAAGATCTATCCATCGTAACCGAAGAGTCCAATTCCATAATTAGTTTTTTTAACCCCTTATCTAATTAACAAAGACAATTTTTTTTTCATTTAAAAAAACATAGTGAAATTATCAAAATACCATTGAAATAGAAAAAAATATTAAAAAGCATAAGCATAAGAGACATTTTTATATTTTTACTATGATTTTTTTATTATTGGGTCAGCTAAGCGATAATTTGGTATTTGAACATATATAAAAAATAAAAAACAAAAAAAAAACATAGTGAAAAAACCAAAAAGCTCTTGAAAGCAAAACTTTAAAAATTGATGTCAAGGAGGTTTTTTTTATCTTTTCACAAATGTTTTTTTTCATTATTATTAGGTTATTTTAGGGGCAATTTGATATTTGACTAAAAGTGAAACTAATAAAAAAGAAGTATAGGTATGTGTGGCTCCCTCACCGGTGTGTGGAAAGCGCCAACGCACTTCGTGCTCGCGCATGCCGCACCTCTCAGCATAAAACAATACCCTTCCACCATGTTATTGGAAGTACCACCGTGTCCTCTTTCTATTGGTTGGACATGTGTCGGCTTTGATTTGGTGGTTTGTTGCTAGTGTGTTTTTGTTTTCTTCTTCTTTTCTCTCTCATTTTCAAAAAATTATAATTTGACCATTTTTGTTGTTTGTATTTCAACTTCATTCTTTATTATTTTGATTTTTAATTTTTTTGTTCTTGGTTTTTTTGTAAAAAAATTATTTGTTTTCAATTTCTTCCCTCAATCCCAATTTGTCATATATATATTTTTTTCAATTTGGTCCTCATTCTTTTGGTTTTTTTGTTCTTTTGTTAAATTGATTTTTTTTTTTCAATTTCACCTTTCAATCAAAAACTTGTTTGTATTTCTAATTTCAATTTTGATCCTCATTCTTTTTATTTTTTATCCTTTTGTTAAATTGATTTTTTCTTTCAATTTCACCATTCAATCAAAGATAAAATTTATTTTATATTTAAGTTTTAATCCTCATTCTTTAAATTGTTATTTAAATCATTGCACTGTGCATATAATATGTTAAAGGACCGATTTATTCCCAATCAATATGATAATAATAAATGGATTAGAAAAGATTATTTTTCTCTTAATAGCTAGTGAAATTATTTTGTTTGAGAATAACAAAATGATCATTTTACTATTTCAATCAACAACGAATTATGACTTGGTGCATAGTGAAAAATTAATCTTTTTAGTTTTTTTTAATTATAATAAAATGAAAGTTCTAGTTATAGTAAATGAAACGGAGAAACATAAATATTGAGCTTCTCTATCAATAAAACAAGTTAGCATGAATCGGCGATAAACCATTTGTTTTAACTACAATGTCACATCATGAACATAGTTATAAAATCTAGCAGGATGGAGAGATTAACCCGGTAACCTGCTAACTTAAGTTTGAATAAAATTAGGTTTTATTTTAAATTGTTTTTTTATATATGTTAAAATGATGTTTTTTTGAGTTTCTTTTAAATGACATCACTTTTATTTTTTTTTCTTAAAACCATAAAATAATGTTTTTGATAAAAAATATAGCTTAGATTAACCTGTCAATTCATAAATTAAACCGTCTAACATGCAACTCAAGCCTTGAATTGGGGAGAGTCCAGGTTGGGTCACCAAACACTTGTTGAGGAATGCCATATGATGTTATGGGTGGAAGAAATGGCTCTTTTCATAAACTGCTAAATATCTCCCTAGGAATTAGTGACAACATGATATATAAATTGAATAAGCAGGAGGTTCCTAGAAAAAGCTTTGTTACACTATCTTGAACATGCATTTTCTCTTGGACTCAAAAAATGAAGAACAAATTACTTCTGCTTGAATTTCTTTGCAGCATTTGTATATAGTCGACTATAAAAACTTAACAGAAAAAAATGATTCTCCTTTTGCAATTCTTATGTTGGTGATTGTTTCTTATAGATACTGAGATGGAGAGTTGCGAAGAGGAGCAGTCAGTTTTGAAACGAAGACTTGCTGCATCAGCTATTGAGATTGAAGGATAAGGTAATATTGAGTTTTGGTGAACAGAGTCATGTATGGCATTGTCAAAGAATCAGTTCAATTCCGCTTGATTATTAAGTCTCTGAATGTCAAAGAACTAGTTTAACTAAATAACTTGTCCTTTTCTTTAGGTGTAGAGAATGAAATGCTTCCCATGATTTGTTCAACAAGAAGAAATGACATGATTGTTACTCAATGATCTTCCTATAAAGTTATGTGGTCCTCGTGTTGTTTGTATAGATTAAAAAGGATCTACAACTTTATGAAAAAAACGACTTCCGCTGATGTTCTTTCAAACTATTGCTTTTTTTTTTTGTTTTCATGCATCTGAAGATAGTTCTTTGTTTTGTTTTGCATCCAGGGCTGTTGAGTGAGGCTACAACTGCTGGTTTATTACCATTGGGTTGGTCTTTTCATCATGCTGGTGTGTTCGAGAGCTCGTCTTTTGCATGTCTTCTGATATTGATGTCGCTTCACTTATTTCTTCTTATAATTAGATCATTGTTTTCTTCCCCTTGGTGTGTTTATAGATTCAAAGTACTTTGTGTCATGCATCTTCATTATCTAGCGTTGATAGGGTGTGGGGTGTTGATGAATTTTATGGATCTTGGCTTTTAAATTTTGTTTGTTGCATGGGTTAGGGGTTAACATATTACTTTTTAGATCGTGGTTGAATCCTTTGTTGGTTTGTTACATGCTTTTAGGTTGTTTTTATTTTTATCTAAAGTGATGTCACCTACTAATGTAAATGAAGTTGGGGCCATTGCAATGTCTTCAGAACAAATAGGGAGCAGGTACAAGAATATTATCTTCTTCTCATAGAGTTTTCAAGTATTTATGCCATGACTACATCTGAACAAAGAAAATAACCAGTCATATCAATTACTAAAATAAACAAGTTCACAACATTTAATCTCCATAAATGTTGATGTGTTATAGTTGTATTTTTTTTAATATCTTTTAGTGCTATAAATTTACAGCACTAAAAGATACTTGGTGGAGTAATTTGCATACCTAAATATCTGTTAGTGCTAATGGCAATTCATATGATGTTGATTTATGACGTCGCTCGGTGGCTCAAATTTTTTTATTATTAAAAAAAGATTCTTGGGGAAATGAAGATTTTATTGGAGTCGTCATCTGGTAATTTGAGGGAGCTAGAAATTCCAAATTAGATATTGGTCTTAAAAATTTAGGTAATGGGTTAGTTATGATTAAAGGAAGGTAGACATCATTCTTAAATCATCCTATCAAGTGAAATATTACCCTTGTGCTTTTTTATTTTATTCAAATGCTGTAATATTTTGAGCTTATTTGCAATTTATTTTTTAAAAGGGTTAACATTGATCTCTAAAAATAGGAGTCACGTCAAAAAATAACATTAGTCCCTAAAGTTAGAAGATTCGTCGAAATGTTGACGTTTAACCCTATAAAGGAGAGCTACGTCCAAGTTGCGATAATAAACAATGAACATAATCCATACTTGTTTTTAAACTTTTGACATCATTCCTTTTTTTTTTAAAAGAGACATGTCGATGAATAACATCCATTCCTGAGAAAGAAAGATTATGTTGTAATTGCTAAAAATGAGCATAACCCATACTTGAGAATTAAGCTTTGGAACCGCGCACGATGACAGGACAAACTAGGTGTTGGACCCCCGTTGTCATTCTTCTTTATATTTATTTCATGTATTTTACAAAATACAAAGAAAATTTTACAAATACTTGTATAAAAACAACAAATAAAATACCCCTAGAAGTTCACAAAATTACTTGAGTGCCATTGTATAAGAAAAAGACCGAAATACACTTGAACTTCCTTGGGAAATTACTAAAAAAACCGTGGTGGCTCGTGTAGCTCATGACAGACACTGTTGGAGGGGGTGAAATTCTTCGGTGAGATTCCGAACCAACAAGGGTAGCTTCTGGTAGATCTCAATGAGAGGATTCTGATGACGGTGGTTGTATTGGCCGTTGATGGTTAAGGAAAGAGAATCGATGTCTTGAAGCTTTAGGTGGCCGAAGCTTTTACAGCCTTATTCAAGCCAGATACTCGGTCGACGGCGATTAAGAACACTTGGGGTTTGCTAGTGAGAAGGAGATGAAACTTTCTATGGTAGTCTAGCAGCTTTATGTGGCTAGAGTTGTGAGATCTGAGGAGAGAGAGAATTGCCGACAATAGGAGAGAGAGAGAGTCTGAGGAAAGCTATGGTGCGAACACGAGCAAACTTAGAGTTATACCAAATGGATGTTAGAACTGCTTTTCTCAATGAAGAACTAAATGAGGAGATCTATATGGATCAACCTTTAGGATTCGAAACTAAAAGATAAGAGCGCAAAGTTTGCAAGCATAAAAGATTCATATATGGTCTTGAGCAAGATTCTAGACAATGAAACGTCAAGTCCCATCAAGCTATCCTTAATGATGGTTTTACAATGATGGAAGAAGACGATTGCATGTTTTTAAAATGTTCTAACAATAGTTTTATAATATTGCCCTTATATGTTGACGACATCTTAATAGATACTACTAAAAGGTGGTTATCATCAAATTTTGAAATAAAAGACATGGGTGAGGCCAACTATATTTTTGGTATGAAAATTATAAGAGATCGTGCTAAAAAGCTTTTGGATATACTCAAGAAACTTACATAAAAAAGATATTAAAGCGCTATCACATGCAAGATAGCAAACTAATGGACACTCCTATTGATAAAAGCTTGAGCTTGAGCCATGATATGTGTCCAAAGACTCCAGAAGAAAACGAGAAAATGTCCTGATTACCTTATGCTAGCGTCATTGGTAGTTTGATGTATACAATGATGTGCACACGTCCTGATATATGTTATGTCGTTGGACTGGTTAGCGATATCAATCAAACCTTGGTCAGAAATACTGAATGATAATCAAAAGGATCATACGAAGGGTTACAATAATTGAATAATGAATAAATACCATTAGTATATCATGTTATTCATTATTTATTTTATGAAATATATTATGAGTATCATATAGTACAATTTGTTAAAGTATGTCGATAGACTGAGATTGACCCATTCACATAAGTAATCACATTTAGCGCTTATAAGGAAAGTAGAGATAAGACTATTTAAGTTTTAATGCTCAATAAGCAACTTAGGCGCAATAAGAGCAATTTTAACTCAAAGTAATTATTAAAAAGTCACATTGGTTGGGACCAAGATGAGGTTCTTAAATAAAAGAATCAACATGAATGAATTCTCAACATTCATTTGTCTATTATGATTGAAGCCGAATATGAAATTATTCATCTGCTACTAATGACAATGAGCAAATGAGAATTTCTGATTTGAAGTCTATGTTTTTTTACGACAAGACTAAGAATCGTATGATGTATTTCCTTTAACAAGGAGAGCAACGACATACACTCTTTGTTTTCAGAAAAGAAAAGAGTAAGCTCCACTATAACATGTATTGCATACTACATATGCTAACGACCATTACAAAAATAAAGAATGGGTCCCTGCTTCTTTATTATGTGAGTCCTCAAGATCATATCTAAGATCTCAAAATCTTGCCCTTTGTGACTTTTGATTGTATCATGAGGTGATGTATAAATGATCACTACTTTAGGAGTATATCCTACGGTTATGGAATAATTCAGCTTAAAGGAATACTCTTAGAAAAACAAGTTAATTCAGATCTGATTGATATGAGTGTGAAAGAAAAAATGATTTTAGTTCTATACCTGTTACTTGTATTCACCGACCAGGATCATATCGCTCGAATAAATTTGATATGGTTTATAATACTTGTAATTATAAGGATGGATTGACTATGAAATTCTTGAAGGATTGAATTATATTCAGACACGTGTGACTAAAAATGCTTGGGATGTTGGTGTCTCCTAGATGACTTGTAGTAGGTTTCTATATTAGAGCTCCTTTTACTGTGTGTTTCAGTCGCACAGTTTGTTCGTTTAGTATGAAATTCTTGTGCAAGTTTGAAATATAATGTATTAGATAGATTCAGTCTTTCATGGGCGAGTAAGAGATGTTGATTATTGGGTTATGCCTGGTCTGCCCATGAGGGATAAGTCTAATCCAAATATTTAAAGGAGTTACCAAAATAATTTACCGCTTCCTCTACTTATATATATAGAGGGACATAACCCATATGAAGATGTAAGTTTTCATTGTTGAAAGAATATAGTTTTCTCTTTCTTTTCTCGCATCTTGAACTCTCTGCATTAACCTGATAATATTTACAAAAATATTCATACCGTGTAATATCTTTTTGGTTCTAGTAATTAAAGTAGCACTGAAGCAATTGATTCAGGAACAAGAAAAAAATTTATCACAAATCAAGTCTATAGTTTCCTTTCTAGATTATGACAATGCTACATGATTCGTGGTACAGTGGCAAAATTGAGTTGTTAAACTAGAAAATGCAGGCATAATATGAGGATTTGACTTGATTCAACTCTAGTAATTAAGAAATTAGGAGGTGAAAGCTACACTGACTTGCCTGTAATTGAAAGTCTTGAGCTTTAAAGAGAATCAATGGCATGAATATAAGCATGTGTTTTTTGAATGGCACAACTCCATATTGGTGAATTACATGTGGTGAAGTCGCATCCTGAAGACTGAAATAAACTACAGGCAAGCCCAATTCATTCGAGCATTATGTAAAATGTAGGGACTTCCCACTTAGAATTAAGACATAGCTTCCTTTTTTTCTCTTTTCTTTATCGCATCTAAGAAATCTAATGCATTCAACAAAGTGAATAAAATTATAGCATTCTTTTTTTAACATCAACAAGCTATCTTTTTGTGTGATCTACATGATTTTTTACTTGAATTTTTTTCGATTAGTTTTCCATGCATCTCTATTTTTATTATTTTGTAACTATATACAAATAAATTTCAAATAATAAAGTTATTAGATAACAAGTTCATGACTCGAGTCATGAGTTTGATGGGTTGACTTGATTTGACCCAGGTCAATGTAAAATATCATCATTTCAATATTAAAATTAAAAAACTAAAAAACATTGCCTTCATTTTGTTAGGATTAAACAAGGTTTTGAATAGGTCAACTAGATCGTGTTTGAACCTATCCGTTCCATTGATTTACATAAGATCAACTTAAACAATGTTTAATTTGAAACTCGTATAGACAAGAGCTTAGAAAATAGATTCTCCAAGATGACCTTGCAGGCAAGACCGAGTTATATAACACTATCAAAACATTCTCTGCAACAACACTTGGGTAATGTATTATTCTTATATTTTGAATATATTTGTATCATAGTTATTAAAAAATAATAATTTAAACTTGCTTTTATTATCTAATGTTGTCTAAAAACATATTTGAAAAAAGAGTACGAATAAAAAGGGAATGTATTAACTAGATAAAATGGTTTTAATACAAGGGAGACATTTCTTATTTTGATTTAAAAATATCCAAAAATTGTTTGATTTTTGTTTGAATTTATTTTAAATTTTTTATTAAGTAAAGGACATACAACAAAAAAATTATATTTTTTTGAGGATGAAAAAAATTAATTAAAAAAATATTTTTTTTTGTGGTGAAAAAACTTAATAAAAAATGGAGGGATTATAATAGCATATTATTTTATTTCAATAAAATAAATTATTGCTTTTGTTAAAAAAAATAATGGGATAAAAATAAATGAGAATAATTGAACTACTCCCCGAGAATAATTGAACTACTCCCCGTGACAAGATATTTATATATATATATATATATATATATATATATATATATTAATTTACATCTATTTCTCATCTTTTATATTTAGTTTTTTACTATCATTAAACTTGTTTTTACATTTATTTGTGTATATAATTATTTTTTTTTTATTAAAACAAGTCTCAATTTCTCACCTCACAATTAAAATATTTCTTGATGAGAAAAAAATAACAACACTTGCAATTGCATATCCTACGGTTCGTGGGAAATGGAGGGCTTTTGGATTTGTAGCAGCACAGTTTATGCAACTGCCACTCTACGCTTTTACCATGTAAATATATGCCTTTTCCTCTTTGGAATTCTTACAAGCCATCGCTGCCCTTTTCGAAATAGGGTTCCATCAACAACTTCGTAAGAGTTAAACATCTTTTTTTCACTTTTCCAGATGATATTTGCATCGTTGCTTTGTTGCAGGATCACTGACCTTGAACCCTTTAATCCATTGCTTAAATTAAGATTTGTGCAGCAAGATTGATCAACAAAACACTTGCAGAGAAAAATTAATAATCCCCTCTGCATTTTCACCCTTTTTCTTACAGCAAGCTTCATGGCTTTGTTTGGCCTAACATTGCTGATCTCTAGACACTCTGACTTTTGCTTCACAATTGCCTATACTCTTCGTACAAAAAATCCATAGCCCTTTTGCGCTGGTTTGTCCTGCTCAATGCATCTTTATACGCTGCAAACTTTGTTTGCGATACAGATGTAGAAAGGTCACCCGCAGTATACTATAGCACGGATCAACTATCTAGTAATCTCCGAAATGGATTGCCCTTTCTGTTCTACCCACTAAGCTAGGCTGGTGATGCATTTAATATATATTATACATGTGAATTTGACTCAATATGGTGTTATGGAAGCAAACATTTGGTGCCCGTGACAGACAAGGATCGAATCCATAATCACACATCGAAATTATTGCCCTACCAGTCTACCAAATGAAACGTCATCTTGACTACATCTTGTTATTGTTGAGAAGAATAATGCTATACCTATAGCTAGCCCTATAACCTGTGGCAGGGAGATCCTCTCACGAGATTGGGGAGGGTAGCAGGCTAGCAGCCTCTCCAACGATTTTTCTTTTCTTTGCACAGTATACATTTAGGTCCCTATAGTTTATGAAGTATTCAATTCTGTTCCTATATTTCAAAATTTATTTGCAATTATATCCTTGATTTGTGGTTTTTCTTCTTTTCAAAGCTAAAAAATCCATCCTTCTATGCGTGCATGTGTATAGCATACATATAATTTTCTCAAGTAAATAAAACACACACTCTTGAGGATGCTTGAAAGATTTAAAAGTAAGAGTCTTACACTCACTTTATTAAATCGTTGTTTACTATTAACATGAATAAAATTGAGTGTTGACATTATTCGCCATTGCCTTTAACATCTTGTTGAATTTAGTATTATTAAACTCGGCCTCGCAATTGGATTCGAGATCCAGCTGTGATCAAGTTTTAAAAAAATAGATAAAAATTAACTAAGTCGAGCCAAACTCGGGTGATCCAATGAATCAACTCATGATTCGATCATAATCTAGTTTGATTTTTTTAAAAAAAATTCAAAACAATGTTATTTTAACTTCTTGTTTTTGTGAAAAAATATCATTCTGGATTGACTAGGATCAACCCGGGTCATCCACCTAATCAATAACCTGGGCATTAAACCGGATTTGATAACTTTGGTTCAACCTTGGATTTAACAATATCTGCGCACATTCCATGAAAACTTCAAATCTCTCGTCAAGGTTCTGAGAGGTGCAAGTTGTTTGTTGTTTTTTAGCCACTGTGAGCATGTGATGGTCATCTCTCTGGATCTCAATTTGGCAAGAGAAGAGCGCTCGGAAATGGCCCCGAGGTTCTGGTGCTAATTCGAGTAGTGTCCCTTTCATGACAATCTCAAGAATGCTATCATTTACTGGCCTCCACCGCACCAAACAAAGCCACTGGATCACCCTCAGGCACAGCTATGCATATGAAAAAAATCATTCAGTAATTATTTTTGTGTTCTATTTATATTTACTAGTACGAAGAAAGCGTTGTAAAATCTAATGAATGAAGAAGAATTACCTAGGATCGATGGTAAAATCTAGTAAATGGTTACATGGTTCCTGCACCCGTGATGATACTGTGAAGCTTCTACTGTCAAGTCAACATGCTGTCTGTATCAGATGCATTTAGCATGTGATAAAAGTAAATACAATTCTGATTTCTGTACTAGGAATATACTTCCACATGAAATGGCAGATGACTTGATCAATAATGTAGCTGTTGTCTCTCTTTCCTAGTAAAAAAACATTTTTCACTGTTATCCTCTCATACACTATGACCCTCTGTAAAGATTTTACTAACTTAAATATCGAAGAATTTCTACTTATATATAAAATCTCTTTTTCACAGGAGAACATGAACAACCTGAACCCAAAAAAGAAGGGAATCTCTCCTCTCTTTTTTTAATGCAATGAGGGCTCAACACCCCCACAACACTAATGAAGCTAAAATTCTTCCAATATCAAGTTCTTTATAAAGCCAAAATAACTAAGAAAAATCATGGCACAGCACACTCAATGAGAAGAAGAAACAAAAAAGAATTTGGCAGTGATAGGATCATTGAAGCATGTGAAGATAAGTGAACACGGCAAAGTTTGTTTTCTTTCACATCTCTTCACCTCCTTGGATACAAGGCAATGGTCAATGTCTTGTCTTTTAAGTAGCAGAAATTGAGGGACCAATGAAGTTTGCAATTTGTTTGCAAGTGTCACGGGGATTTGTTCCAAACCTTCAATTCTCTGCACAAATTATATAACTTCACTCTCTTATCCTCTATACAATAAGTCAATACCATTCTTCTTCTTCTTCTTCTCCTTGAGCTTCACAATATGTCTAAGAGTTCTGTTTCTTGTTTAGCTAAATCCCATGATCATGAGAGACCAGATCTTGAATCCATAAGGGGAATTGTAGATTCGATCAATGAATACATGATTGGATTCTTGGAAAATGTTGAATCTTGGAATTCTTTGAAATCACAGTGTACTTCAATGCTAAATACAATTCAAAACCAGAAGTTCTTTGAATTCTCTGAGCACTCTGCCCTCTCAAATCTTTACTGGGGAATTGAAAGCATTGAAGCTGCAATACAAGCAAAATTCCCAGAAGAGAAAACTGATCATCTCAGGAACTCAGAAAGGCTGCTTCAGGTTCCAGCATTGCTTGATGAACATGGGGTCACAGCAGGAATTCAAAACCAGTTCTTAGTTTGCTTTTCATACTTCTACCTCTCAGCCATTAAAAAGCTACAAAATGATGAGTGGCAGGTTGCGCTACATTATTTACAGGCAATGTTGGTCTCCCCTAGACTTGTTCGAACAGAATTCGCACCGGAGTTTTGTCGAGTTCTTTTTCCTCTAAGCAACAAATCTGAGATAGAGGATGAATCTTCCTGGGATTTTGGTGAGGACAATACTGATGAAGCAATCAGACAAATTGCGAGGAGGTACAAACACTGGTTAATGTATTGTCAGATCATGTTGCATGGAGAGACTTCTGGGCACTGCAGAAGCAGAAATACTTCTCCCCCTGATAAAGAATCACAAGATTTATCGTAAGTTCTTGGCCTACTATCATCATAGTTGATGAAAATAAAAACCAACTCAATAATTTTAACGTGACAGTGAGGCCACAGATTTAGTTTGAGCCTTTTGATTAACCTAGGATCAGCTATGGAGATGTACTGTAGAGAGCATGATTATTATCTTTTTAAGTTTATCTTTGGAAATTTTAAGAATCTGGATCCCCCGAGCCATCCCATAATTATTAGCTCAATACAGGCATGTGATGAAGAGCAGCAGTGATCTTTCGAATTCAGTTAAGCAAGGACACTGCTTGCATAATTATCATAAGGTGAGTCTTAGTTATCTTTCATCTTATCCATGTATTAATCTGACTGCATGAAGATATTCAAAAGGGATTCCAGTACTGAATTTACAAACTACACATTGTTCATATGATTCGACAATTAATTTTATAGTGTTCGTTTGTGAAATCTTACATCCATCTCATATGATACAGAAATTAATGCAGTATGAGAAGGTGCATCCGCTTGATCTTCAAGGAAATAGAATTGAAGGCACAGCGAATGAACCTATGTCAAACGATATCCAAGAATTTCAGTATTATAGCAATGCTCTGAAACATTTGGATCAAGTTCCAAAGGTCAACATTCAGAATGCAAACCTTGAAAAGTGTAAAAGCATCAGACGCCTTGAGGAAATACTGATGGAAGGCGAATTGGACTCGCCAACTTCAGTAAGTTCATGCGACAGTTATGATTTGGAAGAACATAATTCAGAGGTAATTACTTGATATGTGGAATATGCATGCCTTTTTCTGGTATTTCAGCAATGCTACTTTCAAAGTACTTCCAGCAGCTGTTTTTTGAGAGTAACAAGGCTGAACGCTTATTTATATGTTGTTCATGAATCAGGAAAATATGGATGATAGTAAAAACTCAACAACTACTACAAGAACAGGCGTTCATGATCTGCAAGCAGAATGTTGGGATCAGTTATGTTCAAAATATTTTTATTTATTGTCCAAGCATGTTATAGATAAATGAACATCGAAATTATACTTACTTGAAATATTCAATTACAATGACTTCAACAGGATGCTGCAGGCTCCTTGTTCCACAGTGCATTCAATGTCCACAACAAAGATTTTGCCACATGCTTCTCAGCACCGAATGCGGGAAGAAGCCAGTGAAGTAAATATAGATGACTTGTTTTCTGAAAGATTCTTAAGTTCTGTCAGCGATTTAGATTTACGTGTCTTGGAACTCGGAGGTAAAAGATCAGACATCCAGTGGAATTCCCATCTAAAAAAGTCATCTCAGAAGCTAGTTCAACACAGAGCTATAACGACAAAACAGGACCCACATAGCCGGGAAAACTTCAATAAATTCTGTGTGCATTACAGAAGAGACTCCAGTGCTGAGTTTATAGGGGATATTGAGAAAGTAATTTCAAAACTATGTTTCTCAGAAGGTTTAGCAAAGTTTGATGAAGATTATGCTGGAGAAGTGATGACCATTTACAAAATGCTGAACAATAAAAGAGGAGTGAAGTATACTATGTTGAAAGATGTAATGCTGGATCAACTTCTGACAGCTATTTCAACTTCCAAAGAGGAAAGAGTTATAAGGGCATCGGTTTCTATACTTACAACTATCATATCGATAAACAAGTCTGCTATAGAGGACATCAAGAATAAAGGCTTGAGGCTGTGTGATTTGGCAACTGCTTTGAAGCGAAATGTGCATGAGGCCGCTATTCTTATTCATATGATAAATCCATCTCCAGCAGAAATGAAGACATTAGAACTCTTGCCAGCATTGGTTGAGGTCGTGTGCTCTTCAAACAGTTACATGGAAAAACCAGCGACACCTCTTCTGACACCTCCTGCAGCATCATTGATGATTATTGAAGTCTTGGTCACTGCATTTGACTGTGCAACTAATAACACACACTTGGCTGCAATCAATTCTCCTCGTGTTCTTCGGGAACTCCTCAACGTCGCTGGAAATAACAATCTGGAAGGATATGTCTCCTTGGCCAATGTTATAGTAAAATGCATGCAGTTTGATGGGCAATGCAGAGAATCAGTAGCACAATGTATTCCAGTGGCTCCATTTATATGTCTACTCCAAAGTAATGAGAAGGGTGCCAAGTTCGCAGCACTTCGGTTTTTCCATGAACTACTTCGCATGCCAAGGTACGAGTTTCAGAATGAAAATACTCGCATGCTATGGTTCTCTGTGCAGTATGTGGTTTATGTACTTAGGAAAAATATCCTCAAGTGTTTTTTTTTTCTTTTTTGTCAGATCACCAGCTACGAACTTATTGCAGCAGATAAGAAAAGAAGGCGGCACCAAAATTATGAAAGTATTGGTTTATTGTGTCCGAGAACTTCCAACTGATTACCAACTCTTGGCAGCAAATTTACTGCTTCAACTAGACACATTGGTAAGTGTGTAATAATTTGAATGTATAATCTTAAAGCTAATTACTGTCATTTCCTCCACTCACTTTTAGAAAGAAAACATGGATTCATACCATGGCCAGTTGCTGTTGGATAAGACTTTAATTGATGTGGCCAGACATTGAACACATGCAGGAAGAATCATCTGAGAAAGGTTCATTCAAAGAAGAGGCTATACAGGTCATCCTCAAGTCAGTGGATTCTGAAGTAAGCTCTCCTACACAACAGTTATCTGCATTCATTTTTGCAAACCTTGGAGGAACTTATGCCTGGACAGGGGAGCCATACACTGTGGCATGGCTAGTAAAAAAGGCAGGCTTGACCTCCTTGTGTCACCGAAATATGATTAGAAACTATGACTGGTTGGATCAAAACCTGCAGGTGAGAGTTAAGATTATACAAAAATAAATCAATTTCAGTATGGTAACAACTATCCAGATTAAGTGAGGTGCATGAAAATAAAATGCAGGATGGTGTAGTTGACTCATGGAGCAGCAAGATTGGAAAGCATGTAATTGACGTAGGAAAACCTGTCTTCCATGCTTTAGAGAAAGGTCTAAGGAGTAAGGCAAAGAGGGTTTCTCGGGACTCTCTCACCGCAATTGCATGGATTGGATTTGAAATTGCAAGGTGTCCTACTAGCCTAAGATATTCTGCGTGTGAGATCTTGCTTGGTGGAATAGAGCAATTTCTGCACCCTGGATTGGAGCTTGAAGAAAGACTTCTGGCATGTTTGTGCATCTATAACTATGCTTCAGGAAGAGGTAATATGAGCACAAAAGCAACTCTAAATGTGAATGATCATTTTTAAGTCCATCATGACACTCACAACATATGAACAATTCTATTCATTCAGGGTAATTCAACACTTACTAACAGTTATAATTCTTGTCATGAAGTATTAATATCACTCATTTTTCTCTGGGATTTGTTATTATCGTATACCGATGTCTTGCATCCTCCGCTGCTGAGATTCACATTAGCACGAGTGACACAGTAATGAACAGGCAAAATCCAATCAACTCCAATTCAAATGCATTTTATTTTCTCTGAGTAGGGATGCAGAAACTAATTCATTTCTCCGAAGGAGTACGGGAATCGCTGAGACGTTTCTCAGGAGTAACCTGGATGGCAGATGAACTGCATAGAGTAGCTGACTATTATTTGCCCAACCAATCGGTTAGTATTCTTTGACACTACTAGTAGTTGTGCAGATGTTAGATGCCCTCATGACTGTCCTATCAAAATTCTTAATATGACAAAACAGCGTATTTCCTGCGTTCACACACAAATTGTGGAGGCAAGTGATAGCAGCAGCGGAGCCATAACTTCCCTCATCTACTACAAGGGACTGCTTTATAGTGGACATTCAGATGGTTCAATCAAGGTATGAAATAGACTCATCTTGTATTTTGGATAGTCAATTAGTCACTCTTAGAGATGGGAAATGTCATCAAATCCAGCGTTACTATTTTCTGTAGTTGACTTATGGGAATGTTGATCAGGTTTGGGACATCAAACAGCAGTCAGCCACAATTATATGGGACTTGAAAGAGCATAAAAAAGCAGTGACATGTTTTTCACTCTTTGAAGCAGGGGAGAGCCTTCTGAGTGGATCTTCTGACAAAACCATTAGGGTATAAAATTGTCTCATTGCAAAGATTACTGTTATTTCATCAGCCAACATAATGCAAGAAGTTTGAATTATGTATTTTGTGAACCACAACCCTTCTTCTAACAGGTTTGGAAAATGGTACAAAGGAAACCGGAGTGCACTGAAGTCATAGCTATGGAGGAACCGATTCGACAGTTAGAAAAATATGACCAAATGATTTTTGTTATCACCCAAGGCCACAGAATGAAGGTAATAACTAATAAGGCCATATATATGTGGAGAGAGGGAACTTGTAATGCTCTTGGAAAATTATTTATCAGATTACCATGATCTACTGAAATTTTTACTTCAAGGTCTATGATTCATCAAGAACAGCCGGAGACATCTGTAAGGCCAAGAAGGTGAAGAGCATGAGAGTGGTCCAGGGAAAGATTTACATAGGCTGCAAAGATTCAAGCATACAGGTACAGCTTAAGAGCCTCTTTTGATGCATCCTTGTGCAGCCACTGGACATTAAAACAGTGTGTGACACATTCTTTCAGGAATTAACCATAGCAACTAAGAGGGAGCAGGAGATCAAGGCACCAACAAAGAGTTGGATAATGCAAAAGAAACCCATCAATGCAATTGTTGTCTACAGAGATTGGCTTTATAGTGCAAGTTCAGTCATCGAGGGTTCAAAAGTTAAGGTAAGAGCCATACACATAAATCTAGGTACTGTGCTGCAAGAAGCTTTCCGTGACGCAGAATATTACAGGAATGGAGAACACATCATAAGCCCCGTATATCTATAGCAGCAGACAAGGGCAGGAATGTGTTACTAATGGGAGTAGTGGAAGACTTCATCTACTTAAATTCCTCCTCGTCAACCAGCACCCTTCAGGTACAGCTAACAAGTTGCATTTTATACTGTTCAGAGGACTTTCTGCTTAGTTGCTGAGAGCCATTATAACTTCGAATACTACATGTGAAACTAGATTTGGTTAAGAGGGATGCAACAGAAAGTGGGCAGGATTTCTGCAGGCAGCAAAATAACAAGCCTTCTTACTGCCAATGACATGGTTCTATGTGGAACTGAGAAAGGACTGATTAAGGTTGGTTCATTTCTATTATGGACTTCAATTTTCTTCAAGCACTTAGGGTTCCTTTGTTAACGCGGCCAACAAACACACACTTAAGCAAGTCAATGATTGTCCTCACTGCGACTTTTTATGATGGACAGGGCTGGATACCACTCTAGTGCTCGATATTGCTCCAGCAATGTATAGCTTCTGATCGATGCAGTATACACGGTTATGATGTAAGTAGCAGGGTTTAGTTGTTGGTCCCATATGAACAGAAGAACTATACGAGCACACGCAATCGGTTGTTGTAAATTTTACCCTCAAAGAACATATTTGTGAAATGTGAAGTACAGTTCTACAACAGAAATAAAGATAAATAGACTTTTAGCTCAGCTATAAACAAAATCAAAGGACGATTAGTGTTGCTAATTCCTTTCAAATAAACAAAATCAACAGCTGACAAAACAAGAAAAACAAATGCAGCATTGCACGCGAAAATAGCAATTAACTATACATGGGACTATTAAACATGTCTCGGCCCAACAGAGTAATCTAATAATTTGTTGATTCAGAATTTAACTTGGGTTGGTTAGATTTTATTTTGAATTAATTTAGATATTAATCGGGTCAAGCATGACTGACCTGACCATATTCGAACAAGACTTAGGCAAGTTAACTTCAAAAATATTTTTATTTTTTTTATTTAAAACCATGCCACTTTATTTTAACACAAGACACAAACCTTGGAGATGTTTAATAACTATGATGTGGATAGACAAGCCAACTATTCAGCTTTCAAAAAAAAAGAAGACAAATCATCTCATAAAAATTGTTTCAAGAAGTGTCTTGGCCTACAATGTTTTTCCCTGCCTTTAATATTTTTTTTGTAATTATAATTGTAATGTAATTTGTTGAATTTAATATAACAAATTTATCTAATAATTTCATATAGAAAAAAGGGTAAAGTCTTGAATTTGATTATCACTTCCTTTATAAACTCTAATAATAATATCACCCAATCACTAGAGGGAAAAAAAACTTGATAGCAATTAATGATTAGATTCACTATTATAATATATGTAATTATGTAATAAATAGTCGAAAATCATTCATATGTATCAACTTGATTTATAACTATTTGTTAAGCTAATGGCTTAACAAAGAATGTGAAAAGAGAAACAAAGAGAATATGAGAATAACAGATAAAGATTAGAAGAAAAAATTGTATTGTTGTATTATTACTTGACTTACAAGAAATGAATGTTTATACATTTATATTTTTGCAATCTTCAACTAACTTGAGTAACTAACCCTTTAACTTCCAACTAATTCCAACCACCTAACTAATTAAGCTTAACAACATGAATCATGTGTTTTACATGTTATTCAATCTTCAAGCCCTTCAATAGCTGCAACTAGTTTGTTCTTCACGCCAGCTACTGCTAATGCTTCATTTGATTCCATCATGTGCACCTCTAATTATAACATGTGTAGAATGTGCAGAATGTAACAATACCTTTCCATTGAAGAGATTATTGACCTTAGAAATCTGCATAATTATGGAATTACCTCAAGAATCTATGTAAAATTATAGAAATTGCAATTGAATTTTCTCTAACTCCATCTTCAAGGAAGGAATTTGACCATTGAATCAATCCCACTATTACAACCTTATTATCTTTTTTCTTAAGCTTCTTATTTAAGATTGAACATGACAATTATGATCTTGAATTGTTACATTTTGCACATTTTATACATGTTATAATTGAAGGTGCACATGATGGAATCAAAGGAAGCAGTGGTAGTAGCTGGTGTGAAGAACAATAACAGTTGTCGTTGTTGAAGGGTTTGAAGATTAAAGCACATGTAAAACACGTGATTCATGTTGTTATGCTTAACTAGTTAGTTGGTTGGAATTAGTTGGAAGCTAGAGAGTTAGTTAGTCAAGTCAGTTGAAGATTACATAAGTATAAATATGTAAACATGCATTTTTTGTAAGGCAAGTGATAATAAAACAATATAATTTCTTCTTCTATTCTCTATCTCCTTTTCTTTTCTTCTTTCTATTTATCTCTTTACATTTCTTGTTAAGCCATTAGCTTATCAATTGATATTAGAGCCTAACTTCGATTGGAAGTAAATATCTTGACTCAAAAAATGGTAGAAAACAATAAAATAAAGGTTGTTGAAGAACATTGCAAGAGATTAGATGAAAGATTGCAAAACTTTCACTAGGAACTTCAAGAATCATTAGCTGATCAACAAAGAAAATGGCAAGAACAGTTCATGGAGCAAAACAAGAGAGCTGATTAGATTAGTTTACATATTCAAGCATTATCAAATCAATTCCAATAATTTCTTGCTAATAAAATGGCAAGGAGAGAATTGTGAGCCAATTTTAGAGGGATTTTTTTTTTAATCAGAATATAAGTAGGTATAAAGATCAAAAGTAATCATGCTGGTAAACCAAAGAAGTCAAAATACATGAATATACAATCAGATTAGAAAAGACCAAAAGGAATAAGCTCCCTAGATAAAATAAACTCAAGCTTCAAGCCCGTACAAAAAAGGACCAGGTTGAAGACCAACAGAACAAAAAACAATAATTTACAACCGAAAAGATGACAAAGGCAAAACCGAAGGCATCATCCATCAAAGAAGGTTAATCAAGGAACCAATTTAGGGGAGAGGTGTCGAAGTTAACCCATTAAGCATAAAGAATAACATAACATCAGCAACGGAGGCAGATGAAACAAGTGGATTTGAAGGCCGAAAATGAGGGCAGCCAGAGTAGTAGTTTCAAATAGCCCACATATAGTCATTAGGAGATGAGGCAGAGGTTAGGGAGCTTCCCAGATCCGAAGCTATGAACTTAGGCAAACCAACACAACAATAACAACAAAAAGCCAGCCATAGCAAGCAGAATCAAAGGCAACACCTAGCAACAATTACTCCATCAAAAACTGCAAACAAAGATATGAATTTAGAATCCAGTAAGCAGTAAACAAGTGGCCGGCCAAAGCAATCCTCAACCTAGGAATCAGATACCTTTCATGACTCTAGAAGACACAGGCATTGGACTTAGCACCTGCAAATTAAACATGTTCCACCTGAAGAGTGCAAAAAACAACAAAGCTAAGTAAAAAACCAGCCATATCGATCAGATAGCCCTGAATCAAGATGCATCCAAGACAACAAGAAGCATAGTCGTGGCCTGTAGTAGCAACAAACATGGTTGAACAACCCATACCAACTCAGCCACCAACAAATAGAAGCAGCACAACAACAATGAACATGAAGAGCAATTGCATCATATTCATCGTCATAGTAAAAAGAACCAGAGCATAACATCCATTGAAGCAAAGAGAAAGAAATTTCAACCAACATACACAGTATTAGAGTTATCGCAGCAGACCATCCTCAGTAGAGAGAAGGTAGATCTTTAGGCGCAATAACAATAGAGCAACAGGGAGCCGCTTAGCAAGGAGTAAAGGGCCCAAGAAATCTCAGCCTCTAATAAAGGAAGCCACACAAAGAACAGAAATCAGCATGGAGATCAAACATCAAGTTAGTATGAGCTTGGGATAAGAGAAACAACAACAAAGACTTCTAAAGGAAGAACCAACATTGACGAAGCAACCGACATATATATATATATATATATATATATATATATATATATATCCAAGATACCAAACCAAAGAAAAACACCACAAGTAGACAACAACAACAACGAGACCAACCAAATAAGAAGACCAAACCGATTGTTGTAAACACATGGAAGGACATACACCTTCAAAAGTGATCTAGCTTGAACAATCAGGCAACCACCACAAAGCAAATACTTCAACTAATACAATAGCCGCTGAAGGAAACAAGGAAATTAGCTTCCTAGAGAGGTTAGTAAGCACACTGAGTGAAACAATAGAAAAAGATGTCCAGGACCTCGAAGACCAATCTTGCATTCACAATAAGCAGTCAACAACAATAGCCGTAGCTACCAGCCACAAAGCAATGAAGACAACATGTAAATGAGACAGATACCAGGAAAGACCAGTCATCCACAAGTGTATAACCCAAATAGATCTTCTGTATGAAACCCGATCCAAAGCTATCCACTACACCAGGGCTAATAATAACAATAGAGGCATCACCAAAAACCATGAAGAACAAGAATACAACCTAAAATATAAACCAATGATCAAGGCAAAATGCCCCATAAACAAAACCAGCACCTGATGAGAACAGACCCCTCACACACAACCCAAAACTCCAGTCCAAACTAAAATCAAGGTTAACAACAGATCCCTGCATCAACTTCCAAAGAAGCATTAGCAAGACGAGCCACCTTGCATCGGGATATGAAATCAGTAAAGAAGAGACTACACAAAGAAGGAAGAATCAATAACCAGCCATAACAGCCCGATATAATAAAGCAAAATGAGATCACTACACCAGCTACTAGGAGATCCTTATAAACTAGCGCAATCAAGCTTATGAGGAAACCCTTGGACAAGCAACAATAACAAAGCAGTAATGAGACTATCAAACAAAAAAAGATTGCCAGCAAGTCAGGCCCTCTAACATCATCCAGCATTGATAAGGAAATGGTTTTTTTTCATGAAAATGTAATACTATATAAAACAGAACTTGAAATTTGCAAAATATTACATCAACCAAATTATAAGTGCTATCAAATATTCTTTTGTTTCTTTCCTCCCATATCAAATAAACCGTAAGGCCTAAAGAAACTCTTCTCATTCTAGCTTTAAGGTTCTTACTCCATGAAGCTAGTCCTCCAACATCACTGTTCAGAGTTGTCATACACCTATTTATTCTTAGCCAGAACTTTATTTTGCTCCACAAAAGAGATGTCCAACTACAAGCAAAGAATAAATGGCTATGACTCTTATCATCCTACCTACAAAAGATGCAGAATGTGTCTGTTGGAATAAACCGAAGTATATCTCTAATTCTAAGCTTCCTTATCATAGCCAACCACAGAATGAAATTATATCTAGTCAAAGACCAGTGCTCCCAAACCACATTCTCCCAGCGGACAACAATGCTTTTAGACCTGAGATAATCATAAGCATTAAAAGAGAACTGACCATCACATCTTTGTCAACTTGTCATCAAAGCAATAGCTTGTGAATGCCCCCCAGAATCCTCAACAAGTTAATTCTTTAAATGAAGAATTGATTTTCATAATGGTGAAGTTCTTTGAATATGAGCATTCTAAATGAAAATAGTTGCTTAAATAAAAATGATGCACCTATTGAATCCAGATGGAATCAGATTTCAAGTGTATGTTTCATAGCTGTTTGGCTAAAAATACTCTTGTTTCTAGCCTTAATGTCAAATAAACCCAATCCCCCTTCATTTTTTGGCAGACAAACAGTTTTCCATGCCACTAAAGCAAACTTGTTTCTCAGAATATTGCCTATCCACAAAAAGTTTCTACCAATGCAATAATTTGTCTGGTTATAAAACTCGGCATGGGGAAGATATTTAGCCAAAATTGAACTATATCATAGAAAACTGATTTGATTAACTTAAACCTACCAGTATAAGTAAGATGCTTTCCCATCCAACTCTGAACAACTGATTCTAGCTTGTGCAAAAGAGGAGAAAACTGACTTGCTGGAAGCATGTGGGTGCTAAGAGGAACTCTATGATATTTGAAGGGAAAAGCTCTTTTATGAATCTAGTGTCTTGAAGAATAATTTGTTTCAAACTCTTGCGTACACCACCAAAATAGATTGAAGATTTTTCTACATTTATATCCAATCTTGAAGTCTTCCTAAAGATCAATTGCTGAAAAAGAGTTTACACTGAACTTCTATCCCCACAAGAGACAAGGAGAATATCATCTGCAAAAGCAAGGTGAGAAATACCAAGCCTACCACATTTCAGATGGAAATGAAATGCAGAATTTTGATATGCTAATTTAAGCATTTTAGAGAAGTACTTTTTGCAAGCAATGAAAAGGTATGGAGATAAAGGATCACCCTGCCTCACACCATTTCTCCCAGGAAAAAAACCATAAAGTTCTCCATTTATGGCCACCGAGTAAGAAGTTTTTTCAACACATGTCATGACTAAGTGAACAAATCTGTCAGGAAAACCAAGCAACAGAAAGAGATGCCTTAGGAAAGACCACTGAACCAAGTCAAAGGCCTTCCTAAAATCAATTTTAATAAGGCACCTAGGAAAAGCCCTTTTTCCTTCCATATTGCCTAAGAAGCTCTTAAACCAAATTAATATTGTCAGCCATAAGTCTACCACCCAGAAAAGCATTTGCATAGGACTAATGATGCCATCAAGAGCTTGAGCCAATCTCGCAACTAAAATTTTTTATATCACCTTGTAGACCACATTATAGTAAGAGATTGGTCCGAAATCATTGGCAAAAGTTACATTAGCAGACCTGGGAACCAAAGCTATGATAGAGTGGTTAATCTGCTTTAAAAACTTCCTAGAAACAAAGAAGTCATTCACAGTAGCACATAAATCCTCCCCCACAACATCCTATGACTTTTTGAAGAAGAGAGGAATAACCATCAGGCCTAGGAGATTTGTCATCTCCAATACTAAATAAAGCCTTCTTGATATCATCATTAGAAACTGCAATTAAGAGGAATACATGTGAAGCTTCATCAAGACGTGGGCCACAGCGAACAACGTCTACATTAAGGGGGAGAGTATCCTTTTAGGTACCCATAAGCTACTAATAAAATCTAACAAAACCTCTCCAACCTCATCCATAAAAGTAGTAATAGAACCATTACTATATTGAATGGTAGAAATAAAATTCCTTCTATTCTTCTGACTCATCAAAGAATGGAAAAAATTGGTCCCTCTATCAAATTCCTTAAAGAAATTACATTTAAGTTTCTGAGCATAGAACATTTTTTCAATAGATTTAAGGTTAACAAGATCCAATCTAAGTTGTTTGTCACGTGTTAAAAGATAAGTGTTATCCCTGTCATTATGCAAAATAGTTTGGTGTTGTTCTAAAACAGCCTCAACTCTAGCAACCCTCTTGAAAATGTGGCTAAAATAAAGCTTATTGAGCTGCTTCAAAGGGCCCTTCAAAATTTTAAGCCTCTTGTATAAAACAAATATGGGAGAGCCATATACATTGGCATGCTAATTCTTTGAGATAAGATTCATGTAATTTTGATGTTCAGCCCACATATTGAAGAACTTGAAGCTTCTTTGACATTTTTTCTGCCGAGAGCCAATATAGACAGAAGTAGGAGAGTGATCTGAGAAGGCACCAAGAGTACTGAAGTGTATATGGGCAATTTTTTGAAGTGTCGACCAGTAGAGATTCACCAAAACTCTATCAATTTTTCTCTATATCTTCCCATTTATCCAGGTGAAATGGCAGCTTGTAAAATTCAGGTCAGTAAACCCAAGATTAGAGCTACAATCTCTAAAGTCTGAGATTTCGTAGTTGGAGACTGGCTCTTCATTATGCTTATCATCTTGAGATAGAAGTAAGTTAAAATCACCCAAAATAATCCAAGGGGAAGTAAAATACCATTTCCAAAAGTCTTCCCAAATGGATCTTTTAGCAATTACAGTGTTATAACCATACACAAAAGTTGCAACATAACTATATTGATTAACTAAACCGCTTATACCGACATGAAGACCTTGAGCAGAAAAATCAATAAAATCAACATTAATAGTGGAAGGGTTCCAAAAGACCAAAATTCTAGCATTATTGGCAGCTCTAGCATTAGTTAAAAACTTCCAATTCCTTAACCTGAATTTATGCATGAAGGATACCTTGGAAGAAATCAACTTAGTTTCTACAAGACCACAAACATCCATTATGTTCTTTTTCATAAGGTTCACTACCTCATGTTATTTTATAGGGATGTTAAGCCTTCTGACATTCCAACAGTGAATTAACATCAACTGACCGAAGTGGTAGGAGGTCCCCCACCACTTCTTTGTGCTTTGCTAGCATGTTTCCTTGCCCCACTTCTAGTGGCCACACCTACAAAGGCTCTTTAACAAACCCTTTCTTCTATGACTACATCAGCCTTAACAACATTCTTGCCCATATGATTACGTGACACAATCTGAGCAACATTACCTTAAGACAATCCACTTTTATGAGAAACTGTGATGCTTTTTATTCCTCTTTCCCCTGATAAATTCCTAGTCACCAACCTCGACTTAAGCTTCAGCTTGCATACTCCAATAGTGGGCAATCAAGAATGAGTGTTATGAGGGGTTAAGAATCATGTATAAGGTGATCCAATTAGTAATCAAGAACATCATAGGGTAAGGAATAATCCACCTTTTTCAAGGATTGATCTACCAATATTTTAGGGAAATAATCCTAATGGTTGGTTAAGGAAATGTAAGAAATTCTTCAAGATCAATTAACTCTTATATAACAATGGGTTAAAGTAATATATTTTTACTTAGAAAGGAAGGAAGAGATATGGTTTGAGGGTTACGTGTGTGACATTGAATGTACGATAAGTTGGGATGAATTTTCAGGAGCTATGTGCAATAGATTTGACAGTAAAGATGATATAGTGAAGAATTCAATAAGTTAGTGCAAGAGGGCAGTGTAGATGAATATGTAGAGAAGTTTAAGGAATTAAAATCTCTTATGTATGGATTGAACTCTTCACTTCCTGAATCCTACTACATTTCTAGTTTTATTAGTGGATTAAAGGAAGATATTAAACCTATGCTAAAGATACTCAAACCAATGACATTGACAATAGCTTTTGAGCAAGCCAAATGACAAGAGGAATCAAACAATGCTTAGGTAAGGAAATATAAGTTTGTGCCACGAATAGTAAGATTAAGGAATATGGTTTATCATTGAATGCTTTGACTGTCAATTATGCTCAAAATACTATCAGAATCACATAAAGCTATCAAGGAAAGGAATTAATTGTTCTCATTGATAGTGGAAGCACCCACAACTTAATTGATGAACAAGTTATTAAAGAAGTACAAACTTTCATTGTTAAGTCTTCAATATTAACAGTGATTGTAGCTAATGGTAGTGTTATGCTCTGTGACTCTTATACTTTTGGTTTTAAATGGTTCATGCAAAACTATGAATGTATAACATATTTGAGGATTTTAAAACTAGGCAGATATGATGTCATGCTGGGGGTAGATTTGTTAGGAAAATATTCCCCGATCTTATTTGATTTTATCAAAATAAAGATATCCTTTAAGAAGGAAAAAAAGAGTGATAAAATTAAAAAGAATTGTGGATAAAGCTAGCCTTTAATGCATTATAGTAAGGAAAGTCCATAAAAGTTTAAAAGAAGCTTTAATAAGGTTTGTAGGACAATTCTTCTTAGTAGAAGCAAATGAGGAGATAAAGACTATTATGGTAAGTGCATAAATTGAAAGGCTATTTAGAGATTATACAACAGTGTTTGAGGAGCCTGCATGTCTTTCATTAGCCAGGAAGTTTGATCACAGGATTCCATTGAAACCCGGGGCTTAACCTATTAATTGTAGACCCTATAAAAGCTCTTTTGTTCAAAAAATAGAAATTAAGAGGTTGGTCAAAGAGATGTTGAGCAATGGTATAATTTAACAAAGTATGAGTCCTTTTGTTTCACCTGTATTGCTAGTAAAAAAAAGGATAATATATGGTGTTTATGTGTGGATTATAGGCAGCTTAATGAAGTAACAATAAAGAATAAGCTTTAAATTCCATTGATAAATGAATTGCTGGATAAGCTACAATGTTCAAGCTTCTTTTCAAAACTAGACATAAGGTATGGTTACCATCAAGTTCATATATATGAAGGAGATGTGGAAAAAAAAATAGCATTTCAAATTCATCAAGGACATTATGAATTCAAGGTAATCCCATTTGAGCTCATAAATGCACCTATCACTTTTCAGGCATTAATGAATGACATCTTGGAATCATTCATGAGGAAGTTTATTCTATTATTCTTTGATGATATTCTCATTTATAGCTCTTATTTGGAAACACATGTAAATCATTTGAAACAAGTTTTAGAAACTCTCAAAACTAACCAATTGTTTGCAAAGAAATCTAAGTGCACTTTTATTGCGCAACAAGTGGAATATTTAGGACATAATTTTTAGTAAAAGGTTTGGTAACTGACTGTAAGAAAACTGGGGTAGTGAAGAACTGGCAAATTCCTAAGTCATTAAAGGAACTAAAGGGATTTTTGGAGTTAGTTAGCTATTACAAAAAGTTTATTAGGAGATTTGGTGTTATCAGTAAGCCATTAACAAACTTGCCGAAGAAGAATAATTTCAGATGGCATGATGAAGCATGAAAAGCTTTTAACCATGGTTAGTTTTGAAAGTTTCTAAAACTTGTTTCAAATGATTTACGTATGCTTCCAAAGAACAATTGTAAATAAAAATATCATAAAAAAACATTAAAACAAATTTCCTCAAGAAAGGTTCTAAGATGTCATTTATTAACGCCTAAAAAATGGCAAGAGCATTTGTGAATCCAAATGGAATTACCTTGAATTCATAATGTCTTTAATGAGTTCAAAATGTTGTTTTTTTCATATCTCTTTCATGCATACGAACTTAATGGTAATCAGACCTTAAGTCTAATTTTGAAAAGAAGCTTGAACCTTATAACTGATCTAGTAATTCATCTATAAATGGAATTAGGAACTTATTCTTTATTATTATTTATTAAATTTCCTATAATCCACATATAAACACCATGTATTATCCTTTTCTTTACCAACAATACATGTAAAGTAAAATGACTCATATTTTGTTGAATTATGCCATTGCTCAATATCTTTTTGACCAGTCTCTCAATTTCTCTTTTTTGGAAAAAAAAAAAGCTTCAATGGAATCCTGTAATCAAACTTCCTGGCTGGTGGAAAACCTGTAGGCTCCTCAAACACTGTTGTATAATCTCCTAGCAACCTTTCAATTTATGTACTTACCAAAGTAGTTTTTGGCTCCTCCTTTGCTTTTACTAAAAACAACTATCTTACAAACCCTACTCAAGCTTCCTTTAAGATTTTCTGGACTTTCCATGTTATAATGCATTGAAGGCCAGCTCTATCCATAATTTCTTTCAATTATATCATCATTTTTCCTTCTTAAAGGATATCTTCATTTTGATAAAATTAAATAAGATTAGGGAATAGTTTCTTAACCAATTTACCCCCCAACAGAACATCACATCTGCATAGTTTTAAAATCCTTAAATTTGTTATACATTTATGGTTTTGTATGAACCATTTAAAATCAGAAGTATAAGAGTCACATAGCATAACACTATCATTAGCTACAGTTACTACTAATATTGAAAACTTAACAATAAAAGTTTATACCTCTTTAAAAACCTGCTCATCAATAAAGTTGTGGGTGCTTCCACTATTAATGAGAACAATCAATTCCTTTCTTTGATAGCTTCCTATGATTTTGATAGTGTTATGATAAGCATAATTGTTAGCTAAAACATTCAATGATAAGCTATATTCCTCAATCTTACTATTTTTTGCTATATTTCCAGTGGTATTTCCTACTTCAGCATCCATAAATTCTTCACATTTATCCTCATTACCTTCAATCATGTGTAATCCTTTAGCAGCACATTGATGCTCAGGTACAAATTTATCTCCACATTTGAAACAATTTCCCAACTTACATATTTTCTCATACAAAGTTTTTGAAATAATTTTATGTTTTTGTTGACCCTCATTCTTGTATTGGTTGACATGCTTAGTTAGGAAGTTACCTGTTGGTCTTCCTGTATGAATACTAGCACTAATTCTTAGCACAAACTTATTTTTCCTTGCCCAAGCATTGTTTGATTCCTCTTGCTATTTGACTTGCTTAAAAGTTGTCATCAATGTCATTGGTTTAAGTATTTTCAACATAGGTTTAATATCCTCTTTTAATCCACTAATAAAACCGGAAATGTAGTAGGATTCAGGAAGTGAAGAATTCAATGCATGCATCAAAGATTTTAATTCCTCAAACTTCTTCACATATTCATCCATGTTGTCTTTTTGCACTAACTTATTGAATTTCACCATTATATCATCTTTACTACCAAATCTATTACACATAACTCCTGAAAATTCATCCCAGCTCATCATACGTTCAATGCCTCACATGTAACCCTCAAACCAAATCGTTATCTTCTCTTCTAAGTAAAGAGATGTTACTTCAACCCACTATTGTACATGAGTTAAGTTGATATTGAAGAATTTCCTATATTTTCTCAACCAACCCCTAAGATTATCTCCCTAAAATGTTGGTAAATCAATCCTTGGAAAAGGTGGATTATACCCCTACCCTATAATGCTCTTGATTACTAGTTGGATCACCTCGTATATGATTCCTAACCCTTTGTAACTCTCTTTCTTGATTGCCCATTGTTGAAGTATCCAAAATCCCTCTTGAATTGGCTCCTAATTCTTTTTTTGTCATTTGATTAGCAAGAAATAATTGGAATTGATTTGATAATGCTTCAATCTCCAAACTAATCTAATCAGCTCTCTTATTTTGCTCTATGAAATGTTCTTGCCATTTGTTTTATTGATCAACTAATGATTCTTGAAATTCCTAGTGAAGGTTTTACAATCTTTTGTATAATTTCTCACAATGTTCTCCAACAACCTTTATTTTATTGTTTTCTACCATTTTTTGAGTCAAGATATTTACTCAAGTTAGGCTCTGATATCATTTGTTAAGCTAATGGCTTAACAAGAAATGTAAAGAGAGAAACAAAGAGAATAAGAGACAGAGAATAAAAGAAGAAATTGTATTGTTGTATTATTACTTGACTCACAAGAAATGCATGTTTACACATTTATACTTATGCAATCTTCAACTAACTTGACTAACTTATTCTTTAACTTTCAACTAATTCTAACTAATTAATTAATTGATCTTAAAAACATGAATCACGTGTTTTAAATGTTCTTCAATCTTTAAGCCCTTCAACAGCTGCAACTATTATTTTTCACGTCAATTATTGCTATTGCTTCTTTTGATTCCATCATGTGCACCTCCAATTATAACATGTGTAAAATGTGCAGAATGTAACATTATCAATACCATTTATTTTTATGTTTTATAATAATTAATAAAGGTAGTTAACTTAATCACAGGAGAAGCCATCAAACTGTTACCTTTCAATTTGTCCTTATGAAAACAATAACAGTCGCAAGCTAAAAAAAAATCCCAATCCACGCATCTGTTTTGGCTAATCAATTTTTTTTACCAAAAACTTAAGGGGTAATTGCACCTCCAAAGTTATAAGAACTAATAATTGGATCCTTATTTTTTTTCTGTTTTTCATAATAGTTATACATTTGTCCTAAAATAACATATTTTATCTCTAACCATAGTTATTAAACTTGACCCGGGGTTGATTCCAGGCAAGGTCTGTGTCACGAGGTCCGAGCGCCGCGACTTCGTTTGGCGATAGTGGAGGCTTCTTGCCGTGCCTCCTGTGTGAGGTGTTGTGTGTTGAGAAAGGTTTTTGGATTTAATCATAAAATTATGATTAAAGTTTAGGAGTCGCCACCTAGTATTATGGTCACTAGGAACCTATGGTCTGCGAGAGTCTAAGTAAGGGACTGGTTGTGCAAGGGGAAGACGCATCACCCCCAGTGCACCCTACCTAAGGTAAGTTATATTGTTGTTTGATTGTTTTTTTTTTTAAGTCTGGTTTCTATTCGTTGGTCTTTTCTAAGGTTCAAGGTAGATCTCTCTTCGTGAGAAAGTCTCTACCTTATTGGGTTAAATCCTCACCGTTCTAAAGTCTAAATTTTAGCGTCGCATTTATTTATACCTTGTATCTTTAATACATGAGGGTGTATTTTATCGTGTAATTTTACACCCACAAATATTAAAGTCTACATCTGGATCCTAAAAATTTGGAAAGAGGTTTTTGATATTTTGGCCAAACCCTAATGGATGATCATAAACCGGTTATGATATCCATTTTTTATTTTCAAAATATGAGAAAGATGCATTTTTTTTAATGAAAATATGCTTTAAAAATTTTAGAATTTGGCCGTATGCATGAAAACAATTTTTTTTTTAAAAAAAATGTTTTGAATTTTTTTTTTTGGAAATATTTCGGAGAAAACCGAGTATTTTAATACCGGATTTGTATTTTATAGTGTAAATATACAACCCGATATTATGCAAAATTGGTAGAAAAGTATTTGAGAAAATCACAATTTCTTTGAAAGGATTTTTGAATTTTTTTTTGAAAATTTTCGTTATATATATATATTATTAAAACATGTGGGCTTGGCCAAGCACAGACCCAAGAACAGGTGGGTTGATATCAGCCCAAAATGGATGGGCCGAACATGACCCAACATACTCTTCTTCTTGTTTTGTTTTTGGGAACGGGCTGGACTCGGCCCGACAACTAGGCCGGGCTAAGATGGGTCCAGGCCCAAAGTAACTTAGTCACTGGCACAACCTAGTGACTAAGTTGCACGAGATAGTGCAACGTGAATTATAATTCACGTTGCACTGTTCTCATACAGCGGTAGTAGGGAGGAAGAAGAAGAAGAGAGGAGGGAGGCTTACTTGGCTTTGAGGGAGCTGGCGGCCTAACTGGTGGCGCACGGTGAGACTGGAGGTGGTGAGGTCGGCGGCTTGTTCTGGTTGCAGCTGGAAGAAGAAGAAGCATAGGCTTGCAAAGGAGAGAGGAAGCTTGCGGTTGGAACTGTTGGAGTGGCTGAGGAGAGATTTGCTACCTTAGCTTCGGTTAGGAGGGACCAAAGCTTCTGTACAAGGTGGTTGTTGCTACTAGTAAGGGTGGAAGCCACTGGAAAGGGTGGTTCTTGCACTCTTCTACCGGGGTCATGGTAGTGGAGAGGAAAAGGAGTTTCACATAGGGGGGAGAGAGAGAGGTGGTGCAGCCACCACGTGAGGTTATTGGGTGTCTGATTATGATGTAGATTATGGTGGGAAAGACGGTGGTGAGAATGGTGGTGGCCGAAGGTGCGGTTGAGAAGGAGAAAGCAGAAAAAGATAAAAACAGAGGAGAAAGACTAGTTTTTTGTCAACTTTAGAGTCGGTTTTCTTTTTTCTCCAAACATGCAACCTGCTCCTATTTATAGGGGTGGAAGAGGGTAATCTTGTTTTCACTGGGGAAAAATTTTCAGCCCTTGATTTGATTGGAAGAATCCAAACCGTTGGTTCAAAGTATGTACCTTGAACTGCCAAATCTGACAGTCCAAGGCTGCCCGAGTTGGCTACTTTAGGCCAGTCATCGGAGCAGTTTTGATGTTAATAGACCTGAGCGGACCATACTCGAGGATAGAGGGATTTCAGGTGACCATTTTGGTGAATGTGTTGTCAAATTGGGGGGACATATGAGGCATTAAATGCACCTGTAAAACTGCTACCCGGACAACATTCACGGGGAAGACGATGAACAGTTACCTGGCGACACGTTGCCTAGTCTCTTTCTCTTTTTTTTTAAATGCACAAACGGCGCTGTTTTGGGTAGAACTTCAATTAAGTCCTTCTACTTTCGCATATGTTTAAATGTACCCCTAATTAACCCTAAACCTTTGATTTAGTGCAATTTAGCCCCTGCCGAAACTTCAATTGGAACCCAAAGTTTACGCGCCTTTTGCAGTGTAGTCCTTGGTTTCGGATTTATGCAATTTCACCCCTAATTGACCATTAAACTTTCAAATTCTTCAATCCCCGGTTTTTGTCAATTAAGCCCCTATAGTTTGATGTCTTTTGCAAATTGGTCCTTGGCTGCTAATTTTGTCAATTTAACCCCTAATTGACCCCAAAACTTTATTTTTCTTGCAATTTGACCCTTGATTTCAATCAATTAACTTGGTAAAAATTAAATTTGGTCTCTTAAAATTTCAATCTTCTCAATTAAGCCCAAATTAGGCTCTCAAACTTAATTTTTCACCAATTAATCCCCAAATAAAATTAATTTGACCCATTTAAAGTATAATTAAGTCCTTATACTTAATTAAATCCTTCAATTGGACCCAAATTAATTCTTAAACATAATTAAAATTCAATTTGGCCTATTAAGAATTTACTTATGTCCTTGTACTTAATTTTTATGCAGATTCATTCAATAATCATTTAATTTGACCTTAAATTTGCTTTTTTTCCTTCATTTTTGGGCATAATGGGGAACAACTAGGCCTTGAATTTCCTCCAAAATTGCAGCTTGGTTTTTATGTATATTGTTTTTTTGGAATCCTCCCCTGTTTGCTTACTTTACGTCACTAGCCTTTATTTTATTTTTAATTTTTTAATTTTTATTTTGAAAAAAAATAATTTTTGGGGAATAACCTAGAATTGGGTTATGATAGTTTGGATCACAGATTTGGAAGGCTAACCTTAATTTTTTAAAAAGTGAAAACGACATCGTTTATTTTTTTTAAAAAAAAAGTCAACTGGGTTTTTGAATGGGTTTTGACAAGGTTTCACTAAGTTAACCGAGTCACGGGTCAACCTAGGTTTTTAAATGGACCACCCATATTAGTTCTTTCCTTTATTTTATTTTTTATGAAATATGAAATAGTCTAGACTCTAGATCAACCTGCTCGTTTGAGTTTTATATCATTGTCTCTAATTTGACTCATATTCATGGTTTTTTTTATGATAACATTACAAAAAAACTAAATTAGCTCTATCTTTCACTGTTCAACCTAGACACAGTTTTTTGTTATAGTATAAAAACTATTTGCCCTTCAAGACATAAAATTTTAAGTTTAGGGTTGGGGGCTTCTTTTGTGTTTTTGAAAAAAAATAAACAATGAAGATACAATCATGCCTCAAGGAGGGAAAATATATGCATGTGTTGAGGGGCTTCTTTGTCTTTTCCTTTTATTGAAACAGTGCAAATACAAAATTACCTTAGGATTTCAATAAAAACAAGGCTGCATGCAGGGATGTTTTCATCATTTTCATATGATTTTATTGTAAATATCATGGGGTCAAGGATAATTGGGTGTTTGTATCTATATAAATTATTATTTATATTCAAGTGGGCGTCGCCCGGCCCTTCAGGTGACGCGTGCTACCCCAAAACAAAACTAAACGTTGCCTGCCAAGGCGGCATTTGATGCGCCTTTCCACCCCAGGCACAATGGCGAGGCGCGTGTGCCGAGGCGACCCACATAGGAGCTCTGGCTAAGGTTTTTCCCTCCTTCCATTTCCCTCCTTTCTCCTCCTAGAAAATCATATTGCCTATTGAAAAAAAACAAGAAGATCTGGATATTTATTTGCTATGTTAGCTTTAGTCCTCATTCTTTTTATTGTAATGTATTTGGCCTTCATTTATTTGTTGAGTTAATTTTTTTTCAATTTCATCCATTCACAATTGATATTTGTATCAGATTTGGTCCTTATTCTTTTAATTGTAGTGTATCTGGTCTTGAATTATTTATCAAGTTTTTTTTTCAATTTCATCCCTTTGCACTTGGTTTTTATATTAGATTTGGTTCTCATTTTTTTAATTGTGATGTATTTGGTCTTGAATCCTTTATTGAATTGATTTGTCTTTAAATTTCATCCCTTGATATTTTATTTTTATATCAAATATGATCCTTATTTTTTTTATTGTTATTTTTAGTTGTTCTTATCCTTTTCTACATTGAAATTGTTTTTCAATTCCATCCCTTATAATTTAGTTTTATTTTATTTTGGTATCAAATTTAGTTCTTTTTCTTTTTAAATCTACATTTTTTAAATCAATTTTTTTTATAATTGTTTTTTCAAGTTCATCTCTAATTATTTTGGTTGGTTATGAGTTTTACATTGTTATTTTTTTAGATTCGACTTTTATGTTGTGATGCGGTCTCATGTTATATATTACAAAATTCTAAAGGTTGGATCAGGTTAGCTTCAGATATTTTTCATTATTTTTAAAAAATCCCATCCATAATTATTGAGTTCATTGGAAATTGGTATTCTTTGTTTTTGTTTTGGGTTCATTTGTTAATTTATTTATTTTTTCCAATTTTGGCCCTTCAATTTAAGATTTTTGTTTGTCCTCTTAATTTTTATTTTTGCAAATGAGGTCCTTATTCTCTTAGTTGCTATTTCTTTATTCTTCAATTTTTTTTATTTCATCATTCGACATTTCAATTATTGGGATTTGGTCTCCTAGGTTTTTTCCATTGTTTATAAGCTTGCCCAGGAGTCAATCTGGGACAATAATTGGGTCACGGGTCGAGCAGGTTGACTCGAGTTAACCTAGCCAACCAGACCTTTTTGTTTTATAAAAAAAAATATCAAAATGATACCATTTTGAAAAAAAAAAAGGAAAATATTCAACGAGTTTTGACTGGATTTTCCTCGGGTTAACCGAAACATGGATCAACCTGGGTTTTTGATAGTCTTACACTTGGTAAATTCTCCCCTAATTTCTTTTGAAGCTCGGCTTGATCATGGGTCGAACTGTCATGTCGAGCCAAGTTTTTAAATAGTTGCTTTCCAGATGTGATGCTTCCAGTTTAGTTAGTGCCTAGAGTCATGGGTTTGAAAAGTTTACACGGGTTAATATCGTTTTCTTTTATGATTACATCCTTTGAAGTTGTTCGTTTTAAAAAAGGATCTTTGTTTATCCGGGTGACCTAGGTTTCTTGAATTTTAAGAAAATACATTTTGGTACCTAACTTTATTTTTCTTTTTTTTTCAGTCTTTTTTAGGAGAGAGAGGGAGTTGTCAGATTCCGACTTAGAGAGAGAAAGTGGCAATTGAGGAAGATTACGACCACCTAAACAATTGCTTTTTACGTCAAAAGGTTCCATGTGATAAGGGGGGTTACATTTAGGCGTTTTATTACCTAAAAAAACATGTCAGAGCTCAGGAAGAATTTTTGTTTCAAGTGGATTTCGGGTTTTAGGGTGGTTTATTGGGTTTTTGGTGGGCATGGATTGGTTTAACAAGGTCTCTTGGGTGTTTTGGGTCAAAATGGGTTGAAAATGAGTTTTTGAATGAAAAAAACAAAGGACCTTGTTTTTTCGACCACCATAGTGGCTAGATTCTAGGTTGCGCAGGCGACGCATCGTCTGCTAACGTGGGTATGACATGTTTGTCATACCCAAGTAAACGTGGGTCAAATATATTTACCATATCCAAGTACCGTGGATTAGTTTATTGGGTCTGACATATTTGTCAAACCCAAGTAACATGGGTTTGGCAAGACCCAAGGTGCTTGGACTTAGCGCCAGCCAAGTCTAGTGTAACGTAGGTCCGTCATGTTTGCCGGACCCAAGATGTCTAGACTTGGCAGTTAGCCACATCCATAGTAATGTGAGTTGACATATTTGCCAGATCCAAGTAAACATGGGTCAGACATGTTTGTCATACACAAATAATGTGGGTAAGACATATTTGCCAGACCTAAGTAACGTGAGTCTGACATGTTTGTCAAACCCAAGGCGCAGACTTGACACCAGCCAAGTCCAAAAAGCGTGAACTTAACCGTAAGTCAAGTCCATATAACATAGGTCTAGGTTGTTTTCCAGACCCAAGGCATCTGGACTTGGTGCAAAGACAAGTTCAAAGTGCGTGAACTTGGTAGGACAACCAAGTCCTTAAAAACACCTAAAAAAAACATATATGATCTCGAGAAGAATTTTTGTTTCGGGTGGATTTCGGGTTTTGAGGTGGTTTATTGGGTTTTTGGTAGCCATAAATTGGTTTATCAGGGTCTCTAGGGTGTTTTGGATAAAAAATGGGTTGAAAATGGGTTTTTAGGTGACAAAAACAAAGGATCCTATTTTTCTAGGCACCACAGTGGCTGGATTTCGGGTTGCATAGGCGATGTGTCGGCTGTTAATGTAGGTCTGACATATTTGCCAGATACAAGTAACCTGGATTGATTTTATTGGGTCTGACATATTTGCTAGACCCAAGTAACGTGGGTCTGACATGTTTGTCAGACCCAAGGCGCTTGGACTTGGCGCCAGCCAAGTCCAAAGTACGTGAACTTGGCGGTCAGCCAAGTCTAAAGTAACATGAGTCTAGCATGTTTGCCAGACCCAAGATATCTAGACTTGACGATCAGCCAGATCCAAAGTGCATGGACTTGACGGGCAACCAAGTCCACATAACGTGGGTCTAGCATGTTCACCAGACCCAAAACACTTGGACTTGGCAGACCATTAAGTCCATAGTATGTGAACTTGGGTGGTATGCCAAGTCCACAATAACATGGGTTAGACATGTTTGTCATATCCAAGTAACGTGGGTCTTGTATGTTTGCTAGACCCAAGTAATGCGGGTCTGGTATGTTTGTCAGACCTAAGGCGTTAACCAAGTCCAAAGCACGTGGACTTAGCAGTTAACCAAATTCAAAGTAACGTGACTTTGACATGTTTGCCAAACCAAATGTGTCTAGACTTGGCGGGACGGCCAAGTCTAAAGTGTGTGGACTTGACAGTCAGTCAAGTTTAAATAACGTGAGTGTGACATGTTTGTCAAATCCAATGTACCTGGACTTGACGAATAACCAAGTCTAGAGTACATGGACTTAATAATCAGTCATGTCCTACTGCTTTCCATGTTCGCATATATTTACTTGCTAATGACTAATGTTTTGTAGCAAATTGAAGTGGTTGGCATGTTATAGTTACCTTTAATTAACTTTGGTTTAATTTTAGAAGATATTGATTTTTTTTTTACTAATATTTATTAATGTATTTTTGTAAATGTCCGCAACATAGTACGGGCAATCTAACTAATCTCCACTAAAAATATATATAACTCCACCCCTTCCTATATTTTATATGAAATCTAAGTCTAAAGATTATTGAAAAAAAAGGCAAATTTTTTTTTAATTTTTTTTTGATATATTGATATCAAAAATAAAAAAAAATTTGAAATTCTTTTTTATTTAAAATAATATTTTTATATATTTTCAGATCATTTTGATATATCAATATTAAAAATAATTTTTTTATAAAATTTTTTTTATATATTTTTAAGTAAAAAATACTAGTAACACCAATACTACCAGAATTCCAAATAACCCCTTACCACTTCCACCTTCAATCTCTCTGCAAAACCCTAGCGAGCACTTACCGAGAGAGAGAGAGAGAGAGAGAGAGAGAGGTGGTTGAAGAAGATGAGAGGAATGCCAGGCACCACTGTAGAAATGTAGCCAATAGAACCACAATCACTAAAGAAACTATGCCTCAAATCCCTCAAAAAATCTCGCGATCTTTTCTCTCCTATTCACTCTCAGCTCGCTCCTCTCGATCCTGAAAGGTTGCAATTTTCAATTCTTTTGAAATTTTATATATCTCTTAATTTTTTCTAATTTTTGATTTATTAATTGTGTTTTTCTTATCTCGTTAATGCAGTAAAAGAATTCGAATGAGCCACAAGGTTAGTTCGAGATCTCCCTTCATTCCTTTCGGTATGGAGTTAGTGATTATGTTCGAGTTTTAAAGATTTATGTTACGAACCAGGAGACATGATGAAGGCTGGAAGGAGAGCAACAAGAAGCAACAGCAACACTGAAAGAATAACGGTTAGTCTGGTGGAATTCTGTTAGCTGGAAGTTAGAAAAGCAGTTGAGTTAGTTAAGGAAGTAGTTAGAGTCAGTACTCAGTAGGCTTCAATATAGTTACAGTCAGTAGAAGAATAAAAGCTTGTATATAAACTGGTGTATGAAACGTGTGAGAAAAATAAGAAAATACAGAAGATCAATCTCATTTCTCTGCTCATTCTCCTCTGCTCTCTCTCTTGTTTCTGTTCCTTCTCAATTTCTGTTCTCTTTTCTTTCTATTCTTTCTAATCTTGTTAAGCTGAGCTTAACAATTTACGATTGCAAACTTGTATCCATGCCGGGATTTGCTGTGTAGATTAGTGTGGAGTATAAAGGAATCAAAGTGGGGAGTGAAATCGTGCCAGGACAAGTTAATTCTGCTGCAGTGGAAGCTTCAGGGTCTTCTAATGTCCTTTCTATTTCGGGTATTGATGTATTCTTGATTGTGCATTTGCATGTTTATTTGCTTATGCTAATAGTAGACCTTGTTTTGTGCGTAAGTGTTGATTCATTTAGGCAATAAAAGATCTTGATGATGAATTTGGTTGGTTTGGATTTTCGTTTACTGACTCCGTTAGGATGCTTTGATTGTAAGTAATATGCTGTGATTGTCTTGCAGGTCCAGGTGATTCTAGGGTTTCACAAAAGGTGGAGCTCAAAATGCATTGGTTGTTGGTCCATCTTTGCAACCAAAGACACAGTGAGTTCAATGTTTGGTTTTATTGCAAAGACTGACATGGACAACAATGGCCCTTTTAATATTTTCTTACGTCTTTCATATCTTCCACTGGTTATATATTTTGACTACCAATTTTTTATGTATTTTTTAGTTAGTAAATGTGATCATTCTGTTTATCTTCCCAGCCTTGTTTGAATATGCCCTTGCATGTTCCCACTTCTTTTCAAGATGATAAACTGAGATACTGATCATGATTGATGTGCATGATTGATAAAATGTCATGATTTGGAGTAGCGGTTTATGAATTCTTTGATACCTATGAATTCAGGAGTAGCGGTTTATGTCATGATTCTTTTTTTTTTTTTGACATATAAGTGAGTTATTGTTGTACTGAGGAAATTTTTTCTGTTGGCATATAATTTTGATATTCTTATCAGGAATGATGTTGGTGTTTCGGGCAAAAGCACTTCAGTGATTACTGCTTCTGGTTCATCTGAAAGGTTTATGTTACTCCATTTTTTGTTTCACGCTATACTTCATAACAAATGAGACAAACATCTACACTTGTATGTTTATGTAATACTTGCCCACCGAGTTGGATCTAACCAGAATATATTGATTTGATTTGTGCCTTCGCACTCTTTTTTTTTTTTCTCATCTCATTTCTTTATCGTTTGCTTCATTTTTTTTTTAAAATAGGACAGCTGTTTTTCCTACTTATTTTGCCCAATAATCTTACTTAACATATGTTGCAGTCCTGATATGCATTGTCACACGTAATATGACTATTTGGCTTACCTTTTGCTTTCTGTGTAATAGGAACTTCTCAACCTCCGCGCTAATGGAAAGAATCCCGAGCAAATGGCCTCGTCCTGTCTGGCGTCCTCCATGGAAGAACTACAGGGTAAGAAATTTTTCTACTTCTGTTGGGGAAGGTTTGGTGGTTGTGTGGGTATTTTGCTCAAATGTCACTTCCAAGTGATAAATTAATTGTCTATTTTGTTCCTTCCAACAATTGTGGTTCTAGTAGAAAATGCATTAATCTAGTCTACTTACAAATTTGTTATTGTGCATCTTTGTCTTTCTTCTTTTTTTTAGTCAAGTCATTCATAAAATTGGATATGGCCATCTCTTCAAATGACAAATCAGACTTTCTTTCAACTTTCTAAGGCTAATAATTGATTCACTAACAACAATGAATGTGTGCAAAGGTGGGCCAGAAAATTTGGTATAGAGGAGAGTATGCTAATTTCTATGATCATCCTGTCAAGTGTTGCTCTTGAAATCGTCTTACTAGATAGCCTGTGCACTGCTAATATTGTTCTCTGAGCTCTTCTATTGCATTCATATACTTGTGATGTTGATAATGCCACGTCTCTGCTTCTAATGCTGAGCATTTGTCTTTTCCATTAAAATATGTCGCCACAAAGTACTATCAGACAATTCTTATTTTGATCCTCAATTGGTTACAAGTGGTTTTGCTTTAACTGCTTTTAGTAGTTGAGTGCAAACCCAAAGGTGTTATTCATCGCTCTTTGGTTGATTGTGCAGGTCATTAGTGGCCATTTGGGTTGGGTGAGGTCTATTGCATTTGATCCAAGTAATACATGGTTTGGTACTGGTTCTGCTGATCGAACAATCAAGGTATTAAGTTTTTAATGTTCCTTCATTCAATTAGTTTGATGACATTTACTAATACAGAATAACTGATCTTACAAGTAATTGGCTGTTTGAACCCCAGCTAATTCATGATTAGGATTCACTTTCCCGTCAATTTGAACTCTTTTGCATGTTCTGTTAATCATGTCATTTCTCATTACATTACTGGATCTGAGTTTCCAATTCATTTATTTGTGTAACAAATCCATTTCTTACTATGGACCTGCATAATCTAAAAGTTCTATAAATTTTAAATTTCAGCATAATACTTTCATGTTTGATGATGTTCAGAAAATGTATTTCCTAGAAATGGTGAAAGCTGATATACTTGGCCATTTCAAGCTGAACGGTCCATGGAAATTGAGTTCTGTTGCAAATGGTTGGAGCCAGTAGATAATTTCCAAAAAATGTCATGAATTTACTTTATGCAGTTGCAAAGGTTATTACTTTTCAGGAGTGCCAAATTAGAGTTCTTCAATGAGTATTTTCCCTTTATTATTTAGATTTTAGAGTATACACTAGACTGGATTTCTCTCCAATTTTTATGGCAACTTTTGTTGGCCTGTTTCATTTCCCCCCAATTTGGGTGTAGTAGATATGGGATGTTGGGAGTGGAAGGTTAAAGCTCACACTAACTGGACACATCGAGCAAGTACGAGGTTAGTTGATAATAAATCATTGCTTGTATGAATTGCTTTTGGTTAATCATGCTGTCAAGGGATTCAAATGTTGAGACTGTCTCTTTGCAGGCCTTGTCGTCAGCCAAAGACATACCTACATGTTCTCTGCTGGTGATGATAAACAGGTTAAATGCTGGGACCTTGAACAGAATAAGGTGAGAACGTATACCTAAGTAACCTAGCCAGAGCTATAATGTGAGTGAATCTGCTTGTGAAACTCATGTTTTCTGTGCAGGTTGTCCGGTCTTATCATGGTCATCTAAGTGGTGTCTACTGCTTGGCCCTTCATCCTACTATTGACCTTTTGCTTACCGGGGACGTGATTCTGTCTGTCGGGTATGGAATTTATTTGTATGATGTGGTTTTCTTCCTGCAACGAAGTCAGCACAGTCTGTTTAGCTACTCACTTAATCAGATTAAAATTCTTGCTGATTTTTTTATATAGAAAGGTAACATGTCAAAACTATTCTTAGGTCTGGGATATTCGTACCAAGGTGCAAGCTTTTGCACTGTCAGGGCATGATAATACAGTGTGCTCAGTTTTTACTCGACCTACGGTATGTGATTTTTCCTGTTTTTTCCTGTTTCATATTACATTTTTCTCTTGATTACTGTTGCTACCTCATGCTTTAAATTTTCTAATGATATTTATAGTTTGATAAATGCAAGTCAAAATAGAGGGAATTTAATTGTTGCTTTCATTACTTAAGCTCCCTTTTTGTGTGTTTAACATCATTGGTTAAATGTGCTTCTTTCTGTTTCCAGGATCCTCAAGTGGTTACTGGTTCCCATGACTCAACTATTAAGTTCTGGGACCTTAGATATGGCAAGTTACATTTCTCGTGAGGATTGGATTTCCCTTATAATTTTTTCATTCTATAGATTTTTGTGAGTTTAGATATGGCAAGTTACATTTCTCGTGAGGATTGGATTTCCCTTATAATTTTTTCATTCTATAGATTTTTGTGAGTTTAGATATGGCAAGTTACATTTCTCGTGAGGATTGGCTTGCAGGTAAGACCATGTTAACTCTTACACATCACAAGAAATCTGTGCGAGCCATGGCACTGCATCCGACAGAGTAAATTTCCTGCCACTGATATTACCTGTTAATGATACAGCATAGTTCTTCATATATATATATATATATAATTTTTTTTTTGCTGCAGGCATTGCTTTGCTTCTGCATCAGCTGACAACATTAAGAAATTCAGTCTTCCAAAAGGAGAATTTTTACACAACATGCTGTAAGTTCTCAAACACAATATCTAGTTGCTTAAACTCTACAGTCATCCGCATGTTGTACATACAAGTATTTCTTATCCTTTTTTTCTGCCTGTGTATTTTGATGACCGAGATTCTGTTAGATGACTGTGATTGCTTATGCTGTCTTAAGCTTGGTGAAATGAATTATGAATTCTTAAGAGCACAAGGAAATCTATTGCCCTTGTAATATTTATCTTTATTGGTCATTATGGGTGAACGGGAAATGGTTTTGAAATTTTTATCCTATATGTTTGCACAACTCTTTATGTATTTTAGCCTCTTCTTTTAGGGACTGGATAGAGTTACTTTCAAAACTAGTTCTAAGACAAGGGCACTGTGTAATTTCATTTCGCTATTAAGAAGTGATTTGATTATTCATTGCATGCATCTGACATCTTTGCATTGATATTCTGTCAGCATAGTATGTCTAATAACCTGACCTCGTACTACTTGGAGCAGCTCTCAGCAGAAAACCATCATTAATCCGATGGCTGTCAATGAAGATGGTGTTATGGCTACAGGAGGTGCGCATCTGTGTGCTTTTTAATCATAGTCCAAGCTCTACTGATCTGCTGTCTGAAGTCATAACATGTGGCAGTTCTGTTGCGATGTCGCGGTCGTACAAATTAATTACCCTAGCTTCAAACACAACATACAAGATAGTATAGAGCAAGCAAGGGGTCGATCCCACGAGGAAGTTTCAAGTCAGATTTTTATGTTGTACGTTATGTAATTGGGGGGATTTGGGTTGTGATTATCTAAACTATGGCAGCAATTAAACTAGCAAACAAAATCAATTAAAACTGAAACTTATCAAGAAAACAAACATTGGTCGCAAGCACACATCCACCAACGGAAATTAGAATCGATCCTTGAAACAAAAATTGCGCTTTATGTTCCGAAATTTTATCTTTTCTTAACGTTGATTAATTAACGGATCCGCCGTATAACTAATCCTAACCAATAAACAATCAAAGTGTCCGCACTAATGATTCAATTTAATGGTAGCTTTAAGAACTAGATAATTCCATCAAGATTAACATACAAGTCAGTCCCGTGACTTGTGTCACTTTGTTCAAATGTTCTTCCTAAGTTCAATAACGTGGTTCCACCACAATTATCAAGCTTAGTTGCTTCACAAGTTCATATATCACAACTCGGGTTTTGATATTAAACTTAGCAATAGATTATTCACAACAATAACTTAGAGTCCGCTCTAGCAATCATCAACAACAATCATAGGAAATATGCATAGGAAAACAATCATACTCATTCATAACATAAACTGAAAATAAAAGGAAGAATAAATCTCACGGTTCTTGAAATCCGAAGGTTTGTTGTGTCCTTGCAACCAAGAAAAGAGCTTAGCCTTGCATAACTATTGAACAACTACTTCTAAAGAATGAAAAGAGCATGATTTTTGGGTTTGTAGAGGAGAGAATTTGTGTTTATTCTCTGGCGCCGACCGCCGCTCCTTCTCGCTCTCCCTCTTTTCTCTGCGCTCTGCCTCCTTCTCTCTTTCTTTTTATATGCTAAGAAACCCTAGTCTCTATTTTACAAAATAGTCATTCCTTGAGTTGACGAGTTTACATTTAAGTACTTCAATAACTATTTTTTCTAAAAGGAGAAATAGCCTTGCATGAAATCTTCAAGCTCGACTTAGAGGAGCTAAATTGCTGATATAAAAACTTGGATGTCGGTTTAGATGCTTCGGAATGTAATTTGAACTTGTTTCTTCACAAAACCTGTTTGCTGGCAGAATTCAGTTGTCATCTTTGAAAAATCATATCTCCCTCATATGACATCGTTTTTGGCTGAAAGTTTGAGCGTTGATAGGTCTTTAAGTCAGGAATCCATGAAAATTGAGTTTGCATCAATTGGACTTCTGTAGCTCCAGATATTAAATTTTGAATGGCCAAAGGTCAACACTGGCAGAATGCGAGATTTGACTTTGCAGGATGTGATTTCCATGATCTTTCTCTTTTTATTTTTCTTGCATTACATTTCCAGAAAGGTATGGATGTTAGCTTTTTATTGCCACTGGAATCACTTCATTTCGATCTCTAGAACTCACGCTCTGCACAAAACATTGACTGAACGTCAAATCTGCCAATTACCTCCAATTTACTCCTTTTTGCATCTTTCATCCAAAAGTGCCTTCAAAACATAAAACAAAGAATATCAAGGCATTTTGTATATAAAACATGGACAAAACATTAGGTAGATGTGGGTGAAACTATCGAATAATATGGTTACATTAAATACCCCCACACTTAGCTCTTGCTCGTCCTCGAGAAAGGATAAATAAAATTAAATTGAAAATAACTATGATCAATCTCTTAATCTCCCATCAATGTCCAAGAGTACAAGCATTATAAATAAGAATATAATAAAAAAGGATAAAAAAAAACATAAATTTTCATGAATTTGTTTACATGCAAACTTCAAAACTCAATCAATCGTTTGGATTTAAATGAAATCTATGCCATGCCAAAGTGATAGGTCCTCTCATTGATAGACACTCCAACACTCATGTGTTTATGGTTTATGTGTTTAAATCTCTCAAATTCAATCAAAGAGTATGTTCTACCATAAGCTTGCTTTTCAATCTCATCTCCATTAGCAACTTATTACAAGTACTACATGAATCAAAAGGTCTTATTTTCCGGTTGTAATGGGGCTAAGGTTAAGGTGAGGTAAAAGAAAGTAAAAGGAAAGGTTCAAACCAAAGAAAGTAGAGCATTCCGAAAAATGATACTTCAAACAAGATATTCCATCAAAGCACATAAATTTTCCTTCTTTAATCACCAATGCTTAGCTTCTTTTGATTTCAAGCTTTTTCAACATAAAATCTTAAGAACATAAAGGAACACTTTTTTTTTTTTTTTTTTTTTTTTACCTTTGGCAACTTTGCCCATCTTTTCATCAAGCATCACTTCTTCTTCTTTTTTTTCACATAATTTCCAACCATAATTCCGTGAGATATCATAAGTATATGCTCTACTAATCCTTGGCCAGGGAAAAGGAAAACATATAAAAAGTTAAGGCTTATACATGGATAAAGCAAAGAAAAGATAAACAAGCTCAAAAGGGGCTCACTAAGGATAATATGCTTTAGGTTGGCTTTTTAGCTCAAGTGGTTAAAATTCCTAATGCCTTTATCATCTTCATGTATATATGTAATATGAATGTAATCTCAACAAGATATGAAGCAAGTTCTAAAGATACATATCATTGAAAGAAGGCACAATAAAAGAATATAATGTTGAAGGCTCAAAAGCTTGCATTGGTATAACACTATAAAGTCAACATGGCATATTTTCAAAGTCAATCCCTAAACCAATTAAACCTTAAAACTTGCATGCACACTCATTCATTTGATTTATATCTTCATCTATCTCAACTAATTCTCATACATAATACTCATATTCTAAAAAACCAATAGGAGTTCAAAAGATCAAACATATTTTTTTTTTTGAAAAATAACAAAGAAAACCAAAATTAGAAAACCAACATTCTCCCAATACCCCCACACTTAAAACACAACATTGTCCTCAATGTTGAAATAAAAGAAAAGGAATATTGGAGAATGACAAAAATAAAGTAAAATGTGAAAAATAAAAGATAAGGGAAAAAGAAAACAAATCTGTTTTTTTTTTTTTGTCTTGGGTTGCCTCCCGTAAGCGCTTTTGTTTTATGTCATTGGCTCGACATGTTGCATGCTCATTCTTCATAGATTGGTTCAGCTAACTCCACGAAGCGGTGAGTTCTCGCCGTCCAACCTTCATAGAAAGGTTTCAAGCGATGCCCATTGACCTTGAGTACTTTGTTGGTTTCTAAACTTGTAATTTCAACTGCACCATAAGAAAAAACATTAGAAACAACAAATGGTCCAATCCAATGAGAGCATAACTTTCCAGGAAAAAGTTTCAAACGCGAATGATAAAGAAGGACTTTGTCTCCAACATTAAACTCTTTTCTTGTAATCATTCGGTTGTGGAGACTCTTAGTCTTTTCTTTGTAAATCCTTGCATTCTCGTAAGCATCATTTCAAATTTCTTCCAACTCTTGCGATTCTGAGTTTTCTTGCAATCCCAAAGACATCATAATCCATGTTACATTGTTTAATGGCCCAAAAGCTTCGTGTTCAAGCTCCACCGGTAGATGACAAGCTTTTCCATAAATCATTCTATAAGGTGACATTCCTATAGGTGATTTATAAGCAGTCCGATAAGCCCAAAGTGCATCTCCAAGATGTAGACTCCAATCTCGCCGGTTAGGTTGCACTGTCTTCTCCAAAATGGACTTGATTTCTCGATTGAAATTTCAGCTTGGCCATTCGTTTGAGGATGGTATCTTTGTGGAAGTCCGATGAGTCACATGATATTTGCGTAACAATGCTTCCATTGAAAGATTGCAAAAATGAGTGCCACGATCACTAATGATAGCTTTAGGGATTCCAAACCTCGTCAAATATGTGAGTCCCGACAAAATCTAAAACAACCTTAGCATCGTTAGTTCGTGTGGCTTTCGCCTCAATCCATTTGGACACATAATCAACAAGAAGAAGGATATAAAGATTGCCAAAAGAAGAAGGAAATGGACCCATAAAATCAATACCCCAAACATAAAAAATTTCACTTACAAGAATATTCGTTAAAGGCATTTGATTCTTATGAGTGATATTACCTGTTCTTTGGCATTTTTCACATGATTTGCGAAGTGATATGCATCTTTAAAAATAGAAGGCCAATAGAAACCACTTTCAAGTACCTTGTGGGTCATTCTTTTTGCTCCAAAATGCCCACCACAAGAATGAGAATGACAAAAAGTGAGAATGGAATGAAATTCATCTTGTGGTACACACCTCCTAACTACTTGATCCGCACAAAATTTCCAAAGGTAAGGATCGTCCCAAAAATAATATTTAGCATCGGCTCGTAACTTATCTTTTTGGGGTTTAGACAAACTCCGGAGGGAATTCTTTGGTGACTAAATAGTTTACCAAATCAAGCATACCATGGTCTTGTAGAGGAATGCAACATATACAACTGCTCATCGGGGAATGTCTCTCTTATTGTTTCGATCTGTATATCCTCGGTCCTCGCTCGGCTCAAGTGATCACCACATGGTTTTCAAGACCTTTTTTGTCTTTGATCTCAAGATCGAATTCTTGTAAAAGCAAGATCCACCTAATCGGTCTTGGTTTGGACTCCTTCTTCTTTAAAAGATACCCGAGAGCCGCATGGTCGAGTAAAAACAATGACTTTTGTACCAAGTAGATATGACCCGAATTTTTCAAGAGCAAACACCACCGCAAAAAGTTCTTTTTCGGTTGTATGATAATTGCATTGTGCTCCATCCAACATGCGAGAAGCATAGGCGATAACATGCAAATTCTTCCCAATTCTTTGCCCAAGCACAACTCCTACCGCATAATCACTCGCATCACACATTATCTCAAAAGGTTCATCCTAATTTGGTGGTTGGATGATAGGGGCGGATGTGACACGTCTCTTAAGCTCATCATGGGCATCTTTACATGCTTGATCAAACACAAAATCCACTTCTTTGGCTAATAGTTTGCACAAGGGTGCTTTGTAATCTTCGAGAAATCTTTGATAAAGCGTCGATAGAAACCCGCATGGCCTAGAAAAGAACGAACTTCCCTCACGTATGAGAGGTAAGGCAATGATGAAATAACATCTATCTTAGCTTTATCAACCTCTAATCCACGTGAAGACACAACATGCCCAAGAACTATTTCTTGTTTTACCATAAAATAACACTTTTCATAGTTCAAGACAAGGTTAGTTTCAATGCACCTTTTCAAGATTAAAGATAAATTTTCTAGATATTTATCAAAAGAATCACCATACACCGTGAAATCATCCATAAAAACCTCGATTATTCTTTCAACATAGTCGGAAAAAATACTCATCATGCATCTTTGAAAAGTTGCGGGAGCATTACGAGACCAAAAGGCATTCTCCTATATGCATATGTACCAAATGGACATGTAAATGTAGTCTTTTCTTGATCCTCGGGATTAATAACAATCTGATTGTATCCACTATATCCATCAAGAAAGCAATAAAAAGACTTACCTGCTAGACGTTCAAGCATTTGATCCATGAATGGTAATGGGAAATGATCTTTGCGTGTAGAAAGATTGAGCTTTCTGTAATCAACACACATTCTCCATCCACTCGAGATGCGAGTAGGAATGAGTTCATCATTTTTGTTTTTCACCAATGTGATTCCGGTCTTTTTGGGCACCACATGGATTGGCGCGACCCATTTATTGTCGGTGATGAGGTAAATGACTCCCGCATCTAACGGTTTCAAAATTTCAGCTTTCACTACCTCCATCATAGGCGGGTTCAACCTCCTTTGCATTTCCCTTGTTGGTTTTGCGTTGTCCTCCAATAGTATGTGATTCATACACATTGAGGGACTAATACCCTTGATGTCGGCTAAAGTCCATCCAATGGCCGTCTTGTGATCACACAACAACTTCACAAGTTTTTTCTCTTGCATACTTGTCAAACCTTTTGCTATGATAACGGGAAGTGTATTGTTGTCGCCAATGAATACATACTTCAAATTATCGGGCAAAGGTTTTAATTCTAACTCGGGGCCTGTAAAATAGATGGCAAAAGCTTTTTATGTGAGAGTACTAAATCAATAAAGACATTACCATGGGGAACGGTTTGCAAAGCTTGTAAGGCCAATACCGATTTGTGCACGTTTTGGGGAACACACACGTGCCTCTCCATCTCTTCTATCTTGGTGCAATCATAGCCATAGCTCAAAGCTATGCTTAATCCGTCTTCGCAATCAAAATCACAAACTTGTTGCACACACTTATCAATTTGGTCATAGCATGTGATAGAATAAACATTGCTATAAGGATATTTCATTGCATCATGAAAATTGAATTCAATTTTTTCATCTCCTACTTCCATAGACAAGGTATCCTTACCACAATCAATCTTTGTGTTGGCGGTTTTCAAGAATGGTCTCCCAAACAATATAGGAGTGCTAGTTGATGAATCACAAGAATCATGTTCCATATCAAGAATATAAAAATCACATGGAATAACCAAACTATCAATCTTGACTAGGACATCTTCTATCACACCAAGTGGATAAACAAAACTACGATCCGCAAGTTATATTACAATGCTAGTTTTATTCAAAGGCTCAAGACTAAGAGAATCATAAACATGTTTGGGCATAACACTAATGGATGCACCTAAATCGCATAAAGCCCTTTTGAAACTAGCATTACCAATAACACATGGGATAGTAAACGCACCTGGTCTTTTTGCTTCAAAGGCATATTCTTTTGAACAACAGCAGATACAACTTCACCCATACTTACCATTTCATGACCTTTTAGTTTGAAAGTTCTCTTGGTAGTACACAACTCCTTCAAGAATTTGGCATACTTGGGAATTTGCTTGATAGCATCAAGCAAAGGAATGTTGAGTTCTACTTTCTTGAAAAACTCTAAAATCTCTTTTTCTTTGTCTTCTTTCTTTGACCTAGAAGAACTCATAGAAAAGGGTGGAATTGTTTTAAAACTGGAATTAATTGAGTGAGGAGTTACCTTTGGAGTGTTGGTCTTTATTTCGGTTTGTGGAGGAGGAGGATGTTCCTTCTTTGTACTCAATTCAGTTTCTATCTCTTCTTCTTCCTCCATCTCAATTTGTTTCAACCTTTTCTCTTCAAGTTCTTTCCCACTTCGCAAGATGATTGCACTAACATTCTCTTTTGGATTTAATGCTTGGGAGGGCAACTTTCCATTCATTTGTGCTTCCAATTTCCCTACACTTGAAGCTACTTGCCCCATTTGCTTTTCCAAGTTGTGAATACTTGACCTTGTTTCTGTTGAAAAGACATGACATTTTGTTGCAAGGTAACGTATTAGAAGCCAAAGTTTTCATCATCTCACGAAGATCATCATTGGATGACGACCCCACAACATTGGAGTTTGTGAATGGAGGGGGTTGTCTTGTTTGATAATTCTGTTGGGGCCGAAATCCATGGGGATGGAATTGTCGGCCTTGATTGCCTTGTTGAGGCCGGTTCCCATACCGTAGGTTGGGATGATCTCTCCATCCAAGATTGTACGTGTGGGAAAAAGGATCATACTTACGCCGAGGTTGTCCATTGAATGCTCCATCAACTGCATTAGCTTGTTCAATGTAATCTTCTTGCATTGTTGGACACATATCTGAAGCATGTCCTTGTAAAGAGCATATGCTACAAACTTTCACCTGCTGTACATTGCCACAAGCCAAAGAACGCACAAGAGAAGTAAGATCATTAACTTTATTCTCAAGGTTAGAAATACTTACCTCATTTACTCATTTATTTGCGAAGTCTCCACGTGTACCAAACTGTTTTGAGTTGGCTGCCATGTTTGAGATCAATTGGCGTGCAGCCTCGGGTGTCTTATCCACCAATGCGCCTCCACTTGCAACATCAATGATACTACGGTCGATAGGCATCAATCCTTCATAGAAATATTGAATGAGCAGCTGATCGGGTATTTGATGATGAGGACATTAAATGCGAGTTGCTCAAATCTTTCCCAATATTCTCGAGAGTGTCTCTCCATGAGATTGCCGAATCCCACATATTTCTTTCTTTATGTTGGCAACTCGAGATGCTGGGAAATACTTCTCAAGGAAAATCTTCTTCATAGCATTCCAAGTTCCAATAGATCCTGGGAGAATAGAGAAAAGCCATGCCTTTGCTGCCCCCTTCAAAGAGAAAGGGAAAGCTTTCAACTTAACTTGTTCTTCATCAACTCCATTCGGTTTCATGCCAACACAAACCATATGGAACTCCTTGAGATGAGTATGAGGATCTTCTCCTGCAAGACCATTAAATGTTGGTAACAAATGTATAAAACCAGATTTGAGCTCAAAGTTTACATTATTGTCAATGTTTATGCACAATGGTTGATTTTCCACGTTAGGAGCAAGCAAGCTCCTTGAGTGTTTGTTGCCGTGCAACCGCTATGGTGTTGAGGCGAGCTTCCTTTCTTAACTCGCGTAAAGTGCTTTCTATTTCAAGATCAACCTGCACTTGAATTTGATTAGTAGAACGGGTCGCAGGCATAAATTGCTAAGAAAACTCAAAAGAAAGTAACCACACAAGAGATCGAAAACAATGCAAATTGTACGAAAATCCTACGGTAGAAACCTAAAACTGTCTAAAAACACTAGAAAACAGTGGAATTTGGCCTCAATAGGGTGGGGCTAGTGATTTATCACTAGTCCTGTTCAGAACGTCGTTTCCCTTCAGGAAGAAAAAGGCCGATACCTAATTCCACCAAAAACTCTGTTTTGAACAGTACCGCCCGCAAGTGAACAAAGACTGTCGCAAGCAAAAATTCTGTTTCTCTTTTTTTTTTTAATCACAGCAAATAAAAATAACAGTACAAGCACAAGAATCAACTAAAATTACATCCCCGAAAACGGCGCCAAAATTTGTTGCGATGTCGCGGTCGCACAAATTAATTACCCTAGCTTCAAACACGACACACAAGATAGTATAGAGCAAGCAAGGGGTCGATCCCACGAGGAAGTTTCAAGTCAGATTTTTATGTTGTACGTTATGTAATTGGGGGAATTTGGGTTGTGATTATCTAAACTATGGCAGCAATTAAACTAGCAAACAAAATCAATTAAAACTGAAACTTATCAAGAAAACAAACCTTGGTCGCAAGCACACATCCACCAACGGAAATTAGAACCGATCCTTGAAACGAAAATTGCAGTTTATGTTCTGAAATTTTATCTTTTCTTAACGTTGATTAATTAACGGATCCGCCATATAACTAATCCTAACCAATAAACAATCAAAGTGTCCGCACTAATGATTCAATTTAATGGTAGCTTTAAGAACTAGATAATTCCATAAAGATTAACATACAAGCTGTCCGTGACTTGTGTCACTTTGTTCAAATGTTCTCCCTAAGTTCAATAACGTAGTTCCGCCACAATTATCAAGCTTAGTTGCTTCACAAGTTCATATATCACAACTCCGGTTTTGATATTAAACTTAGCAATAGATTGTTCACAACAATAACTTAGAGTCCGCTCTAGCAATCATCAACAACAATCATAGGAAATATGCATAGGAAAACAATAATACTCATTCATAACATAAACTGAAAATAAAAGGAAGAATAAATCTCACGGTTCTTGAAATCCGAAGGTTTGTTGTGTCCTTGCAACCAAGAAAAGAGCTTAGTCTTGCATAACTATTGAACAACTACTTCTAAAGAATGAAAAGAGCATGATTTTTGGGTTTGTAGAGGAGAGAATTTGTGTTTATTCTCTGCTGGCTGCTGCCTCCTTCTGCTCTCCCTCTTTTCTTTTGCTGCTGCCTCCTTCTCTCTTTCTTTTTATATGCTAAGAAACCCTAGTCTTTATTTTACAAAATAGTCCTTCCTTGAGTTGACAATTTACATTTAAGTACTTCAATAACTATTTTTTCTAAAAGGAGAAATAGCCTTGCATGAAATCTTCAAGCTCTGACTTAGAGGAGCTAAATTGCTGATATAAAAACTTGGATGTCGGTTTAGATGCTTCGGAATGTAATTTGGACTTGTTTCTTCACGAAACCTGTTTGCTGGCAGAATTCAGTTGTCATCTTTGAAAAATCATATCTCCCTCATATGACATCGATTTTGGCTGAAATTTGGAGCGTTGATAGATCTTTAAGTCAGGAATCCATGCAAATTGAGTTTGCATCAATTGGACTTCTTTAGCTCCAGATATTAAATTTTGAATGGCCAAAGGTCAACACTGGCAGAATGCGAGATTTGACTTTGCAGGATGTGATTTCCATGATCTTTCTCTTTTTATTTTTCTTGCATTACATTTCCAGAAAGGTATGGATGTTAGCTTTTTAGTGCCACTGGAATCACTTCATTTCGATCTCTAGAACTCACGCTCTGCACAAAACATTGACTGAACGTCAAATCTGCCAATTACCTCCAATTTACTCCTTTTTGCATCTTTCATCCAAAAGTGCCTTCAAAACATAAAACAAAGAATATCAAGGCATTTTATATATAAAACATGGACAAAACATTAGGTAGATGTGGGTGAAACTATCAAATAATATGGTTACATCAAGTTCCTAACTAGACAGAGATCACCGGTCATAATCCATGTCTAATGCCTAAAATCTTGTCCCAGTCCCGAGATTGTTAATATTTGGTTTTGGACCCGTGATATCCTCTCACCCAACTATGTATTTATTACCAAATTTTGGTTTGATTCTTTTTTATAGGTGAATAGGAGGAACATCTACTTCCTCACTTGTCTCTGCATTGAAAAGAAGTTGGCAGTCTGGGATATTTGCCAAGTTTTATACTCATTTGTCCAAAACACTGTTCTAGGGGACAATGGGAGCTTATGGTTCTGGGATTGGAAGAGTGGACATAATTTCCAGCAAGCACAGACAATTGTGCAGCCTGGTATATTTCCCACAACGTTTTCTGATAGATTTGGTAGTGTGTGGAACGGGAAAGAGGTTTATGCTGATATCTATTTTGCCCCAGGTTCATTGGATAGTGAAGCCGGTATATATGCTCTCTCCTATGACCTGACCGGTTCGAGGCTTGTTACATGTGAAGCTGACAAGACAATAAAAATGTGGAAGGAAGATGAAGATGCCACTACAGAAACTCATCCCCTCAACTTCAAGCCACCAAAAGATATCCGGCGGTTCTAATGACTGTGCTTGCTCCTATTCTCTTTGGTTGGCTATCATACTCAGGAGCAACATTTTTGACCTAATATAACATGCATTCAGCTTTTGTTGTATTCGCAGTTGCTTGCTATGAGCATGAGAACAAAGGATAGCTCCTCAACGTCAGAGTAGCCTTGAAAAGTTGATGGTGCAATTCTTAGTGTTCTCATTTGGCTACTGTAATGCATTCATGTAGCCTGGTTCGTTTTGGATTCAACTGCGATTAGGAACTACTTTAGGGTTCTTCAAATAACTAAGAAAATGAAAGGGTGAATAGCTCAGTTTGTTGTACAGTATCGCCAGTCTTTAACGTATCTTTATTTTTTTAGTTGTCTGTTATGTTTTTGTATAACATTCAATTCTCAAATATGTATTCTAAAACAAAATTATATTTTTCATCTAAAAAATTGTCTTTTATATGTAAGTTTTTTTTAAAAAAAAAATTAAAATTATGTTTTAGAATAGTTTTAGGACATTACAAAAAAAAAAAAAAAAAAAAGAACCAGTGATTTACTGTGCTCCTAGACATTTCTCCTTGGAGCAGTGTAATTATGTTTTTACTCTTGAAAAAATAACTGGGTATCCTAGCAATTGGGACTTGGGAGTATAATTATTATTTTTAAAGGGTGCAGTAGTTATTACAAAATTAATTGAGTACAAATTAGTATGGACACTTTTTATTATAGTAAAATGATTGTTTTACCTTTAAATGCAAAAATATTAAGCTTTTATAGAGGGGGTTTTAGTATTTTCAAAAAAAAATTACAAAGTTAAACTATGGTCATATCTCTAGGAGAAAAATATAATGAACATGCATAAGAAGGTTTTGTCTTTTCCATTAAAAAAAAAAGAAATTGCAAAACTACCATTGAAATCTGAAAAAAAACTAAGGTTAATTTCAAGGCTATCTTAATCTTTTTATTTTAATTTTGTTTTTAATTTTAATTTGGTTAGGGGTTGTATGGTAATTTTACATTATTAAATATTATTAAAAAAATTGTTGATTAGTGTAACGCACGCATTGGTACGTGATGGTCTTCTCGCCTTTCAGGTGGCGTGCGAGATCCCTTCCAGTTACTAAAATACAGCTTCTACGATGGCATTTTGGGAGTGGAGCCGTGTTCTTTCCGGCGGAGTGACAAGTGCTTACAAAGGAGGTCTAGTTAGGTTGCAAAGAAGTTTTTTTTCTTTCTTCTCTATTTTCTCTCTCTTTCCCTAGAAATTCGTGCCTAATCTTCCAAAAAACAATTGTGTCCTCCGGTTTATGATTTTATCAATTTTGTCCCTCCTTTTGATTATTATTTATTTGGCTTTTGATGTCTTTTGAAGTTTTTTTTTCAATTTCATCTCTTTGCATTTTATTCAATTTGATTTTTTTTATCCAATTTGATCCCTCTACTTTTGCTTGCTCTATTTTTGTGTTTTATATTTTTCTTGATTTTTATTTTTTGCAATTTTGTCCCTCCTAATTTTAATGCATTTTTTTTCTTAATCTATTTTTTATCCTCATTCTTTTGATTTCTACATTCTTATTATTTTCTTGATTTTTTTTTATCAAGTTCTGGTTTCCATTTTTTCGATTACTTTTTTCATCCTTTTCTTAGTTTTTTTTTCAATTTAGCCCATGACTATTTTCTTTCATTCTGTTTAAATCATATCTGGTCTGTATTATTTGAGTTTTAAATTGTTTTATAGTTAGATATTTTACTTTGTTATTTTTTCGTGGTTGTCTCCCAACAGGGCAATCCTTTATTGAAAATTAAATTTTTTTTTTTGTTTCAAATTCATAATTTGACATTTGATTATTAAGCCCTTAGCTTCATTGTTTGTTCCACTTTCTTATTTTTTGCTTTATCCCGATCTCATATCTCATGTAATAGGCTAGTCAAGTTAAACATGGTGGACTCAGATATTTTTTCCTCAATCTTTTTAACCAATTGATTTTTTTTACAATTTCATCATTTAGCGTTAAATTATTGAGTTTTGAGCTACATGATTTTTTCACTTTTATTTCTGTTCGGTTATCCTAAGTGCGAGTTAGTTAAGTTAATCCGAGTTAACTTGTATTTCCTTACTCAATTTTTTTATTTAACTTCGGTCTTTTTTACTAGGTCTTTTTTTTTAAGTCTTTTTTTTTATCCTGATCTCATGTCGCAAGTGGCGAGCTGATCGAGTTAACCTAGGTGGACTCGGGTTTTTTTTCTTAATTTTTGATGATTTTTTTTTCATCATTTTGCATTATATTGTTTGTCCTTGAGCTTTTTTATTTTTCTGCTTCTCTTATTGTTATGTTATTTCGAGAGCGGGTTGGTTAAGCTAACCCGGATCAGTTTGCATTTTCTTTCTCAATATTTTTTTTATTTAACTTTGGTCTTTTTTGTTAGGTCCTTCTTTTGGAAGTCTAATTTGTTTTTTTATCCTGATCTCATGTAGTGAGGGGCGGGTTAATCGAGTTAACCCAGGTTGGCTCAGATTTGTTTTTCCTTGATTTTATGAGTTCTTTTCAGTTTCATCATTTTGCATTAAATTATTTGTTATTTTTTCACTTTTTTTTTCTGTTCGGTTATTCCGAGAGCAGGTTGGTAAAGTTAACTTGGGTTATTTTTACGTTTTTTTTTATTGAACTTTGGTTTTTTTACTAGGTTCTTTTTTTAAAAAAAATTTATTATTATTTTGATCTCATATCATGAGTTGTGGGTTTGTCAAGTTAGCCCGAGTCGACTCGAGTATTCTTCTTCAATGTTATATTTTTTTTATTTATTTTTTTATTTTCATCTTTGACATTAGATTAACCCGGTTTGTCTATGATTATCGTCGCCTTAATATCCTTTTTAAGCATTGAAAAAAAATTGGTCCAGCCCGCAATGTAGCGTGGGCTATCTATCTAGTTTTCAAGCTAAAAAAATATAATTAGGTCTATGAATAGAAAAAAATTGACGAAATGACATTATAGAAATGGATATTATGCAAGGATATGATAAGCTTAAACTTAGGGACATGGTGAAGATTTGATTATATGTGTATCTATAAAGAATAAATCAATTTTCGATTTTTCTGAGATGATTGAATCTCGCTGAATAATTTAAAATGAGTCGTGAATTTTTGGTGAAAACCCCACTTTTTTTTGCCTCGTTTGAAGATTATGTTTGGGTACTAGTGGATTTATTCGAGGCAATCTACTAATTATTGTTGTTGAGCTAGGAATTATTTCTTTGATTTTGTTCGTCTTATCTGTTACATATCTCTTTGCGTTGCTATTAGTTGAGCTTCTATTATTAATGTTAATAAAGATATTCTCGACCATGGTATTGCATCATCGAGGTAATTCAGATCAATTTATTTAATATATAATTTATGATTTGTTTAGAATTAATATAGGTCGGATATAAAAATTATGATAAATTAATTTAATTTAATACGTGGCCTAAAACTTATCTAAAATGAATTAAAACGAGGTTTAAAAACTATGATAAGAAACCATCTAGGTGGTGGTCCAGTGATAAGAACTTGGGATCAAGAAGTTTGCTCCTCTCGTAGTCTCAGGTTCGAGCCCTGTGGTTGCTTATATGATGGCCACTGGAGGCTTACATGGTCGTTAACTTCAGGGCCCATGGGATTAGTCGAGGTCTTGCGCAAGCTAACCCGGACACCCACGTTAAACTAAAAAAAAAAAAAAACTATGATAAGAAAACAAAGAACACATGTAGAATGCATCCTGAAATATACAGGTGTAAGAGTAGTTCTCCCGTGCCTTGGTCGTTCGAACAAGGTTCGGTAGCTCTAACTTCGGTTTTTTATGTCGGCTAGACATCAGTATAGCTGCTCCTCCCATTCGGAAAATATAATTTGTTAGCAACATGGATGGGTTCTTACCCGTCTACTTGCTAGGACTTTGCATTTCAGTGCTCACAACAAGAGCCAACGAGTTATGGCAGGAAGTCTATCTATTTTGATTGACAAAAAAAAAAAACTAAAAAATAGGATTTTACTGTAACCTTCCTATTCATTTAAATAATATCTTTTTTTTTAGTTTTTTTTTATTTTCAATTTTATTATTTAATGTTAGATTTTTTAGGGGTTAAACTTCATAATTTTTTTTTAATTTTTTTTTATAAGATAATTTTAATCTCATGACTCGAACTACGGGTTTGACCTATTGACTTAAGTTTTTTCATTCTTTTCTAATTAACCTTTTCTTTCATTTTCATTCTTCAACATCGGATTAATTGAGAATTGAAATTCGTGATTTATTTCAGTTTGCTTTTTATGAGGTTATCCATTTTTCATAATTTAGGTCACATGTTTGACAAGTTAACTTGGGTTAATATAAATTATTTTTTGTGTCCTTTTTTAATTTAATTTACTTCCTTCAACATTAGGTTTATTGGGGATTGAACTTCATAATTTATTTTAATTCTCTTTCTATTATATTATCTTGTCTCATGACCCCGATTGCGAGTTTGGCAGGTTAACCTAAGTTAACTCATGATATTTTTTAATTGATTTTTTTTATTTCAGCCTCCAACATTGGATTTATTAGAAATTAAGTTTCATAATTTGTTTTGATTTGCTTTCTATGAAGTTATCATGATCTCATAACCCGACATGTGGATTGATAGGTTAACTTGGGTTGACCCTAATAATTTAATATGTTATTGTCTTAATATTTATATATATAAAAATATATCACCTTAAATATTTATTTTGAGTCAAACTAGATTTCCAGATGTCGTCCAGGTTGCTTTTTTATCCGTCAAATTGACTGAGTTACATTGAATCAATGTCCACATAATTTTTTTAAAAAAGATTTTATTAAAAAACATATTAGCAACGTCTAAATATTTTTTTATATTAAAAAAATATTATAAAAAAATATTTAACCCACGGCTCAATGCATGCCAATAACCTAGATGATACCAATTCTTTTTTGAAAAAGTATATCATCATATTTAATTAATTGAACTCCTTGTGTCATAACGTTAAAACTACATAATGGAATTTAATTGTGATCTTGTAATTGTTTGGCATTAGTAAAGCTTTGCTTTGGATCAATTTTAAGATGTTTTATTTTGATATTTTAAAGATTCAGGTATTAATTGTTGTTGAGCTTTGGTGTTTTTTAAAATTATTTTTATTTAAAAAATTATGAAATTAATGATTTATTAGTTTTTTTTAATAATTTTGATATTAAATAATTTTTATTATATGAATTAATTTGCAATCCAAAGTCTAGCACAGATGAGTTTCGTTCCAAATAAAATTTTTATTCTTTTGATAAAAAAAAAATTGCAGTTTGAGTTTTTTATTTAAAAAAAAAGAACTAAAACATCTTTTTTCATTAAAAAAAATAGAGTTAATTTATGATTCATAACTATGATTTTGATATAAAAAACTCAAGAATTTAAAAAATAGTCATTAATTTAATTTTTTTAAAATCACGTTGAAAATTACTTCCAACTACATTCTCAAGCATAGTTTGATGTACTCCCACTGTTTTGGGGGAAAAAAAAAGGGGGGGGGGGGGGGGGGGGGGGGGGGGTACGATTTGGTTGGATAAGAACTTCTCGTCTTGATTTGTGTTCTGAGGGCAGCGGCTGCTCCACCGATCAGTGCTGCTGTAACGGCGAGCTCTGGAAGGGGAAGGAGTGTTATGACCAAAGAAGATTCTGAGGCCTCCTCTGCATGGGCGGCTGATCCCGTTACTGGGTGTTACAGGCCTGCGCTGAGATTTATCCCGGGCAGAACTTCGGGAAACGTTGTTGAACCATAGGGTTAGGGCACAGTAGGGTTTGAGAGGTTGCTCGACTCCTTGTTTTGAGACACTTCTCCATACCATCGATGAGTTAATCAAATTGATCTGTTTTAATCCAACTTTGCAAATCATTTGTGTCCTTCTTAATCTAAGTCTATATTTCTAGTTAATTTACTACAAAACATCATTTAAAACTTGAATGATGACAAGATTAGCAATTAAGTATGGAGAGGGGGATGGGAATGAGGCAATCGTGCACCATTTGCTTCCGTCGAGCATTTGTGTTCATCCTAAATATTAATGGCAGATGCATGAATCATTCAATTTTCCCAAGGCAAAGACCAACAGACCCTAAATAATTGAAAACATCATCAAAGGTTGGAGACAACACAAGGTTCATTGAATCTTGTTCTCAAGTGTGATGATTTCAGGGAGACATAATTACAATGACCTTTCTTCTCATGTGATAATTTTGGGGAGACATGATTATCCCCTCTTGAACAAAGAAAAGACCCGATGTAAACACATCAAAATCATTGAAAAATAACTAAAAAAATATTATTTTGATGTTTTTCAATTGAAAAGCAATTTAAAAAGCACTTTAAAAAAAAAATTATCACAATATCAAACAATCTTTAGTAGCCTACTAGCTATTTGACACGCGGTTCACCGCGAGTTAGATAATTGTTTTTATGACAAAAAAAAATATACAGGCTTTTCCAACATGTTTTTTCTTATAAAAAATTCATAATTATAAAACAAAACGCCTATACATGCTTTTAATTAAATAAATCAGGAACCATTTTTACTAGTAAATAAATAAATAAGTGTTAACGTTTCTATTCGACTCACCTCGTTGCGAGTATTTTTTTTTCTAATGCAGAAGAATGAATGTCTAGGTGTTATTAACATGTCTAGGCCCCGTTTGTTTGCTGGAAAGTAGTTTTCTTTTGGAAAGTGAATTCTGGAGAAAGTGAATTCCAGGAAAGTATTTTCCGATGTTTGGTAGTGTAATGGAAAATAAGTTGGAAAACCTTTTCCAGTGTTTGGTTATGTCATGGAAAATGAGCTGGAAAATAACTTATTAATGTTTTATTTTTTTCAAGTTTATTAAAATAATGAGGAACAAATCTTACAAATTAAAAAGTTGAATGAGAATGAAATTGAAAAAAAATATAATTTCATAAATTATTTCAAATAAAATAAATAATAATCAAAATAATAGAGATCAAATCTAAAAAATTAAAAAAACATGAAAGATGAAGAAATTAAAATAATAATAATTAATATTTCATAAATTATTTCAAATAAAATAAGTAATAATCAAAAGAATGAGGACCAAATTTGATAGATAAAAAATTTTAATAAAAAAATGATAAGAAAAAGCAAATAGCAATTATAAAAATAAGGACCAAAGTTAATATAAAAATTAAATTTTAAGAGATGAAATTGAAAAATAAATATTCAAAACAAATTATATATAGCAATCAAAAGTTTGAGGATCAAATTTGATATAATCAGTAAATAATGATATTTTTAATTTTTTCACAACTTCCGGAAAGTGTTTTCCGCCCAAATTTTCCAGGAAAACACTTTCCTAAAAACCAAGCCAAATTTTCCTTTGACTGGAAAGTGTTTTCCGTTGACCAACTTTCCTAATGGCAAACAAACACAGGAAAGTTCAGAAAGTGGTTTCCTGGAAACCACTTTCCGGAAAATAAACACAGCCAAAAGGGAAAACACTTTTCTGGAAACCATACCAAATTTTTCTTTGACCGGAAAGTGTTTTTCGTTGACCAACTTTCCTAATGGCAAACAAACACATGAAAGTTTGGAAAGTGGTTTCCCGGAAACTACTTTCCGGGAAACAAACATGGCCATAATTGTGAATCAAAAGCTGATACTTATATATAATAAAATAAAGAAAAGATTATATGCATTAATAAAGACGTGTAAGATCTCAAATTGATTTTTAATGTAGTAAAAAAATAGAACAATATTGCAATTGCTACAGAAAAATAATATTTACTTTTAGTTTTGCACAATAATTTTTCAAGAAAAAAAAAGGAAAAATTACAAGAACAAATTACAAAAGAACCAAGATAAGAATAAAAAATATGAAATAAATAGGTAAAGTGTAGAGTAATAAATATTCCAAATGCAAAGAAAAAAAATAATATTTTTTTTCAAAAAACTATAAAGAAAAAAAGGGAAAAACTAAAACGAATATTTCAAAAAATTGAAGATAAGAAACAAAAAGGGATAAATAATTAAAGTGTAAAGTGATAAATATGCTAAGTATAAAAAGAAAAAGGAAAAAAACCTAAGAAATGTTTTTTCTAAAAAAACAAAAAACCTAAAAGATTATAGATTTGCCACCATTACAATAAAAAAATTGAAAAAATTTTCCATTATGTAATTTCTACAATGAAAAAGGGTTTTCTTTTAGTACATGTACTAGACTAGATTTGCTCACGCTTCGCTACGAGCTGAACAAGATTTTTTACCAAGATTTTCTTTGTAGGGTGAAACTATAAAAAAAAAAAGTAATTTAGAAAAAAAAAATCTCTATTAAATCGAGTGAACTTGAAAACCACGTGATCATGGGTATAAGATTGAAATAATCTCACAGAAAAAAAATAAAGGAAAAAGTTTGAAGGAAGAAATTAAAATTAACTAATTTAAAAAAAAAAAAGCAAAAGTGAACTCACGTTAATTTTTGAAACTGGAGATCCTAGTTATGAACCTGAGCCTAAACTAATAGAAGGCAAATTGTAAAAAATAACAAAATAAGAGATAAAAAATAAGAAAGACCAGCTTTAAAAAAGGGGGGGGGAAACCAAACCAGGGCAAACCTCTCGAATTTGGTCTAATCTCTAAAACTCGCAACTTGTGAAATCCTGGGCCCGAGTTCAATCAAGAAGTTTAATTCTCAATCAAATTAATTTTGAAGAATGAAATCGTGGAAAAAATATTAATAAAAAAAACTTGCAAAAGAAAAAATAAAAAAACAGCAACAAAAAGAATGTGGATAAAATTTGATAGAAAACAAAACCCAAGGAGGATGAAATAAATTTTTTTTTTTTAAATGATCCCAAATAAAATAAATAGCAATTAAAAGAATAATGACCAAATATCAAAAGATAATAAAATTATAGGGGTGAAATTGAAAAATATTTGTAAATTGATAGATTATTTATATATTAAAAAATGGTAGGGGTGAAATTATATATATAAAAAATATAGGAGGCTAACCCAACAAAACAAAACCTAACAAAAAAAAGGATAAAAATAAGAAAACATTAGCTTAAAAAAAACAAGTGAACTAGGGGGAATTAACAAAACCTGTTCTGATCTCCAAAACTCGTAACCCGTGAAATCTTAAACCCGAGTTCAATCAAGAAACTTAATTCTTACCTAATTTAATTTTGAAAGATGAAAATGATGAAAAAATATTAATAGAAAAAACTTGTAAAAGTTTAAAAAAAAAAGCAACAAAAAGAATAAAGGTAAAATTTGATAGAAAAAAACCAAGGAAGATGAAATTTGAAAAAAAAATTAAAAAGATTTCAAACATAATAAATAGCAATTAAAATAATGAGAACCAAATTTTAAAGATTAAAAAAATCATAAGGTTGTGAAAATGAAAAGAATTTGTAAATTGATAAATTATTTATATATTAAAAAATGATAAAAGTGAAATTAAAAACACTTGTAATTTGATAGATTATTTATAGATTAAAAAATGGTGGGGTAAAATTCAAAAACATTTATAATTTGATAGATTATTTAAGGATTAAAAAATGGTGGGGTGAAATTGAAAAAAAATTATAATGTTATAACTTACTCTAGAATAAAATAAAAATAGTAATTAAAATGATAGAGAACAAATATGAAGGAAAACAAATTGAAATGGCTGGTGCAAAATTCAAGGAGAAGAGATAAAATAAGAAAAAAAAATGATTATTGACACCAAACCAGAGGCACTTTTAGTACACATGCTCATCATCATGTAGAAGGTGCCGAGTTCTTCCAAACACCATCCAGAAAAAGTCGGTGTTTGGTGTTAGACGACGCCACATGTGTCGTTGACGTGATATTTAATATATACAAATTACAATAATACCCCTAAGCAACCTTTAAATTTACAATAAAATCAGTGTAAAATGACTAGAAACCCTTATGAAAGAGTTATATTATTTTTGTCTCTAAGAATATCAAAGTAATTACACTACTTTTAAAAACAAAATATAAGGACTAAAACACCTTAGAGTGAAAGACATTAGATTTTTTTTATTATAAGGATAAAGTTGTAATTTTACCGTGAAAAAAGAAAATAAAAAATTTATCCCCGTACAATATATTAAAAACAATTATATCATGATGAAAAGACAACATCCCCCAATGTCTACTTCAATGGGTTTTTTCCAAAGGTAAACTTAAAATTGCACCATTACAATGAATAGTGTTCTAAGTCTTGTTGCATAGTAACTTCTTAAGAAAAATTAGTTTTTTTTAATTATCATATAAAAATCAAATAAAAAAACCATTTGTTAATTCATAGGCACAAGACAATTGTTAAAGCCTAACAATGGCCATAAAAACCTCGTGAAAGCCTAATATCGCCAACAAAACTCATCCTTGCTCGGTTTCTTACAAGAAGGTTATTGGGAGTTGATGAATGATAGGATAAAGTGATGATTATGGATGACAAGTTAACTTATTTCTTTGAATGCATCATTAAAGATAAAAGCTAAAATATATGAGGAAATCATTGAATATATATCTTTGTTTATTGTGAATTGTATTAGTAAAATGATGATTTTGCTTTTTAAAAAAATCTAAAATTGTTGTCTTTTCAGAGGTCAAATGGTATTTTCCTTTGGTTTATTTGCATTTGAAAATTGTTGGGGGTGTCTTTGTCTTTTAATTATTCTTTTGAATAGTAAAATGACTTAGCTACCTTTAAAAACAAAAAATCATTTAATTCTGGTCAAGGGTCTTTTCAGGCATTTGACTTTTCTTGTTACAACATTACTACTATATTGCCCTTAGATTTAAATTTTTAAAAGCTTGGTTCGAGGGGCTAATTTGTAATTGCATGGTGGTTTTTTTTTTGTAATAATATTTGGGTCTTGAGGGTAGAGTTGTGTTAAAAAAAAAAACAAAAGGTTGTTGATGCATGCATTAAACACATCAACCACTCTGTTGCCTTCAAGCTGCGTGTGTGCTGATTCCGGTTGTCAAAACTTTGATTCTGCCACGTCATTCGATTGCTCTCAGCCTAATCTTCCTCCCCATGTGTCGATGTAGTCGTCGGGACTCCAATGCGTCCCCAACATCATTTTCCTTTTATTTTCTTTTCTCTTTCCGCCTAAAAATTTGTGCCTAGCCCTCCATAATTTTCATATAAGTCCTTCAAGTTATTTTTCTTTTGATTTTTTCCCTCATTTTTTTTATTTCTATTTGTTTTATTTTTATTCATTTCTTTTTTTTTTTCAATTGCATCATCCTTTAATTTTTTTGTCTATAAGATTTGGTCCTCATTCTTTTAAGTTCTTTTTCTATTTAGGATAATTTTTGAGATTTTTCTCTTTTTCAATTTTACACCTTCATTTTTTCTCCTTTCATATTTGATGCTCATTGTTCTTTTTTTTTTATATGGCTTTGGTTAATTTTTTATTTGGAATTTTTTTTAATTTCATCATTTAACATTAAATTAGTTGACAGTTGAAATTTGTAATTGAACCTGGGTTTTTAATTTTACGAGTTGCAAATTTAGAATATTAACTAAGGTTTAGAAGATTCATTTGATTAGTATGGGTTGAAACAATCAATTTACCGGTTTTCGTAAAATTTCTTCCATACTCACACTACTTCAATTATTATGAATTAGTCATTTTTTTAATTGATTGAGGTTATTGTTGTCTTCTTCTTCTTCTTTTTTTTTTTGAAAAGTTAAATTACTATAATGCCTATAAATGCAAAAGAACACTTAACTTGGGTCTGAAGTTTTTTTTTTTTTTTAAATTCACTCTTAAATATTTTTAAGAGAAAAAATTATTAAACCCAACTAGTTCATGAATCAAGTTGCATGTGACCATGTCATCGTCTTAATACCTTTTTAAAAAATTCTTCTTGGTTTTTTATTTTAAGTTGATCCATGCTTTTGCCAGTCATCCAGGTTTTCTTTAAACCTATTAAATAAATCAATTTACATCGAGTTAGCTCTTATATGGTTTAATTGAAAACTCGCGCTAGGTAAGAATCCAAGTTAAGGGGTTTCAAGATTTATCTTTTTGCCTAGGTTCAATAACATTGAAAAAAATCTCCACGCTCTTAATGTTCTTTTTTACGTTTTTAAAAAACTGGTTTGGCTTGCGACAGAGCGCAGGCCAATGGACTAGTTGTAATGTTAAGAATGTGATATTTTGTAGTTTAAAAAGAAAATTTAATCTCGATTATCTTCTACACTGAAAGAAATAAAATTCTTTGTGAAACTTTATTGTTCATATGATTAGTGAAGCTCTTTTCTCCCCTTCAATTTCAATCTCAAACTATTCTTGCGCGCACCTCGACTAATCCTACGGGCCCCGAAGTTAATGACCATGTAAGCCTCTAGTGGCCCTGAGGTTTGTGGGACTCGAATGAGTGCCCTCTGGGGAACAAACTCAGGACCTGACCAGTTGAGCTACACCCCTCAGAGTTATCTCAAACTATTTTAATTGTTTCTCAAGTTGCTTTTGGACCGACCAAGTCATTAAGATTACATCGAGACACCTCTCACGTGATTTAATTTTAAACTCGGGTTAGGCGAGAAGTCGAGTCGAGAGGGTTTTCTCCAATCAATTTCATCATTTGATTTTTTTTATTAGTCGGTCAGGTTATTTTTCAACCGGCCATGTCAAGTTTTCTTGTTAACATGGTGAGTTAAATTTAATAATAATATCAAATAGCTATCCATGATATAAATATTTTTCTTGTTATGTTAAACTATTATTATCATTTTGTATCAAACATCTCAGTTGCTTCAAGAGATAGCTCGCAAGCCTTTGTTTTAACCGAAAGTAGTTTTCCCACAGACAAACCAAGAAGCAAAAACAATAATAGAACACCTTTTTCTTATTGCTTGATTAATGATTTAATGCTGCCCTTCTAGCCTGTCTCCAAGCCTTTTTCTCCGCCCAACATCCTGTTGGGCGATATGGATGTTCTCGACCTTTTAAACAGCAACCTTCTTCGAGTTTTACATGTAACTTTCCGAAGTAAAAAACATGGTCCCGAAACTTTTTCTATACCAGATTCATTGAAGGAAAAAAAAGAAAAGAAATCGATAGCCCTCAACTTTGCACTCAATTGCTGCTGGCCATAATTCAAGATGCACTGTTGGGATGGACCCTTCTCTGTTCTTTCTTTCTTTCTCTTGGGTCCTTATCCTGGAAGCAAAGATACAGAGCACGTGAGGAGCCTAAAAATGCACAGAACTGAATTTCCCTGTTTAAGCACACATTCGTCAGGACCTCAAGAAGTCTTGCCCTTTCCCAATGCTTCAAACTCTAATCGAGCGCTCCATGAGCTGGGTTTCTTTCCATATCTAAGGGCTTGTGGGCACCTTGCAGAAGGGGAAAAAAATCCAAGGCTTTTGGGATTAAAAAAAGTGCATGAATCAGGGGACCACTTTTATTAATGCTCTGAACCAATATCTGTGCCCCCCCCCAGGCATCCCTTTTCCCCTGTCTTTTTGCAATTGTGTACTTCATCATACACCATTGTATACATCTCCTTCAGGATTTCCCAGACTTTTTCTTTTTTTCTTTTTTGGTCTGGAATTGGATTTGTGCCCCCAGAGTGTTTGAAGATTTCATTGAATTCTGTCAAATAATCTCCATCTAGAGGGTGTCAAGATTATTCAAGCATTATTAGATTGGCAATGGCAATGTGTTCTTGGTTTTCATATCTTTTAATTTAGCACATATTATCTCGGTATTATTTTAGTGTTTTTTCATGCGAAAATCATGCAAGATCACAATATCAAACAAACACCAAGACCTGACTAAACATACCCATGATCCAATTCAATTACGACATAAATTGAAAATCTCTGGGAATCAGAATTGCAATGGTCTCTCCTTGCACGGCAAGGAAAGATACCGTTAGTAAAAATATAATTTCGAACCTGAAGGTGAAAAATATATGATGACAAGTCCCTGTGAACAACTGTACAAGCAGTAGCCAACAAGAGAACCTTGCTGTCTTGTACAGTTGTTCAAGTAGCTGGCAAAGAGGAACTGCCAAAAATTTAATGCCTAAGTTTGTGGTGAGAAAGGATTATACAATGAATAGTTAACATCTACCTCTACCAAGTTCAAAAAACAATGATAAGGCTTGACCAAATCTCATATGGCTATGGCCTCAGGGGATTATCCCCATGACGGCATTAGAGGCCTAGAAATGTGCCCAGCACCACCACGCATGTGTCCACAAGTGACAACATTAGCTTTTATATGTATATAAACATTTGTGATCTATTTCAGAATTATTTTTTTAATATTTGCACATTTAAATTATTAAAAATATATTTTAAAAAAACACCAGCTCAAGCACTCAGTACATCAGATCTTACAGCTTACAAAATACAAACTAATTATACATGAAAATTAAAACTACAAACGAAGCACAAAACCTTGGCGAATCACAGAATACTCAATGACAACTGCTAAAAATATTGCACATAAATATTTTCTTCTCCTCCAACTCCAAGCAGTCTGTTGACTCACCTGGGTTTCGAATTTGACACTATAGGATATATGACTTAACATGCAGCTATCTAAAAGATAAATCATTCTCATATATAGCAATAAATTTCAACAAAATTTAAGGAAAAAAAAAGTATAATAACAACTAGTGATAGAACTGATCAGAGCAAGATAGACGAGCACGAATCAGACAAACAAGATCATGATAGAATGTACTGTGTAATGTAGCGCCAGCAGCCTAACCTCTTCGACTTTAGCCTCTCACAGCTAACAATGAAGGAATGCCAGACAAGTTTGGAGTGGTGTTCCTATTGATGTCTCTTTTCCCGTCTTTTGAAGAAGGTTTGCTGCCCAAAGCTCTCATTGGGCTAGCGAAAGCCCAACCCCAGCTCCTGCTCCTACCATGAGCAAGAGGGCCAGCTCCTGATGATTTCCCATTCATATCTTCAGCTGATGATGAAACCCAATAGGATGATGATGAAGAGGAAGACGAGGAGGTTATGATAAACCCACCGAAGATACCGCCACACCTCACCCTCCCTTTCATGTGAGAAGTCCCAACAGTGACGGGCTTGCCTTCCCTCTGGGACTCCACTCTTCTTAGAGTGCAATCACCAAACCCAGTTGAGATTCTCTCAAAGAAGTCACCGGAGAAGCTCCTGCTTCCACACCCGACGGATCTAGACCTTGACACCTTTCTCTCGAAAGAGGTGGCAGAGGCAGTTGCTTGGCTGTTAGGACTATCATCATCATCCTCCACTACCACAATATTGTCACCTTTCTTTGACAAAGAAGAACCTAAGCACTTCTCTTTTGGCCTCACCATGGACCCATTTGTTGTTGCTGCTGGTGGTGGTGGTTGTGTAGTTGCAGCTAAAGAAGACATCTTTTCTGTTTTTCTAGTTGAAGTACTAGATTTGGAGGAAGAGAGATAGAGAAATGACCAAAACCCTCTTCTCCTTGGGCTAAAATTCTCACCATCATCAGTAGCAGAGTTCAAGAAATGGCCTCTCCTGGGAGTTGTAGTAGATTTGCTTCTCTTGAAAACAATATCACGATCTGATGATGATGATACCATGATTTTCTTCTTTTTAGCCAAAAGAAAAGGGATCCTGGCCCTCCTTGTGTAATATTCTTGATAGTGACTATTATTGCCACCATCATTTCTACATTTTGTTGTTGTCGGACGCACAGCAAATGATAGTGAAGTACCTGCACCTCCATTGCTAGAGCTACCAACACCAATATCAGATCTAAAAGAAGGCGAGGAGGAGGAGGAGGAGGAACCACGTATAGGTAAAGGAAAAGAAGAAGAAACAAGCTTGCCAAGCTTTTCTTGAAGACAAAAGGCACAGATCCCACCTGGGTTGTTTCTGTACGGATGGTCACTACATTGCATACCATCACTCATATCTTCTTCACCTACACCAACCCTACCTCCTTTGATATCCATCATCATCTATGACAATACTACAGTCACTGCAAAGCAAAAATCTTTATGATTCCTGGATAAAATATAGTAGTAGTAAATCCTTTTCTTGATTTCTTGGTTTTTTGATACCTTGTAAGTTCTTCTTGACTGGTTTTTGGTGTTTTTGAGAGAGATGGGAAGAGAGATGCAAACAAATGGAAGGGAACATGTGGTCAGAGAGTATAAATTGAGTGCATTCAAGAGTTTAGAGGGGGGGACTGGGGAGGGAGAGTCCCCAGGAGCACGTGGAATACTGACTTAGCCAATATATTTTTAAATAAGTGTTGAGCAAGACAAGCAAAACCCTAGTAAAATATATCTGATCTCTTCTCTCTTGCCCCCTTCCAAACACAGAAGAATCTATAAAAGCCTGTCCTCCTTCTGAGAGACTGATATCTAGGCCTCTTAGTTTGCTCTGCTGCTTACCATTTCTTATCTGTAACAGTACTCTTTTTTCTCGGGTTTAGAATTTAGCAGAGAAAACAAAGTGATGTGCACCATATCCCTTCCCTTCTATTGTGTCAAGATTTTTATTAAACCAGGATAGCGATTTTTATTAGCAGTGCTTTTTGAAGGAAAGCCAAATATAAAGCCAAAGGAAAAGGATAAAAGGTTTCTGTCTTTTATTTTTATTTTTATATGCTATATTGAAAAGTCAATATATATATATATATATATATATATATATATATATATATATTTTTTTTTTATAATGAAGAGTCATTCTTGTCTATTAGTAAAAACTGCTAAAAGCTTCTTTGATATATTTTTATGCAAAGGTTTTTAATTGAAGTTGTATTAGCCGGCTATAATTAATAAATAATTTTATTAATATAAAATATATTAAAATATAATTAACTTTCATAAATGACTTTTTATTATTGGAGTGTACATAAACAAAAAAAAAATCATATTTATATTATTTAAAAAGTCATTTTTATCATTTTGGCTATTTAAAATAGCATATCTAATGACAAAAGGCAAATGATATGTCACAATCCGATCCCTGGATCACTACAAGATTTCACAGTTTACCGACGGAAAAATTCCGTCGGTGTGTGATTAGAAGTTCGTCGGTGATTTTTTTACTGACATCATCACCGACGGATTACGTCCGTCGGCTTTCCTTTCGTCAGTGATTCCCCATATCGGTCGGCAAAACAAAAAAATCAGTTGCCGATGGTTTTACAGACGGAATTTGCGCGCCAAAAAATAAAAGATTCCCGCTTGAAACATACCGACGACTTTTTAGTTCGTCGGTGATATCGTGATTTACCGACGGCTACTAACCGTCGGTAAATCTGTTGGTGAGTGTATGAAATACCGAAAGAAGATATCCGTCTGTAAGTATGGCAGCTACTGTTACATGCCAACAAATTAATTCCGTCGGTAAGTCCGTTGGTGAGTGTTTAAAATACCGACCGAATTAATCCGTCGGTAAAACCCTTTGTAATATTTTTTTTCTAAATTTTTTAAAAAAATTATTTAGGATCTATAATATAAAACTATATAAATTAATTGTAATACAAACCAATTATGCAAATAAAATTTATATTAAACATAAAAAAAAAATCAAAGTTAAATAATATTCATTACAAACTGAATATGTTTAAAAAAAATATTAAATGAAGTTTTAAAGGTAAATAATGTTTATTACAAATTAATATAAAGGTGGAGCTGGAGGAGGAGGAGGCTGGTGGTTATACGGCCAAAAAGGATTAGGCGCACATGTTCCACTATTTTCCATGTTCATGACCATTTCGCGAAGCTGTTCATAAGCCGCTTTTTGTTGTTCGTACTCCGCTTTTTGTTGTGCTTGAGACGCTTTGATTTGCTCAGACTCCGCTCTTTGTTGTGCACGAGACGCTTTGAGTTGTGCGTACTCCGCTGATAGGTGATCGTATTTGTTGGTGAGCTGAGTCGTGTGTTGCTGCAAGGCCACGAACTTCTTAGATTGGGAGCTCCCAACAGTTGAAACACTACGGGTCGACCGCAAGTTGTCGGTCGTAGTGTTGGAGAGCCCGTAAACCCGATTTTTATCAGGTCCACCTGACGAGCCAACCTCCATCCACAAATCCGGATCGAATTCTGGATGGGTCAAAATATCGTCCCCGTATCTCTCCCTCAACCGATTATTATAGGTCTCCTGAAAATAAAAAAAAGTAATCATCATATTCAATTCAATAAACATAATAACTTACAAAATAAAATGGTCGAACAAACATACCATGAAATGTTGAGCACGGTTATCAACGAACTGTTGCGCTCTCTTTTGGCGGTCTTGACTCCGCACGTGCGTCTCCACAAACAGCTCCATCGGACTCAGCTCACGTCCAAGAGACGCAGCCTATAATGAAAAAAGATATATTAACAACAACTTAATTTAACGATATATTTTATTTAAATTAATCTTACCATCCATTTGACATGTGCAGCAAACGGAACGGAGCCGCCAGTGTGCGTTGTCACCGAGCCATGAATTGGCCGATTCCGGTTGCCAGCACCAGACTATGAGCGTCGTGTGAACCACTCAGACGTCACGTGCTCAAGATAGTGCGGCCATATATCTTCTGGAATGTATATCGGTTTGAAATTCCTCCAAACCGCAACATCGTTCCAGCCTTGGAAACCCCTATCCCTCGTGGTTTGTTTTGCTCTTTTTTGTGCTTCATACCGAAAATCACGCAACGTACTTCACGCAACCAAAAATTACATTTCGAAACATAAATTTTAGTCTAAAAAAAATCTTGTATTTTTTTCGATCTTACCTAGTTGCCGCGTGATTTTCCCATACCCTCCTCACAACAGTGTTATGCTCACTGTCCCAGCAGAATTTGTGTTGTGTATAAATAAACAAGTTTAAATAAAAACAATAATTTATTTACAATTATATTAATAATTTATTAGAAATAAGTTGAAAATTATAAATTAACACCAACCTGAAATCTGTCAAACCATGCATTGATTTGAGGCATCCATTCAGGATGCTTGGATATCTGACTCCATTGAAACAATGGAATCTCCATCGATGATTTAAACGCCGATGATATTACTCGGGCGGCCTTAATGTTTGTGAACCTGAAAATAAATGAAATAAATTAAATAGTGATTACTTCATAAATTATGTTGTAATTTTTTTTTTAAAAAAATTAAACCTTAACAAACTTACATTGAAATGTCGTCCTTCCACTATGCCTCGTACTTGCGGGTAAATTGATTCCGCTGCGAAGGCACGCCGCCTCTGCGCTGTGAAGTACCGCTGGAAGAGGCATCGGTTGACGGCGCAGTGGTGTAGGTGCCTCTTCTTAAGAGGCACCTAAGGAAATATCATCATCGCTGCTAGACGAACTAGCTGCGACCGTACGTGAGCGACCAGCTCTGGTTTTCATTCTACGCATCTCCACAATTTTATACAAATAATTATATAATTAAATTCAAATGTTAAAAAGATTTCGACAGCACCTCCCCTATACCGGATACTACTCCCCTATATCGGATACTATCCAAATCCACAAACCTGCACATATTATCAAAAGCCACAACCAATTGACCCAATCTATACTAATTATTCCAACATATTCAATTACTAATCCTAAGGTAAATTCAACATTAAAAATTACAATTCAACAAATTATTCAATAATTATGCCAATATAACAATAAAATATATTCAATAAATAAAAAAAACTGTAGACTAACAATTAAAATTAATTGAAAAAAATTAAACATAAATCATGCAATAGAGTAAAATTAACAATTATTTCAAAATATTCAATTACTAATACTAAGGTAAATTCAACATTAACAATTACAATTCAAAAAATTATTCAATAATTATACAAATACAACAAAACAATAAATTAAAAACAAATATTCAAACATATTCAATTACTAATTCTATAGTAAATTCAACATTAACAATAAATATTCAACAAATTAACTAATAATAATTATGTCAATACAACAATAAAAAATATTCAATAAATTCAAAAAAAAAAAAACTATAGACTTTAGCAATGAATTATGCAAAAAAAAACTATAGACTTTATCTACATTACAAAAAATACACCAAAACAAAAAACATACCAAAAAAAAATAGCAAAAAAAACCCTTAAAGCAAAAAACATACATACCTTTTAAACTGATGGAGATTCACGAGAAAAATTGCTAGAGATTGCTTGGTGAAACCTTTGAAGAACGGAGAGGAAAAGAATCGGTGAAAAACCGAGGAGAAAATCGGTGAAAAACTCGAGGAGAAGAAAAAAATGAACCGCCGGCAGTTGGGGGGACTTATATGGCAGTTTTACCAACGGATATAAAATTAATTATTATTTTAATTTATTCCGTCGGTGAAATGTCAAAAATCCGTCGGTAAATTTTGAATTTCGCACCAAAGTTTTTAATGACCCTCCATATTTTTCGTGGTCCGTCGGTAATTCCGTCGGCGAGCTGACGCGGTCAGAGATGCATTTAATGCACAACCCTTTGGAATTCGCGCGGTCCGTCGGTAATGTCGTCGGCAAAATTGACCCACCGACAACTTGCCGGCGTACTTATAGTCGTCGGTATGGTCGTCGGTGATTGTGACATTTCAAGTAATTATTTTTGAACTCTATGTGAAATGCCAACGGACTTAATCCATCGGTATGCACGTCGGTGAATGTGGCATTTCAAGTAATTATTTTCGAACTCTCTGTGGAACGCCGACGAACTTAAGCCGTCAAAGATGGATGTCGGTGATTGTGGCATTTCAAGTAATTATTTTCGAACTCTCTGTGAAATGCGGACGGACATATATCCGTCGGTATGGATGTCGGTGATTGTGGCATTTCAAGTAATTATTTCAAGTAATAAATATTTCATGTTATAAAATATATCATCCATAATCTAAATTACATGAAAGAAAGGGTTTTACACAGTGCTTAAATTTGATTGTTAGTCAGAATTTTCTTCTTCTTCGTCATCAATTGAATTGTCATCACCTTCATCGCAATCTTCAATATGGATATCGTCTTCTTCATCCACTAGAGCTCAAAACAACATTCAACTCATCTACGTCAACATCAACAAGACTATCATCGAAAACACGAAAATTTGAATTTTCTTCCAATTCAATCGAAGGAGCAACTCGATATGGTTCAACCAACTCACTAACTTGAAAGACTTCATCTCGCACACTTGTGTCTTCGTTCTCATCCTGAACAACCTCGACACGACCCCGGGATTTCGTTTTTAAAATGGACAACCAATCCACTCTTGATCAATCCTTTCTAAATGAAAGGGTGTATGTGTAATAAACTTGTTGACATTGCTTTGCGAAAACAAATACATCGTTTATGTTGTAGAGTCTAGCTTTTGAGTTGATTTCGACCAGACCATAGTGCGGATCAACTCGATTCCTCTCGTCAATCGTGTCATACCAATAGCATTTGAATAAAAACACTCTATTCTGTTCGTTATGATATTGCAGTTCGACGACCTCTTCTAATCTACCATAGTAGTCAACTTCTAACTCACTACTAGTGGATCCCTTAACACAAACACCGTTGTTGTATGTCTTTCTTCCTTGCTCGTATTCTTCAGTATGGAAAACATATCCATTGACAAAATACCCGTTGTAGCACTTACATTTTCTTTCAGGCCCCAGGTTTAGTGAAGACAATGACTTAGGCGCACTCCTTCCCATTTGATAAACCTTGTGTGTAATGTACATCAATAAACAGTAAATTAACGAGAATCTTGTAATGACATGCATACGTACAGTAATTTTGCAAGCTAGAATGAGTTTGTGATAGTGCTTACATGTGTTCTGAACCACGTGACAAACTGTTCATCTTGTAATTGAAAGATCTGGGATTCGATCAACTGTGAGTTATTGGAGAGCAAATATTGTCGATGTTACCTACAAGTGATGATGAGTGTATGATATTACAAAGATATAATTAACAAGATATTACTAACAAAGTTTAATTAGTATAAACTTATCGAATAAAAGGTCTCAGCTCATCACGCTTAAATAGAACATAGTTGTGTGCTTGTTTGAACTCTATTTCTGACAAATATCTTTCTCTTACGGTATTTTTAGGTGTGGGTCGTCCAGTATTGGAGAATATTGACAAGTTCTCACTGGAAGGCACTTCACCGCCATCATCATGCCGTGGAACGCGATTGATTCTCGTTCTTAGATGAGGTTCGAAATAGTACGAGATAAATGTTGAGATCTTCTCAACAATATAGGCCTCACATGTCGAAGCCTCAACATGCGCCTTGTTCTTAACCTTTTTCTTGAGATTAAACAAGTACCTGCATTGAAATATTAATCAAGTATTTTCAATTAAGAAAAACATATAAAATACTTTTATATATGAATTACATTGCAACTGTAATATCTAACCGTTCGAATGGGTACATCCATCTATATTGGACCGGTCCTCCAGCTTTTGCCTCGAACGGTAGATGTATAGGGAGATGCTCCATTGAGTCAAAAAATGATTGAGGGAATATCATCTCAAGTTTGCATAGTGTCTCGACAATATTCGTTTGAAGCCTCTCAATGTGATCAACATTCAACTTGCTGAAGCATATATCTCTGAAGAAATGACTGATCTCCGTGAGTGCATCCTATATTCCCTTTGGCAACAAATCACGAAAAGCTAATGGGATGAGTGTTTGCATAAACACGTGGCAGTCATGACTCTTCATTCCATACAATCTGCAGTCCTCTATATTAACCAGCCTTGATATGTTCGATGCATGTCCATCCAGAAAACGCAGACTCTTAAGCCATTTGTAGATTAACAGTTGTACGTTTTTCTCTAACACGAAGCTTACTCTTGGTTTTACGACCCGTGACTCATCATAAACCAACTCTATATTTTTACGGTTACAGTATAAAGCTATATCCAATCTAGCCTTGATGTTGTCCTTTGTTTTCCCCTTCACATCTATAACGGTGTTGAAAATGTTCTCAAACATGTTCTTTTCGATGTGCATGACGTCAAGGTTATGGCGGAGTAGATTGGTCTTTCAATAAGAAAGCTCCCAAGAGATACTTCGCTTTACCCAATTATGGGTCAAACCAAAACTAGGAAACTTTTGCTTACCTGATTGAAGGCCAAACACAATGTCACCGTACTCTAAGACAACATCATGCAATTCTTCACCGAAAGATGCGGGGATGCAACATCTTTTTCAACTCGCCAACAAAGAAATCTTTTCTGTTCTTTCTGTACCTGTGATTAAGTGGCAAGAAGGGACAGTGATAGTAAAAAAAAAAAGCTTTACCTTCGTTTGCTAGCGTGAATGCCTTGTTGTTTTCCATGCAATATGGACATGTGAGTTTCACATGCGTGCTCCAACCAGAAAGCATTCCATAAGTTGGAAAATCATTGATAGTCCACATCAAAACCGCCCTCATAAGGAAATTTTGTTTCCTCGATATATCATAAGTCGAGCTCCGGAGGACCACAACTGCGCCAACTCATCAATCAACGGTCGAAGACAAACATCTATATTCCGCCCTGGGCCGGTTGAACCGGGTATGACAGTAGATAAAAACATGAACTCCGGCCTCATACACATTCCCGGTGGCAAGTTATAAACTGTGAGTATGACCGGCCAATAAAAATAAGGAGTAGCAAATGACCCAAATGGGTTGAATTCGTTTGTACACAACCCAAGACGCACATTCCTTGATTTAGCTGAAAAGTGAGGATGAACACTATTAAAGCGTTTCCATGCTTCGCCATCAGAAGGATGAACCATCACTCCATCAACCGCATGGTGTGCTTGGTGCCATGTCATGTGCTCAGCAGTCCTTGGTGACATGAATAACCTCTGCAGTGTGATCGGGAAGTATCTAAGTTTTCTATATGCCACTAGAGTCTTTTCCCTGCCAGTTCTAGGTTTGTAACGGGAATGCTCGCATGTCATGCACTCGGTCATCTCAACATTTTCAAGGTAGTATAACATGCAGAAGTTAGGGCACATGTCAATTTTCTGGTATCCTAAACCGAGGGGTTTCATCATGGACTTCGCAAAGATAGAAGTTCTCTTTCAGCCTGTTCTCTTCAGGTAAAATGCTTATTGCCCATTCAATAATCTTGTCATACCCGGCCTCACTCAACCCCTGATTTGACTTGATGGTGAACACCTGTGCTACGACCGATAATTTATCGTGGTTCGTGCAGCCATCCTATAATGGTTCGTCAGAATCTTTCAACAAATCAAAAAACCTAGCTGCATCTGCATTAGGTTCTTCTTCTACGATTGGACATTGACTGACATTACCTTGATTCATTCTCATTGCATCCATAACCATATTTCTGTAAGGATTAGTGTTGTCATTTGCCGCTTCATGCACGTTGCTAGCACTAGAAGTAGACCCAACCACCGTTTCTTCCATTCTCTTCTCACTAACAAATACTTCTCTATGTGCATACCAACACCGGTAATTCTCCATAAACCCTTTGTGTAGAAGATGCATCATTACAACATCTGGATGCAAATACTTTTTATTTTGACACTTCCTGCATGGACACCTAATACCGCCTCTAGTAAAATTTCTAGGAATAAATGTTGCGAAATTAATAAAACCCTGAACCCCGTTACAATAATTCATCATCCGCAATCTTTGGGGTGAATCTCGATACATCCATGAACGATCACCCATGATTTATATCGAACCTCTATAAAATTATGATGACATCATGTATTAATTAACTAAGTTAGGTAAATAAACTTGCAAAAATATTACTTTACCTCGAGATTATCCAACAAACCAATCACAACTTCTCATAAATATTAAATATTCATTATCATTTATCAACGTCCATACAAATTAAAATATATAAATTTACGGAAATTACCACTCCGCAATACCATTAATAAAACTTTAAACGGACCCATTAAGCAAGCTATTAATTATTTCAAAACAAGCACATGTACTTTGGTAGTTCCATAAAGTTTTAACAATTTACAAACAAATACAATCTTACAAAATCTAAAACAAACCATAACAGGTATAGAATTATATATTCATATACTGCAAGTTTGTTTGAGAAATAATAATAAAACATGTACATCTACTAACAAAATACATATACTAAAAAAAACAATAAAATTGACATTTAATTAAATGTTAAAATTTAAAAAGATAGAATTACTTACAAAAATTGATAAAATCCGTCGGTAAATCGAAACATGGATGCTGTGACCACAAAACTTCAAGAAATATAACTTGTTGTCTTGATATGAGGGAGATTTTTGTTTGGGGGGGGAGGGGGGCTGGTTGTTTGCGAGATGGGGAGAGTTGGGATTAGGAAGAAGAAGGAGAAATAGGGGAGGAGAGGGTCGGCAGAGCGGACATATATTAACTTTTCCCAACGGTTTCACTGACGGACACTCCATCGGTGAAACCGTCGATGATTCTGACGGAACAATCGACACGTCACTGTACGAATCTGCCATTTCAAATCCATCGATGATTCCGTCGGCAATATAAACAACGAACCGGTCACGTCGCTGTACGGGCTGTCTTTTTGAATCCGTTGGTGATTCCGTCGGAAAAAATAACCCGCCAAAACCTCCACGTCAGCGACCCGCCTTTTTTTTTACGACGAAAACTTTTCCATCCGTAATTCAGTCGGTAACCACCGACGGAAATTTTTCATCGGTAGTTACCGACTGCAAGCAGACAGAATAGTGTCCGTCAGTAATTTCGATCTCAAATTACCGACAGAAATATTCCGTCGGTAAATCCGTTGCTATTTAGCGAATTTCTGGTAGTGGATCCATAACTGACACATAGACATAATCCCCCTCCAAGTTCATTACCCATACGAACGCGAACATACTTACAAATATTTTTATTAACTCAATCAGAGTTTTATGCAGTATTTACTATCATAATTAATTCAATAATATATATTTATATCTTAATACAAACCTTAATACAAATTCAATAAATGTGGAGCACTAGTTAGACATAATAAAAAAAAACTATTAATTACAATTAAAAAAACAAGTTTTAAAAATCTAAGAAAAATGACATGTTAACAAAACTATAAGCTTGGAAAAGATAAATAATGAAAGGGGTAGTTCAACAACTCAATAAATAAATAACAGTTAATATACACCTACAAGGTAATACATTAATGAGGAATATATACAAGTTTGACTTTATACTTTTACAAGGGAATTTATTTAACAGATCATTACAAGAAATATCATAAGGTAAGGCTTGTTATAAAATCACAATGCAGTGAGTATGATGCTCTAGACTGTGGGATAATCAGTCATCACAGGTTGGTGACTCCTCTGACTAACTAGGGTTCAGAACTATGATGTGTACAAAGGTTAACACTACCCTATTAGCATGAGTATTCTGATTGTCATACCACATGGTTATAATCAAACAAACATAACCATTTTTTAAAGGCTCAATTCATACAATTAATCAAATGAGGAGCAATCAATTCAAATATATATAATATCTCACACCAAGGATTCAATTTCAATAAGTAATCATGTTTTATCATAAACAAGAGATACTAAACAATATATATTACCATGAAGCATAATATATTCCACATTAACAATAAATATTTATATTATTCTTTTTGCATATAGAATATTATCCACACACCTAACTCAAAGGTAGTAAGAACACAAAAGCAAATATCGAAGGAAATCTTATTGACGCTCAGCAAGTAAAATATCAGGAGTATCTGAATACAAAAGAAGATATACTCAAAACAACTCGAAATAGATAACATCAAAGATTAAAACTTTAAGATTATAGACTAAAATATAATTATAAAAGTGAAATGGATTCATTCGTTCAATCTCGAACATTTTCTAAACTGACCGAATTTTAAAAAAATGTTCATCCTTCATATCTAGGTTAACCAGTCGATCAAAACTTACCGATTAGTTGACCTAAATTGACTTATTAGCTGACCGAAGCCAAACAAGCCAATTGATTGACCGATTGATCAGGATTTCATAATCTCGATCCACTAGTCTTTTCTAAAATGCTAAATGTTCAAATTTCAACTAACACCTCAAAAACATAAACTTCAAAACCCTAAATCTTATCAAATTCAAAATCTTAACTAATAACAACAATTATACATATCAAAGCATAATGCATACCTTAATAACTTATTTCTTCTAATTTCCTTTATCCCTTCCTCTTCTTTTTTCTTCTCCTTCCTCTCTTTCGATTCTCTCTCTAAATTCTGATTTCCCTTTTTTTTCTCTTCCTATTTATATTTATGAATCTCATGCAATTACCAAAATATCTCTCATTTATTTATGCCTAATATCAACTCCTCCAAGGGTATTATTGCCTTTTCCAACTAAAATCTCTATTTTTCTTTCAAAATATTTCATTCTCCCCACCTTACAAAAGTTTCATCCCCGAAACTTGACATTATAATTATGAACACTTACCGAATTTATCGAAAAGATAAAGATACTCCTCACGTATTTTATCCTTAAGCTCCCATGTCTCTTTCTCACGTAAATAACTTTTCCACTTCACTTTTACTGAAGATATTTTCTTCAATCGAAGTTTCCTTACTTATTGATCCACTATAGCTTCCAGTTTCACCTTATAAGTCACATCATCTACTAGTTCAACTGACTGAACTTCTAATACATGAGATGGATCTAACATATACTTTCTTAGCATCGAAACATGGAATACTAAATGAATAACTTATATTTTTGGTGGTGGTGTTAACCTATAAGCAACTACTCTAACTTTCTCCAAAATCTTATATGGTCCAATGAATCAAGGACTTAACTTGTCTTTTTTTCCAAACCTAAATACTTACTTGGTCAGTGATACCTAAAAAAACACGCAATTATTTATTAAAAACTCTAAGTCATTCCTTCTCCTATCCGCATAACTATTTTTCATACTCTAAGTAGTCTAAAGCTTCTCTCTGATCACCTTTATCTTCTCTAAGGTAATTTGAATAAATTCTGATCTCATTAGCCTTTTCTCATCAACCTCAAATCAACAAACTATTAATCAACACTTACAAAGCCTCATAAGGTACCATTTCAATGCTAGCCTGATAAATGTTGTTGCAAGCAAATTCCATCAATGATAGGAACTACTCCAACCAGCTCCAAAATTCAAAACACAAGCTCTAAGCATATCCTCTAAGGTCTGAATAGTCCTTTCTAACTGACCTTCCATTTGAAGATAAAAAGTCGTACTCAATTTCACCTCCGTACCTATAGATTCTTGGAATTTCACCTAAAACTGCGATATGAACTGTGGATTTCTAATTGAAACAATTAAGACCGACACTCCATGCAGTTGTACAATCTCGCTAATGAACAATTCTGCTAACTTTACATATTCACAAGTAATTTTAATTGGCAGAAAATAGGTTGATTTTGTCAACTTGTCGACAATCATCCATATCAAATCATAACCCTCATAACTCCTAGAAAATCCTGTCATAAAGTCCATTGTGATCCTTTCCCATTTTTATTTTGGAATCAATAATGGTTGCAACAATCTAGGAGGTTTCTGGTATTCACCCTTTACCCTTTGATAGGTCAAACATATAGAAACAAAATCTACTATATTATACTTCATCCTATTATACTAACAGCACATCTTAAGATCCTTGTAGAAATAGCACATCTTAAGATCCTTGTACATCTTGGTGGAACCCGGATGTACTGTGTGAACTATATAATGTGCCTCTGTCATCAATTCTCTCCTCAAATTATCCACACCAAGCATATAAAATCTACTTCTATATCTCAGCACATCATCCTTACCAATCATAAAACGTGCAACTTTTCCCTGTATTACCTCATCTATGATCCTGAGTAGCGAATCATCTCTCTTCTAAGCTAATTTTTTTTATCAATCAAGCTTAACTTAACCTGAGAGTGAGCAATCATTGCTTCAACTTTATTGATGTTAAATATGACTCCTCCATCCACTAAGGCATATAACTCCTTGATCAGAGGTCTTCATACCTCTAAAATATAAGTTAAGCTCCGAGATAATTTTTTGCTCAAAGCATCGGTAACTATATTTTCCCTGTTTGGGTGGTCTGTATGGTATAATCATAGTCATTCAGCAGCTCTATCCATCTCCTCTACCTCAGATTTAGATCATTTTATCAAAATATATACTTCAAACTTTTGTCATCTATGATGATCTCATAAATTTCACTATATAAGTAGTGCCTCCAAATCTTCAATTAAAAAATTACAATTGTCATCTCTAAATCATGTGTAGGGTAGTTCTATTCATACTTATTCAGCTGTAGTGAAAAATAGATAATAACCCTGCCATGTTGCATCGGAACACATCTTAACCCCACTCTCGAGGCATTACAACACACTGTGTAACCACCAAAACCAGATGGTACTACTAGAATAGACATTATAATCAATCTCTACTTTAACTCTAATAACCTTTTATCATAAGCTTTAGAATAATGAAACTTAACATTCTTCTGTGTTAACTCGATTAGTGGTGCATAAATTCAAGAAAAGTCTTTATAAACCTCGAAGAAACTTCTAGTCTCTATCAGTAAAGTAGGTCTAAGCCATTGCTTGATTGCTTCAATCTCTTGAGGATCAACTTCTATTCCCTTCCTTAACACTACATGCCCAAGAAAGGCCATACTTTCTAGCTAGAACCCGCTCTTTGAGAACTTGCCAAACAACTAATGATCTCTTAGAGTTTAAAGCATCATCCTCAAGTATTGGTCATGCTTTTCTCTATACCTCAAATACACCAAAATATCATCGACAAAGACTATCACAAATCAATTTATAAATTGCCTGAACACTATATTCATCAAGTTCATAAAAGCTGATGGCGCATTCGTTAATCCAAAAGACATCACTAAGAACTCATAATGATCATACCGAGTTCTAAAAGTTATTTTTGGAATATTCTCTTTTCTTATCCTCAACTAATGATACCCGGATCGGAGATCGATCTTAGAAAAGAATTAAGCTCCATATAATTGGTCAAACAAATTATCTATGTGAGGGAGTGGGTATCTAACAAACATTATTGGGGCTCCCCAAGAAGACACACTTGGTTGGATGAACTTTTTGTTCAATAAATCATGTGGCTGATCTTTTAGTTTTCTCAACTCTTTTGACACCATTCTTTACAGTATCAATGATATTGGTTCGGTACCTAGAACCAAATCAATGCAAATTTCAATGTCCCTTAATAGAGAAAATCTAGGTAAGTCATTGGAAAATACATTGATGAACTCATTGACTATAACACCCTCAACTTTTATTATTGATCACACTTTATTATTTTATCACATTTGTTTTAAAAGAGGTAAAAAAAATTATTTCTATCAAAACTTGGACAGACTTTCCCCTATATTATTGATACCAAGTCATTGACAATACTTTAACTTTCTTCACTATCACTATTGCAAGGCGACATTGAAATGGCTCGCTTTTTGTGCTTCCTAAAAGGTGGTGTTGGGAAAGGAAAAAGGTTTTGGATTTAATCATAAAATTATGATTATAAGGTTTAAGAGTCGCCTCCTATTATTATAGTTAATAGGAAACCTATGGTCTGCGAGTGTTTGGGTAAGGGACTGGTTGTGTAAGGAAAAGACGCATCTCCCCCAATGCTTCCTACTTAAGGTAAGCTGCATTATTGTTTGATTGTTTTTCTAGGTCGTGTTTCTATTCATTGGTCTTTCTCTAAGATCTCTCTTGGTGAGAGTCTCTATCTTATTGAGTTAAATCCTAACCGTTTTAGAGTCTAAATTTTAGCATCGTATTTATTTTGTATTTTATATCTTTAATACCTGAATGTGTACTCTACTTTATAGTTTTACACCCCCAAATATTAAAGTCTACAGCTAAACCTTAACACTTTAAATATAAAGTGAACAAAATGATTGGTGAGAACAAAATGATTGGTGAATGATTTTTGATATTTTGACCAAACCCTAACGGATAATCATAAACTAGTTACGATATCCTTTTTTTTTGCATTTTTAAAACATGAGAAAGATGCAATTTTTTTTTCATGAAAACATGATGGGAAAATTTTTAGGATTTGGATGTATGCACATAAAATTTTTTTTGGTTTTTTTTTTATTTTTTTGAAAAAGGAAATTAATTTAAAAATTGAGTGAATTTTCAAAAAAACAAATTTAGAAAAGTTTCGGAGAAAACCGAGTATTTTAATACCAGATCTATATCTTACAGTGTAAATATATAGCTTGATATTATCCAAGATTGGTAAAAAAAAAACATGCGAGAAAATCATAATGTTTTGAAAGGACTTTTGATTTTTTTTTATTTTTAAAATTATTATTATTATTATTATTATTATTATTATTATTATTATTATTATATTGGGTAAGGCCCAACCTAGCCAACTGGGCCAAACCCAGTTAAGTCGGGTTGGGTCACCAACATGCCAACAAACCCGGCTCTTTTTTTTTAGGTTAGGCTGGATCCAACCTAACCATTTAGGGTGGACTGAAATGGGTCCAACCCAAATAAAAAGCTAAGAAGTTTTTGGCACTACATGCGATGGAGGGTGGCTGCTTTTCGGGAGAAAAAGAAGAGGGAGGCTTGCCTGGCTGGAGGAGAGCAACTGCTGGAGGTGTTCTTAGTGTTGCAGGGAAGACCGGCGAGTGGTTGGTGACGACAATGACGGTTGAGGCGTGGCGGAAGAGCTAGCCAAAGTGGTGGCCAAGAGGGGAGGGAGAAAAACTAGGGAAAAAGATGATTTTTTTGCCAACTTTACACACTAATTTCTCCTCCTTTAGACCATGGAATCCATCCCTATTTATAGGGGGTGGAAGATGAAAATTTTGGCCCTTGATTCGACTCGGAAGGATCCCAACTGTTAATTCAAAGTGGCTATCATTGGCTGTCAGACTTGTTGCTGAGAAGGGTGGTCGGGTTGGCCACTTTAGGGCGGTGCCACCACCATAGTGACATCAATCGACAAGAAAGAACTTCATTGGGGTGTAGTCAGATGTCAGACCATCATTTACGTGTTAAATTTGGTGGAGGGATGAAGCATTAAATTCCTTAGGAAGGAGGCCACTCGAGAAGCTTTTCCAAAGAAGAAGATGAATAGTCACCAGACAACGCGTCGTTTGGTCTTTTTCTTTACTGTTCAAAACAATGCCATTTTAAGGATTTAGGGTTTTAATTTAGGGTTTTTGGTCAAAGTTCAATTTGGTCCTCCATCTTTTAATTTCTTTCAACTGCACCCCTAATTGACTCTAAACTTCTAATTTTATGTAATTTTATCCCTGTCAAACTTTAATGTCGTCCCTGAATTTCAACGTTTTTTTATATATATTTTGATCTTTGGTCTTGGATTTAAGCAATTTAACCCTTAATTGACCATTAAACTTTCAATTCTCTTCTATTTCACCCCCTGATTTCAATCAATTAGGTTCCCATAGTTTGGTGCCTTTTGCGAAATGGTCATTGGCTGTAAATGTTTTTAATTTAACCCTTAATTGACTAAAAAACTTTGATTTTCTTGCAATTTTCCCCTGATTTCAATCAATTGACTTGGTAAAAATTAAAATTGATCTCCTAAAATTCTAATATTCTCAAATAAGCCTAAATTGGGCTCTCACACTTAAGTTTTTCACCAATTAAGCCCCTAGACAAATTAATTTGATCAATTTAAAGTATAATAAAGTCCTTGCACCTAATTAAATCTTTTAATTGGACCCAAATTAATTCTTAAACATAATTAAACTTTTAATTCAGCTTATGATTAAATCAAATTGGCTTACAAAAAATCTAATTATATCCCTAAGCTTAATTTTTATGTAAATTCGTTCAATAATTATGTAACTTGACCTTGAATTTGCATCGCCTCTCCAGTTTTTGGTAAAATAGGGTATAATTAGGCTCCTAATTCCATCCTAAATTGCAACTTGATTTTTTTCTACATATGAAATCCTCTCAGCTCTTTTTTGTCAAAATCCCAGTTTTTATTTTATTTTTTTATTTAAGAAACAAAGAAGATGAATTTGAGGAATAACCCAAAAATGGGTAATGACAATCACCATCATGATCGCAAAGTTCTACCATCCAAAACCATTCCATTCTCAACATTTCATAAACAGTCATTATAGTTCCAAAAATAAAACATAGTTATCAATTCATACGAATATACATAACAACAATAATATAATCTAACCATACTAAATTAAATTCATATAAGCTAAAATAAAATAAATCCATGCCTTATTCAAACTTCCAATAATAAGGTTTTAGGATTTAAATATTACAGAACCTAAGGATTAATCTAACTACAATATTAAAATGAGATTTCAAAATGATTGTCATAACCCAATTTTAGATTTCCCCTTAAAATTATCTTCATCTTTCAAAAAACTTAGAAAAATCAAACAAAAAAATAAAAAAATGGAAAGCAATAAAAAAAATACTTACAAGAGCAATCTAAGAAGGGTTGTAGACACATGAAAGAACTAAATTGGGATTTTAAAAAGAATTGAAAGCCTAATTGTACCTTACTGTACCAAAGATCGAAAGACAATGTAGATTTAAGGTCAAATTAAATGATTTTTTGATGAATTTGTATAAATGTTAAGTCCGAGGACTTGATTAGACTTTTAATAGGCAAATTTGATTTAATCATGAGTCCAATTAAAGGTTTAATTAAGTTTAAGAATTAACCTGGTTAAATTAATAGATTTAGTTAAGTGCAAGGACTTAATTAAACCTTTAATGGGTCAAGTTAATTTTATTAGGGACTTAATTATTGAAAAATTAAATTTTAAAGCTTAATTTGGGCTTAATCGAGAAGATTTGAATTTTAGAGGACTAAATTTAATTTTTACAAGTCAATTAGGTGAAATCAAGGACAAATTTATAGAAAATCAAAGCCTAAAGGTCAATTAAGGGTCAAATTGAAGAAATTCACAATCGATAACCTTTTTTAAAAAAGGGCCAAACTTTGGGGACTTAATCCGGGTGAAATCAAGGGTGAAATTGAAAAAAAATTAAAAGTTTGAAAATCAATTAGGGATTAAATTAAAAATATCCAAGACCAAGAACCACTTTGTAAAAATCACAGAAATTAAAGGGTCCATTCAAAGAAGATCAAGGGTGAAATTGTAAGGAATTCAAATGATTATGGTTGATTGGGGGTTCCATTACAAAGAGCCAAGGGTTTAGGGACCTAATATAAAAATACCATGATTTTAGAATACATTGTCTTCTTCCTTTGAACCTTAAAAACTGCCTATAAAACCCTTCAGAGTCATTTAATGTGTCACCCATGCTTCAAATAAAATGAAAAGGATACTATATGGTAAAGCTCAACCCATACTACAACCTCAACTTGATTATCAAAAAAAAAACTGATAAAAAAGTGACTTATAGAGGCTGACCCGATTAACCTTTACAGCCTAATTTCTCAGCTTGTGATGGTGATTTTTAGCCAATAATTAAGATACTTTACATTTGAATCAAGGGATAATATTTACCTCCAATAAAGACTAGATAACTCTCTTTATCTTTTATGGACAAGGGTGGATTCCATACAAGGAGAGAGGAGAAGGGAGGGGGTGGAAAATGTGGCAAAAACTCGGCATTTACACTACTTTTTTTAGCTACCCAACCAGTCTTGTTTCCTCTTCAACCTCCTCCTCACCCGTGACCAACTCCTTCATGCCAGCCATCTCCTCTTTCCATCACAACACAGCCCCCTTGCCCCTATGACCAGCTCCTCCACTCCAGCCATCTCCTCTTTCCATCATAACATAAACCCCTTGCCACCATGAACTCCAACAGCTTTAACCTCTGCACCGTGACCAACAGTAGCCCAGCACCCCTACAACTTTAGCTCCTGCTCTAGTAAAGAACACTACGCCAGCAGCTCCTCTCTTGGCCAAACAACCTACGTTGCCAGCAAGAAGGCAGACCACCAGTTCCAGCAGTATCTTGTCCAACACCTTTCTTCCTTCCCAGCAACGACAACATCGTGGGCAGCACCTCCAGTGGCAGTGTAGAACACGAGCAGCAGTGGTCTTCCTCTCAGCCACGCCAACCTCCACCTCGAGCCACCAAGAACGCCACTAACAGTGTCACTCCTTGTCCAGGTAAGTCCCTTGCTCCTTCCTTCCTGCTTTTTTTTTTTTATTATTATTATTTTTGCATGCAAGACATAATTAATTCATGTTTTACTACTGGCAGCATGCACCAGCAACTGCCTAAAGTGGGCTGGACACTTAGCCCAGTTCACACGACTGGGTTAAGTGCATCCCATCATTATATATATATATATATATATATATATATATATATATATATATATATATATAAAAAATTATTGGGCCTTTACTCGGCCCAACTAGCTAGGTTGAGCTCGGGCCTCGAGCCCAATCAGCCCATCCCTTAGGCTAAAGGTGTGTTTATCAAACACACCTTAGTGTCTTTCTCTTAGTTTTTAATTTGTTTTTATTTTAATATTTAGCCAAACAAACCTAAAGAAAAAATCCAAAAAATTCTAGAAAGAAAATATTACAAGGACCATTTTGAAATAATTTGTGGGTTCCTCACATATTTTTCCAGCAAATTTTACATCTCCTCTTCTCCTTTTCTGCACCGTTTTGTTTCTCTCTATTTTTGTCAATTTTCTAACAACTATAAACTAAAATTTGGCTTTCGGTTGAACATCACCTAAAACCAAGTTAGAAACAAAGTCTAAATTACGAAGAGTTTAAATTACAGCAGAATTGTAACAACAACATAAATTCCGAGAGATTTAACCAACCTTAATGACCAAATAAAGAGGAAAGAATTAAGTAACATTAAGGACTCCTAATAATAAGAAGAATCCTAACGAAAGACAACAGCTGAAGGAGGGAATAAAGGAAGCAAATCATGGTAGAAACAACTTATCTTCTTCTTTTCTACACTGTTTTGTTTCTTTTTGTTTTTTGTCAATTTTCCAACAGTTATGAATAAAAATTTGGCTTTCGGTACATAATAGTTTTGTTCCATTATTGTTTTAGGTTGTGAGAAGAGATATTTCCAACTTTATTTCTAGACATTCAAGTACTTATTTTGCCTAATTTGGTACGTAATCTATTGTTTTCATTTAAGCTTTTTGAATGATTTCTGCAGTAAGTATTGTTGTAACCCAATTTTGGCCCATTGGTTTTTAATTTAATTTTTACAGGGTTTAAAATGTAAAATTAAAATATTAGAGATTTATTTCGATGAAAAGTGTGATTTGTGAACTTACGTGAAAATTATAGATTACAATGTGCTTTTGTCATTCTATCTTTATCTTCAAAATAATCTCTATCTTCAAGATAATCCTTGTTTTTAAGATAATGATAGTTATATGCTTTCAAATTTGATTCTTAATCAAATTCAAACTTCAAAGAAGAGAATGAGTTTGATTGAAACTTGATTTCTTACAAGCGAAGGGAATCTTGCACTATAAATACAGATCTTAATGTAGCTTCATGTAAGAAGAATTAGAATAATTTTCCTTGGGTTCAACATGACTTTCACTACTATGTTACAAAAATCAATTCCTTAAAAAAGAGAAAGTCAGAATTAATTTTGGTGATTTTTACAGCGACCAAAGTGCCAAACATCGGAGCGGTAATAAGCTTTTTTTTTTAACTCCTGAAAACTCTCTTCACATTCTTTCGACCATTACTACTTTGTCTCTTTTTAGATTAATCATGTCATTGGAATCACTATAGTTGAGAATCCCTTAATAAACCTTTTGTAGTATCCCACTAACCCAAGAAAACTATAGATCTTGGTTACATTTATAGGCTTTTCCCATTTCAACATTATTTCAACCTTTCTAAGGTCCTTAGATATTCCCCAATTGATATGACATGTCCTAGAAAAACCACTTCTTTCAGCCAAAACTCACACTTATTTAGCTTGGCATACAATTTATACTTTCTTAATATCTGTAATACTTGCCTCAGGTATTGTTCATGCTCCATATATAAGCTAGAATAGACCAAGATTTCATCAATAAATAACACCAAAAACTTATCCAAATAAAGTCAGAAGACCTAATTCATAAATTCATAAACATTGCTGGTGCATTTGTTAATCCAAACGACATTAATAGGAACTCCTAATGTCTATAACGAGTCTTATATGTGATTTTTGGTATATCATACTCCTTAATCCTTAGCTGACAGTATCTTGATCTAAGGTCTATATTTAAGAATGCCTTGACTTACTTGGCTGACAGTATCTTGATCTAAAGCTTTGTACACCTTATAAGGAAGCATAATTCATTATCATTATTTTAGAGAAAATAAACTTATGAATTTGGGGCTCATATTTGCAACTTCTTTCGTCCATTAAAATTTTATGTGTTTTTTATTTAATTATTGTCTTTAATTTCCATATGTATAACAATCATTTCAGTTCTATAAATAAAGCATAATCATTAATTCTTAAGAATATATATAGCAACAATTATATCATCTAACCATACTGACTTAAATTCATAGAAGCTAAAATAAAATAAGTTCATGCCTAATTTAAAATTCTAATAATTAATTTTTAGGATTTAAACATTACAGAACATGAGCATTAATTTAACTAGACTTCAAAATGACATATAACAATTCTTAACATTACATATTCTTTTCATACATCAAAAAATATAATATAATCCTGCTAAACAACACGAGATTGATACGAACCTGAAATCAATTAAAACAAATTATAAATAATTTATATAATATTTTATTTTTCAACTTTAAAACATATACAAAACATGGTATATACTCAAATCCTCCTTTCAAACCAATTCACATGGTCCTAGTGAATCACCTTGTCAAGTCATAAACTTTCATGACACCGATAACCAATGCCATTGATCCTATTTTTTGGGCATTAACCCCCAAACACTAAGCAATTTATTCTTCTGCTCTAAAATCGAGCACTAACCCTACTATTGGGTTACTAATTCTTGTGTCTAAAATCGGGCACTAGTTCCTCCATTTGTTTTAGACAAAACTTTCGAAAGTATATATGTAACATGTAAAGAAATTACAATTACCTAATTTAATCAACTTAAAAATTGAACTACAAGGTGTCTAGCACCTACCTCCTGTGTGTGACCTAGACATATCACCTTGTTGTTACTATTTTGCTATCGTAGCCTCTCATGTACCATAAAAAATATAACATAATATGAAATTCATCCCAAAATCAAATTCTCATAACTCATTAAATTCCTAAACCACTTAAATCCACATGCCTAAAAATTTCCATTTTTTCTTTCCACCAATTATTCCTTATGTTACCATTTAATATGGCTTTTCCTATCTTGTTTCATCAATGAAAACAATTATTCACTAATTTTATTAACGTTTGTTTAATTCATTCATCCCTATGACTAATGAATTTAAATTTATCTCTATTTTTCATCAACTTTATATTGTATAACCATAGTACACTACCTATTTAAATTTTAATTAATTCACAATATGAATACATTCAAACATAATTTACCTATCAAATGAATCAAAATCCTTTTTCCCCTATTTCTTTTTTATTTGGCTGAAGGCCTTTACACATGGTAAGGGGAATTTTTTTTTTCAATTCATACATCTCATGTGTTTTCCATGCATTAATTTCTCATATCAATACATTTACATATAACCTCATAGCATTTTTTCAAATAATCCCAACTTCCTTAATTCTTTTTCTAGGCTGAAAGTTCCAAGGGTAAATGAGATGAATTTTTCTCTTTAATTCTTTTAATTGGAAAGTTACCCAATCATTTTTCATGTCACTCCTCATCATCAAACAACACAATAACCAATCAATTTTCACAATTTCTATTTCTATTTAACCCTAACACATTCAATAATTTACATAACTCATAATACTTCAAATGGCTCATAAAACAATAGACTGTGCAAGAAAAATCAAGTTTTTCTTCACTTTTCTTTCCTACCCTCTACTTCTACAAAACCCTAGCTTTCCAAGCTTTAAATCCTTGTTGAAGTGTTTGAAATTCACTAATTAACCCTTATACTTGCTGCCTTAAGTCTTAATCTCTAGTTATTTAGAAGATTTGATGAAGAATTTCAAGAGAAAAAACAAAATGCCCCCCTTTTTTGTTTGATGTTCGGCAACTTGGTATGCTATCTTGTCCCAGTATTAAATCTATCAGCACAATTAAAGGTTTTCAACTTTTAATACCCTATCCCAATTTAATTAATACTCCTTTATTCCACACACACACACACACACACACACACACACACACACACACACATATATATATATATATATATATATATATATATATATATATATATATTATTTGTTTCCAAAAACCTTTATAATCATAGTCGGTGTTTACGTTGACTATTGGGACTTGGTCCAATTAGGGAACTTCCTTCTCTACATCTATAATAACATTGTATCTCTTTTTGCGCCATCTTTCTTGAGATAGCCAATAACATAATTGATGGAGATGTAATATCGTCTCCCTGAATGACTAACTCAACTTCTTTATCTAAATCAAACACCATTTTCTTACCCCAATAATTCATTGAGGCCTTATTCTTTGCCAACTAGTCATCCTTAAAATCACATCAAAATTGACCATATCTAATATGTTTAAGTCACTTATAAAAATCTTATCTCCAATCTCCATACCATAATCTGGATACATATACTCTACTAATATTGATTCATTTAAGAGATTGGAGATTAAAATGGGGATCCTAACAGAGTTGGTTGCCAATCTAATCTCATGAAAAAAATACAGAGATATAAATGAATGGGTCGTACACGTATCAAATAAAACTTTTGTTTCAAAAGAGCAAACAAAAAGAATACCTGAAACAACCATATTAGATGCCCGAGCATTTCGTTGAGTCAAGGTAAATACTCTGGCCTTCCCTTGGCCTTATTGTATTTGACCCTTTCACTTGCACCCCAACCTCTATAACCACGACCACCAAAACCTTTACCATCATATGCCACAGACTGGTTTGCTAATGGTGCTTAAATTGAGGCTAAACTGGAGCAGATGCTCCCGAAGCTGACAACTGCCTCTTAGGGCACTTCTTAATCTTATGACTTGTCTGGCCATAATCAAAATAAGATCATGTCCTTTTATATCACTCTGTACTAGTATGACCTCCTCCACAGTACTAACATGAAGAACTATCCCCAGATGAAACAAAAGAGCTACGAGGTACAATTTGAACTAAACTCTAACTATAACTTTGAGCACCACCACCACCACCTTGATTGTCTAAGCCACTGGTTGAAGATCTTTATCTAAGCCTGCTCCGAACCCATGATCTTTGATGGTCATTCCATTTCCTAGATGGACATGTACTTGATCCCTACTATCTAAAAGACTGGCCATTTTAAATTGCCTTACAGTCATGCCCTCAAATTCTCGCGCCTCTATCAACCTAATGCTATCAACTGCTAGGGATAAGGATGGATATACCCTAGATATCATCACCATATACATCGAGGATTCGAGTCCTTGAATGAACCTCTTTACTCTCCACTCTTAGGTAGGTAAAATATGCTCAACATACCTTGACAACTAAGTAAACTTCAAATCATACTTATCCATTATCATGCTCCCTTAAAATAGCCTCTCAAACTTATAAAGCCTAACATCTCTAACACTCTGAGGGAGAAATATATCTAAGAACAAAGTGTTAAACTTCCACTGAGCCTTTGTTGGCCTCACTCTTTTCCTAGATTCAAACCAAGAGATGGCCATATCCCCCTCTAACCTAAATGATGTTAGACTCATAGCCTGATGATCTGTACATCCTCAAGCTTCACACGCCACCATATACCATTTAGGAACCTTTAAGATCCCTTGAGATGTCCATCCTTGTAAAGGTAAAAGATCCTAATTTCATAAACTCATTCAATAACACATTGACTCATTGGACAATATAGGATGATGATGGCATATCTTTATCCCTTGTCCGATCTCTTTTTATATTGAACTCTATCCAAGTCCTATAGCTTGAATAATTTACTAAGATTCTATAACAAATCTAGGGTCATCCACTCCTCTACCTGTTTCACCACCCACATTCTCCTCTGTTAATATATGAGGCTCCTCTTCTAATGGTGAAGGTACTTCCTCAATATATTGAGGTATGGGTGCACCACCCCTCCTTATCTGCCTTACAGGTCTAAACTACACAATAAAAACATCATCCTAATAGTCACCTACCCTAGTAACACCAGTTATTTACCTATTCCTTGACATTTTCTATAAGAAGCGAGAGCACTTAAGTCATTCTAGAACAATAACATGATAATTATCATATAATTATAGGAAAGCATATCTATCACAAAGTTTAAAGAGTTGAAGAAGACACGCTCGATGAGAATTCAAAATTTCAAAGACAACAAACAAGACAATACAGATTCTAATGCTCCACATATTACAAAATTAATTATATTGTTGATTCTTTAACCATAGGCTATGATACCAAGTTTATCATGACCCGATCCTCGAATCTATAATCGATATATGGACAAGGTCCCCCTCTAGGTTCCTTACCTATACGAACCCAAACATACTTATAAACTTCTTCTTATTAACTCAATCAAAGTTCTAAGCAGCATTTGCTATCATAATTAATTCCATATTATATATTAATATCTTAATACAAACATTAATACAAATTCAGTAAATATGAAGCACTAACTAGACATAACGGAATACCATTAATTACAATCGAAGGAGCAGGTTTTGAAAGTCTAACGACAACGACCTGCTAACAAAGCTATAAGCTTGGAAAAGATAAAGAATGAGAAGGTGAGATCAATAATTCAGTGAGTAAATAACAACCAATATACTTCTTCCCTAAAATGGTAGATCTCTAAAATTCAACTAACACCTCAAAAACCTATAATAATTAACCCTTAATATTTCAATTAACCCATCAATTTAACTAAAAAGCATAAACTTCAAAACCCTAAATCTTATCAAATTCAAAATCTTAACTAATAACAACAATTATACATATAAAAGCATAATTCTAACCTTAATAACTTATTTCTTCTAATTTATTGTATCTCTTCCTCTTCTTTCTTCTTCCCATTCCCCTCTTTTAGTTCTCTCTCTAAATTCTGATTTCTCTCTATTTTTTCTATTTATATTTATCAATCTTATGCAATTATCAAAGTGTCTCTCATTCATTTAAAATTAATATCTACTCCTCCAAAGGCATTGTTGAGTTTTTCTACTAAAATCTCTCTTTTTCTTTCAATATATTGTATGATCATTATAACATTTTGAATACTTTCATTTAACTTTTTTTTTTTGCACATTGACATGATCAAAGAGTTGATGTCTTATCCCAAGTACAGGGGTGTCAAAGTAATAAATAACCCGGCAAGACTAGGGTCGAACCACAAGGAGGTGAACTATATAGAATTATAAATAAAAGAAAAGATTTGAAGAGAGCTTTGAGATGTGATAATGATGTAAGGATTTTAACAAAGATAAAATAATTATCAAGGTTAGAGGATCCACTAATGGTATTTCAAATAAGTATAGTATAAACTCTTTTTATTACTCAATTGGAAACCACACACAAAGGAGGTTCCAATCGGATGATTTGTCATTAATAGCTCATTATAAATTATTAACATGATCATATTAATTATCTTATTAAAGTAACACCAAACTTTTAAATATTGTCAGGAATTCATAATGCTAATTTATGTTAACAACAAATCAAGTTCCTTTCATAGCACAGGTGTAAGTTATACCATATGGTTGGCTATGAAAGTGTCAAGCATTTGTTGTAACAAGTGTTATACAACACAAATCTAGATTAACCATTTAACAAGTAAGGTATTAAGAATTAATAAGATAAAAATAATAAGACATGTTAATAACAAGTTGTTAAGGATATAATCATTGAAGTCCATATTGAGTTTATATTATACTTATCCTAACACCATTAGGGAAACCTTTTCACATTGACAAAATAAACTTAGCTAAACCTAATGAAGAAGAGAAACATAAATAAACAAAAGGAGAACATGATTATATAAGTATAATAAAGAAAATGAAAGGCATAAACAAGAGATTAATGAAAGCAAAACTTAAGCATTACAAAAATATAAAGAGAGAGAGCAAGAACATGATCTTGATCTAAAAACCAAGATGCCTAAATGCATGGTAAATGGCTTCTTTTATAGGCCAAAATTTAGAACTATTGATTTGATGACTAATTGTTGAGTGGGTGGCCACATCTTGACTTGGTGACAATCCTTATCTTTTTGTCTGAACAAAATGTCATTACTAACGTCAGCATTTGAACAGATAGTCTTCATGAAAGTTCTAGGAAATTGTCTCAGCTTTCTAACAAAAAAAGTATCGGTGCATTTGGACTTCTAAAACTCGAGATATGGGCTGAACACTAAACATTGTCTGGGCTACAGGACATATTCTGACTTCTCCGTTGTTGCTACAATTTGAACTTGAAAACGGCCTTTTTGAATCTTGGACTCTTCATGAAAGTTTTAGGCCTATGTCTTAGCTTTCCATCCATATAAACCAGTCCTAAATCCAAGTTCTACAGCTCCAGGTATGATCCAATAACCAAATAGTGTTCCAGTTTGGACTGAACTAGCATCTCTTTTCTAAGCTTACCCCTCTCTTTGTCTTCTCAATTTCGTAGTTAAACTCATCAATCAATCCTTTGATTTATGTGATAGGCCTACATTTAAGATGAACATTTACCATAAATTAAAGGTATCTTATAGTATCAGACTTGTTATTATAAAACGTGTTTTAGTTAAGGAGTTATTGATAATTCAAGTGCAAAATGATGATATAAAACCTTGATAAAAATGCACTTTTAAGTACTAATCACATGTGGTACTCCAATGAAAAAAACCATTTTAACAAGCTATTTTGTATTTTACATAAAATGATTAAAAAGAGGGGGAATTTTTAAAGAGAAAACATAGTTAAAATTTTCTCTCCATTTTTTAACTTCTCTAGAAAAACATATAGGAATGACTCTTTATTTTGACAAAATATATTTTAGCATCTCATATAGCTATCCTTTTGGAGAATCGAAATCAATAAATAAAGATCCATTTTGTTAGTTTTGTTTTTTGGCTCTCTGTTATAGCTCTCTCGTTCGAGATGCTCTAAGATGGGGAGTGTTAAGGTCATAGTTATTATATCCAATCCAACTAAGTCTAGGTTGTAAGTTTATACACTTAACTCACTAACAAACAAGTTAACTTAATTTTATCTCAAAACATTTCATTTATAGACAATATAAAAACTACAAGAATGTTATTTTGGACAAAAAAAAAATAAAAGGAATATTATTAAAATTGACCTAGTTGGATGTCACTCGAATTTGGCCTAGTCAATCATATCAACCAGTGGTTATCAAGTTGATCATGTTAACTTTTAAAATGATTTGAAAGAAAACCCAACATAGATCAGGCTCCAAGTCACCGGATCAACATGTTAGACCAAATTTAATAATTATGACTAAAGTAAAAACAATAGATAGGTAGGGTTAGTGTTATGTAATGTTAGTATGATTATGTCATGTTTTGAAGTCTACCTATTTCACTAGGTTTAATCATTCTTTTAAAATCCAACTGACCTAGCTAGTTGATTTGTGACCTTGATGATTCGGGGCTTGGGTTGAGTTGGGTTTCAATAAAACTCCTAATAAGTTGATTAAATTCAGGACCTCACTGATATTTGTGTTAACTCTTCTCTTATACTATTTGGAACACATTTCTCCATTCATTGTGGAAGAAAAGGAATTCTATTTTTGGTTCAACCATGTCTTACCATTCTGTCAAAGCCTCGCCAACCAATTTAGCATCGACCATAGTTTTAAAAATCGATTATAGAATTGACTCAGAGCAAAGCCCAGGAGGGTCAACCCAAGTTAACTCCATTTAAAAAAAAAAGTTAATAGGTTGATGGTCAAGTTTTAACTAGAATAACCTGAGTTTTTTACGAGGTTAGCCAAAAAAAATTTCTTTTCAATTCTGACCGATTTAAGTACCGAGGTGATCAGGTCCATGATCAACCTGTTGGGCAGATCTAGGCTTTAATACAATGGCATCAACACTCCTATATTCTCTCTTTTTTCAACTGTGATAATATTTGTGTACTAGCTTTTGCATAGAGAAACTTTATTTTGAACATCTACATTTCGATTGCCGAATTGATACGAAAATAATTCTTTCATGGCTTTTTCTAAAATTTCAACTCTAGATTAAACAGCAGTCTTACTATACCAATGTTTTATATATAAAAAAAATTAATTGTTTTGAATCAATGATATTTTGGAAGAGGGAACTAAAAACATTTTGAATCTAAGTGATAAAAGTATTTTCTAATCATTTTTCATACATTAAAACTAAAATTTACCTGATTAAGGTATTTATCCACTCTAAATAGGTGCATTTATAATAAATTAGATAGAAACTTGAATAGTAATATATAAAAACAGTCAATGACTATTCTAAGCCTTCAAAACTACGAAAATTAAATTTGTTTATATAAAAAATTTTGCCATCATAAATAAATATATTGGGTTTAACATGATTTCTTGGGATATTATTGGTTAAAAATGCAACATTTGATGAAAAATAAGGTTTATTCGAGCATAAAAAAAAAACTTAGAAGATAACAACAACAATATTGTAGATGAAAAGATTTAAAATATAAAATATTATTGAAACGATATGTGGACGGACAGCCTTAAATACTTGATCTAAAGCTTGCCCCCGAGAACATTTGAGAAATAAAATAAACCTAAGAGTAAATAATTATCATAATTATAAGCAAAAATACTATAACAAGTAAAATTAAAGTATGGAATAGATATATAAACTATATAAGATTTATGACTCGGAAAAATCAACTTTTTGTAAGTGATTTTTTAAATCAAAAGCTAGATGGTTTAAAATTAAACTATTAATTTGGTTGAATGAATATATTGAATTCATGGGTATCTAAAGTGGGAATTTTTCTCCATAATTGATGAAGCACTGTAGACAAGGTGATCATGTTGCAAGGCCCTGAGAATTTCTGATGCCCACATGATTAGAAGGTACCCTTAGTCAATTGTGGAGTCCCCACCCTGCGATTGTCTACTTCCCTGCTGTTCTCTTGCATCAGACAAGACTGCTCAACCGTGCCATATCAGCCTTTCATTCTTGCCACTTGATCAATGGTTTAGATCGACTGATGGATTTGTCCCAGTGTGATTTGTCCCTCAATTATTGGGACGGCCGATTAGAAAAAAGGAAAAGAAAATTGATCCACACGAATATTTGGTCTCAAATAAATTGATTTAAAAAGAAAATTCGATCCATTGTGTTAAGAGGTCATGATGCTCGACTAGTAGATAAACGTTGCTGTTCAGAAAATTCTATACTTGCAGGGCACAAACGCAAGATTAATTATTTTTAGTATTTGTTTATTTGCGCGAGCAGGTGAGCATGACAAGGCAGCTCTTTCGTCTCCACTCTCCACCACCCTTGGTGTTTCTTAAATAAAGATAGGGATTATTAATTAATCAGGGACACAACGCAGTTACAGGTCCACCAGGTGTCTCCCCTTCATCTGTGGCGGTTGACGGCCGAGACATGGAGGAGTTCTTAGCTCCACCCAGAACAAAGAACACTACAATGGGCTCGGTGTGTTCCCTGTATAGGCCCTGGACCCATGAGCATGTCTTGCAAGGAGCCATGGAGGAAGATTTAAAAACATGGAATTCTTTGGGCTTGGATTCTTGTGCATGCTGATGGGCAGGTAATTGTGGCCACATATCCTTTGATTTAACATCTCAAGGTCGGGGGCATGGTTGCTGATTGATGCACATACTCGAGGATAAATTATATTATTAAATCAATTAGTGCATTGACTAAAACTAAGTTCTTTTCAAGTAATTTTCAAAATATATAATCGTATTTATATGCTGTACATTAAAAATAAGTAAATAAAATCATAAATTGTATTTATTTATGAGGCTAACCATAGTATAAGCCTGTTTATATAATATAAATCAATTTCGTGAGGGATTTAAATGTAGGCTCATTGGCTGTTTGAGAATGAGTTTTTAATATCATTTTAAAAGTGTATTTATTTAAAAAAAACATATTAAAAAAATATTTTTTAATTAGAAATTACGAGGATAAAATTTGATAGCAAGATAAAATTCCAGACTTTTTTATTTTATTTTATTTTATTATCAAAATATAAATATATTTAAAGGATCAAAATAAAACAAGCTGAGAGACCATCAAGTTCATGTACAACGATATACGAAAGGGAACAGGCTCCCCAACAAAATATTTACATCAAGCTCATCTAAAGAGAAGCTACAAACCAAAGGAGGAGGCAGACATTGGTTACATGGAAGACCTATTCAGAGAGGAGGTGCCCAAAAAGGCATAATAGAGTAACAGTACTACCTAACAGCCAACCAGGACTACTGCAGACAACAACTCATAGCATTCACCATACACAAGGGGGGAACCACGATAAAAGCATAGATTATAACCTTTTTTTATTTTATTTTTGAATTGTTCATTAGCTGACTTTTTATAAATTTTTGACTACATAATTTTTTTGATGTCATTTTTAGTCCTTTAAGTTTGAAAAAATTGGCTTTTGATTTGAAACTTTATTTTATTCACATTATAGTCCTTGTTTTTTAGAGTGGAGAGAGACTTGCTGGAAAACAACAAGGAGAGAAAAAGTTATTGGTTATCCATGTTTCAGGAACCAAGGTTGTTAAAATCACGATTTTAACACGGTACGAAAAATGCAAAACAAACTCGGATCGTAAACTCGTAAAATCGTAAGGAATTTTAAAATACATTAAAAAAAATTCATGCTTCAAATAAAAATTCATACATAGTTCAAGCACCTTAAAATACATGCTTCAAATAAAAATATTTTATTTTTTCAAGATTTTTAAACAAAAATATATATTGAAATAAAGCTATTTTGGAGGAAAAAATCAAATTGAATCTCATTCGGTTTTTGACCAAGTCAATTAGATCATGAATTGATCTGCCAATCAACTAGGTTAGACTGGTTCGCCCTACACTTGGTTCTATTTTAAACTAGACTCGAGTTAGGTATAGACCTAGACCAACAATTAACTCACCGTGTTGAGTTTTATAACAATGACTACAAGTTTTGATCATTATGGCTTGTTCTAAATTCAGAAATTAGATTTAAAATTAGAATATAACTATCATTCCATTTCCAAATTGAATTTCACATTCTAATTTTATTTGAAATATAATAATAGCAAGATGAAAGGCATGGAAAAGAAAACAAACATGATTTTTTATGTCGTTTTGAATTCTTAAGAGAACCAACTAACCAAGCATGTACACGAGGCTATGACTATCTCAGCTCAGAAACTGCTGAGGCAAAAACAACATAAGCTTCATTGATAGAAAACTATTTTGCTTTTTAAATTTTAGTTTTCTAATTATTTTTTTGTTTTTATTTTTGGTGAAATTTTTAAAAAACGAGTTTATTTATTAAAAATCAAGAGGAATTTTTTCAACAATAAAATAAAAGTTATATCAAAATTACAACTATTTTTCAAAAAAAATAATATAAATTATAATAGTCTTCTTAATATTTTATAGTTGCGAGTAAAATATTTATTTTATTTTATTTAAATTAAAAATTACAATAGAAATTTTTTATTGTTAACCAAAAACAAAATCTTTACATTATATTCATTATAAAAATTAAATTTATAACACTATTTAAATATAAAAATATAAAAAATAATTTTTATATTTTTATATTGCTAAAAGTGTGTGTGTGTGTGTGTAAACTGTATTATTCATGCTTTTTAATTTAAAAATTAATAAAAACAATTGTGAATACCATCTCCAAACTGATTCAGATTGGCTTGAATTGAGTTCCGCTTTTAACAGGCCAATAATTGCTTTGCTTTTGTTCTGTGTTGTTCTGTGTGTACTGTGTAATAGGCTTGCTTGACACCTGGAGCTGGAGGGAACAATCACTCACAAGTCACAATTGCTGGTTTGGGCTGAAATTGTGAAATTGGTGGTGAAATCGTATTTTTGTGTGATTTTACCTGATTTTAATGATTTTACCCGATTTTAACTTGATTTTATCTATTTTCAAGTTTTATGAATGATTTAGCACGTTTAGAGGGAACAGTCACTCACAAGTCACAATTGCTGTTTTGGGTTGAAATCGTGAAATTGGTGGTGAAATCGCATTTTTGTGTGATTTTACCTGATTTTAATGATTTTACTCGATTTTAACCTGATTCTATCTATTTTCGAGTTTTATGAATGATTTAGCACGTTTAGCCTATATTAACTCGTAAAATCATATGATTTTACGAGTTGAATCGTGATTTTAACAACCTTATCAGGAACCATAAAAATCAATATTAGTGTTAATGGATTCTATTTGACTATAAGAGTTCCATTTAGGTGTTTGTTGCTCTTAATATCGCTAAAAAATATAGATCAGACTTAATGAATGTTTTTCATTTAGGGTTATGTTTTAGTTTTTTTATCAATTAGATATTGTTTTAAGGTTAGATGCAAGTTTATTGAGGTGATTGATGAGATGTTTTTAAGTGGAAAAAAAGTTAAATATTAATTTTTATTTTTTATTTTTTTTTGGGATCAAGAGCGCGAAGCTTGATTTTTAAGCTAAATATGCAAACAATGTGTTGCTTACTTTTTTTTTTTATTATTATTATTAAATGTTGGACAGGCAATGATTAGATATATTTAGAAAACAATAGTAGGATTTATTTTGAGCCATATTGTGGTTCCTCCATTTTTCTTAATTCGCAAACAAATTGGTATAATTAATGGTAAACGTTGCATTTAATTTTGTTTGAACAATCATGCTAATTTTTTTTTGAAATAAATATAGGCATACCACCTAAGGCTATTTTACCCACTTTCCTTAATTGTAAGCAGCAGCTCATCGAAAGTAAAAGTTAAAGTTAAAGGGATTATTATTTTTTGAAATAAATATAGGCATAGCCAGCTAAGGTAAAATTATAATTTTTAGATTTTTAGATTTTTATACATGGTATTTTTATTATTTTACACTTCGTCTATTTATCACTATTTTTTCTTTTTTTATTTTTTTTATTTTTTTTAGTTTTCCTTTTTTTCTTTATACTTTATTTCAAAAAAATTATAATTTTTTATTTTTTACACCTTAAATATTTTTCACTCTACATTTCACCTATTTATACCATTATTTTTGTTCTTATCTTTATTTTTTTTGTAAATTATTTTTTAATTTTTATTATATAAAAACTAAGAAAATAGTGTTTCACCTTAACAATTGCAACATTGTTTTATTCGTGCTATATTAAAAATTATATTGAGATCTTACATATTTTTATTAACGCATATAATCTTTACTATATTTTATTACATGTAAGTATCGACCTTTTGATTCACGGTTATATTTTTACTCGAAGTCAAAAAACATGTTAATAACACTTGCACATGAATTAGTTTGTGTTAGAAAAAAAAAATATTTGACTTACTGCAAGGCGAGTTGAATAGACGCTTTAACTCTTTGTTTTTTGCATTTATGGACACAAATTGTTCCTGATGTATTTAATTAAATGCATGCATAAATTTTTTGATTTATAATTAGATTAAAAAAAACACATTTGAAAAGCTTGCATTTTGTTTTTGCCAAAAACCATTATTCAATCCGTGATGCGGATCAAATAACTAGTACATATACTAAAATAAAACGGTATTTTCCTATAAAAATGGTATAATTATAAATTTTACCAATTTTTTTTACTGTAGAGTACTGTAGCGGTGGTGAAATTAGAATTTTTGGTTTCGTTTACAAAAACAAGTTTTTCTTATTTTCTCTCTCATTATACTAGGCATTTTTATCATTTTACACTTAGCCTATTTATCACAAATTTTTTTCTTATCTTTATTTTTTGTAATATGTTTTTAGTTTTTCCTTTTTTCTTCTTTACACTCTTTTTTTTTGAAAAAAATATTGATTTTTATTTTTTATTTTTTACACTTTGAATATTTATCGCTTTATAGTTGGACTATTTATACTATTTTTGCTTATATCTTTATTTTTTGTAATTTGTTTTTTAATTTTTTTCTCTACACTATTTTTTGAAAAATTATTATACAAAGACTAAGGAAATTGTGTTTCATTATAGCAATTGCAACATTATTCTATTCATTTGCTACTTTAAAAACTAGCTTAAGATCTTACATGTTTTTATTAACTCATATGATATTTACTATATTTTATTATATGTTATTATATGTTAACATCAACTATTTGATTCATGATTATATTTTTTATTCAAAATTAAAAAAAAACATGTTAATAACGCCTACATATTAAATTTTTGGCGTTAAAAAAAAAATTAATTGACTTGCAGCGAGACGAGTCAAATAAATATTTTAACACTTTGTTTTTTGCATTTATTGGCACAAATAGTTCTCAAAGTATTTAATTAAATGCATGCATAGGCTTTTTGATTTATAATTAGAATTTTTTTTTAACAAAAAACACATTTGAAAAGCTTGCATATTTTTTTTTTTGCAAAAACAAATATTCGATCCATGGTGAGGCGCGAGTCAAATTACTAGTTGGTACCTAAAGAAGAATGTCATGTTTTATGAAAAACAAAAAGAAGGTATATATTACTCATGATGTAACAGTCTCAAATTATAAACTCAAAATATATGATATATATTCTTAGCTACAATTTTTTTTATTATTATTATTTTATATATATACAATTTTCCTGAAATTTCGGTAGAGTTTCCTTTGTATTCTTTAGATACCAAGTTATCGACTCAATCATTTCTCAACCTGTAACATCAATCATAATATTCGTCCCATTATTTGGACTTCAAAAAACTCAAGCATATTTCAATATCTCAAATCTATTTTCTATAGAACACTATAATAAAACTAATAAATTCTTAACATGCATCGTCTCTTTTTTTTTAGTATTTGTGCTCAAATATATACACAACCAACCATAATTCAACTTAATAATAATAATAACATTATAAATTACATCATACATAAGATAATAAGTTAAACATTATATTTTTAGATATTGAAGTATATTACAACAAAATATTAGTTCTTCCAATTACATTAATCACATAAAAAATTATTTATCAAAGCATCTACTTTCCGGATCGAGGGTGCGATGTACCTAAAAACATTATCGCATAAAACATAATTAAAACAATTGCACATTTCAATAAGTAATTGATTAAGGACTAATTATTCATATACATTAAAGTGACTTTCCCATTAATTTGTAAATTAATTTTCTTAACATGGCCATGCAATCAAGCATAAATTCCAGAAATCGGAAATGATCTTCAAGGCCTGTCCATTCAACAGAATATTATTTCCAAGTAATTGCCCATTCACCAGGGCATTATTTCCAATAACCAGGAAATAATTTTTCAAGGCTTGCCCATTCACCAGGGCATTATTTCCATAACCAGGAAATAATTTTTCAAGGCTTGCCCATTCACCAGGGCATTATTTCCAAGAACTAGCACTAGAATTTACAATCTATAAAAATTCATTCTACAATAATAATAAAAATTTTAAACTAATTAATTACTCCAAGGTGTCGAACACCTACCTGGTGTCTCAGGCGCGTGAAGATGTCCCTTGTTCTTGATTAGGTCCTGCGGCCTCCTCTTGTACCAATAAAAATTACTTTTTCATTGTTCATTCATTTGAACCGGTAAAAATTATAATACCCATTACATATTCTTTGATTAAATCCAACACCCTTAATTAAGTTTAATTGACTTTTAATTCAAGGAGGACAAAACCCTCCTTTATGAAACATTTACTTATTATTATTACTTTTTTCACAAAAGTCCCTATACAATTTAATCTATTAACATCAATTGTCTTCAATTTGGTAAGATTCCTCAATAATATTATTTAAACTTCATTCTCTAATTTTTCTTCTCTATTTAGCCAAAAACAACCTAGGGAAGGAAGTGAAGATTTTTCTTTTCTCTTTGAAAAATTCTTACTTCATTCATATAACAACACTTATAAACCTTCATCTTCCCATATTTTCCAAACAATTGTATTTAACCTCAATTCCCCCAAATTATTCCTCTTTTGGCCAAATATTCAATTAAAATGAGGAAAAATAATTTTTGTTTCTTTTACTTAAAATTAAACACTTACCCAATCATAATTCATGCTTTCTAACATGGTTCAAACATAATTTGCATCATTACTATAAATTATAACATAAATCCACAATTTCACATAATCATAATTTTGCATAATCCTTCATCAAACATAAAATTAAAGGAATTAATCATTTGGAGCATGTTATTTACCTCACTTTGATAAGGATTTAAGAAAAGAATGCAAGAAAAATCAAGTTTTCTTCTTCTCCCTCTTCAAACCCTAGCTTGAAATCCTTCCTTCAATGCATTCACCATCTTAAAATCAACCCCCTCTTTATGTTTAATTAAGTTACTCACTCTAATTACTCACTTTAATTAGTGAAATCAATGAGCATTTAAGTAGAAAAATCACACAATTCTTCCCCCTCTCTTTCTTTGAAGCTCACGGCTAAAGAGAAAAAAATAAAGCATTTATAGTCTAACTTTTACTTATTTACACATTGGCCCTCATTTCTTCTCATTTCTATTTTTGCCACTCAACTCTTCTTTTTACTTAATTCTCACCTTAACATCTTATATTTTATTCTATTGTATCCAATTACAATACTTCGAATCCTTTTATTTAATCTATTCGGTAGTTTATTTATTTTACTCAGATTATAATTTAGCGGGTTTTCACATTCTCCTCCCCTAAAAAGAAATTTTGTCCTCAAAATTGAACCTCGTACCTAAATTTAGAAATAATTCGGGGTGTTTCTGTCTCATTTAAGATTCTCTTTCCCAAGTCACCTCCTCGATTTGGGAATTCCTCCACAATATCTTGACAATTGGAATCTTCTTATTTCTCAATTCCTTCACACTGTAATCTAAGACTTTCACCGGCTTCATTTCCAATGTTAAATTGTCATCAATTTCCAGAGGAATTTGAGGCAAGACCCGAGATGGATCCACTTCAGCCTTTCTTAACAAAGAGACATGAAACACATCATGGATTTTGGCCAAAGGTGGAGGTAGAGCCAATCTATAAGCCATGGGCCCAATCCTTTTGGTGACCTCAAAAGGCCCAACGTACCTCGACGCCAATTCCCTTTCAAGCCAAATCTTAACACATGTTTCCACGGGGCGACTTTCAAAAATACTTTGTCACCAATTTCAAACTCTGGGGGTCTTCTCCTATTATCCGCATAACTCTTTTGCCTATCCTGAGCCGCTTTCATTCTATTCTTTATGATCTTTATCTTCTCAGAGGTAATCTGTACCAGCTTTGGTCCAATTAGTTGTCTATCCCCTACTTCTTCCGAGCATACTAGCGTCCGACATCTTCTACCGTATAAGGCTTTATAGGGAGCCATTCCTATTGTAGCCTGGTAACTGTTGTTGTAAGTGAATTCTACTAACGGTAGATGGTCTTCCCAATTTCCTCCAAACTCCAATATACAGGCTTTTAGTAAATCCTCTAATATTTGAATAGTCCTCTCAGATTGACCATCAGTTTGAGGATGAAAAGCTGTGCTTAAATTTAACTTCGTTCCGAGAGCCTGTTGAACACTTGGCCATAATCGAGAGGTAAACCTTGGATCTCGATCTGAAACTATTGACACTAGCACACCGTGTAACCTTACAACTTCATCCACATACAATTTTGCCAATTTCTCCACTGAGTCTGTCATTTTCATTGCCAAAAAAAAGTGCAGATTTAGTCAATCGGTCCACAATGACCCAAATAGCATCGCTTCCTCTTTTTCCTCTCGGTAATCCAGATACAAAGTCCATCATGATATTTTCCCACTTCCAGTCAGGTATCAATAATGGTTGTAAAAACCCAGCTGGTTTTTGGTGTTCCACCTTTACTTGTTGGCAAATCTCATACTTTGCCACATATTCAGCCACTTCTTTCTTCATATTCGGTCACCAATAAAAATCTTTTAAATCCCGGTACATTTTAGTACTTCCAGGGTGTGTTGCAAATCTAGACTCGTGGACCTCCTGTAAAACTTCCCTTTTCAGCGGTTGATCATCTGGTAAGTACATTCGTCTTTCAAGGACTACCATTCCATCTTTCTGAATTTGAAATGACGTCTCGATTCCTGACCTCACCTTTTCTCTTATCTTACGAACTTCCAGATCTTCTTGCTGAGCTTCTAGTACCCTGTCTCGGAGTGTTGACCTTACTCTTAATTGGGCCACTAATGACTCATCCGGTCCCGCCTCTACTTGAGCATCAATCTTTCTTAATTCTAGCAATTCTTTTTCATCCCAATCCTCCCACTGAGCATCGACTATCTTGACCTTGCGACTAAGAGCATCTGCGACTACATTTGCTCTCCCCGGATGATAATCGATTACACAATCATAATCTTTTATCAATTCCACCCAGCGTCTTTGTCGCATATTCAATTCCTTCTTTGTCATTAGATACCTCAAACTCTTATGATTCGTGAATATCTGAACCCGAGACCCATATAAATAGTGCCTCCATACTCTTAAGGCAAACACTACAGCCGCTAATTCTAAATCATGCACCGGGTAATTTATCTCGTGAGCCTTTAACTGTCTTGAGGCATACGCAATTACTTTACCATGTTGCATCAATACACACCCTAGTCCCTTCTTCGATGCATCACTATAAACCACTAATCCTTCAGTTCCGGATGGAAGTGTTAACACCGGCGATGGTGAGTCTTTTTTTCAGTTCTTGGAAGCTTTCTTCGTATTCCTGAGTCCACTCCCACTTTGTCTCTTTTCGAGTCAACCGAGTCATGGGAATAGCTATGGTAGAACATCCCTCAATAAATCTTCGATAGTACCCTGCTAATCCAAGGAAACTACGAATTTCAGTGATATTGGTAGGTCTTTTCCATTTCAATACTGCTTTAACTTTTCTAGGATCCACCGATATTCCTTTAGCTGATATAATATGTCCTAGAAAAATCACTTCCTTTAGCCGAAATTCACACTTGCTAAGTTTGGCATATAGTCGATGCTCCCTTAAGGTCATCAATACCGCCTCGAGATGTTGTTCATGCTCCAAATATGACTTTGAATAAACTAAAATGTCGTCTATGAATACCACCATAAACTTGTCTAAGTATGGTCCGAAGACCCTGTTCATCAAATCCATGAACACTAGGTGCATTTGTTAGCCCAAACAAGCATTACTAAGAACTCGTAATGTCCATACCGAGTTCTGAATGCGGTTTTTGCTACATCTAGTTCCTTAATCCTCAACTGATAGTATCCCGACCTCAGATCTATTTTCGAAAACACTCTTGCCCCTTTTAGCTGATCAAACAAATCATCTATCTGTGGGAGCGAATATTTGTTCTTTATTGTTACTCTGTTCAACTGCCTATAATCTATACAAAGCCGAAGGGTCCCATCCTTTTTCTTCACAAATAGCACAGAGCTCCCCGGGGTGAATTACTCGGACGAATAAACCCTTTATTTAGTAATTCCTGTAGTTGGATCTTCAGTTCGGCCAACTCTGCTGGCGCCATCCTATACGGTGATTGGGCTATCGGAAACGTACCAGGCAGTACATCAATAGTGACCTCCACTTCTCTTTCAGGGGGGACTCCCGACAGGTTCATCCGGAAATACATCAGGAAATTCCCTTACTATTGGAATATTTGACACTTGAATATCTCCTATTTTGGTCTCTAAGACATAGGCAAGGTAAGCCTCACACCCTTTTTTTATGATTTTCCTAGCGGCCATAGCTGAGATAATACAGTTTGGGATGACATTTCTCCCCCCTAAACACTATCTTCTTACCATCGGGTCCTTGAAGAGTTACTGTTTTTGTGAAACATTCCATTTGAGCTTTATTCATACTTAGCCAGTCCATTCCCAAGATGACATCAAAATCATGTAATTCTAGTGGTAATAAATCTACTTTTAATTCACAACCACCTATATTAATCTGGACCCCCTTATACATATGATCAACATTCACAGTTTCACTTAATGGAGTGCTTATAATAAACCCATTTTCTATTCTACAAGGATTTTTTCCTAATCCCCCCACAAGTTTATTTGCAACAAATGAGTGTGTGGCACCGAATCAAACAATACATGAACCGACGGAGAATTTAACCGCAATGTACCTGCCACTACGTCAGAAGCGACCCTGGTCTCCTCCTGGGTCATGTAGTATACTCTGCCTTGGGTTCGGCCCCCCCGTATTCTGTCACCCTGGGCATGAGTTCGGCTCCTACGCACCGGCCCCCGACAAAACCTGTCTGGCCGGGTTATTCACGGTAGCGGACTGCTGCTGACTCTAAGCTTGCTGCTGATTTTGGGTGATTTCAGTCCTACGGGGACAATCTCTTCGAAAGTGCCCTTGACCCTCGCAATAATAACAGCCTCGGCCTAAGTGCGGGCAGTCCCTCCACATATGCTCCCTCGGCATATATAACACCGCCACGGTGTTGCGTAACCCCCTGGATGTCTTTGCCCACAATGAACACACAAGGGATAAGTGATCGTTCTCTGCTCTAACACTCCTCTAGAAAAATTACCCCTAAGATTTGGTTGTCCTCCTGTCGACCCCACCTCAGTAGTCTGAACTGATGCAATTGATGTACCTCCCACCTTTTTAAACTGGCTATACTGTCCTTTCCCCTTTTTTGAGAAAGGGGATCTGTTATGGGTGTACTCTGTATCCTTTCGTTTACCTAAACCATGCTGGCCTTGTTGGCCCTCTTTCATACAAGCTTCCAGGGCCTCTGCTGCTTCAACAAGATCTCTAGTGGTCTCGAACTTAAATGCAATCAACCCTTGTCTCAACTCTTGCCGCAATCCATCCCTCAACCTTTCCACCCTATGTTGCTCACCAGGGACATAATGCGAGGCAAACATGGAGAGGTTATGAAACCTCCTCTCATAATCAAGTACGACATGTCTCCTTGCCTTAGGGCCGAAACTCCTGTTCCTTAATTTTCCGAGGATAGGAGGAGTAAAACTGATGTTCAAACTGCATTTTAAATTCAGCCCAAATCCAGGATCCCACGGGTCTCCTCGATCTCACTGTATCCCACCAGGACCGTGCCCTATCAGAAAGCAAATGAGCGGCACAGTTCACTCGCAAGCCCTCTGTTACTTGCATATGATCCAGAGTATCCTCAATTGTGCGAAGCCACCTTCCTGCTATCTCAGCGTCTGGTTCACCTAAAAAGGGCTCGCACCCAAGTTCTCTCATGCTTTTTACAATCCGCACTAATGTGACCACATTATCAGCTTTTGTCGTAGTTCTTTGGAGCCGCTTGTACTGCCGGAGCTACTGGGATTGTCAGGGCCGAGGCATCAGGCATTGCCTCAATCACTGCTTTCACTATCTGAGCTATGAACAAAGGGTCGACATGTAGTGTAGGGACCGCATGCAGTCTTTGGAGTCGTAGGCCGGAGGCACGACTTCTCGTCTCTCGCTGGTCCCGAACCCTCGAGTTGTAACCCCTCAGTCTATCTCAAGTCGGTGTCACGAATAAGTCCAGTCAACTCTCCCAGTCTTGACTGCTGAGGCTCTAGGGGCATATGAGAGGTAGTATCCTCCAATGGATCCTCTCCTTGTCTCTCATCAAACCCTTCTCCAATCATTGTACCCTTCCTTGTGCGAACCATCCTGGTACAAGTCAAAAATTTATTAAATCCTTTTTTTTTTTCCATTCCCGAACCCAAGCCAGGGCTCTGATACCAACTGTAACAGTCTCAAATTATAAACTCAAAATATATGATATATATTAGTGGCTACAATTTTATTATTATTATTATTATTTTATATATATATATATAATTTTCCTGAAATTTCAGCAGAGTTTCCTTTGTATTCTTTAGATACCAAGTTATCAACTCAATCATTTCTCAACCTATAACATCAATCACAATATTCGTCCCATTATTTAGACTTCAAAAAACTCAAGCATATTTCAATATCTCAAATCTATTTTCTATAGAACACTATAATAAAACTAATAAATTCTTAACATGCATCGTCTCTTTTTTTTTTAGTATTTGTGCTCAAATATATACACAACCAACCATAATTCAACTTAATAATAATAATAACATTATAAATTACATCATACATAAGATAATAAGTTAAACATTATATTTTTAGATATTGAAGTATATTACAACAAAATATTAGTTCTTCCAATTACATTAATCACATAAAAAATTATTTATCAAAGCATCTACTTTCCAGATCGAGGGTGCGATGTACCTAAAAACATTATCGCATAAAACATAATTAAAACAATTGCACATTTCAATAAGTAATTGATTAAGGACTAATTATTCATATACATTAAAGTGACTTTCCCATTAATTTGTAAATTAATTTTCTTAACATGGCCATGCAATCAGGCATAAATTTCAGAAATCAGGAAATGATCTTCAAGGCCTGTCCATTCAACAGAATATTATTTCCAGTAATTGCCCATTCACCAAGGCATTATTTCCAATAACCAGGAAATAATTTTTCAAGGCTTGCCCATTCACCAGGGCATTATTTCCAGTAACCAGGAAATAATTTTTCAAGGCTTGCCCATTCACCAGGGCATTATTTCCAGTAACTAGCACTAGAATTTACAATCTATAAAAATTCATTCTACAATAATAATAAAAATTTTAAACTAATTAATTACTCCAAGGTGTCGAACACCTACCTGGTGTCTGTGCGCGTGAAGATGTCCCTTGTTGCTGATTAGGTCCTGCGGCCTCCTCTGTACCAATAAAAATTACTTTTTCATTGTTCATTCATTTGAACCGGTAAAAATTATAATACCCATTACATATTCTTTGATTAAATCCAACACCCTTAATTAAGTTTAATTGACTTTTAATTCAAGGAGGACAAAACCCTCCTTTATGAAACATTTACTTATTATTATTTTTTTTCACAAAAGTTCCTATACAATTTAATCTATTAACATCAATTGTCTTCAATTTGGTAAGATTCCTCAATAATATTATTTAAACTTCATTCTCTAATTTTTCTTCTCTATTTAGCCAAAAACAACCTAGGGAAGGAAGTGAAGATTTTTCTTTTCTCTTTGAAAAATTCTTACTTCATTCATATAACAACACTTATAAACCTTCATCTTCCCATATTTTCCAAACAATTGTATTTAACCTCAATTCCCCCAAATTATTCCTCTTTTGGCCAAATATTCAATTAAAATGAGGAAAAATAATTTTTGTTTCTTTTACTTAAAATTAAACACTTACCCAATCATAATTCATGCTTTCTAACATGGTTCAAACATAATTTGCATCATTACTATAAATTATAACATAAATCCACAATTTCACATAATCATAATTTTGCATAATCCTTCATCAAACATAAAATTAAAGGAATTAATCATTTGGAGCATGTTATTTACCTCACTTTGATAAGGATTTAAGAAAAGAATGCAAGAAAAATCAAGTTTTCTTCTTCTCCCTCTTCAAACCCTAGCTTGAAATCCTTCCTTCAATGCATTCACCATCTTAAAATCAACCCCCTCTTTATGTTTAATTAAGTTACTCACTCTAATTACTCACTTTAATTAGTGAAATCAATGAGCATTTAAGTAGAAAAATCACACAATTCTTCCCCCTCTTTTTCTTTGAAGCTCACGGCTAAAAGAGAAAAAAATAGAGCATTTATAGTCTAACTTTTACTTATTTACACATTGGCCCTCATTTCTTCTCATTTCTATTTTTGCCACTCAACTCTTCTTTTTACTTAATTCTCACCTTAACATCTTATATTTTATTCTATTGTATCCAATTACAATACTTCGAATCTTTTTATTTAATCTATTCGGTACTTTATTTATTTTAGTCAGATTATAATTTAGCGGGTTTTCACACATGAAACATAAAACACCCAATTGTGACATCGTCAAACTCATTTATCAACTTATCTCCTGCCTTCATATATGCTTTTCCACATTTCACGTATAAAAGGATGTTAATATGTTGTCTTTAAATTTAAAATGATGAAGCCGTGAAAAATTTCAGTCTATCTTTCACAACTATAATTTTGTGTTGGTGATGTTATTGGGTTTGACTACTAGTCCATGAGCTTTTCTACAAAAGAAGTCTTTAATGGGAACATGTGACACTCCAATGTTTAAGTTAGTAAATATAGAAGGAGAAAATATTATATAGTAATGGAAAATAGAATGAAATTGTAAGGAGTGTGTATTTGCATGTTGTGTTTTTCTACCTATAAACTTGTATGACTTGTTAAATGGTTGTTTGTGCTCCTTGAAATTGTTGGGTGGTTACTAGTGGTTTCTAGAATTGTTGGGTGTTGATTGTGATTCGTAGAATTGTTGTGTGGTTATACTCATCTATGATATTGCATGGCTTGACTTTTTTTAACTTACCTAGTGACCAAAGCATGTATAGATCCTAGTCATATCTACTTACCTCGTGGTTTAAAGAGAGGAGAGTTGCACTATTGGTGGAGAGGTTAGTGTTTGTCATTAGTTGTGATACTTACTATGCCATTGGTGGGGAAGTATTGGCATAATATAACTATTAGTGAGAAGAGGGGTGTTTGTTTTGCATAAAAAAATTCCATGTACACCTAGTATGCACTTACAAGTAGAGAATTTACATGTTTGCACTATATTGTGAATTGAAAAAAATAAATAGAGGTATGTTTCTGAGGTAGTTTTTGATAGACTGAGGTGGGTTTGAATTGGGTAAGGGAGATGTTATTTGGGTTGACACAAACAAATAGGATTCTAACTATTCGAGCATGGCCTAAATGACTGGAAAGTTAGCCATTTAGGATAGGTCTAAACGGCTAGGATTGCTAGTTATTTAGACCAAGCCCAAACAACCAATAGGTTTTTTTACCGCGTGTGCAATGGATGCGTCAATGAGTGGGTTAGCCGTAACCTTTAGGAAATATGTATAGCCCACCCTGTCCTTCTCTGACGATCTTCCTTGATGTCTATAGATTCTTCTCACCAAAATTTTTATGATGGTTTTGAGGATGTTGTCATTGGAGCTCTAATATGGCTTTGGTGTCTCATTCTTTCTTTGTTATTTTCTTCTTTCTTTTCTCACTCCTGTTTTGTTTTTGTTTTTGTTTTTTTGTTTTTGTTTTTGCCAGCCCATTTGTCATTCTCTTTCCTCGGCTATTGAAACTTGCTTGTTTTCTCCTGCTATTGGATCTACTTACTTTTTCTTATTAACCATGCAATGATATATTTATTTGAGAGACAAGTTTGCATAATTTACATAGGACATGCAGAAATGTGCATTATGGATAGAAATTAGTGGTCGAGACTAAACATCTAAGAATTGTTTACGCTACACCTCACCTAAGAAATTTGTTTTTTTATCTTATTTAAAATACTTTAAATAACATTAGAACAATTTATAACTATATTAGCTTCAAAATTGACATGTTGAAGGAATTAAAAAAAAATTATATAAAAATTACATATGATAATTGTGTTTTGATTATAGTGTGTTTTTAGATATATAATTGGGAGGATAGTTTTGAGAAGATGGAAGGATTTGAGGTGTTTACAAGGAGGTTGGTGTTTTAGAGTGTATTAGTATCACAAGATTGGTGAAGAAATAGATTGTAGTAGCAGCAGTGGCAATGTCATGGGATTTGGAGTGCTGTGGTAGGGTCATTGCAATGCAGCAACAACATGGGTATGGAATGTAACAACAAAATATTTTCATTGGTGGTATTTTTTTTTTGTTCTCCATTGTTTGGTTATTTCTTTTAAGTCTTCAGTATAGTCTTATTCTCTTAATTTTTGTATGGATAGTGTTTGTTTCATAAACAATTGAGTCTATATTCTAAATGTTTTTAATTAGGTTATGATGGTACATGCAAAATGGTGTTGAAAATAAATGTTATCTACCCTCAGGGATGACAATGGTTCAAGTTGGAGCTGGATTTGGCTTTACTCGATTCCGAGTTGCAATTTCTAAATCTATCATCCTACTTTACCTCCAATCCAAATAGATCAAATCGGGTTGATGATTTTCCCACTTGACATATTCCATCGGGTACCTAACTTGACTTGATCTGTTTTTTTGTTTTTTATTTTTAAGTCATTTTTTTAAATAAAATCTAAGCTTAAAAATAAATACTATTTTCATCCATGAATTATAAAACCATAATATAGAGTCTATACTTCAAATCCATTCGTAAAACCATAAAAATATTTGATGAATAATAAGATAAAAATAAGTATATTATATTTAAAAATAAAATAACCACTTTATAAAATAAAAAAATAGATTAAAAAATTAGATGGAGGTAAAGTAAGGGTCCGGGTGGTGTGTTATTTATTTACCTTTGCATCCAACTCTAGTCAAACTAAATAAAAACCCAGTTTATTTGAATTAAATAACACTGAATACATGACAAATTGAGTGAAATTGTCATCTTTATCTACTCTGTAATGTTTGGTTAAGTGTTGTCCCTGTATTTAGATTACTTTAACTTAAGATTCTTTTGCAGTTCTCTTAATATTTTGTTGTATATTGAGCTTACCCATGTTTTCTCTTTTTAGGATCTTTTATATTGATGATGTTGTCAAAACATTAGAATTATATTGGGCTTTCACATTTATAATTGAAGGTTTGGTGGAGTAATTGAGCTTGAACTTGACCATTGGTCTAGTGGATTGACAAAAGGGACTTTACGTTCACCTAAAAAAACAAGTCCATTTTCAGAACATGGGACCCTTCAAGATTTACATTACTAAAATTTAGGAGAGTAATAATGTATATAAGTGTAAAGAACATGAGAGAGTGTATATGTTAATGTTTTGCATTTGGTCTGAACTTAATGAATGGTTGAATGATGTTTGTATGCGATATTGGGTGGAACTGTTGTATGGTTGTTTGTTGTTTGTGGTCTTGGGTGGAATTATTGTATGAACTAGTATGAAGCTCTTGAATGAGATTGCCTAACTTTTGGATGTTTACCTGATGATCCAAGAAATTTATAGACTTTGGTAATATCATGTTACCTTATAGATAATGGTGTTTTAGATATCTTATGGTGAGTAAAGTTACAAGTACTTCATGGTGCGTAGAGTTGCAAGTTACTTATTGGTTGATGTATAATTGGTGGAGAGGTTAATGTGGACCATTGGTTATGGTGCCTCATCATGCCATTAGCTTGAGAGATAAGAGGTGCCTCTACTTTGCATACAAAATTTGGTGTGCAAGTGCACCAGTGGGTGGTGCGATGCCCGCTCTGACTTTTAAAAAATTTTAAAAACACACTAACGTGTGTGCCTGAGCAGGTGATTAGTACTTAAAAGTGCATTCTCATTAAGGCTTTATATCATCATATTGCACTAAAGTATCATTAAATTCCCTAACTAAAGCATGTTTTATAATAACAAGTCTGATAATATAAGATATCTTTAATTTATGGTAAATGCTTATTTTTAATACAGGTATATCTCACAATTCAAATGATTGATTGATGTGATTAACTATTAAAAGTGAAGAGACAAAAAGAGGACTAAACTTAGAGAAGAGATGCTGGTTCAATCCAAACTAGAATACCATTCGGTTATTGAGTTATAACTAGAGCTGTAGACCTTGGATTTAGGTCTGCTTTATATGTATGGAAAGCTAAGACATAGACCTAAAATTTTCATGGGAGTCCAAGACTCAATTCTGCTGTTTTTAAGTTCAAATCTTAGCATCAACGAAGAAGTCAGAATATATCCTGCAGCTCAGACACTGTTCGGTTTTCAGCTCATATCTCGAGTTTTAGAAGTCCAAATGAGCTCTGGTTTTTTTTTGTTGGAAAGCTAAGACAATTGCCCACAACTTTCATAAGTCCAATGGGCTCGAATTCTGATGTTAGCAATGACATTTTGGCCAGCCAATAATATCAATAACCAGCAGCCAACAATGTCAAAAACTAACCACCAAGTCAATGGTTGGCCACCAACAAAATAGTTTGTCAACCAATTAATAGTTTCAAATTTTAGCATATAAAAGGAGACATTTGCTATATATTTAGTCATCTTGGTTTTCAGATCAAGATCATGTTCTTACTTTCTTTCTTTATATTTTTGTAATGCTTAAGTTTTGCTTTCATTAATCTCTTGTTTATGCTTTTCATCATAACTATGTTCTTATCTAGTTTTTTTATGTTCTTCTTTTTCATTATGTTTAGCTAAGTTAATTATGTCAAGGTGAAAAGGTTTCACTAATGGTGTTAGAATAGGTATAATATAAACTCAATATGGACTTCAATGTTTATATCCAAGAAAGTTTGCTATTAACATGTCTTATCATTTTATCTTACTAATTATTAATACCTTGCTTGTTAAATGACTATCTAAATTTATGTTGTATAACACTTGGTATATCAAATGCTTGATCATTCATAGTCTTCGGCCATCGTTGTTATGAGAGTAACTTGATTTGTTGTTAACATAAGTTAGCATCATGAATACCTGTTAATATTTAAAAGTATTGGTGTTACTTAAATAAGATAATTAATATGATCATGTTAATACTTTATAATGAGCCATTAATGATAAATCATCCGATTGGAACCTCCTTTGTGTGTGGTTTCCAGTTGAGTAATAAAAAGAGTTTATTATACTTATTTGAAATACCATTAGTGGATCCTCTAATCTTGACAATTGTTTTTTTTTATCATTGTTTAGTCTTCACATCTCAAAATCCTCTTTAAATCAACATCATCATCATCATCATCATCATCATCATCATCATCATCATCATTATAGTTAACCTCCCTGTGGTTCGACCCCGGTCTTGCCGGGTTACTTATTACTTTGACACTCTTGTACTTGGGATAAGACTTCAACTCTTTGATTGTGTTAACAGGGGTATGGATAGAGGTTCAAAATATTGCTGATACGATTCAAGAAAAGGTTGAACAAAAAAATCAAATTTTAATGTAATTGTGTCTACTTTCTAGTTTTATGCTATCAAGCATAATTCTCAATCCAACCATTGGATGGAGCTGAAATTTTACCATGTGTTTTCAGACATATTTTTATACATTGAGTTTAAATATAAGGTCAATTGGAGTTCAAAAAGCTCTTGCGATACAGGTTAGCAGATACAATATGAATTTTGTTATTTGTTATCATTTGACTTATGTACTTTATATTTGGAGATGATTCTTTTCCTCATAATGCAAAGATATTCAACAACTTATTTTTTAGTATTTTTTTTAGTACTATAAGGAAACTAAGGGGAAGCATTTATTACAAAGATTTCCATGCTTATTTAGGAGAGTTAAAGTTAGTTTTGGGCTAATTTTTTCTATTGCATATTTTGATGCTAACAAGTATAATTTTTTATCTGATCACTGAAATGAGCAAAACTTATATGAGAAGTTTCTAGATATTTTATTTTAAATACAATTAGAATTTCAAGTTAATTGGACATTGACATGGCCTTATAATAAGATTTAAAAGCTACTATATGAGAATTACATTGTTTTCTTACTTGATTTGAGATTCGTTTTTCTATTTTATTTAGATCTCTTTTATTATTTTTTTCAAAATTGTTTAGCATGTTTTTTTTACCTATTATAAATAAAGTTATTTAGCTTGTACATATTTTTGCTTTGCAACCAGAATGTTTTTAAGTAAACTTGTATTTTACGTGATGCAACACTTTTTTTCTTTGCTAGGAAAAAAGATCAACGAATTTGACATATCAATGTATAATTGACCTTGTGGTGTCTTTTTTTACTTCGGGTTCTTGTTTTGCTATAAATAACGGGTCAAAGTTATTTTCCAATACTTTTGGTTCTGAAGTACAAGGTTAAAATTCCAGGTCAATCCAACAATTGAATTGGAAGTTATGGTTGATAGTGTAAAATTGAACAATAGGCATAATTATAGTAAAATCTTAATTTTCTTGTTCAATATTTTTTGAATCGTATCAATCACGATTAGCCCGTTAGGCTCGAAGGTATCTGGAAGTTCAGGGGTGGCCAAAACCATAACTTCAATTGTTGTAGAGTTTTTATTATAGAACATATAGCTTGCATTAATGAAGTATTAACCTCCTAAGAAAATATCTTTAATTTGAAATCAATGAATGAACTTATAAATATATAGGTTTATAGAAGCAACAACCCCAAATCTTCAAGAAAGACTGAAAGATCTAAAGTCACAAATCCTTAAATTTTCAATACATGAGATCTCAAAACCTTCGTTCTTTAATTTAATTGGAATAATTTAAGGACGAGATGAGACTTTCTTGTTCACATCCCTCTTCCAATCTATTAGAAACATTTATGGATGGCTTAGCATTCATGTAAATTGCATAGAGCACTAGTTGTGCTATTCCAAGCAAAAACCCTGCTCCATTTGGTACCTACACCACAAAATACTTGCAGTCTTAACCTAAAACCATAATAAAGAGAAACATATATGTACATCCAAGTCTCTATTTTGAAATTGTAGCTTGTGTGTGTGTGTGTGTACACTCCTATCAAATTTGGAATGTAGTTAATTTATTTAAGAAAGTCTTAATTAATGTTTTATTTTTATGGTAAATTTCTATAAGCACAAGCCTTCAGTTAACTGTGTACAATTTCATTTTGCAACTCTCATCAAAGAACCATACAATCTTCATTCTTTGTTTTAAACACAATCTCTATCCATAAGGATAAGTTGTGGGCAGTCTTATGCTCAAAGTTTGTTTACTTTGTTGTTATCGTATAATTCTTTTGTTTTAGTAGCGTACGGTTGACTACTTTTTAAATTTAAAACGGCTAATTTTCTAAATTAAACCATTGATCACAATCTTGAAAAAACCACAAGAGTGATCAACTTTCTTGATATTGATTATAATATCCATATTATATTGAAAAATAAAAAAACATTTTATATCAAATGATTTGAAATGCAAATCCGAGCTCTAGGTTCCCCTCCCATGTTAGAATCAAAGATGGTGGGATTATTAAGCATCTACACAAAGCATGTATGTGCTAGAAAAATATTCTTTTTATTAGCATTTAACCCATTTAGAGTCTTTGAAAATTTTATTTGCAAGTTAATCTCAAGTTTAAATTCTAGAAACAAATTAGAAGATAATGAAAGTGCAATGCCTCATATCGCATACTAGTGACTTGTGAAAAATTTAGATAAGATTTAATATTTCATAAGCCTATGTATACTAAGAAATTTAGTCTAAATAATAAAGATAATAAGTCCAACTCTGTTTTCCCCTTGTTAAACCAATAGCTGGTCAATTCTTGGCTTTAGATTAATTCCATACTCATGACTAAGGTAGTGAATGATTGACGTGAAGTGTAACTAATGTGGTGTCAAGAAATTGCTCTTTTCTTTGAAAATATTGGTGTCCAGAAATGAAAGTGAGGCACTAGCTAATTAAACAACTGCCCTATGGTTCTCCAAATGTTGAAATGCATCTTTAAGTGTATATCAGGGTAATTTTCTTGGGTCACAAGCTAAAAATTAAGCCAACTAGCTATCTATTCACATCGAGGATTATTTGGTCATGGTTTCTTGTATCTATTAATCATGGTTTTAAAAACCTAACTGGCTCGGTAGATCGACCATAAACGGGTTAGGTTAAAGAAAAATAGAAAAAATAATTTAATTGATCCAATTAAAAACCTGGGTTTATCCAATCAAAACATGATCATCAATTCATTATTTAAAAAAATTGGCTAAAAAATATTCTTTGATTTTTTTAGATCAAACCTAGGTTAGGTTTTAAATTTATACTATTAAGGAGTCACCCATGTGTTAGATTTGGGTACTATTGACCTAAAAAAAGTAATTCACTGTTCGATTTTTTTTGCACGTGACAATGTGTTGGAATGTTATAAATTAAGCATGGATGGAATCTCGTATATCCTAGATCATGCATGCTTCCTATTGACGTGGGTTCAAGAAATTAAAGGTTTTTAATGCAGAAGATGGTGGGATTAATAATTATCATGATTATTTATGTTGATTTATAAGAGATGAGAGAACTTACCCCAAGAAAGTAATCTCGTGTAAGTATGGCATAGAAAGTCCAGATCCCTCCATTCAAAAAGAAGAAAAATGAGAGGAAGAATGGCATGTACTCCACACTCTTTGTTGTCACCACTGTTTTCTGAAATGTGGCAAAAAGAAAAAACTATATTAATAGGAAAGAAATATGGTCATACAATATGTAGTAATATTATACAAACAAACAAATTATATAAAAAAAATTAGATCCACACTTCATTAGTTATCACATTCTGCACATTTGTTTGCATGAAGTTTTGATATAATTGTTTTTACAATGGATATAGTGGTTTTGCTGCTAGTATAGAGATGATAAAAGATATCCATGAATTAGGTTTTAGTACTATTTCTACTCATATTTAAATCCAAATTAATATTTATATGCTATCAATTATTCAATTATATGAATTTTGGATACACTACTAGAAATTGAAAAAAAAAAAACAAAAATGTCGATAACCATTTTTCATTGTTGTTTACCAACAAAAATTATAACATAACATTTTCGTCAGAAATTTTCAATGAAAAAGATGACTGAATGAAAAATAAAAAATAAAAAAAATTTCATTGCTAATTTTATCGACCTTGCTAACATGTCAAATTACTGAAAAAAATGATTGATGAAAATTCTATCGACAATTTTAAAATGAATTAAGACCCGGCATTTCCTCTCCTCTCCCACTTCTTCTTCTTCTTCTTCTTCTATCATCTTCATCATTTAACAAAACATAACAACATTGCTCCCTCCTCACAGATCCGACAACCAACCTCTTCCACTCATAAATCCAGCGTCGAGAGTACGTCTCCTCTTACCATCCTGGGTTTGATTTCTTATTCTTTTTAATTTAATAAACTTAGGGTTTGACATTGTTAAATCCTGAGTTAGGGTTAGGGTTTTTACCTAATTTAGAAGTTATTTTGTTAGGCCAAATTATATTCATATTGCTACATTTCTCAACTAAAAACTTGCACATGCTTTCATACTAGTCTTTCTAAAGATGATTTACTGACTTGGATGATTCATAGTAATGATATTGTGAAGTTTTTTTTTAATGTATATTCATGATACCTCCTTGTTGTAATCATAACAATTAATGTGTTTTTATTATATTAATAGTTAAAATTCTATATAATTAATAATGTCACATTTATAAATCCAAAAGATTGAAAAGTCTTGTTTGAAACTGGATTTGATATGTTGATTTCGGTTTGTTTGTAATGGTATGTGTGAATCCTTTTAGCAAAATCTTTCTATGGTCATCGTCAAATTTCGGTTCATAATCCATGACTTCATTTAATATCTCTCAAATCATAGTTAAGACCTTGTTCATATTGGTGGTATAATTTATAGGTTCATGTTGGCGGTAGAATTTATAGGTCCATGATTTCATCCAATAGCTTCTTAGTTATCGTTAAATTCTCATTTGATTTCTAGGATTTACAAATCCTTAAAGTTCTTTTGATTCTAGTCTTTGTTGTTGCAGATTTCTAATAATGATTTGAAATTATTTTTTGGTTTGAGTCCTATTTAGTAACCGTCAAATCTTGATTCATGTTATCTATAAAATTATAAAGTTCATGACATCATTCAAATGTCAAATTCTAGTTTCTTTTAGCTATGAGGTCTGTAAATTTAGAAAGTTCATTCACTCTTTTTTTATTTGTCCAATTAAGAAAGATAAGTTACAACACAACTAAGAATGTGACAACGTGCCTAGACATGATATGAAGTGATCATATGATTAAGTAGTGGCAATACAACCTGAAAAACTACCTTAGTCAATTTTGTTCTAGGAAAGCTATCTTAGTAGTTGGAATTTCTTTCAAACTATGTGTATGGAAATATAAATTTTACCTTGATTCTTAGTTACTTGATTTTGATTCAATAAATGTCTAGAACTATGTGTCTTCTTCTATGTTATTGTTATTGTGTTAATTACTTCCTTTTAGGTAACATGTATTCAAGAAGAAACAAATTCAAGTCCAACAAAAGCATTATTACTTCATTAAGTAGTAGTGTTGGTGATCATGTCTGAATTTAGGTGATGATTATGAAAAGACATATAATGTAAAAAATATCGACTAAGGTTCAACCAATGAGGACAATAGAGTAGGCATCTCTTATTTGATAGAGCCTATTTCAGTAAAATTATAATAGAATGGAAGGGTAACCTATCTATGTAATTAACTTTTTTTTTCATAGTGTTATTTATTTTTATTAAATTATTTTAAGTTTTACAATTACATGAAAAACCTTGCTTAAATTGATTTTCAGATTTATCAATATTAAAGTTGCATGTTCAATCACTTCTACAATGAAGTGATCGCTTGAAGAACCATTGCTTTAGTGGGTCAATTTCATTTCCATTCTAAATGAATGTATATGGTAGATGCTCAATGGAAAAAATTTAAGGTTAGATAAATAATTTCTTGTTTGAGTTACTAGGTTTTTTAAATTCAAAAAACTAATTAATGTATGAAATCAATCGAGAAAAAGCTTTGGTAGGACGAAGGCAATGAGACTTTGGTCAGGAGGGTGTGGAAAAACTACATTGCAACTAGGTAAATTTAAATCAGTTAATGTTATATTGTAAACTTGTATTCTTTTATTTCCTTACCTAATTTTTATTTAATTAATTTTTATACCGGGTTGCATGATTTTTGGTATGATGCCTACAAAAAAGCAATTAGGAAGGCCAGCTTGGATGACGTAGAGAAGTGGAAAGGCTATAAACTAAGGCATGTCATAAAATGTAATTGTTGTATAAAATATTTATGGCTTCAAAAAGTTTTACAAAGTGCTCACGATTTGGTACACAAAATAGAAATAATTAAAAAAATGCATAGCTTGGTGAGCAAGCACATCGAAGGAGCGATTATATTTATCAATCATGCAAAATGCATAGTAAGAGCTCATAGTTATATGTTATGATTAGTCTTGAAGTTATAATAAATTGTTTACTTGTGAGACTTTTAACAAACTATTTAATATGCAGGAAAAATAGCTTGGATGAGAACCGAATTTGATGGAGTTATTGAGGAGCTCATATAAAGAAAGGGGGGGATTATGGTTTGCCTATGACATCGGCCCGAGAACTAACGATGAGCTGCATTGTTTCAACTATAGACACATCATATTCTAGCCCAGGTTATACACAGGACATTGATGTGATTGTCTAAAAAAGAGTTTAGGAACAATTATCTATTGAGATGCAAAATATGAGAGGAAAAAAAGAGTAGAACTCCTTACAAGAAAATAGAATGTATCGGGCTCAAATGATTGTAGCTACGAATATATATTTTCCTTCCCTTCATGGACCTTTTGGTTCATGATCTTTTCATCCCCTCCACCTCTATCTTCTTAGCAATTTTAAAGTGTTGTTCATATTTATATTTGTTTACAAAATATTTGTGTATGAAGTTTTTTTTATCTCATCATTATGAACTATTTAAATAAATTATAAAATTTATATAAGTAAATTTTTAGAGATGCATTTTTATTGTCGTTGTGGTTTATTATGAACTATTGTTGAGGATCATAAGTGAGAAAACAATCACAATCTTTAGTGAAATTGCCTTTCAGTTGACAATTCCATCGATATTTCAATTGAAAATATACAAAATGAGTAGCACCATACTGATAAATAATCAATGAAAAATTCTATCAGGAGAATAAACAGTGATGATATTATCAATAGAATAGAAAGCTCGATAAGATACTTTTTGACGACAATGTTCTATCATTTATTCAGTCAGTATTTTTTAATGTCAATGTAATCTTTATTATATACTAATGAAATATTCCGTTGGTATTTTTTAATTTTTTGATAATAATACCTAACCAACCTAATTAAGTTTTGAATATTCATTTAAGTATTTAATACCCAAACACGAAGGTGTATCGTTTTAAAGAAGTACATGAAAGGATGATGTATGTACAATACCAATATGGAAATTTGTTTACAAGTTCTGAAGCACCATTATGCAAAACCACTACGTAGATGCAAAACAAAGCCAACAAGGTACAATTTCATAGATCATTATTCTTTTTACTTACAGAAGTGGATCGAGAAGATTATGATGCTTTACTGTTTATATAAATAGTAAAGCATCTCAATATTTTTTTGAATTTTTTTAAACTCTACTTTTTAATTATTTTTTTATAATTTCATCCTTCGATGTTTTATTAATTTTAAATTACTCATCATAATTTTTTTATACGAGGTTATCACAATCTTAAATAAATATACCAGTATTTTGTTGATACTCACTTAATCTTTGCAAAAGTCTATTTTTTGTTATCATATTATTAAATAAAAAATAATTTTATTTTTTAAACCTAGTTGAAGGATTCGGTTTGTGGATTTTGCAAGTTAAGCCGCAAAGCTTAGATCGATTTAATATGTTACAATCTCAAAATTTAAAAAAATATTATCTTGAAGTTTTTTTAAACTAAATTATATTTTTATCTTCCATGTTGTATTTAAATCCATTAAATCAACCATATTACATCAAGGAAACTCAAACATAGGAACTCCCAGATGATTCATGCATTTTAAATAAATTTCAGGTGGCGGTATCAGTCGGGTTTTAGATCAAGTAATGCAATATTTATTACCCAAACAACAACTATCTGTCGAGTTTACTATCCCTAAATGGAAGCCTGTAATCTAACAATTTTAACATCCAAGAACATAGCTGTTGAACCAGTTTGGCTCGATGAATTTATCAAGAAAATTTAATATTTTTGGATTTGATTTGGATTGAGTTTTAAATAGGGTTGTCTAATGAATTGGCCTGGTTAAACCTCCTTAATCTAACTAACCTAGTTAAAATCGGACGTGTCAAATATTGTCATCCAAAAACAAAAAGAAAAAAATAAACTGTTTAGAGTATGATTTGAACCTTAAGAGTTTTCTTCTTCTTAATTAAAGATTTTCCCATCTCACCAAAATTAATATATATATATATATATATATATATATATATATATATATATAATTGTTGATAAGACAAATATTTAAGCCATTTGTTTAGGTCAGACAACCATGAATAAAGTCTGCCTCCTGAATGTCATGACTTGCATGCATCTTTATGGCCGGACACGAAGGAAAGGACCACCAAACCGAAGAAGAAAGTAGATTGTCGTTTTAATGTTGGTTAAAAAGAAATTTCCTTATACATACATTATGCGTCACTTTGTGGCTATATATATATATATATATATATATATATATACTTCCCGAATTATCAATTGATATTTTAGTGCGTATAATTAAAAATTAAGAATTTGCTTGCAAATCATTTTCTTTCAAATATGAAAAATAATATAATTCATCATGATTCAATTACAAATATATATCACAAATAATTCACTAATATAATTAGTGGGTGTTTGACACCATGCAGTTTTTGTTTTTTTTTAAATAAAAAAGATTTTAAGGTTTTTGTATCGATAATCAGGAAAAATATTATCCTTCGTAAAATTTAAAAAATAGGTTTCAAAACCAATTAAAAGCTATAAAATAAAGTTTCTGAGGATGTTATAATGGAGAAATATTTTAGCATCACATAGACATTTACATGAAAATAAAACTATATATACCAAACGGATTTTTAGTAATTAATATGTAATTACCATATACAGAATAACATTAATAAATTAATAGTCTTAATTAAATAATACTTTTACTCGGTTTCAACTTGAATTTAAAGCTTAAATAATATCTCAATTAATTAATAATTTTTTATAGCTCCAAATATATCAATTTGTAAGGGTTTAATTTCACTTCAATTGAAAAGATAGTATATGGGATTTGGGATGTGAGATATATAAAACGATTTATATAATGGCTAGATTGATTGTCGTTGAGAAGAATATCAAGTTAATTGGTTTCGAAAATCCAATTAACTTTTTGCTTCAGAAAAAACAAAAATATTAATTTAAAATAAAATAAATTTAATTTTTTTAAAACAAAATATACTTACCATGGCAGCTAGAGGTGAACCATACATAATAATGTTGAGGCCAGCACAGATGAACCCTATGGCATCGATCCGTACTTCTCCATGCAGTGCCAGCCGAGAAGCTAGAATTGCTGCCGCTAGAAACCCCACATCCAAGATCCCAGCAAGAATGGCAGTCTTATTCTGCACGAGCAGTAAAACTGACACTTAGCTATTAATTAATCAGTATTTAAGCACTGTAAGTGCTCATGCTAAGCACAGATTAATGGTATGCTTGATTCTGGTTTGAATTAATTAGCTACCCTCATCTTTACTGGTGCGTAAATAAGGAATAAAGATACATAGATGATTTCTACTACGATCCCAAAGCCATTGACAGTGGCAACAAGGTATGCTCCAGGCTTTATGATTCCATAGTAAGTCCACAAAGATGAGTTCAGCAACGTGCAAACGTAGGGAAGGCTCTCAAAGTCCTCAGTCGATCTGTGCTTTATGATTGTCCAGAAAGTCCCTCTGCAACATATATAGATATATAGCCGTCGTCAGTCGTGATCACCTGAATTAGCTTTAAAGAGGAAGAAAAAGGCTTGAAATACAGCGTGCTTACACAGGGGAGAGGAACATGAGCACAGAGATTACATTGCCTGAAACAAAAAAGAGCAGAGAAAGAAAAAACAAGAATAAGTAGTCTTTGAATCTTTTCAATATCATACGCGCTTGGACCATATATCTGCATATACATTTCCTCACCTATGACTCCAATATAGAAAATCAAGCTTTCCATGTTTTAGAGGGCTGGAGAGAGGGAGAGGGAGAGGGAGAGGGAGAGAGGGAGAGAGTTGTGGCTTTCCTTCGAAAGGTACTTGCTAAGGCGAGGAGCTTCGACTACCATACAATTGGAGAGAAACATCCAACATCATCATTGAAGAGAGGCCCTTGTTATTATTGTCCTTGGAGATATTCATTGATAGTTTTGCCCAAAGTAGTGGACAGCGTATTGTTCCAAGAAAGTCTATGTTGTGAGCGTTGTTTGGTAAATATCCCTTAAAGTCGAAGTATTTAACTTCAGGGCCCCAGATTAATTGAGATAGGTTTGAATATTCATGTTAATAAAAAATAAAATCAAATTAAGTCTACTTGAAACCTGCAGTATTATCTCTCAAATAATCTTCTATAACCTTTATTATTCTGTTAGACTTTTTACATTTTAAAAGTTTTTTTTAATTAATTTTTATTTTATTTTTTTATTTGCTTCAAATTAATTATTTTAGTGTTTTCAGTTCGTTTTGATGTGATAATATCAAAAATAAATTTTAAAAAACAAAAAAATATCATTATTTTGATGTATTTTGAAGAGAAAAATATTTTGAAAAGTAACTACTCCAATACCAAACAAGATCTATATTAGGTAATATTAATTAGTTAGTCAATGAGAACTCATTTTTCCTTTTTCTTTTTACTAAAAAATATTATATATATGATACTTTACAAGAGTTATTTACTTTTCAAAAATATAACTTGAATTTAAGACCTTTTTATTTCATAAGCTTGTTTTAAAACCCAACCCGACTCGATGGGTTGACCCGTGTTCCAGATGACCCAAGACTTAAATCAGATCGAGTTTCAAAAAAATAAGAGGAGAATTGACTTGCACATGACCCGATCAAAAACTTAAGTTAACTCGTGACTCGATCAGCCCGAGAAAAACTCAGTCAAAATCCGTTGAAGTTTTTCCTTTTTAATTTTTTTTATTTAAAATGACACCACCGGAGTCAACCCGTCTAATCTATGATTCAGGACTTGTTCCGGGTCGACTCTGAATCTAGTTTAAAATCTATTGTCTTTTAATTAAGTCAAGCTTCTTAATACTTGTATTTTTTGGGTAGAAGTTTCTTAATGCTTGTGCTATATAACACAATTTCAATAAATAAATCAATTAATATTCGTGGGTTAGAGCCAGCAATTAGGATGGAATTTATTAGCGGAGACTCTCAATTAACATTTGCGAGATATTCCACTTGAGACACACAGAGTTGTCTGGGAACTCCATGAAGAATAACTCTAAAATTGGGGGACTTACTTGAGATTTTCCCTAATTAAACCTATTAATTATTAATTAAATCTCTTTTCATCGTTGATTTATTAACCTGTACCCTTTCTCTTCTCATATATATTTAATTATACTTTAATTGGGAGGTAATATCTACGTGATATATATATTGATCACGTATGAGACTGATGACAAGGTATCATGGATCAGATGTTCTAGAATTCTGGAATTTGCTAACATGGTGTTGAGCATGTAAATAGGACTAAATCGTCTAAAACAAAAGTTCAAGAATCAAATTAAAAAAATACAAAATTTCATAGAGTCCATCTACAGTAAAAAATACACAGTAAAAATCTCACGTGGTTTCAGAATATAAGGTAATTATTGGCAATACACTCTTGAGTGTTTCTTCCCTTTCTTTTACATTTTTCTCAATCTGCATTCTTCACATGTCCAAATTATGCTTTAAAAAATCCCTGAGGCTATCATTCTCCACCTCTACTTTTTCTTTTCTTTTTTTTTTTATTTCTTGGTAGGTGACATCACATTAGACATGGCTAAAGAAATGGCCCTATTGATGGCAGAGTTATAAAACAGGGTTCTTTTTAATAAAAAAAAAATAAAAAACAAAGTATTATAAAAATTTTAGAAAAATAATATAGGCTGAAAAAATATTCGTGAAATAACTAAGTTTAAAAACAACCATGTTTTTAAATATTAATTATGTACATACAATTACTATTCTCAATAGTAGCTGTTCAATCATATTTCAAATAGTATGCCTTTTGCATAACAAAAATAAATTCAAATTTTTATAAAGACTTAAGGGTAAAAGAAAAAAATAAGATTCAAGATTTAAGAAAGAGGGATGAGATAAAATGATGCGGTACGAGAGAAAAATTTAAAAAGAAAAAAAAAGGGGTCACTAGAGATATATTGAGGATTTGTTTTTGCCATACTCGATGCTATTAAAAAAATCTTGACGAGATAATTCTCACCACACATTGAAAAACCACCAAACAAAGTTGTAATTAATCTTAAATTAGCATGAACAAAAAACTCTAACCAATTACAACATCGTGTGGTGGTCTTTCAAGATATGATTAGAATTGTCTTGTCAAGATCTTTTTAACAGCACAAGCTGTGTTGAAAACAAAGCATTAATTTGTCCCTATTGACCCACACGAGTTTGTAATAGTTAGGGATAAGTATCATTGGTTCATATTTGATCCATTAGCCACTACTTTATCATCATATTAGGCATACCATCATCTCTTAGTCACTCCTTTATTATCATAGGTTTTGATTCATGATCACTATTGTGATTTCATTCTATCAGTTATTTATTAATTAAAAATCTTGTCGTTGATATATCAAAATAAAATAAATTGAAATTAATTAAATATTTACTTAAAATTAACAGTTCATTTCATTGATATAGTGTATATCAAGTAATGAAGCTTGTTAATTATAAAAATCTTCAAAACTAAAATAGTAGCAAAGCTTAACAGAAATGAATAAGTCTAATAATCGATCTATTCAATAGATAAATTATGATCAAAAGCTTAAAAATAGCGTAAATAGTCCATCCTAAACAAACAAGAACAAAATAGAAAACAAAAATTACCAATGAATTAAAAAAATATATCTAAAATATATATAGAAAAGTTATAATCTCTAGACATGAGCATGTTAAAGCAATAATTGAGAAAATCAAATAATTAAATGCAGGATAAATAAAAATAATTACATAAAAAAGGTGATTATAAACAATTTTAGTTAAAATGCTATTTCTTCTTTCCTTAATTATTCTAGAAAAGAAAACCCGTATTTTTTCTTAAATAAGAAAGGTTTATATATATATATATATATATATTATTGAATTATTGGTGGGATTTTAAACTCAATCGTGCTAAGTCAGCAAGACGAGACTAATATAGAAAAACCTTTCTTCTAAATATTGTTTTATAAATAAATAATATGAACAACAAATTTGATTTCAAATATTTTATATTCATTCCTTTCTCCTCCGTTGCCCTCAAGTGGGTATACATCTTCATAATTAAAAAAAATATTTTAATATATTTTTAAATAAAAAATTATTTTAAAAAATACCTAACACCACAATCTCAAATATCCCTTAATTAATTTGATTCCTGTGGGATATCTACTTTAAATAATAATAATAATAATAAATCTAACTCTCTATTATTATTGGTGTAGGTTGATCAATTCTTTGTGGGGCTCCTAGGGAGCCATCGTATAATTGCACATTCAGATCAAATATGTCATCAGGGCTTCATCAGCTCACACAAGCTCAGCCATGAATAATTTCATTTCAACATTCGATTGTGGCGACAGATTAGAAAAATAACCGAGAAATACAGAGAAAATGTAGCGTGATTCGGTTCTTTTTACGGGTGAAATTAATGATGCCAAGATCTCATTAAATAAATATTTACACTGCTATAAAAGTTCATTGGACAACTTGATTTTGGTAAATGTCAGAATTTCTTGTTCATTAGCGAGTGGGGACTGGTGACTTTGATGCTCCAACAGCCAGAAAGCTCTTCAATGTGACTTTGCTTGCCAGCTAGGAAATTGATAGACGGGACACCCTGTGTCGATTGCCAAGATCCAATTATGCATCTTTTCTGGCAAACTATCATCTGCAACCAGAAAAAAAAGAAGGAGATCTGCTCGGCGGCTCGGCCTATAAGATCTATCGTGCCGTGCAAGTTGTTTTGCAGATGACATTGATTAGCAGATAATTATGGATCGATCATCCACATAAGCTTCTCAGCAGATATTAAAGACACAAACATGCATGGCCTTGATTATTCCATGGTTGCCTTTTTTGTTTTTGAAACTGTTCTTTTACTTCACAAGTTTTAGAGAGCTTGTGTTTAGGATATCCACAGACAGACAAAGGGGAAAGAGAGAGAGATCATGAGAAAATATCGTTGATCTCAAAATTAGGACTTCGAGACATTTAATTTTAGTCGTAAGTTAATCTTTTATACAGTTTGGCTAATATCTTAATTAAAATATTAAATGAATTCTGGATATAAATTACTTTGAGTTGCAGATATTTCATTCATTTCCAGGTTTTCTATTATTTACTTCAAAGTTCGTCTCTCTTGCATTTTAATTAATTCCCAGCTAGTGTCTAAGTATATCTTTGGCATCGTGGTAGTTTAATTTGCAAAAATATGTTTAGAAAAAATTATAAATTATAGTATTTTTTTAATAATATTTTAAGAGAATTTTTAGTGATATATATATATATATATATATCCATGCAAAATTATAATGTTTATTAATCAATAAATATTTTTATTAATATTTTTGTAACATCAAAATCTATATAATCTTTTTGTAAACAAATCCACGAATTTTCTAATGTATTTAGATTCTCTCTTTCTTATCACAATCTATTGCATTTGATAAATACTAACATCTTAAATCAAATTAATGGCTAGGATCGTCAAACAACTTTTTTTCTATTTTAAAATTATGCTAGTTATTTGTAAGTGAGAGTATTGAACAGGAAACAATTATTTTTCCAAACTTATGACAAATGGTTGAAATAATTATTTTTGTGCAGGTTTTTCTTTGGTTAAACCTATAAGTACATGTGATGAATCAGGAGTTTATTTCCTTTTTCATTTTTTGAATTCTTGTTTTTACTTATAGTTTCTATAATCTGATTTCTACAAAACAAAACATAGGTATACTTATCGATTTATAAAAATAAAATAACTTAAAATACTTGTTAAAACAAAACAAACTTAAAAAAATAGATTGAGACGAGAATCAATCCCTGACCTTAAAACAACTTATTGCTTGATCTCTAGTGCTGGCAGTTTGATTGCAATATTATTTCTCAGGCTTACTCAATCTCTTACTCTTAGTAGCACAACTGATAATAAATAGTGAATCAAAAAATTTGTATGTTATAGAGGGATTTTGACAAAAAAAATTTGTAAAAAGGACAAGTTTTAGAAAGACTAGAAGTTTTCTAAATAATAAAATCCATGTCATAGTTGTCTCTTTTATTGACAATTTTTGACATTTAAATTAACATTATTTTTATTTAAAATAAACAAACATATCTTTATAAGGATACATTTAAATTAATATTACTCTGTTTTAGAAAAACACAACTCTTCATTCATGAGATGTAACTTTTCTTTCACCCTAACAATCCCCTACATGAATAAAAATTATTTGTTAGAAGAAAATACTAAGTAAACATAGGAATTTGAGAGTAACAACGAAAAATCTCTACATCAAATGAGGTAGCTTTTGGCCTTGAACCTTCCCTCATGAAAAACTATCGGTTTCACCCGTTCCGGTTTCAGAAAGTGCTTTAAACAATTTTAATTCTCATAAGAGTGACATCATTTCACACTCACATGGATGATTCTTATTAAGAGTATCATGCAATACCCATCTTAAATTTCTTAAGCTATAAAAATCATTAAAAGCTTAACATATCCTAGTTTTCGTTGCAAGTAGCACTCTTCATCATAGGAATGGGTAAGAGTGCTACTACTAAATTGATATATGATTTGGTTGTCCTTTTGAACCTATATCTTGAGATCTCCAATCAAATAGGTTTTAATCTCATCCTCATCGATGATTTATTGACTTACTCTCTTGTTAAGTCTTTTGTAAGCGGGTCCACAATGTTATCATTTGACTTTATATGGTCAATAAAGATAATCTCATTTGAGAGCAAATGTCTTACAATGTTGTGTCTTCGATGTATATGTCAAGACTTACCATTATATATATTATTTTGTGCTATACCAATTGCATATTGATTATCACAATGTATACATATAACTAGTACATATTTTGACCAACTTGAAATATCTTCTAAAACGTTTTGAAGCCACTATGCTTTTTCACCAACTTTGTCTAAAGCTATAAACTTAGACTCTATAGTGGATTTGGCTATGCAAGTTTGTTTAGAGGATTTCCAAGAGACTGCAGTTCCTCTAATAGTAAAGATAAACTCACTTGTGGATTTTGAGTCTTTAATATCAGATATTCTATTAGCATCACTATACCCTTCAAGTACAACTAGATATATTGTGTATTGTAACCCATATGTTAAGGTGTATCATAAATAGTTGAAAACCCTTATAGTGGCCTTCCAATGATCATTACTAGTATTACTTGTATATCTACTCAGTTTGTTAATTGTGTATGTTATGTCTGGTCTAGTGCAGTTTATAAGAAACATATGACTTCTAATGATTCATGAATATTCTTCTTGAGATATTGCATCACTGATATTTTTGGATAGATATAGGTTTACATCAACCGATGTCTTGACTATACTATTCTCATTCTTTTCAAATTTATCAAGAATCTTCTCAATATAACAACATTGAGATAATATTAAGTTGTCATGTGTTTTGAAAATTCTCATTTCTAAAATAAAATCTGTTATATCTAGAGGTGTTCAAAAAGACCGATCAACCGAGAAAACTGATAAAACTGAAGAAACATTGATTGAGAAAACCGAACCGAGATAAAAAACCAATTAAATGGATTTTCAAAACCATAAAATCTTGCTGGTTCGATTTAGTTTCGGTTTTAAAATTAAAACCGATGAACCAAACCGAACCAACCAAAAAACAAGAGAAGTATAAATATTGCAGTTAACCTAACCCTAACATAACACAAAAAGCCACCACCTAGAGACTATTTTTCTCATTCTTCCTTTCCCTTTTATCTACTCTGCCTTGCGTCTGTCTCCACTCTCCATCTCAAAACTTAAAAGTTAAGCCACTAACCCATAATAAGTCCCACATTATCTAGCCGAACAAAAAACCACATATCCATCTCCTTAGCTTCTCCATCTTAAAACTTGGGATACAGCGCGATTTGCCACAAAGTTTGTGTACCATCACAATGATTACATTTGCAATTTTGAGTCGAGGATCATTTACATATGACATAGTAGTATTTGGTTTGTCACAAGGAAAATATAATTATCCTATTGTTTTCTCATTTTTGTGTGCTGATTTATATAGTTGAGCTTGAAAATAATAAAATATTAGTGTAGTTATCCCTTGTTAGATTGATCACACTATCATCTGAGTTAATTTTAGCTCTTGATTTATTTTTGTTGTCCTTTTAGGATGGGCATGGTGTACTGGGCAGTGGGTATTAAATAGTAGCTCCATCTGAGCTTTATTTTGGCTTTGTTAAGAGCTCTGTTAGTGTCAAGTTGAGGTGTTTATTGGTGAGGTTTAACTATATTTTTGCAATTTCTTTCAAATAATATTGTTGTTTTTTTCTTCAAGAATTTAAATTTCATATTGCTTTTTGTTTTTTTTTTTTTTTTTTAGATGGATAATCTAAAGAAAAGATTTATGTTATTGTTGTTTTTTTTAATTTCAAATGGATAATTGGGAAGATCCTACACCAAATGAATCAAATCCTTCAAGTTTGGAACCTAATCCTTCGCCTATTCCAGTTCCAGTTACTACCTCTAGTACAAATAGCAACATTGAAGGTAATCCACCTTCTAGATGTAATAAAAGAAAAACATCCTAAATTTGGGATCACTTTAAAAAACTAGATGGTAATCCTAAAGCTCCTAGGGCTGCATGTATGTATTGTGAAAAAGACTATGCATGCCATACTATATTTAATGGGACTAGTAACATGTGGAGTCATTTTGGTATATACAAAAAATTTTCTTTTGTGAGTGATCGAAAACAAAAAACTTTAGTTTTAGAACGTAAGCTTATAATAGAGGGGGTGATAATAGAGAGGAAAATCAAGTGACTATTAGGGTAGTGGGTTATAATTATGAATAGTGTAGAAAAGCCCTAGAAAAAATAATTATACTTGATGAGCTACCTTTTAACTTTATAGAAAACCAAGGATTTATATCACTTTGTCAAGTAATGCAACCTAGATTTGATGTTCCTTCTTGTTTGGTGATTTGGAGAGATTGTTTGAAAATTTATGTAAACGAGAAGGACAAATTAAAAAAAAAAACTCTTAAGGGTCAACATTTATATTTAACTACCGATACTTAGACATCAATCCAAAAAATTAATCATAGATGTTTGACTGCCCATTGGATTGATGAAGGTTGGAACTTGAATAAAAAAAATTCTAAATTTTTGTCAAGTTTGTAATCATAAAGGTGAAACAATTGGCCAAGTGATTAAGAGTTATTTGTTGGAATGGGGAATTGATAACATTTGAACAGTTATAGTAGACAATGCAAGTTCAAATAATGTGACAATAAAATATCTAAAGAGAGTAACAAGTGGTTGAGCAACTAATATATAGTCAAATGACTTCATGCATGTTAGATGTTGTGCACATATTGTTAATCTTATTGTATGTGCGGGATTAAAAGATATTGATGATTTAGTGGTTAAGATTAGGAATACAGTAAGGTTTGTTAGATCCTCTTCTTCGAGACAACTTGTTTTTAACCAATGTGCAGAGAGGTTGAAAATTAGGAGTAAAAAATCTGTTTGCTTGGATGTTGTAACTAGATGAAACTTTACATATATGATGTTAGATGCTACTGCTAAATTTGATGTGGTTTTTATGAGGTTAGAAGAAACCGATCCTAGGTATTTGAGTTACTTTGAGGTTGATTCAAAGGGAAATAAAAAAAACTTATGTCCTCCTGTTTTAGAAGATTGGGAAAAAGCTAGATTTTTTGTGAAGTTCTTGAAACTATTTTACATTGTTACATTGAAATTTTCTGGCTCCTTGTATGTGACATCTAATTCTTTCTTCCATGAATTGATTTTCATGCATACAAGCATATCTCAACTTTGTAGAAGTGAAGATGTTTATGTAAGTAAAATGGTCAAGAATATGATGACAAAGTATAAAAAATATTAGGAGGACCAAGATACACAAAACTTTCTCTTGTATATGGTTATTGTGTTAGATCCACGTTTCAAATTGAAGGATATGAGATTTTGTTTTGGGAGATTATATAATGTTGAAGAGGCTAAAAATTTTACAATAAAGGTTAAACATACTTTGCTAAGGTTGTTTGAGAATTATATGAATGTTGATGAGGATGTTGAGGTTGTTCATAGTGTTGGAACTAGTATAAATAAATATGTTAATAGTGATTTAATGGTGGTCGATTATATACTAGATGACTTAGCTTCTCAATTTAAAAAACATTTAAAGGAAGAAGGTGGTGTAGAAAGAAAAAATGAGGTTAAGAGGTATTTGGGTGATAATTATGAGGATTCTAATGACTTTAAATTAGATATTTTCAGTTGGTACAGGCGTAATGCTAAAAAATACAAGATTCTTTTTAAGGTGGCACAACATGTGTTAGCTATCCCGGTATCAACGGTTGTTTCTAAAGTAGCCTTCAGTACTGGCGGTCATATATTAGATCCATTTCGAAGCTCTTTGTCTCCATCGATAGTGCAAGCACTTGTTTGTTGTCAAAATTGGTTATGTTTAGCACCAATTCCAATCAACATTAGAACCTTCATGAATTATATTGAAAATTCTAAGATGATTGAATCAGGTGATTTCTCTTACAACTTTAAATGTAGTTATTTTATATTATCATTTTTTTTATTTTTTTTAATCTAAGATTTTAATTTATGATTTTGTAGAATTTGGTGAAAGTTTGAAAATCTCAACTGATTGTAAGGAGTATTGATGATGCTGGTGCAATCCTAAAATATAATTGTTTTAGGTAATTGATTTACTTTACCTTTTTAATTCCCTTTAAAAGTCTGCATTGTTAATTTTTTTAATAGTCGAACTCTAATAAGTTGTTAATTTGCTAGTGTTTCTTTATAGCATTATCCTTGCTGGATCTTTTAGCTTATGCTGTTGTTGGAAGTTTTGGATGATGTTGTTGCTGGATTTTTTTCTTCAAACTATGCCGGATGTTTATGATAATTTATTGTTGGTTGCTAATGTATATGTTTGCTAATGTTAACTTTTCTAGTGTGAACACCTCTTTTAATTTGAGGTGCTCAAATTTGATCATTCATTTTGCATATTGCATTGATTTGGATTTTCATAGCCTTCATCTGACAAAAATTTCTTTGTATATCAAAGATAGCAAGATGTGAAGCATTTTAAATTCATTGTTACTGATATATATTTAAGGTTAATAATGAAAATTAAATTAAAAAAAAATATCAATCTACTAATATGATTAAAAAGCCTTGTATCAAACTAAATCAAATAAGAACATTTTAAAGAGTTTTGATTGAAAAGCCTATAAACTTAACCCAAGAAAATTTAAAAGCCCAATTTAATGTAAGCCCATTTAAAAAAATCCAAAAAAGCCCATTAATGATAGAATTAGGTTTTTCGGTTTTATGGCAAAAAAACTAAATTTCACCCAATCGAACCGGTTCTGTTTAAACTAGATTTCGGTCCAGTTTTGTTTGAATTTTCCAAAATTTGAGTTACTCGGTTTGGTTGATTTTTGCAATCCAAACCAAACCGTTTATACTCATATTTTTCATGTCAAATTTACTGATAAATATTTGCTTGGTGGTCTTAATGATATTGTTATCACAATAGCAAGATTATCTTCACAAATATTTATCACACAAGAACAATTTATGTGCACATAATTGTATTTTATAAATAAACTTACTTAACAGATGAGTTGTTACAACTTACAAGAAGTGGCCTTGGAGTGTGCATGCACAGGACTTTGTAGAAGGCATAATAAGACAAAACAACATATTAATACACGTGTATGTACACATGGCAAGTATAGTTCACACATAGAATTAATGATAGACTTCAACAATTAGTATCAACCTTTATTAATGACCAACATAGCCCGACACATAATTATATAGATACATAATTATATATATACACATGGCAAGTATAGTTCACACATAGAATTAAAAAAAAAAATACATGCGTTAATTAAATATTGATTATTATATTTATGTGCTTTTGGAATATATATATATAGTGTAGTGGATAAACTGCAAAAAAATGATTATTATTTATTAGGTTATACCATTAATCCTATTCATAAAATTCAAGAGCACATTAATTATATGTATCATTAGATGAGTAGACTAACTGTCGCACCCGACATCACGGCGGCCCTAAAAAAATATTTACATGAAACGAACAGATTTCTGGCATCTTGTTCTTTTAGGGGAAAAGGTCTTGTTTAAGGAGTCGCCACCTAGTATTATGGTCACTAGGAATCCTAACTGGTCAATAGAGATTCTATGCTACGGGACTGGTTACGTAAAATGGAAGATATTATCACCCCTTAAACGTTCTGCCTGAGACAGACTGCATTGCTGATTTTTGTCTTAAATTGCTAAATATTTATTGGTTTATGCTCTAATGGTTTGCTTATAATATTCCTGACTCTGGTGCCAGTGAATATTCAACTACGAATACTTCCAACTCTGGCGTTGGTAAATATTACGTAGCTATAAAATAAATTCATATCAATATTTTTATTTCTGACTCTAGCGTCAGTGAATAAATAAATAAAAATAAATTTATTTTTACGCATGCACATATTTTTTATTTTTCTAGCTAAATAAAATAAAATACAACGAATAAAAATAATATAAATTTAAACTGGTATTTTTATTCCTAACTCTGGCATCAGTGAATAAACCAATAAATGTATATTATTTTTATTAATGCATACATATTTTTTATTTTTTTATTTTTTTTTATTTTTTAGACTGGGGGCTGGGCTGGACCCAGCCGGCCCGACTGGGCAAAAGAAGAAGAAGCACGCGCGAAGTAAATTCACGCGTGCATGAATAGTGTGAAGGTAATTAAATTACCTTCACACTGCATTTGAAAGTTTTATTGAATGCAGAGAATGGAAACTTACCTGTGCAGCGAAGGACAGCGCCGAAGACGATGGTGCGGTGGCTGTTTTATTTTGTTTCCCGGTGTGGCTCCACTGTCTTTTGGGTTGTTCTTTTTTCTGCAGGCATGAAATGGTTGCCCCTCCGTTTTTCTTTCCTTCTCTGCTCTGTCTCTTTGCCTTTTTTTATTTGCTCTTTGTGTTCGGGAAGAAAGCTTTTGGTCCGTGCTTTCGAATTCCCCTGCTCTGGACAAATACTATGATGGTAAGGGTTCTGGAACCGGGGGTTGGCTGGACCCAAGCTTTCTCGGGTTCTTTGCTTTGTTTTTGCTCTGGTTCTGCCTCTATTTTTGCTCTGGTTTTTCTCTGTTTTTCTGGGTTTTTCTTCCTTGTTTTTGCTTGCGTTCCTCTCTTCCTGCTTCTGTTTTCTTCCCCGGTTCTTGGCCTGTTCGTCCCTCTCTGTTTTCTGGGTTTTTCCTCTGGGTTTTACTTGAGTTTTTCCCCTGTTTTTTTCTCGTCCAAAATCCCATTGTTTTCCCCCCTTTAAGTCCCCAGTTTTTCTTCCTTTTTCCTCCCCCGCGGTTCTGTGATTCCCACTCCTTTTATAAGGCCAAAACCGGTGGTAACGGCCACCTCCTAAATGCCCTGTAACAGGTCGCCTTCAATGAGTAAGTGTTGCTGCCAACGGATGAAATGTCTCTGCCTTTAATGGCAGAGCCGTTGCAGAGGAAGAAGACGGTGAACAGTCGCTGCAAAACGACCCCGTTTTCTAGTTCTAAAGGCTGCTTTCAATTTGGTCCTTGGAATTCTTATAATTTTGCAATCAAGCCCCTGGTTAAAACGTAATTGGATCCTTGCATTTCCGCGCCATTTTCAAGCTGGTCCTTGGATTTTAATGTTTGCAATTTGGACCTCAATTAAACCCCAAACTTTGATATTTCTTCAATTAAATCCCTAATTACATTAATTAAATTAATTTCAAGCTTAATTAAGTCTCAAAACTTATCAATTCTTCAATTAAACCCTTGATTGGATTAATTAGATTAATTCCAAATTTAATTAAACCCCAAAACTTCCAATCATGTTGCCCTTAACCCAAATTTTAAATCATTCTTCATTTATTTCATTTTATTTGCTTTTCATCATTATTATTTTTTCATCATCATTTTTTTATATCCTTTTCAGTAAATAAAATAATAATAATAATAATTAAAATAAAAGGGTCAAAAATTGGATCATGACACTAACTATGAGTGGTAGTTACGAGTTCTATATGGAACATCAAATGTTTAATCGTTCTCATCTGTTTGAGGAATGGATCTCAGTGTGACTATCATTGGATTATAGGCTAGAATCCTTAGATTTCAACAATATCGCTGATGAAATGCTGCTTGATAGAGAATGTTAGTACACCGAAAAGGGTATACGTCGCACTAGAAGAAACGCAAGTCGTTTGGATGCTGCTACAAAATTCATTCCATGGTTTGAGCATAATGAACTTTGAAGAGATTACTTTGATGAAGTAGATGATGTAATTGGAGGCCCTAATTATGTACATGTAATATAAAATAATTCTAAAATTTATTATTTTTATTATTTCAGTATTATTTTTTTTATTGAACTGTATATTTTGTAATTTAAGTTTTAATTATATTATATGCATGTATATGAAAATATTTACAATTTGATCAGTGAAAATTGTTAGTTGAAACTAATAACTATAATTTTTGCACTTATTTTAATTTCCAATAATAATTAGACCATATAAATAGAAATTGATTAAGTGTTTAACATTATTTTTATTTTTATTGTATGTGTTAGATTATTATTTGTTTAATTTAGAATGGAGTGACAATAAATATCATTTAAATTGTACTAGATACTAATATTTGTAACTGGTGTCAATAGCACTTGATATGGCTGCATCTAAGACTATTATCATTGATTTGAACCATAGAGACAAACTAAATGAAAAGAATTATGATGTTTGGCATCGTAAGATTGGGTATCTCCTGGAAGAGCAAGAAATGATGGAAACAATCACACAATCGACGGCTGAACTTGAGCAAGGAAACATTGCTCACCACAAGCTTAATATGGAAGCATATCAAACCTATAAGCACAAGGATCATGCAGCTCGCATTCTGATGTTGAGCAGCATGAGAAATGATATAATGTTGTGTTTTGAAATGCATCATTCAGCCCAAGCAGTTTGGGACACAATGAAGATTTAGTATAGGGGAACCTCCACTACTAGACTTCGTCGGTTAACTCTCAAATTTGATGGTTACAAGAAACGCCAAAATCAGACGATGAGGTAGCATCTTACAGTCATATCTAACATAATCAGTGAATTAAAGGGTGTTGGGCATGAGATGACTGATGAACAAGTACAAACTGTGATCCACTCTTTGCCAAGCAATTAGGAATACATGCGTGTTAACCTTACCCATAATAATAACATCAAGACATTTGATGATGTTGCTCGTCATGTTGAGCTTGAAAAAGATTGACTCCTCGTTGAGAAACCTGTAACGAGACTTTTATATCTGAGACTAAGATACGAGGAACATATGACTCTAAACATTAAAAAAAAAAAAAAAAGCAAGGGTAAGGGTCCTAAATATGACAAGAGAGGAATAGAAACAAGTGGTAGTGGATATAAGCGTAAGTATGGGAAACACGACGGTAAGAAAGACAAGAATATGAATTGTTTCAATTGTCGTAAATCTAGTCACTTTGCTCGTGATTTCACGGAGCCAAAGGTAATGTTTAACCACAATCATCCCTCTAACATATACGTTAGCAATTGTTTAATGCTTGCTTAATCTGTTTCTTTTTGGACTATAAACTCAAGAGCAACCGACCACATAGTTAGGGATCAAACAACCTTTGTGGAATTTCATTGAATTTCAAAGGGAAGTAAATACATATACATGGGGAATAATGATTCCGCTATTGTGTTTGGGATCGGTACATGCAAACTGGATTTACAGGGCGATCACACACTTTATCTTTATAATGTACTCTACACTCCAGAAGTTTGATGAAATCTTGTGTTTGTTCTTGCTTTACTATAATTGGGCTTTTATATTATGTTTGTTAGTTATTGTGTGAAAATATATATATGGATAATATTTTTTATGGTTCTAGTTTTGTATTAAATGGTTTTATGGTGTTAGACACCGTTAATGTATCTATTAAGGATGATGCTTCTATTTATATTGTTCAAAGTTCTAGCACTACTAATAATAGTGATATCATGTTATTCATTAATCGTTTTATGGAATATATTGTGAGTATCATATAGTATAATTTGTTGAAGTATGTCGATAAACTTAGATTGGCTTACTCACATGAGCAATCACCTCTAGCGCTTGTCAGGTGAGTAGAGATGAGATTATTTGAGTTTTAATGCTCAATAAGAAACTTGGGCGTAGTGGGAGCAATTTTAACTCAAAGTAATTATTAAATAGTCACCTTGATTGGGACTAAGATGAGGTTTTTTAAAAAAAAATCAGCACTAATGAATTCTCACCATTCATGTGTCTATTATGATTGAAGTCAAGTATGAAATTATTCATCTGCCACTAATGATAGCGAGCAAGTGAGAATTTCTTATTTGAAGTCTATGTTTGTTTTTTTTTGCGATAAGACTAAGAATCGTATTATGTATTTTCTCTAACAAAAAGAGCAATGATATATACACTCTTTATCTTCATATAAGAAAAGAGTAAGCTCTACTATAGCATGTATTTCATACTACATGTGCTGACGACCATTATAGGAATAAAGAATGGATGACTGCTTCTTCATTATGTAAGTCCTAAAGATGTATAAGATTTCAATATCTTATCCTTTGTGACTTTTGACTATATTATGAGGTGATGTGTAAATGATCGCTACTTTAGGAGTATATCATATGGTCATGAAATTATTCAACTTAAAGGAATACTCCTAAAAAAGCGAGTCAATTCAAATCTGATTGATATAAGAGTGAAAGAAAGAGTAATTTTAGTTCTACACATATTACTTATATTTACCGACCGGGATCATATCACTCGAATAAATTTGATATGATTTAGAATACTTGTAATTGTAAGGATGAATTGAGTATGAAATTCTTAAGGGATTAAATTATATTCAGTCATGTGTAACTAAAAATGCTTGAGGTATAATAGTACACTTTAAGGAGTAACTAATTATAAGGTTGATGTCTCTATATGACTTGTATTAGGTTTCTATATTGGAGCTCATTTTACTATGTGTTTCAGGTCGCATAGTCTGTTTGCCTAGTATGAAATTCTTGTGCAAGTTTGAAATATAATGTATTCGATAGATCCAATCCTTCATGGGTGAGTGGAAAATATTGGTTATTGGGTGAGGCCTGGTCCGCCCAAGAGAGATGAGCCTAGTCCAAATGTTTAGAGGAGTTACTAAAAGAAGTAATCGCTTCTTCTCTCTCTCTCTCTCTCTCTCTCTCTCTCTATATATATATATATATATATATATATATATATATATATATATTACTTTAAAAGATATTGGTTCTTTCTTTTTCTTCTTCCATCTTTAACTCTTTAAATTAACTTAACAAGATTTTAAAAGATATTTGTACTGTGAAATTCTGAAAAGCGATAGATTACAACAAGAATAGGAATTTGACACCAATTACAAATCCAAAAACATAGGAACCTAATTTTAGGATTTGTCCTCTCTCCTTGCGCTTTTAAATCTACATAAAAAGTATTTATAAAAGAGGATAAAAGTAAAAGTAAAAATAAATATTTATATTTTAAGTAAAACTAATTATGAATTAAATTTGATGATTAATTGTTGATTATCATATTGTTTTGAGTTTTTTAATTGAAAAAAGAAAAAAAAAAAAACAACAACCATTATCACAATTTTTAAAAACAACTTTGCTTGTTTATAAAAAAAACTTGATAACCAATTGTTGAGTTGATACTTTTTTTTAAAAATAGAAATAAAATAAAAAGCAAATAGGTTTTTTTTTATTTTCAAATATTTTTTTTATAAAATTATCAAAACAACTAAAAGGATCGAGGTCAGTTTAACTGTTTATATGAATAGTAAACTAAGTTAATATATTTTTTAAATTGTTTAATAAAAATTTATGTTGTAACTTAGTTAGTTGAGGCGCATGTGTCAGTGACTAAAGGTTACAGATTCAATTCCTACTAGCAATATTATTTTCTTCCAAACGACAGATGACTTGTCGTCTATCTTTCTAAAAAAAAATGGATGACAAAAAACACTGGCCTAGGCCTCACACCCACACTCCTAAGCTTTGTTGAAACAAGCCTTTTAGGTTTTTTATTGGCTATTTGGGGTTTTTTTTCCTTTTTTATCTTTTGTTTTTTTCAATTCTATCTTTTAATGCGAGATTTTTATTTAATTTTATTTTTCAATAATGGTAAATCATTTTTTTGTATTTTCATCATATAATAAGAAAAAAAATAATTCGATCTAATGGAGTCCGTATATAATTTGGGTTATGGGTTTAGTGGTTTAACTAGAATTAACCTGACTTGTTTTTTTTTTAGATTTACCCAGTAAACAAGATCATGTATAGACAGCTCCTACATATAATTTAGTTTAAAACTCGGGATAAACAAAGAGTTAAGTCTAGAGTTTTGAAGTTTGAATTGTTGTACCGAGTTTAATGATAACGTCAAAAAAAATTTATATGGTCTAGATATTATTATTTTTTTATTTCAAAAGATTTTGATCCAAGTTGCAGGAATAGCGCAATAAATAAACTAGTTATCTAATTGAGGGGATACTTAGTAACGTTTTTGTTTTTTTTTTTTTGGTTTTTATAAAACCAAAAAAATATATTTTTTATTTATAGTTTTTTAAAAAAGATATTTATTTTTTAACAAAGGCCAGAAAACTTTTATGCAGCATTTATTTAATTTAAGAAATATAAAAATATTATTGATTAAAATATAAAAACTAATAATATGACACGTTAAATTACGATAGTGAACTAATAGCATTGTGGCAGTATAGTAATGGTTTATATGATACTAACAATGAAGAATATAATGGTGATGATAAAAGTTTCAAATATGTTTATAAATTTTACATAGCTAATGGATATGGTAGTTTCAATGGGGTTAGTCTGTGTTTGGGGTCCGGTTTAAATGAAAGTTAGCTAAATTTTAATTTTAAAAAAAATTATTTTTTTATGTTCTCGGATTGTTTTGATGTCGTGACATCAAAAAATAAATGTTTAAAAATAAAAAAAATATATTTTTAAATATATTTTTAAATAAAAAAACAACCATTATTATATTTCTAAATATTTTTTTAATAATAATGTTAAAAATATTAAATAGGAATTGATAGCGAAGAAATTACCATAAAAATAATGGTTTGATAATATGCATGGTGATATTTCGAAGGATGGTGGTGGCTATGATTATGAAATCATAGTGATAGGGTGGTAATTTTGTGTTTTTAAATTGTGAACAGCAAAAGGATAAAAAAAAAAACAATTAGTTCTCAAATATTAATAGTTTCTTGGTATAGTCCTCGAAAATCTGAATTAGAGAGCAACCCGGTGAAGGGAAAGGATCTAATTGAGAAGATTAGGAGGTGACTTGAGGGACTATATAGAGAACTTGTTAATAACTGGGGACTAAACTGAGGTTTTGGCTAGCAAAGAATTTAAATTTCTCCTTATAGAAATGACTTTAAACCAACAAAGATGCCGTGCACCATAAATAAATAAATAAATAAATAAAATCCTCAAAATGGTCTGTCTTTTATAAAAAAATTTAGATAAAAGTTTCTTTTGTTAAAAAATCTTATTTTCTTGTTTATTAAACATTTTTCAAAGTTTAATGTATGAGCATGGTCAGAAACTTATTTTCTAAAATTTTGGAATTTTTAAGGAGTACAAAAAATAATTTTAAAAAAAAATAAATAAAGATCTTGTTTATTTTTTTAAAAAGAATTAAAAATAAAATATGAGCTTATTTATAGCAATAGTAATTAATCAATCATTGTTATTTTAAAGCTAATCTATTCACCGACTCATATAATATTTTCCTTGTATAATATTTCTTGTTCACTAAGTAGAGGGTATTTGAGATAATAATAGAAATTGTTTTTAAAAATATTTTTTACTTGAAAATATATTAAAATAATTTTTTAATTTTTTAAAATTATATCAGTATATCAAAATAATTTAAAAACACAAAAAAAATAATTTAAAGCAAAACAAAATTTAAAATTTGATGAAACGATGATCCAATCACTGCATCAAACAAGATCTTAATCAATTAATTAAACTTACATTTCTATAATTAATTTTAATTTTATCAAGATGATCCAATAGTTGTTTGTATTTATTTATGGCTTGTTTATTTTATTTCTTATTTCTAGCATCCTATTTCCTTTTATTGGATAAAAAGAATAATAAACTCTTTATATGATATTGTTTCCCTAACCACATTTTCAATTCCCTTCTCTTAATTTATTTCGTTAATTTCAAGCAAATTTACTTGAAGCTTGGTTCTAGTTTTGAGTTTTGCTATCCATTTTCCTGTTTTTCTTTTCGCTAGCTGCATTTGAATTAGGAAAAAAACACCCTTGCCGCCTGAGATTCAACCACACTGCCTACTGTTTATGTTTTGACATCTCCGAAGATCAATAATGGACAATCATAGGATAACAATCTTCACCTTAAGAATTTAATTTATTTAATTAAATACATTCACCTGTTTATAAATATTATTGTCTGTGCTCTCATTTCTCATCAGCAAAAACTATTGAGCACATGAGGGAAGAAGATCAGGAAACATTTACTTCCAACAGTTGGTGATGCATCAGGCAAGTTAAATCTTACAGCCGAGACATCGCTTGCTCAACCGGAGAACTCTGTAACAAAACAGAACAAATATCATTCGCTATCCAAGATTAATCTGCAAGAACAGCTATACAATCAGCTAATATGTTGTAATTGGTAAACAACTACGCACTTGCTTCATTGAGACACTTAGTTGCCACTATACATGTTTTAAACACAATCCAAAGTATATGCAGCTACGTATCCTCAAGTAAAAGATCCGTCCAGAATACAGACATGTTACATGATTTTTATCTGTTTGAGCTGTTTAAAACAAGTCTGCTTTTGAAGGGGCAGATGTGATTCAGGAAATGTAGGAGACAAATACGTTGAAAACATAGTTAGAACTCATTAATTTACTGGCTACAAAGTTTAGTGTCTTAAATATATGTTTTTGGTATTCTGTGCACAGTACTGCTACGGTGCTACCACCTGCCGTCTACAGGGCAAGGGTCTCAGTGACCGAGTCCTACGCAATCTTTAGGACAGCACTGATGATAAAGCGATGCGTGATATGTTATAACTCATCTACTCACTCATGCACTCGTACTTCTAATCATGTGATAAGCATATTCAGAAATTCAGGTCTCTCACCAGAGGAGCACCCTTGGCACCTCGTTCAGCCAAGAAGGCACATGGCTCAAAGAATTCTCCATACGTCTTTGACCATTCCTCCAATCTTGAGTAAATGTATTTGGATCCAAAAGAATCAGCCCAAAACATAATGCCCCCCCTGGTCCAAATAAAACAAATTGATCAGAGCAAGACCCTAAACTAAGGAAAGAAACCCTTCCACTCGGTAAAAACCAAACCTGTAAGGTGGAAAACCCATTCCCATAAGAGACGCAATGTCGAGGTCAGCAGCTTTGACTGCAATGCCTTCGGCAAAGACTCGGCAAGCCTCATTCACTACTGGGAAGAATATCATCTCCACAATGTCCTTCTCTGGTAATTTAGCAAGCTGTAACAAACATTAATGACACCCAGAATGAGCAAGAGAGAGGGAGAGAAGATTCACTAGAAGATACACTTTTTGTTATTTGAGGTCAGGATCCATATTAGGTAGGATGAAAACAACACCTAGAACTACAAAAGCAGTAAGTGAGAAAAGGAGAGTGATTACCTTGGGATCAACGGCAACACCAGAAATGCTTCTTGCTTTCTCAATGTATTTCCTTAATTCAGGATCTGGCTTAGCGTTGCGCCTATCATCATACAAATAGAATCCTTTGCAAGTAGTTTCACCTAAGATTTACATGGTGAATAAGGAATGCTTCAGAGAGAAACATAGTTATTAAGATGGATCCCATTAAAGAGTTGATGCAGTCTTTCAAACTTTTGCAACTAAAGTTTTACTTTCTATTCATGTTTCATCAGGAGGAAATTCATAGATTAACCAGAGAAGAAAAATACCTCCTCTCTTATCCTCTTGCATTAGTGGGAGAAGCATAGATTTATAGGTTCGCTCTGGGAAGTTCTCAACAAATTGCATGCCAGTTGCAACTGCGACGCCAAACCCAACCAGGTCAGCCAACCTGCATGAACAAGTGAAAAATTGTAGTTATTCAAGGTGAGAAATCATATATTTTATAAAGTGATACCAAGATGAACTGAAATATATTTTCTCCAGAAAAAAAAAAGGGAAAATGGTTACATTTTTTCCCAATGAATTAGGTACCTGAATGGGCCCATTGGCATTCCAAATTTGGTGATCACCCTGTCAATTTGATAAAGATCCAAACCATGTTCAACAAGTAAAATAGCAGCTTGGGTGTAAGGAAAGAACATCCTGTTGACAGCAAAGCCTGTGCAATTTCCAACCACGACTGGAGTCTTCCTTATTTTCTTCCCAACATCTAATAAATCCACAATTACTTGAGGAGTTGTCTGCTTGGTACGGACAATTTCCAAAAGTGGCATAACATGAGCTGGACTGCATCAGAAGCACAAATGATTCTTTAAGCCAAAAACAAAAGGTGAAAACACAAAGTTCTTTCTCTACACCAGATATTACCTAAAGAAATGGGCTCCAATAATCCTATCTTGCGACTTGGTCTGCTTTCCAATCAAGTTCAAGTCGATTGTGGAAGTGTTGCTGGCAAGTATGCAATGTGGTGGACAATATTTTTCTAGATCAGAAAAAATTTGTTGCTTCAAAGAAACATTTTCAATCACAGCCTGTTTCAAGCATCAAGAACAAATAATGAGAATAGAGTTGTTTAATTTCAGAATAGAAAATTCAAAAGTACCAAAAGAAAGTTAAATCAGATGAACATGCAGACCTCTATGACCATGTCCACGTCTTTAAAACTTTCATAATCAAGAGAACCCTTGAGAAGAGACATGGTTTTTTCAAACTTTTCTTGCGTCATTTTTCCTTTCTTGACACGACTTTGGAGATTGGCTGAATAAAAAAAAAAAGAATATTTACTCAAAACAGTAGAACCTCATTATGTAAACCAAATGAGAACTGAGTTACAAGATGATAAATTAAAAGCTGATCTCAAGACAAGGCACTGGCTCTACCTCTGACTCTACCAATACCAGCCTGCAAGAATTGGTCATTTACTTCTTTCAGGATCACTGGATAATTACTGAGAATTAATGCAGTTGCTATTCCCGAACCCATTAATCCTCCACCAAGCACAGCAACCTTCTTCACTCGTCTAGGTACCAAGCCCAGATCAGTAATTCCTGGAACCTGTTCAAAATCAAGAGCTGATCAAGGTTTTGAAATAAAAGTATGTGGAGTGTTAAGTGCCAGACCAATCTTGAGCAAGTAGACAAATATCTTCCACGAATTCAGATTCCAGATAGCCATTACATGTATTGATAACTCTGGAAATTCAATTGCATCAATTTATTTTCAATTCAATTCTTGAGAAACCTAAGTTGGCGCACACTAAAAGAACAAACCTACTAACAAGAAACCAATCTCTGCAATCAAAACTCCTGACTTCAATCAGAATGAGTGAACCTGCCTGTTGAATTCTAGGATTAAAAGGAGTATCCACAAAACAGTTAAGAAGATGACAAATCAGCAAACTTGACCAAATATATCTTGCAGGAATATAAATGGTTGCAAAATCATATTAATATGGCTAACAGAAAGCATATTATAAGATATACTAAAAACTGCAGATGAATAGCCAACAATTCCATGAATAAAATTGCACTAGAACCTTGGTTGTTCCACGCAGAGCAAAGAAGATGTGGACCAAGCTCTTGCTGATGTCAGAACGCACAAGTTCTTGGAAACTTTCAAACTCCTGCCAACATCAGACAACTTATAAAACAGTTGAATTGGCTACAATTTGAGGATAAAGAAAAAAATTCAGTCAAGGACCTTGTAGAGTCCAGCACGTGGACCAGAAACTATGCCATGTTCAACAACGTCGATGCAAACTATAGGATGTAAAAGATTAGGGGCTCGTTGCTGGGCTTGTGCTCTAGCAAACTTGAATATTTCCCTTGCCTCGCCAAGGGAATCTAATTTTTCAGTCTTGTAAAGGCTAGCAATCCACGGTCTCCTACGCTCGAAGATATCAAGGGCCCACTGACGTGCAGTACTTACCAACTCATTTGGCGAAACAACAGCATCCACAAGACCCAGGGCATGAGCTTCCTCACCTTTAACTGGTTTTGATGTCTATATGCAGTGAGAGGAGTTGGGGATTGATTAAATATTATACAGCTGTGCAGCTAAAGAAACACATGGATCAAGAAACTGGAAGACCTAGCTACAACATACCAGCATCATTTCAAGGGCCTTTGTGATACCCACAAGACGTGGAAGTCTCTGTGTTCCTGAGACAATCAGAAACATAAGATTTGAAGTAAGAAAAGAAAACCCTTTTTTAAGGAAAATGAGCCTGATAAATAACCATTTGTCAAATCCGAGATGTATACTGTAACTTTGTTGAAGGAACAATTGACAGCTAATGGGCAAACATGACACCAATAACAGTAAACACCAAAGGAGAAAGTAAGCATCACTCCTATCACCTTAACTGAAGAATCTGAGGAGTTTCATCCTTCCATTTTATGTGTAAAAATGTTAATCAGCAGGTTCTCTTAACAGATTTTACTCACTTAAAATGATAAAAGATGTGCTAAATGAGTAACTCATACAAAAGCCTTTTTGTGCATGTTTAACCACAAAATATAAATGACAAGTCTATGATTTAAGAGCAACAAAATTTCTGATTTAGTTTCTGTAAATAGGATCATTAGGCTCTCATATCATGACATGGAAATCATTTTTTGTGCCATTTGCCTCAGCAAGATGAAAACAAACCTTTTCCCTTCCAATGAGCATACCATATCTGGAGTCACATGTTCTAGATTTCATGGCTATGATATCATGTCTTGACACACCAAATCATCTTAACTGACTTTCACCTTGTCCTCCATCAAAACTATCTCTCACTTCCTATATCATCATTGATTTATCATTCTTTGTCTAGAAAGTGAATGGTTTTAACATTCTTATTTCACTAGACGTGTTGTCTTAAACACCTACCATCAGATTTTACAAGAATGCACATCCTTATGCTGGAATTTATTATTTAACTTTTGAAAATTGCCAAGGTGTCATGCCATGCAGATTCGACAACTCCTAAAGCAAATTACTCACTCTATATACTCATCAATTCTGATTTAGTGAGCACTATGCCTTACTATCCCCCTCCACCTGATTTCTTTTTTATGCAAGAAAACAAAAATGGTCATCTATAGATTTTCCTTGACATCTTGATCAAAATAACTAAAATTCAAGCCATTGAACATTACAAGAAAGTGTAAGATACGATGCAAAAGTTTTTATTTTGTTGAAATTACAAAAAAGTAGGCATTCAAAACAAAAGAAGTGTAAAGATCCCACTGACATACCTCCAAAACCAGGAATTAGTCCAAGTTGAAGTTCAGGTAGGCTTAATTGAGCAGTAGGGGTTGAGATACGAGCATGGCAAGCCTGACATAGCAAGCATATCAGATCATCTGAAGAAATCAATTGTAAAATGATAAATCAGTATATATAGAAAGGCATACCATTGCAACCTCTAGTCCTCCACCTAAGGCAAGGCCATCAATTGCAGCAACTGAAGGTTTTTTTGCAGCTGGAAAGCAAAACAACTATTCAAATAGCTGAAATATGTTGGCGAAACTTCTTTTGAGGATATTTAAGCCATGAAGAATGAAGAAGAATAAACCAAGAGTACCTTCTAAAGTGTCACCGAGAACCTCAGAGAACATAAAATCAGGTTTTGGTTCATTCACTGAGAAAACATAAAGGAGATTCTATTGGAGTTACAGGAAAGACTATCTTGAGCACAAGACAAAAAAATACTGAACATACCTTTTCCCTCTTGAACTTCCTCAAAAGAAGAAATGTCAGCACCACCAGAGAACTTTCCCTTCGCACCTGCATCGTTAAAATGAGATCTTAGCTTGACATCAGACATTCTCATTCAGTTCTGATGCTTGGAAATGTCCAACAAACTCCTTGAAATTTTTACGAATAATTTCTTAATAGTTACCTGTTATAACAATTGCCTTCACATCATCTCTTCTTAAAGCTTGCTCGTAACTGTCCTTCAAGCTGTTCAACACTGGGATGAGAGCAACATAAATAAGTTCCATATCTTATCAGCATCATTGAAAAACATCATGTAACTGAAGACAAATAAGCAACCGCGACATCAAGCAAGTCTTGGAAGATGCCTTTCGCAAACAAATTTGAGGAGAATAAGAATACACGGGAACCCAAAAGGTGATTCCAAATGCTACCAGTCATTAGCTTAAACCAGAAACATTAAATATTCGAAGTCAGCCTTATACAACTGGAGCATAAATTTTCCAGAGTGAGAAAATAAACCTCGAAGATGGTCTCCGAATTCCTTGAACAACTAATCATATAACACCGAGAATAGGAGGATAGAGGCCCTTTACCCCCTAAATAAGTGCAGCATGGCATCCACCATTTTGTTAGAAATTATCTGTTATTTGTCTTTCTAAACAGAAGTTGAAATGTGAAATTATAAATTAAATTGACAATCCTGATCCTTGAAAAAAAAGAGCAATTTTAAATTTAATTCCTCCATGCCTGTAGAGACTACGTTACTGAAAAAAGGGTAAGAGAAAATCACCACCGATAATGACCCCTTTGAATCTGTTAATTTATAGCCAGTTATCTTTTTTCCTCAACCAATTGCCATTCATGAACTTGAAAAATTATAAAAAATTTCTTAATCCAACAAACACACTGAAATTAGACCGCCAGCCAACCAAAAAAAACAAGAAATCAAGTTCACATATCAAAAGGGTCCACATAGAATGAACTAAACATACAAGATCCAACTTAATTCAGAGAAAAAAAGTGTGGCAATACCATCAGAAGAGAGTGCATTGACAGGAGGATTGATGAGGGTGATTAAAGCCACCCCATCAGCTCCGACTTCAATAGTGGTTGTTCCCTTGGTCCTGCTTCCTTTCATTCTCCCTTCCTAGGTTCTGAGACGTCAATATTGTCTTCCTAGTCTATAATTTGTTTTTATACCAATGAGGGTCGGTGTCGCGTGCTAGCAGAAGAAGTGACGTTGCAGAGGTTTGTGAAGAAACTGAGTAAGAGAAATACACATTTAAAGCATGCGGCAACAGCAACGGGTACCTTGTTCTATGGTCGTGTATTCCATATCCGTCGTTTTCGTTCTTGGATTGGATGGTCGTGCTCCTGCTTTCAATGGAGAGTGACCGTACCTGTCCATTTATTTTCTTATATCCGTATCAGTCGGTTCGCAAATGTCTTGTATCAATAATTTTATAAAAATAATATTATTTTGTTTTTTTCTTAAAAGAAAAACGCCATTGCGTGGACCTTGGCCAGGCCGGGACAAGTGTTTTTTTTTTTTTCAAATTAAAATACATCTTATATTTTTTTAATTTATGTGCCTTTTTTATGTTTTTGGATTCTTAAAATAATATATATAAAAAAACCAAACTTAAGAAAATAGAAAAAAATCAACTGTAAATAAATAATAGATTGGAGATTTCAAGTATTTTTTTTTTGGGATTTTTAATTAATTTCTTTTAAAAAAAACAAAAAAAATACTTTATTTCTTAAAATGATTATAAAGGGGCTTTTAGTATCATTAAGAATCAAATAAGTAATCGCTTAAAGGAATTAAAAACGTCAATTTACTAAAAATTAGTGTTGGAGGCTCATCAATTGCTTAAACACTTGAGATCGAAGTGCTGGAAATAAATAAAGATATTATTAGATGACATTGCTGGAAGTCATGATGACCTTATGAGAGCATGAATGTGCGTCGTCTGCAGCAAGAATCGTGGATTCGACTGGTTTAGCATTAAAAAATTAAATAAAAAAATAAAAAATAAAGCAAAACACGTACCAGACGAGAAAATACCTGATTTTTTTAATTGAAGTGGTTGGAAATCATCAATCCTAACTACCACTAAGTTGCATATTAAATGAAGTGGTTGGAAATTATATGAGAGATGCATAAATAATTTTTTTAAGATTTTTAAAATATATTTGAGGTTTATTTGGCAAATACATAAAAAAATAAATATTTTTAAAAAATAAGTAGCGTGTATTTGTCAAATATGTCCTTAACTAAAAATTAAAGGCTTAAAAAATACCTTAAAACTATGTTTGGCAAATGCACCATAAGGATAAAATATTGTGTTTTTTATTTTGAAAATTTTAAACCATCCAGACATTGTCTTATTAAATATGAACTCATCCCAAACACGTGGCCTGGGTTTCCTAACCCAAATTCCTAGCTCGCAAACACGACCTAAAATTAAAAAAGAACAAAGATCAAAAGAGGAAAAACATTTGAATTTACTCAAGAACACTTAGAAAAGCCTAGAAAACATAGATTCAAAACCATAATAAATCACGTCATATAAGGCATACAAGCATGAAAAAACAACACTCAAACAAGATTTTGGGTTTGGATTAACACAATAAATAACCTAATGTCACGATTATATGATTATTTGTGAAAAATAAAATGAAAGAACCATAAATCAAATGCATGATTTTGGTGTTTTTAAACCCATGGAATCCTGAATTAATGATTAATAAGCTAAAACGTATTTGTAAGAGCTAATAAATGATCAAAAAGACATGGAAAACAAGGACCTATGACAATGTTCAATATATGAACATCAATCCAAAAAAGTAATGCAAACCCAGAAAAAGGCATTAGAGACTTTAAACCCATAAAATGCCTAAAACTTAGAAACAAAAACTATAACTTAAGCATGCTCAACGCAACTTATTTAAACCATAAAAAAAACTAGAAACAAAAAATCAAAAGCATAACAACAAGTGAAGTCCATAATAGTAGTAAGCAAAAATAGCATTCTTTTAGGTAAAAACATTATTTAATTGATGATTTTCATTGTTTCTAAACTCAATCCTTATGCTTGCAACTTTAAAAAAATTGAGCAAGCTACTCAAAACAGCCTAATCCAATAAAAACATTAATACTTAACATAACTTACGATAGCTTCAAAATTAATTAACTAATCATTAAAACATGTTAAAATATATCTCAAAATGACATTTAACACTCCAATAAACAATCCTAAACATCACATTCAAGCCTCAAACAAAACTTAAACATACATATACATACTAAATCATGACATAACTAAACATCTAAATACAAACATTCATTACATTTAAACTAACAAAAAACTTCAAATGATACCTAACAAACATTTTGAGCAGTAATTTAAAAGACAAAATAGAGGAGGAGGGGGTGTGCTTATTAAGCTCCACCCCCTCATCAAAGTTAGAACATACCTTGTCCAATTAAGTTGCTTCTTAGCTAGAGATTTCTGAACTAGCTTTGGACTTGTACTGGTGGCCTATCAAAGGTTTTCTTTTTGTTTTTCTTGGCTGGTTAATGGTTTGGCTAAGGATTTTCAGGTTTTGTAGTATGAGAATATGTGTTTTCTAGGTTTCTCCTCCCCTTCCTTTATGGTCTTTGGCATGGGTTTTTAAATGGCAATGAGGGTCATCAAAAGCCATGAGTTGGACATTTCTCATCATTTGATGTCGAAGAATAGATCCTAGCCATCCATTGAGGTTAAGGATCAACCCTTTCAATGTTTGAGAGCTGACAAGTGGAGTACACCGGTTGTTTTTGTTATTTTATGGTAGACATAATTGGTTGAGGCGTAGGTTTTGGCTCATTATAGCAATGCCTTCAAGATTGCAAAAGAGTATTTGTTTTGTCTAGGTAGGAGTACAAAAGACAAGGTGAAGGGGGGATGTTTTTTATTCTAGGTGGGGGAGAGATGAGGGAGGTTTCAGGCTTGGAAGGTGGTAGCAGAACTAGGCTTTTTGGGGGGAAGAAGATTAACAGTGACCAGGTGAAAAGTCGTCTAGCCCTTTCTTTATTTTTCTTTTGTCTAGGATTACATAAAATGGAGTCATTTTAAACCAAAATAAGTTGTTTTGATCAAAATGCACCGTTCATTTTAATAAAAATGACGTTGTTTTGATAACCCTAGATTAATTAAGGTTTTAATTTTCATTTTTTAATTTCAGCTTTTAGTATTTTTAATTTGTTCAATTAAACCCTCGATTGATTCTAGTTTTATGAATCAATTCAATTTGACCCCTACGAGGTTTCAAAAGGATCCTATGATTTTAGTGTTTTTTCAACATGGTCTATGGACTTGGATATTTTCAAGTTTGTCCTCAATTAACTTTCAAACTTTCAATTTCTTCAAATCTACCTTTATTTTTAACCAAATTTAGTCCCCAAACACGCGCGTCTTTTGCAGAGATGTCTTTAGTCTTAAATTTTTTCAATTTGGCCCTTAATTGATCCCCTAAACTTTAATTTCCTAGTTTCATCCGATTAAACTTGAAAAAGCTAAATTTAGTCCTCTAAAATTTCAATCTTCTCAATTAAGCTCAAATTAGACATTTAAATTTCATTTTTCATTAATTAAGTCCTTAATAAAATTAATTTAACCTATTAAAAGTTTAATTAAGTCTTTACACTTAATTAATTCTTTTAATTTTGGCTTAAACTAATTCTTAAACTTAATTAAATCTTTAATTAGGCTCATGCTTAAATCAAATTAGCCAATTAAAAGTCTAATTAAGTCCTCAGACTTAATTTTTATACAAATTTATCAAATATTCACTTAACTTAACCTTGAATCTACATTGTCCTTTACATCTAGGTCCTTCAAGGGTGCGATTGAATTTTCAATTTCATCAAAGATCCAATTTGGTTTCTTCATCTCTCATTTATGTATTTAAATGCCTCTTCAATCTGTTCTTACCAACCAAGTTGATTTCTTAATAAAAAAAAATGATAATTTTCAATTTTCAATTTCATCAAAGATCCAATTTGGTTTCTTCATCTCTCATTTATGTATTTAAATGCCTCTTCAATCTGTTCTTACCAACCAAGTTGATTTCTTAATAAAGAAAAAAAATGATAATTTTGAAGGAATTTAAAATTAAATTATGACAGTTGCCCCCTTATTACAATGCTTATGACATAAACTCTCGTAAAAAGCTTTAGATAACAAGCTTGTAAAAAAGAAAAGATAAAAGGATGTGGATTTACCAAATCAAGAAGTGGTTAATCCTTCTCAAAGGTACACTCGGGAGAAAATAATGCTTAAAAGTGAGTGGCTTAAAACCCGAAATGGTATGCTTCAAAGTTGTATACATATAACCTTAAAGATATCTCATGATCTCATATTTTGAAAATTAGGTTTTCTTTGTCCTTATATCGGTAGAAATTAAAACCTTCAATAGTTTTTCTTTGCTTGAAATATTCGAATCTATTAAAAATTCTTTCCTTGGGCTATCTGCAAGGATTAATATGTAATGCTTTGGGGTTAATATACATGATTTTTTACCTGAGAAACATAGGTCCCTTTTCTTTATAAACTTCGTCTTTCAAAGCTTCAATCTTTGTAACAAGTTTACATTGCTTCTTTGTTTTGGCCTACTCTAATTACAACTTGTGGACTTGATCTATGGGAAAAGGATACTCATTTAATAAGCTTAGATTGTTTTTGTCTATCCCATCATCTAGGCATTTATCTAATTGATTGTGACATTTCAAGGCACTCATATTTATCATTGTATTTATATGTGTACCACTACTAGGGTGTCATGACCACCACTCGGTATTCACCATATTTTCTCTATGATAGCTTTCCTAGTTATATTCTAATTTCTAAAAAAACAGTGAAAGATTTAAGCAACTTGCTTTCAATTTTTTGTCTTCTTAAAAAAGGAATTATATAGCCATCCCTATTGGGTTTCTTGAATTACCCCCGGCCCGATCATTCCTCCAAGTACTTTATCTTGCTTGGGTTTTTTTAAGGATGATATTTTGCAGATGATGTTTGGTTTTTATAAAAGATCGATATCATAGAATTTTTTTTGGAATTTTAAAGTTATTTTCAAATACAAAAATCATTTCGATGAAAGTTTAAAGCAAATTTTTTTAGGAAAAAATTCAAGCAATTTCTATGGACAGGGTTTCATGAAAGTAATTAAGGACAATGTTTTGCAGAAGATTTTTGGTTTTTAGAAAATATCGATATCACAAAAAAAATCTTTGAAATTTCAAAGCTATTTCCAAATGCAAAAACCATTTTGATGCAAGTTTAAGCAAATTTATTTTTGAAAAAAAATCAAGCAATTCTCATGGACATGGTTTCATGAAGGTTGAATTTTAGATTTTGGTGCAGGTTTTTCTCTTATTAAGAATATGAGATGACCTTTTATTTTCATGATTTATTGGTCAAAGGGATTGAGAACTCGAGAGTTTCAGTGAAAAGAAATCTTTAAAGCATTCATTTTACTTATATGAATAATAAAGCATATCCGTAATCTTTTGAAGATCTCATTTTGTATGGGAAAGCATTGCTTACCAACCCAGATTGCTTGCCTTTGATTATAAAATACTTTATTAGGCACGTAATGTGGGCTTAAATTACTTGTCTTTGTTTTCCTCATTTGATTTTGAATATCATCATCATACTCGTTATCATAACCTCATTCAGGTTTCCCTCAAAATCATCCTTTTCTTTTTTAAAAATAAAAAAACAAAAATACAAAAATGAAAAAAAATGAAAAATGAAAGAGGACCAGTAACTTGATTGGTAAAGATAGACTAAAGATGGATTTAAGTGCAAATCTAGAAGCTCAATTGCACCCTTAAAGGACCCGAATGTGAAGAACAATGCAGATTCAAGGTTAACTTGAGTAAATATCAAAATAATTTGTTTAAAAATTAAGTTTGAAGACTTAATTTGATTGGTCAAATTAAAGGTATAATTAAGTTGAAGAATTAATTTGGGTCAAGATTAAAAGAATTAATTAAATGTAATGAGTTAATTAGACTTTTAATAAGTCCAATTAATTTTATTAAGGACTTAATTGGTGAAAAATTAAATTTGGAAGCCTAATTTTACCTTAATTGAGAAGATTAGAATTTTAAAGGACTATATTTAGTTTTTACAAACTCATTTGGATGAAATTAGGGTAAAAAATGCAAGAAAATCAAAGTTTGGAGGTTAATTAAAGTCAAAGCGAAGAAATTGAAGACCAAGAACCTTTTTGCAAAAGCCATGCTTATTCGAGGACCAAATTCGGCTAGAATAAAGGTGAAATGGAAGAAATTATAAATTTATAGGTTAATTTAGGACAAAATTAAAATATATGACCAATGACCAGGTTGAAAACGCGCTGAAAGCATAGGGTTTTTTAAAATTTTATAGGGGTAAAATTGAATTAATTCTTAAAATCAAAACTTAATTGAGGATATAATTAAACAAATTTAAAAATTGAGAGATGAAATCAAAAGGATAATTTATAACCTAGTTTAATTTAGGATTGCCAAAACAACGTAGTTTTACTGTTTTATTAACGACGTCATTTTAGTCAATTTTAATTAAAATAAATAAATAAAAAAAAAAGTTAGACAACGCGTTGTGCAGTGGTTCATTGTCTTATTTGTTTGCTCTTGAGAAAGCTGGCGCTATTTAGGAGGTTTTTGACTTGAAAGTACGGATAGCTTTTTTGTATGTAAATGTAACCCATATAAAAAGTATATTTTTATTTTTATTTTTATTTTTATGAGGTGTACTTTATATTTTAAAAGTTCAAAGAATCAATAATACCTCCAAGTCAAACATAGACTTGATTCGTTCTCGCATCTCAGGTAAGAAAAAAGGCATGCTCCCCTGTAACCTTGATATCGTACTATGCCTCAGCATGGTTCTTGCTGAGTGGTTGCTCTTATAGCCGCTACAACTCCGGTCCGAAGTTACTGCCTCGACCAGCTTTTGACAACCTAGTTTCAAAGTACCAAGTTGTTGGCTTGTTATCAATAATTAAGATCCTTTCCGGGAGAATCAAAGTACAAGATTCAAGCCTACGAGGGATCCCAAAATGAAATAAATACAGGAGAAGTTCATGTGAAAGAAGGGAAGAAAAGCCACACTAGCAACCAGCATCCACCGTTGTTTTTCTTCCTTATCCAGTAGCTGCAGTGGATCACCAGCAGCTCCACCGTGGACCACCATCCTCACGACAGACCAGCAACAGCAGCAAGCACCTCCCCCAGGCCAGGTAGCTTCTTCTCTTCTTGCTTTTCCACGCAAATCATGCATGAATACTGTAAAAAATAATAAAACCTGCAGCATACATGAGTAATTAATTACCTGTTGCTGGCAATCTTCTTTGCCGAAGGAAATCGCCATTTGGTTAATTATTAATTTCTAATAATTATTAACAATTGGTTACATATATTTGGTGCTCCATTTCTCCCTTTTGCGATTGGGCTCAATCTGAGATCATTTAATTCCACTAATTAGTCTCCAAGTGGATTTTCATAAGCTCTCCCGATGCAAAAAGCCTGCTTGAAGTTGAGTTTTTGTTTGTTCATATTTTTTAAGAGTTTATGATGTGTAGAGTTTTCACAAATTTGGTGGTCACTTTCAAGTTAGACTAAGGTGTAAAGTTCTGGTAAACCGTGTTTAGTAGCATGGTTTTAGCTCTAGAATTCTCGTGATGGAGTTTGAATGGCAAGCAAGGTGTAACAAGCTTAATTTGTAGTACTCATGAATATGAAATTCTTTGGCGCCTAGAAGAATAGTATCAACATGGTCTTGGATGTCATGTTTTTAGACTCTCAACTACTCCAGGATCTCTACCCTCACTGCTTTAGAATTAAAACTCCAGATTTGACTGTGGCATTCTCACAAGGTCCTATTACTAGATAAATGCTGCCCTTTACCAATATCTCATGGTTGTTCCTTTTTTTCTAATTTGGTACATACATGTGCTCTTCCTTTTTCCCATTTCATGATTTTTTTTTGTAACTTTGAGAATAATCTTTGAGTGGTCCAATAGTTCATTTTTCTGCTTTTTGACTGACAGCCCAGTAAAGCTATGAGATTAAGGATGTTATTATTGCCACAAGAAGGATGCTTGATCCGTCACAATCAAGAGGAGCAGAGATGTGTGCATCTTCGAGGTTCTTGCTGTTAGTACACTTTGTGTTTGACCAGAAGGTTCACAAGTCAATCAATAGTTGTGCTTTGTCATCTGTCTCATGTTTGCTTTCGAGTTACAATATCCTTACACTTAAATAAATCAATAGTTTCATGAGATTGTTGGAGAAAGATTTGAGAACCTAACAATTTTTCAGCACTTTTTTTCCGTAATTAGCTTTTAATCCCTGGAAAGGGTTGGTAGTCTTGGTGGTTTATTTAAGGCGACAACTCCTCATTTCTTTGATATTTTTTGTTTGAAGGTTTCAGCGTGCCGGACCTGGGAAGAAACAACAGATTTTAGAGTTTTTGCCTCTTATGTGAATAAGGAGATACATATATTTGTGTTTATCTTTTGGGAATTGCTACCTCGATTTTAGTGTCAAATGCTGAATTAGATCTTAGGCTATTTCTGAGACCTTTTTTCTGGACTCAAATTTGTAAACTTGAGAGTTGTTATTTAGTATAGTGGATTTTCTTTCAACTTGGATCTCAATTATTAGGGTCCCTTGCCATTCTTTTTTGAAGTAGTACTAGTTAATTGAGCTGAAATCAGCTCTGTTGTTTTTCCATATGGGGGCTGCATCTCCTGTTTGATTTGTACCACTTCCTGTTTTCTTATTCTGCAGTGCCCATGCATGTAGCAAGACAAGCAATGATCAAGTAAACTTCGGGAGAGATCTCATGCAGTGAACTAAACTCAAATAGAAAACATATGATTGAATAGTGGATGACAATTAAAAATAGAGCTGTGACATTAACTTCCTTTCATCGGCGTTCATTTGATTGATGGGAGGTCATTTGTTTGATCATTGCACCCTGTGGTTGGAAAGGTAATTAATCTTTAAGGAATGACATGTGTGGCCCTAGAATCTGATCATATTCTGAACGTTTGTTGGGTGAGAAAGAGAATTACTGCTACTGCTAAGCTTTGTACTTGCTTCCTTGTTATGAAACTGGAAGAAATATTTTTTACATTTTAACGCAGCTATTATTGAATTGTGGGTGTGTACTGGCGTGCTTTATTTAATAATTGTAAACACTAGCATTAGTTTCTTGGAAACCCTGCGGGAAATAACCAGGAGGTTTGTCAATTACTATAAATTATTTGAGTGCAGACTTTGTGGCTTTTTCGCCTGTCCTAAAGTCAACATTACCACACACTTCCGAAATTTACTCCATGGAATTTTCGTCATAAATAGAATTTCCAAGATGGTCCTCTTTGCGTTAAAATATCCTCGATTTTGTGGCCGCAGCTTCTCTCTGGCTTTGTTAAAACAGATAACAGAGAGCGATCTAGCCTACCAAATTTAGATCGAACAATTCTTTGAGGTTTTCATGGCTGCTTCTTATTCACGTACTACCACTCGGTGGAAATATGATGTCTTCCTCAGTTTCAGAGGTGAAGACACCCGGAAGAGTTTTACTGACCATCTTTATACTGCCTTGTGTCACAGAGGAGTCATCACTTTTAGAGATGATCAAGAACTTGAGAGAGGGAATGAAATTTCCCGTGAACTTCTTCAAGCAATACAAGATTCAAGGTTTTCAGTGATAGTTTTCTCAAGAAACTATACTTCTTCCACATGGTGCTTGAACGAACTAGTAAAAATTGTGGAATGCATGAAACAAGGTAGACAAACAGTTATTCCAGTTTTCTATGATGTTGATCCTTCTGAAGTAAGGAATCAGACAGGGAGACTTCAACAGGCCTTTGCTGATCATGAAGAGGTTTTCAAAGACAACATTGAGAAGGTGCAGACCTGGAGGATTGCGATGAAACTAGTGGCCAATCTTTCTGGATGGGATTTGCAGGATAGGTAACCAAAACACATCTTCTTTTTCTCATGTTTTGTGTTTGTGTAATTGAGGAAAACCCCTTTAATATGTTGTCTGAAATTTATACCTCAGCATGCAAGTTGTTGATCTGTGCCAATTTGACTCATGCTTGGTAACCTTGTGAGTATTTCATCTGCAGGCACGAGTCAGAGTTTATTCAAGGCATTGTTGAAGAGATAGTATGCAAGTTGAGAAAATCAAGTTACAGCATGTCATGGGTAACCGAGAACTTAGTTGGAATGGATTGGCGTTTGGAGGAAATGAGTTTATATTTAGGAGTAGAGCAGCTGAATGATGTTCGCGTTATAGGGATCTGTGGGATGGGTGGAATAGGTAAGACGACCATTGCTAGAGCTGTCTATGAGAAGATGCTGGGTCATTTTGAGGGCAGCAGCTTTCTTGCAAATGTTAGAGAAGTCGAGGAGAAACATGGTTTAGTTCGCTTACAGGAACAACTTCTTTCAGACACGTTGATGGAAAGAAGGACCAAAATCTCCGATGTTCATAGAGGAATGAATGAAATAAGGGTTAGGCTGCGTTCTAGAATGGTTCTTGTTGTTCTTGATGATGTTGATCAATTGGTCCAATTAGAATCTTTAGTTGGAGATCGTAATTGGTTTGACAATGGAAGTAGAGTCATAATAACCACAAGAGATGAACTTCTTCTGAAACAATTTGGAGTTGATAAAATATATAGAGTTGCAAGTTTAAATAACATCGAAGCCGTTCAACTCTTTTGTCTGAAAGCCTTCAGAAGTTATTGTCCCCCGGAAGATTATGTGCTTCAGACCATCCAAGTTGTAAAGTATGCAGATGGCCTTCCATTAGCTCTCCATGTTTTGGGTTCATTTTTTTCTGGGATCAGATCTGTAGAATTGTGGAACCATTCATTGAAAAGACTGAAAGATATCCCAGATAAAGGAATTCTAGATAAACTTAAAATAAGTTTTGATGGACTTAACGAAGTAGAGAAGAAAATATTTCTAGATATTGCTTGTTTTTTCAACGGGTGGGAAGAAGATTGTGTGACAAAATTAATGGAAAGTTCTGGTTTCTATCCACAGATTGGAATAAGGATTCTCGTAGAAAAATTTCTCATAAATATTTCAGATAACAGAGTATGGATGCATGACTTGCTTCAAGAAATGGGTCGACAAATTGTGAAGAGAGAGTCTCATGAAGAACCTGGAAAACGCACTAGGTTGTGGCTCTGTGAGGATGTCATTCACGTTTTGCTAAATAATACGGTAAATAACCTACTGTTACAACCACAATTCTATGTATCAGATTTTGAGTTTCCCTTTTCCTGTTCATCATTCCTATTTATTAACTTTACTTTTCAGGGAACCGACAAAGTTGAAGGCATCGTCCTGAATTCAAATGACGAAGTAGATGGACTATACTTAAGTGCTGAATCAATAATGAAGATGAAAAGGTTAAGAATTCTCAAACTCCAAAATATAAACCTTTCCCAGGAGATTAAATATCTCTCCAATGAGTTGAGATACCTTGAATGGTGCGGATATCCTTTCAAATCATTGCCATCAACTTTTCAACCGGATAAACTTGTTGAGCTCCACATGCGTCATAGCAGCATTAAACAATTATGGGAGGGAGTGAGAGTACGCCTACTTCTATTTTGTTGCTTCAAATTCAGTAATGTATTTAGAGTCTCATCATTCTGATTTTCTTTCTATATCTTTTGACAGCCTTTAAAGTTGCTTAGAGCTATTGATCTCAGACACTCCCGAAACTTAATAAAGACTCCAGACTTCAGACAAGTTCCAAATCTTGAGAAGCTGAATCTTGAGGGCTGCAGAAAACTGGTTAAGATTGACGACTCTATCGGAATTCTGAAAGGGCTTGTTTTCTTGAATTTGAAGGACTGCGTAAAGCTTGCCTGTCTTCCAACAAACATATGTGAGTTGAAGACCCTCAGAATTCTTAACTTGTATGGGTGCTTCAAACTTGAAAAATTGCCTGAGATGTTGGGAAATGTAATAAATCTGGAGGAGCTTGATGTAGGCAGAACTGCTATAACACAACTACCATCAACCTTTGGTCTCTGGAAAAAACTTAAGGTGCTATCTTTGGATGGATGCAAGGGACCAGCACCTAAATCATGGTATTCTCTCTTCTCCTTCCGGTCACTTCCAAGAAATCCTTGTCCAATTACTTTGATGCTGTCCTCTCTGTCAACGCTATACTCTTTGACAAAGCTAAATCTAAGCAACAGCAATCTCATGGAAGGAGAACTTCCTGATGATATGGGCTGCTTCCCATCATTGGAAGAATTAGACCTTAGCGGAAATAACTTTGTGAGAATACCTTCAAGCATCAGCCGGCTCTCTAAACTTAAAAGCCTCAGGTTAGGCAATTGCAAGAAGCTTCAGTCACTTCCGGATCTTCCATCAAGGCTTGAATATCTTGGGGTGGACGGTTGCGCTTCGTTGGGAACTCTTCCAAATCTATTTGAAGAATGTGCCCGCTCAAAGTTTTTGTCCTTGATTTTTATGAACTGCTCCGAGTTGACTGATTATCAAGGGAATATCAGCATGGGTTTGACATGGCTTAAATATTACCTCCATTTCTTGTTGGAAAGCGGCCATCAGGTCTCTATCTCTCTCGCCCTCTCACTTCACAGACCACGCTTTTTCTATATTTTTCTTCTCTGTGTTAAAATTTTTGTGTTGTGTATTGAAATAGGTTATGATTTTGGTGCAGGGTCATCCAGCCTCTTGGTTTTTTACCTGTTTTCCAGGAAGTGAAATTCCTAGTTGGTTTCACCATAAGAGCGTGGGTCATTCTTTAACAATACGGCTACTTCCTTATGAGCATTGGTCCAGCAGTAAGTGGATGGGATTAGCTGTTTGTGCATTCTTTGAAGAGCTTGATTGTGGTGATTCATGTCTTATTACATTGAACTTCGATATCAAAGGCTTCAAATCTAGGAGCTACTATCTAGAGTACCCTGAAGGTTCAACATTTACGTCAAATCAGGTTTTCTTTATCTTCTTTCCCAGAGGCAAGTTTCCGGAACCACTTGCTGTGTCTAATACTACTTCTCAGCCCATTGAGGTGGAGTTCCGGTCATCTATTCAAGAAAGAAACACCAACAATGAGTTTCAGGTTCTTTCTGCCCGAGTCATGAATTGGGGGTTCCGCATGGTGTACGAGGAAGACACAGTGCAGTTCAACGAACCGAAGAGGAAGACACAGTGCAGTTCAACGAACCGAATACAAGTGTCGACTCTATCAATGGATTGCATTCTGAAGAGTTGAGGATATTGGATGAGAACAACTCCATCATCCCATGCAAAAATATTGAGGGCAAATGCCTCCCAGAATAAACAGTGAAAGTAATGCCATGCCACCTGATGTTCCCTGCCCTTCAGATCCAATTCTTTCAGGGTTTTGATAGAACTTGATCCCTGACAAAAATATTGGATATATTTCTTCTTCTTCTATAGATTTCTAGTATTTATCTTAATTCTTGTGTTGATACCTAGGATCACTTTAGTTTTTTTCTTAACAATTTAATAACTACATGTACTTGTTTATATTTCTTTTCAACTAAAACACTATCTACGTTGTGTTTTATAAGAAGTTTCACACTAAATTGTTTTTTTAATTCCTCTTTAATATTATCAACACAATTAAAAAAAACTTGGGTAGAAACCTGTTCATATGAATAGCCACCACCATTTTTTTTTATTGGATCATTTTGCTTCCTATTTAATAATTGTAGTTTGGTATTATACATCTGGTTCAAACTTTTTTTTAATTCATATCTTTTTTTTAATTGATCCATTTGCTTAGTTCGGTTTTAAAAAATTAACGCTAATAATATGAAATGAAAAAAAAAATATTAAAAGAAATGATGGAAATACAACATGGGTCAAACTTTTTTATTCATTAGCATCCTTCGTTTTTGCCTTTTATTTTTGATTGGGTCCTTTTTCTTTGTATTTAACAAGTGTAGTAGTTTTGCAAGTTTAATGCTTGGTAAACCATGAAATGATGTTTAAAATCATGAACACGAGAAATAATGTATAATTAAAGAAATATTAAAAACAAATGACATAAATGCAAATAGGAGAAATACACAAATCTAATATATATAGGTTGCAATAGTTACCCACATTATTTTTTTTTCTTTTTTCTTAATTTTCTTTTTCACTTGATTTGTTTTTATTCCTAATTTAATCTTTTCACATTAAATTTATTTGAGATTGGATTTGATGTTTGTTTTGGTTGGCTTTAAATACAATTATTGCAAAGTTAAGAATAAGTTTTGATGCAAAGTTAATGTTCAATTTAGAAAAATAAAATTCAATTTTATTGATTCAAACCAATTAAAACTTAAGAGATTCTATTTGAAACTTAAATAAATATTTAACATCTTTTTTTTCTAAGAAATAACTGCTAAATAATACATTTATCTTATTCTATTTATTAAGGGTAGAATAATAATTTTAGCTTAATCTATATATAAGTTATTTGTATTCATATTAAACAATGTACTTTTTACAAATCAATTAAGGAGAATTCTAGCCTCCTTCTCTTTCATATTCGTATTTATTTTGTGTTAATTGAATTGTTTCAACATGGTATCAGAGCTGGTTTTATGGAATGAGGCTTAATTTTTTTTTGAAGTGATACTTCTGCAAAATCTGGTATTTTGTGTTTCCTTCAACTTCTGCGATTTGAAATTACGTTATGTTTCTGCAATTATTCTGGTATTTCATCTTCTCTTCAGTTTCTCCAATTTGTTATTTACGTTCAATTTCTGTGAATTCATTTTGTGTTTTGGCGTAATCGTATAACTTCGAGAAGATATTTGTTTAGTTTCTATGATTTCTATTCAATTTTTGCAATTTGGTATTTTGTTTTCTGCTGCTTTTGCATTCTGGTTCTCTGTGATTGTTGATTATGGCTACTGAAAGATATGATTTGCTTCAGTCTGTGAGTGTGAGGTTGGATGGGAAGAACTATTCGTATTGGAGTTATGTAATGAGAAATTTTCTGAAGGGTAAAAAGATATGGGGATATGTCAGTGGAACCTATGTGGCACCAAAGAATACCGAAGAAGGGGATGTTGCTTTCTAGATGCACGTGAAGCAAACAATGCAAAGATTATTACTTGGATTAACAATTCTGTTGAGCATTCTATAGGTACGCAGTTGGCAAAGTATGAGACAACAAAGGAGGTTTGAGATCATCTGCAAAGATTATTCACACAATCAAATTTTGCAAAGTAGTATCAATTAGAGAATTATACAGGAGCTCTTCATCAGAAGAATATGAATATTCAGGAGTTTTATTCTGCTATGACAGATCTTTAGGATTAATTGGCTTTTACAGAATTAGTAAAACTAAAGGCATGTGGTGTTTATATTGAGCGTAGAGAGCAACAATGATTGATATAGTTTTTAACAACACTTCATAGTAATTTTGAAGGACTTAGAGGTTCAATCCTGCATTGTTCTCCATTGCCTTTTGTTGACTATGTTGTCAGTGAGTTATTGACTGAAGAAATACATCTTCAATCCTATTCTGAAAAGGGAATTCTTTATGTTTTGAATCTTTTTGTACTAGCTGTATCCTCTAAGCTATTCTTTAATCATCAAAATAAGCCTTACACAAGGGTTGACTTCGACGAGTGCAGTTTCTGTAAGCAGAAAGGTTATTGGAAGGCTCAGTGTTCCAAATTAAGACAATAGAATCAATCTTGGAAACCCGATAACTAGTCACAATCTAATGCTCATAAACCACCTCGGGGTTATAAATCACCACGCCACAATACAACAATAGTAGCTTCATCAGGCTCTATCACCAATTCTAGTATTCTAGCTCCATAATTTCAGAAGTTTCTCTCATTACAGCCATAAACAATGTCCGCTTCTCCTTCTATAGGTCAGTTGCCTCATAGTTCCTCAGGTATGTCACATTTTGAATGGATCTTGGATTTTTATGCTTCACATTATATGTTTCGAGATTCTTCATCTTTTACCTCTATATCCCCTTCGCCCTCCATTCCTGTTATGAATGCTGATAACACTCTTATACCCTTAGTAAGTGTTGGTTATGTTGTCACACCTCACTTGTCTCTCCCTAATATTTATCTTATTTCAAAACTCAAATTGAATCTTGCTTCTGTTGGTCGAATATGTGATCCTAGTGATTATATAGTCATGTTTTCTGGTTCTTTTTGTTGTGTACAAGATCTGTAGTCTCAGAAGCTGTTTGGGATAGACCGTAAGAAGAATGAACAATATATTTTGGATGAGTTAAAAGTGCTAGTTGCCGCTGCTTACTATTACTACTACTACTACTATTGATTTGTCTTCTTTTTGTTTGAGTCCTTCATCTTCTAGTTTTTATTTATGGCATTCTCGTCTAGGTTATGTTTCATCTTCTTGTTTAAGTTTTTTGGCATCCACATACGCCTTAGAAGATTTGAACACTCGCGATATTTCTGATTGTAATGAATGTAAATTGATAAAATTTTTCGTTTTACCTTTTAAATATTTTTGTTTCTTCTTCACATTTTGATTTGATTCATTCTGATGTATGGAGACCTTTTCCTATTGCCATAAAAAGAGGGTTATGATATTATGTTTTATTTATTGATGATCATACTCGTTATTGTTGAGTTTATTTAATGAAACAACATTATGAATTCTATGAGATATATACAACCTTTTAAGCTCTTGTGAAAACTAAATATTCTGCTAGAATCAAATGCTTTGGGTGTGATTTAGGTGGGGAATACACTTCTAATAACTTTTATCAATTGCTTGTCTTATATGAAACCATTCACCAAACTTCATGTATAGATACTCCTGAGCAAAATGGTGTTGCTGAAAGAAAACATAGGCATATTATCGAAACTACTCATTCTTTCTTGTTGTCTGCTTCTATTCCTAATGAGTTTTGGGAAGAAGTTGTCCTTACTACTGTAAGATTGATTAATATAATCCCATCTTCTTATAATTCAGGTTTTTCTCATTTTGAAAAATTATATGGGTATGTTCCTGATTATTCCACCTTTAGAGTTTTTAGTTGTACTTGTTTCGTTCTTCTTCCCCATGCAAAACACAGTAAGTTGACCTCTCAATCTGCTATTTGTGTCTTTCTAGGTTATGATGAAGGTAAAAAGGGGTATCGTTGTTTTGATCCAATAACTTAGAAACTTTATGTGTCTCATCATGTTGTTTTCTCGAGCATATACCTTTCTTTTCTATTCCATCTACTACTCATGACTTGACTAAACCTGATATTATTTATATAGATCTCTTCTCTAAGGATTCTAATAGTTTATCATCTCAGGTTCCTAGTACGTCAGATACCCCTTCTCATGTTTGACCAATTTGAACTCATCATTCTGTAGGTACTGACACTTTACTCTCCGGCACACCTAAAGCTTTATTTTCATTTATAGCCCCTCAAGCTTTTTCTTAGATTGTGGATCCACCTCTACTTCAATCCACACGTAATTGTAAGTCCACAAAACTACCAGATTTTGTCTATTCTTGTTATTCTTCATCTTTTACTTCCTTTCTAGCTTCTATTTATTGTCTCTCTAAGTCCTCTTCCTATAAAGAGACAATTCTTAATCATCTTTGGCAACAAGCTATGGATGAAGAACTTTCTGCTTTGCGTAAGATAGATACATGAGATTTGGTTCCTTTACCTCCTGGTAAGAGTGTTGTTGATTGTCGTTGGGTGTACAAGATCAAGACTAATTTTGGTGGGTCTATTAAGCAATACAAAGCTAGGTTGGTTGCAAAAGGATACTCTCAATAGTATGGTATAGATTGTGAGGAGACATTTGCTCATGTTGTAAAAATGACTACTATTCGTACTCTTATTATTGTAGCTTCAGTTCGTCAATGACATATCTCACAACTTGATGTTAAAAATACATTTTTGAATGGAGATCTTTAAGAAGAAGTTTATATGACGCCTCCTTCTAGTGTTTCACATGACTTTGGTTATGTATGTAAGCTCAAGAAAGCGTTATATGGTCTCAAATAAGCACCTCGTGCTTGGTTTGAGAAATTTTCTGTTTTGATCTCATCTCTTGGATTCGTTTCTAGTAGTCATGACTTTACTCTTTTTATTAAGTGCACTAATGCAGGTCGTATCATTTTGTCCTTATATGTTGATGACATGATTATTATTGGCAATGACATTGATGGTATCTTAGTTTTGAAGACAAAGCTAGCTAGACAGTTTGAAATGAAGGATTTGGGTTCTCTTCGATATTTCATGGGTATTGAGGTAGCTTACTCACCTAGAGGTTACCTTTTTTCTTAGTCAAAATATATTGCATATATTCTTAAACGGGTTAGACTTATTGATAACAAGACTGTAGACACTCTCATTGAAGTTAACGCAATGTATTCTTCTTCTGATGGTTTACCTTTGATAGATCCTATTTTATATCCTACTATTATTGGGAGCTTTGTATACCTTACCATTACTCGTCTAGATATTGCATATGTTGTTCATATTGTTAATCAGTTTATTGCTTCTCCTACTATTGTTCACTGGACAGCTGTTCTTTGTATTTTGCGATATCTTTGGGGTACAGTCTTTCAAAGTCTTTTACTTTCATCCACCTCATTTTTGGAGCTGCGTGCATACTCTGATGTTGATCATGGCAATGATCCCACATATCGCAAATCAGTTACTGGTTTCTGTATCTTTCTAGGTGATTCTCTTATTTCTTAGAAGATCAAGAAATAATTTATTGTTTCTCAATCCTCAACCGAAGCAGAATATCGTGCTATGACATCTACTACTAAAAAAATTATTTAGTTACATTGGTTACTTGCGGATATGAGAGTTTCATTCTCTCATCCTACTCCTATATATTGTGACAACAAGAATTCTATTCAGATTGCTCACAACTCAGTTTTTCATGAACGAACTAAGCACATTGAGATTGATTGTCATCTTACTCGTCATCATCTCAAGCATGCCACCATTACTTTGCCTTTTGTTTCTTCTTCCTTGTAGATTTCTTTACCAAGTCATATTTCATTTCTCGTTTTTGTTTTCTAGATGGCAAACTCTCGAAGCTTGTAGTTGCCGCAATGTAAGTTTGAGGGGAGATGTTAAATAATATATTTATCTTGTTTTATTTATTAAATGTATACTAATATTTTTAGCTTAACCTATATATAAACTATTTGTATTCAGGTTAAACAATGTACTTTTTACAAATCAATTAAAGAGAATTCTAATCTCTTTCCTTTTCATGTTTGTATTTATTTTGTGTTAATTGAATTGTTTCAACAATAACATCTTTATCTTAACTTCCGATTCAATCTTTGGTTGAAATTCACATATTTATTATAATTTATTTATATATATAGTTGTTAATTTAATTTTTTAAACACACATATAAAATTTTTAAATTTATAATTAAATCTTTTTATGGTAAAAACAACATTAACAATACTGCACTTTTTTTTGGCATTGAAAAAAAAAAAAAAAAAAAAGCTCCATTCCACCGCGTAGCGCAGAAAATGAAACCAGTGAAATAATATTGTATTTTAATTGTAATTGCAAAAGAGTGAATTTTAACTTTATGAATATATCTTGAATCAACTTTTTAAATATAATATCTGAATCTATTAAAATAAAATCCATTACATATATTCAGATTTGAAGGTAATATAAAATAATTTGGATAAAGGAAGAAAATGATGTGGTTGGAGGACACATTCGTATTAACAAGTGGATGAAAGCACGAAAGTGCTAAAGCTCGTTTTCAATACATGTAAAGAAAGACTCAAATCAAAGTCAATGAAAGAAGGCAAACTATATACAGAAACCCTATGCTAAGGAACCTCAGTTGGACGGACGGCTTATAAGTTCCAAGTCTACGACTTCAATCGGCTTCCAGATCGAATTTTTCGTAGTATTGTCCAGGTAAATCTGTTTGTTTGACTTGCACAATTGCTCACTATGAAAAAGCCTCACCTCCTCAACTGAGCGTGCGTGTTTCTTAACTTATCGTTTTCACTGACTCGTTCTGATTAACTGACAGCTTTCGATTCAAGTCAAGGTCACAGCTTCCATACCCAAGTGAGAATGAAGGTGAGTTTTCCCTCTAGTATCTGTTTCTTGGAAAAACTTGGCCATTACCACGCTTTCATTTGACTAATTTCTTGGTTCTTGTATATATAAAAAAACATCGATCTCATCTTGTGATTTTTTGGGACTCGTCGGCTCAGAGTGTCAATTTATGCTGTGGAATTTATATATAATATGGTTCTGCTATATATTTTCTGTAAATATTTTAGAGAAACTCTGTGATGTGGTCTAGGCCCACGTTAATAATCATGGGAAAAGTTTCAAAATTAATTTATAAGTTTCTTTACACCCCAAACTCAAAGGGAGCTTCAGAACACATACCTAAGGAGAAAGACTAGACTAACTCTTATTTTAATACCACCCCTGTATATGTATGGCCAAGGAAATCAAGCATCTTGTCGAGCTTTCTTGATTTCTTAGCTTATGTAACTTTGTAGCTGCGTATAATTTCTTTGAAGGAAGTGTGCTTGGACTTTTCACATTGCTTTTCGGAAAACTAGGTCCTTGTCTGCAGTTGAAGTGTGATTTTTTTCGTGGAAAATCAGGATGTTTCCTGTTTGTAACCTTTACTTTCTTTTGCAGAAGGTGTTTCTCAAATTGGACGAGCACGATGAGGAGGGAAAGCAGAAGGCTGTGAAACGGGTTTCGAGCTTTTCAGGTGATCAGAAAATTGTAGAAATTTAGGAGGTTTTAGGAAGATCATAAGGCCGTGAAACTAATCTGTGTCCATGTTGCTTGATGATGGCAAATAAGACATGTAATTCTCAATAAGATCATAGCTATAAGACCCAAACCCAGCCTACCTGGCCATGACTCGTCCTAAGGCTCAGGTTATGGTTTGAGTGAGTTAACCACGTCAATGCAAGACAGAATCATTTTAAGATTTTAAAAAAAAGTCGAACCGTATCTCACGCCTAATATTGCATATGCAGGTACCGACTCCATTTCCATGGACATGACGGTAAATGGTGATGCTGATCCTGTTGCTGTTGTAAATGAATTAAGGAAAGATTGGAACGTGGATATTTTGACTATCGTGCCAGAAAAGGAGGAGGAGAATGAGAATGGCAAGAAAGAAGAGCCTGCTTACACAGATGATGAAAGACAGAAAGCAGAGCTCGATGAACAAAAAAAGAAAGCTGAGATTAAGAAGCTTCTTTACGAAAGCGAAGATGATTCTATATATCGTCATATGGCAAGTACCTCTGAGGAGAGGCCAAATTCTTGTGTCATCTGTTGATTGTCGGGATGGGATTTTCAGGGTAAAATACAACTTTGAAGCTCATTAATTTACTGATGACAAACCAATAAAAGGTTCTCTTGTGTTGTGTGCTTCGTGTAGTCCGAAGAACATGATGAATATACCACAAACAAAATAAATGATTCATTTCATAATTGTTTACATAAAATTTCGAGTATAAAACAGCTTTAGCTAGCTAAGATCGTTTACTTTGTTCTCTTAATTATTTTTAGATTCATGTTACATTCCTGATAACTCTCATGAAACCCCTGCCCCATTTCCTTAACAGCAGCACATAATAAATATGTTGATGATATATTAGTTAAACAAGTTATTTTTATTAGAAATGATGATGCTCAATGATTACTTATTTATGGGGAAGGATGACCTTATTGAAATTATACTTAAATTACTAGAGATACAACACCATATTGATCTTGTTCTCTAAGATTACAATTAAAGTTATATGAAATTACACTGAAGTTATACTCAATGAGGTTGAGTTTCTTTAACCTCAAAAGAGATGACAGGGAAAAGCTCAACTAGCCACTCTTTATTTAGAGAATTGAGCATATTTATACCCATGATATTGGACTTAATTTGAGTTAATTGTTAGGTTTAATTTATGTTTTTTTATATAGATATTTTATCTAGTGGGTTTTAATTCTAATTATAAGTTGTAATTTGGATTTTATACATTATTTAATAGTTTTTGGGTTGGGTTGAAATAAAAAGTTATTAAGTTTTTGTTTTTTCTTCCCCTTCTCCTACACCTACCTTTCTTCTCTCTTTTTTTTTTCTTTCTTCTTCTTAAGCTTTTTCCTCTTCATCTTCCTCTCTTTTCTGCCTTTTCTTTCTATTAATTTTCTTATTCCTCACCATCTTTCTTTTTTAAGCCTATAAGGTAGCTTTGAATTCCTTATTCTTCACTTCTTATAGAAATCTTTTCTAACTCTACTCAAATGACATATTATAAAATAGCTATATTCAAATAAAAATAAAGTAGAGGTTCAACTCTGCTTAAATTAATTTTTCTATTATATTGAACAAAATTGATGGATTTAGATTTAAGTTTATTGAAAGATATTAAATATCATGATTTTAGATAAGCTTTGGGCACTTATGTTTGGAAGATATATCTGTTTTTTTTTCTTCTAAATTAGTATTTATCTCAGTTTTTGTGTTGTCACTTATGCATATACTTATTTATATTTTATTTCAACTAAACACTATTTACATTTTTTTGTTTTATATGAAGAGTCATACTAAATTGTTTTTTAAATCATATGTAATATAAAATTATATTGTATTTTAATTGTATTCATAAAAAAGTTTGGAAGTAGATCTTTGAAGTGAATTTTGATTTTAAAGATGTAATCTAAAATCTTAATGGTTGTATATTTTTAAATTAGCTATTTTATATATAGTAAGATGTCAATGAAATATCTGAATCAAAAGAAATGTTGTATTAAAATAACATGTTATGTTTATCCTTTTATATAATTCACGAGTCCATATTTTGTATACTTTGTGAAAGAGCCTAAACCCATAACAAAGTGATACCCCAACCAAATATGGATCTAGCAAGTTGTGAGACCTAATATACTTGGGCTCAGTATAACTTGAGCTCATCATATAGCTGAGTCCAAGACAACATAGATCTGACCAATTGTTGAACCTGATATATTTGGGCTCAGCCATATATTGAGCTTAAGTAAATGTGGGCTCACAAGTTGCTAGACCCAATATATTTAGATTTAGACATGTGCTAAGCTCGAGGTGACGTGAGCCTGGCAAGTTACTAGAACTAATGTACTTGGGTTCAATCATGTACTAAGCATAAGGTAACATAAGTCTAGTAAATTGCTAAACTTATCTCCCCTAGATCTGGCTACATGTCAAGCCTAAGTGGTCTAGAGATCATTAAAGATCCATATTAGAATCATAAAGTTTCTTCTTAAAATTATTAACATGAATTATTCATGTCATAAATAATTATCTCCTTATATCTATAGATGTATAAAAGATCTCTCGGGAGCTTACCATATTTTCATTTCATTAATGATTTATGTAGGATATTTGTCTCTTATTAATAAAGTGTAAGAGATTTTTATCTCTCATTAATGCCTTAAGGAGAAAATGACTCTCAAGTCCCTCAACTCCTTCAAAACGACAAGCATTCATATCTTAACCACCTAGGTAAAGGGTTCGCATTTCTCTCCAAGCACTCATATATTAACTCTTAGAACATTTATCATACCAAAATAAGAATAAACATTCTTGTTCTTGAAATTTAAAACTCTTTCTTTTATTTATTACAATCCACTATTTAAAGTCACTGACTTTATAATTGGAAGGTCCCTAAACCCCATAAAAAAAAACAATTTTGCAAGCGTCAAAACTTCTACCATCAATCATACATTTCATAGGTTATGGAGAAGGAAATATTGATATAAACACGTGATTAACCACTATCCAAATACTAAATAACCTCATTTATGAGCATACAAGATTTTGGGACATCATCAATAATAATATCCATTATATAGTCAAATTTGATGATAAAATAATACGATTTGGATCGAGAAAAAAAATTTATTTGGCCTAGGTGGTTGGAGGACACAAATACACATTCATATAAACAACTTAATGAAATAAAATAGGAAAATCATGAACCATCAAAGTGCTAAAAGTCTAAGAATCTGAACCTAACCATGTTCTTGTATTTTACATTCAATGCATGTAGAAAAAAACTCTAGTCAAGTCAATGAAGTATAACATGAAAGAAGGCAAACTATATTAGGTATTAGGAGAACCTATGGACTATAGATGGATGTTAAGGAAGCTCAGCTGGACGACGTATAATGTAAACCCCATGTTAAATAGCATATTTTTCAACAAAAAAATAATAAATTTGGAGAAAATTTTTTTATGACTAGGAATGAAAATCCCCAATAAATTAGCATAAAACCTCACACAAAATAAAAAAAATAAATTTGTATGTAAAAAATACTAATGGTCAAAGATTTGATAGAAATAATATGTGGGACATTTAGTGAGTGGCAATGTTGTAAATTATAAACCATGTGTTTAATAATGTAAATTCTAACAAGAAAAATTAAAAGAAAAACAAAACAAATACCTATAGTCGAGGGTCTAACAAAAAAACAAGTTTTAGTAACATGAGAACAAGAGTAAAATAATAAATTAATAAAACAAATAGCACTATAAAAATCAATCAGTTAAAGAAAAAAAGGGGGACAGGAAGATTGAAATTGCTTTGCTTGTCTATTGTTCTTTTAAAAAGGGATTGTAAGAGTAGGTAGGGGGTGTGATTATTAAGCAAAATCAAATAAAAAAGCTTGTAAGACTAGTGTGAAACAAGAAATTGTAAATAATTAGAGAGAGAAAGTTGGAAAGTAGGGTAGTTATTGAGCGTGTTAACATTGGAGGAATAAGGGTGAACTTCTTCATCAAAAACTCATTTATTTGAGTGAATTACAAGTGGTAAGAGGTGTATTTTCAATTGATTTCATACTTTTTTTTGAAATTAAAGATAGAATGAAAAACCTTAATTTGAGGATTTCTAGGGTTAGTTGATTATGAGAATGTTGGTTTGAGTAATTTTTAGTGACTATGTGTAGAAATACCATGATTTAGAAAGTGAATTGAATAAATTAAGGCCAACTATAACATGTTTAAATTTTTCAAGAGAACACTAACGAAAAAAGTGATGGAATGACATAGTGGAAAAATATCGAAATCGATAGCACTAATGAGATCGGCAAGTCAACAGAATCGACAACAAGGGCTGACGATAAGTCTGGATGATGGATAGTCCAAGACTTGACAAAAACACTACTAACAAGAATGGAAACATGTATCAGCAGTGGTAGCATGCATGGGCAGATTCAACAATAGAGTATGTTTAGCGATTCGACAACATTGGTTTATTGGCACAATGGGTTGATGAGTGTGGGAACTTAGATAACAAACAGTTCAAGGCATGCAAACACCTATTCTAGGAGCATGTTAGTAGGCAAAAGGGACAACTAGTTTGTTAGGTGGCAGGCCAGGGAAGAAGCAATTATTAGGGGTAGTTTTTTTTATAGTTTTCAGCAGGCAAAACTGACCAAACATGTTCCAAGTCTTAAGGGATGGTTTTTGTTGTAATCTTCCATGTTATTTCCCTTTTAATAGGTTGTATATGAGTGTGTAGCATGTAATGTTCTAAGGGCAGAACAATTATGCATAGCACATACACAAACGGACTTGTGTATATCCTTCTGAGTTAATAAAAGGTTGGGATTGGTTCCCATAATAACTTGTGTGCTTATTTCTGTTCATATACATTTGTGTATTTTGCTTGTTTACAACATTGAAAGAGTATGGGTAACCTCTTGGGTTTGTGGAACAAATTAGTTCTAGGCAAACACGAGTGAATCGGTGAGCGAAAGGGCTAAGTTTAATGGGACTAGACTGCCGTATAAAGACTGAAAATTTCGATGAGAACTTAACCTTATGACAAGTGAAATTAGAACGCAATTATGTTCTTGGTAGTACAATGGAACTTTTCTATGAACAAATCGAAGGACTGATTTGGGATAGTTTGAGAAACTAGTGGTTGAACTTCATATGCCTAACACTATGAAGGTAATTCGAGAAAGGTTGACACGTCTTGAGGGCTTGATGGGTCAGATTCCTGAAGATGAAGATTGTTCATTTCATGACAGGTTAGAGTTGGCAATGGATATAACTGAAAATGTTGCTGGATAGTTTGTCAAACTCGCGGCAGAAATAGATCACAAGTGGCAAGCTATCGAGGAAGAGTTATCCATCTTGAGGAAGGCAGTTGCAAACATTGCTGGAGGTGTTGGATCCTCTAAGCCAAAGGTTCTAGAACCGAAACCATTTATTGGTACAAAGAGTTCTAAGGATGTGGAGAACATTTTGGGGGACATGGAATATTATTTCAGTATGGCCAAGATTTATGTGGACGATCAAATGGACATTGCGGTGATGTATTTAATAGGTTGTTCAAAGTTGTGGTGCTGAATAAAAACAAAAAAGAACTTGGATGATAGATGACTCAAAGTGGATACATTGAAGAATCTTAAACATGAATTGAAGGAACAATTTATGCCTAACAACACGTCCTAGATTGCTAGGGAAGACTTGAAAAGGTTAAGGTGTGAAGGGTCTGTGGGAGAATATATGAAGGGATATAGTTCCTTAATTTTGGACATTGACAACATGTCAGAGGAAGACATGTTGTTTAATTTTCTGTATAGACTCTAGTCATGGGCGCAAATGGAGTTGAGGAGGCCGAAGGTTTCGGATTTGTCGTCTGTCATTGTTGTGATATCGCGGTCACACAAATTAATTACCCTAACTTAAATACATAAAATAGTATAGAGCAAGCAAAGGGTTGATCCTATGATAAAGGTTTAGTTCATATTTTTATATTATATGATATGAAATGGGGGGGTTTCGAGGTTATCTAGACTATAGCATAATAAAACACTCAAGCTAAACTAAATAAATCAGAAAACTATCAAGAGAAAAAATATTAGTTTCAAGTATACATCCACCTACAAAAATCAAAACCAATCATTTAAATGAAATATCAATTTATATTTTGAATCTTTATCTTTTTTTAACATTGGTTAGTTAACAGATCTGCCGTATAACTAACCTTAACTATCAAACAATCACAATGTCTACACTAGTAATTTAATTCAATGTCAACCTTAAGAACTAGATAAATTGATTAACATGGACAACATAACTGTCCACCGTTCATATTTGATTTTATCAAATATTTTCTCTAAGATTAATAACATAGATACGCTACGATTATTAAACTCAGTTGCTTCACAAGTTTATATACCACAACTCTGGTTTTGATATCAAATAGCAATAGATTGTTCACAATAATAACTTAGAATCCGCTTTAGCAATTAAAATTAACAATCATAGGAAATAAGCATAAGAAAATAAATATATTTATTAATCATATAAACTAAAAAGAAAATGGTAAAATAAATCTCACTGTTTTTGAAATCCAAAGGTCTCTGTGTCCTTGCAACCAAGAAAAAGACTTTAGTCTTGCATGACTATTGAATAAGTAATCAAAAAGGAAGAAGAACGCATGATTTCAAAGTTTTTTTTTTATAGGAAAGTGTGTTTTTATTCTCTTCTAATCGCCCCTCTCTTCCTTTCTCTCTTTCTTTTTATTTGATAGAAAACTCTAATTCCTTTTTCCAATAACATAATCCTTACATAAGTAGACAATTTACATTTAAATATTTCAATAACTATTTTTTCTAAAAAAAGAAAAATAGTCTTGCATAAAATCCTAAAGATTTGACTCTGGACTTAGAAGATTTAAATTGTTGAAATAAAAACTTGGATGTCGGTTTTGATGCTTTGGGAAGTAATCTGGACTTGTTAATTTGGACTTGTTTCTTCACAAAATCTATCTGCTCGCAGAATTCATGTGTCATCTTATAAAAATCATATATCTCTCATGTAAGCTTCTTTTCTACTAATATTTGGTAGGCTAATAGGACTTTGAGTTAGAAATCTAACAAAATTGATTTTGCATAAAATGGACTTTTCTAGCTCAAGATATTCAAGTCAGAATGGTTAAAGGTCAACACTGGCAGAATGCAAAACTTATCTTTGAAGGTTGCGATTTCCATGCTCTTTCTCTTTTCATTTTTCTTGACATATATGTATAGAAAGGTATGGATGTTATCTTTCTAATTCCACTGGAATCACTTCATTTCGACCTCTAGAGCTCAAGCTCTGCACAAAACATCGATCGAAGGTCAAATCTGTTAATTATCTCCAATTTACTTCTTTTTAAATCTTACATCCAAAAGTGCCTTCAAAATATAAAACAAAGAATATCAAGACATTTTATTTATAAAACATAGGCAAAATACTAGGTAAATTTGGGTAAAACTATCAAATAATATGGTTGTATCAATTACCCTCATACTTAGCTCTTGCTCGTCCTCGAGAAAGGAAAGATAAAATCAAATTTAAATTAATAAAATAAAATAAATATGATTAATCTCTTAATCTCCCATTAATGTCCAAGAGTACATGCATTATAAACAAGAATACAATCAAGAAGGATAAAAAAAACATAAATTTTCATGAATTTATTTACATGCAAACTTCAAAACTCAGTTAATCATTGGAATTTTAAATGAAATATATGGCATGCCAAAGTAATAGGTCCTATAATTGGTAGACACTTCAACACTCATGTGTTTAGGGCTTGTGTGTTTAAATCTCTTAAATTCAATCAAGGAATATGTTCTACCATAAGCTTGATCTTCAATCTCATCTTTATTACTAAAATATTACAAGCAATGAATGAATCAAAATGTCTTACTTTTTTATTGTAATAGGGTTAAGGTTAAGGTGAGGTAAAAGAAGGGAAAAGAAAAGGCTAAAACCAAAGGAAATAGAGCATTCTATAAAAAAAATAATTTTTTTTGTTGAAACAAGATATCTCATCAAGGCACACAAATTTTCCATCTTTAAGTGCACCAATACTTAACTTCTTTTTATTTCAAGCTCCATCAACATAAAATTTTAAGAACACAATGGAACTCTTTTCTTTTCTTTTCTTTCTCTTTTCTCTTTTTTTTTTTGGGTTTTTTTTTCACCTTTGGAAACTTTGCCCATCTTTTCATCAAACATCACTTTTTTGTTTTTTTTTCATATAATTTCCAACCATAATCCCATAAGATATCAACAAATATATGCTCTATTAATCCTTGGCCAATGGAAAAGAAAAACATATAAAACAATAAGGTTTCCACATGGGTAAAGCAAAGAAAAGTTAAACAAGCTCAAAAGGGCACACTAAGGATAATATGCTTTAGGTTGGCTTTTTGGCTCAAATGTTAAAATTCCTAATGTCTTTATCATCTTCATGCATGCATGTAATGTGAATGTAACCTCAACAAGATATGAAGTAAGTTTTAGAGATACATATGATTGAAAAAATACACAATCAAAGAATATAATGTTGAAGGCTCAAAAGCTTACATTAGTACAACACTATAAAGTCAACACATCATATTTTCAAAGTCAATCCTTAAACTAATTAAACTTTTAAAATCTGCATGCACACTCATTCATTCGATTTATATTTTCATTTATCTCAACTAATTCTCATACATGATACTCATATGCTCATAAACTAATAGGAGTTCAAAAGATAAAAGACATTTTTTTTCTTTTTCTTTTTCTTTTTTTTTTAATGAAAAAAATCCAAAATCCTCCTTATACCCCCACATTTTAAACACAACATTGTCCTCAATGTTGAAATAAAAGAAATGGAATATAAGAAAATGACAAAAATAAAGTAAATTATGAAAATAAAAGATAAGGGAAAAAAAATGCAAATCTAATATTTTTTGTGTGTTGGGTTACCTCCCAGTAAGAGCTTTTGTTTTATATCATTAGTTCGACACATCACATGTTCATGCTTCATAGATTGGTTTAGCTAACTCTACGTAAGTGGTGAATTCTGTCGTCCAACCTTCATAAAAAGATTTCAAGCGAAGCCCATTGACCTTAAGCATTTTGTTTGTTTTTAAATTTGTAATTTCAACTGCACCATAAGAAAAAACATTAGAAACAATAAATGGTTCAATCAAACGAGAGCGCAACTTTCTAGGAAAAAGTTTCAAACGTGAATGATAAATAAGGACTTTGTCTTCAACATAAAACTCTTTTCTTGTAATCATTTAGTCATGAAGACTCTTGGTCTTTTCTTTATAAGTCCTTGCATTCTCATAGGCATCATTTCATATCTTTTCCAACTCTTACAATTGCAACTTCCTTGCAATCCTAGCAGCATCATAATCCATGTTACATTATTTAATGATCCAAAATGCTTTATGTTCAAGCTCCACCAGTAGATGACATGTTTTCTCGTAAATTATCCTATAAGGTGACATTCTTATAGGTGATTTATAAACAGTTCGATAAGCACAAAGTGCATCACTAAATCGCAAAATCCAATCTTACTAGTTAGGTTGCACTGTCTTCTCTAAAATGGACTTGATTTCTTGATTTGAAATTTCACCTTGGCCATTTGAATGAGAATGGTAGGCTGTGGAAGTCCGATGAGTCACATGGTATTGCAGAGTAATGCTTTCATTGAACGATTGCAAAAATAAGGGTTACGATCACTAATGATAGCTTTAGGGGTTTCAAACCTGTCAAATATATAAGTCCTGACAAAATCTAAAACAACATTAGCATCATTAGTTCGTGTGACTTTCGTCTCAATTCATTTGGACACATAATCAATAGCAAGAAAGATATAAAGATTATCAAAAAAAAAGAAAAAGGAATGGACCTATAAGATCAATACCTTAAATATAAAAATTTTTATTTACAAGAATATTCGTTAAAGGCATTTGATTCTTATAAATGATATTGCTTGTTCTTTGGTATTTTTCACATGATTTGTAAAAGTGATATTCATCATTAAAAATAAAAGGCCAATAGAGACTACTTTCAAGTACCTTGTGGGTCGTTCTTTTTTTTCTCCAAAATTCCCACCACAAGAATTATAATGACAAAAAATGAGAATGGAATGAAATTCATCTTGGGGTACACATCTCCTAATTACTTGATCCACATAAAATTTTCACAGATAAAGAGTATCTCAAAAATAATATTTAACATCAGCTCATAACCTGTCTTTTTGGGATGTAGACAAACCTGGAGGGAATTCTTTGGTGACTAAATAGTTCACCGAATCAGTATACCATGGTCTTGTAGAGGAATATAACACATACAACTGCTCATCGGGAAATTTCTCTCTTATTGTTTCAGTTTGTATATCCCCAATCCTCAATCGACTCAAGTGATCAGCCATATGGTTTTCGACACCTTTTTTATCTTTGATCTCAAAATCAAATTCTTGTAAAAGCAAGATCCACTTAATTAATCTTGATTTGAACTCTTTTTTCTTCAAAAGATACCTTAAAGCTACATAGTCAATAAAAACAACTTTTGTACCAAATAAATATGACCTGAATTTTTTTTAGAGCAAATACCACTGTAAAAGGTTCTTTTTCAGTTGTATGATATTTTCATTGTGTTACATCCAACATGCGGGAAGCATAAGCAATAACATGCAAATTCTTCTCTATTCTATGCGCAAGTACAGCCCTTGCCACGTAGTCACTAGCATCGCACATTATCTCGAAAGGTTCATCCTAATTTGGTGGTTGTATGATAGGGGCAGATATGACACGCCTCTTAAGCTCATCATGAGCATCTTTACATGCTTAATCAAACACAAAATCCACTTCTTTGGCTAAGAATTTGCACAAGAGTGCTATAATCTTTGAGAAATCTTTGATAAATGGTCGATAAAAACCTGCATGGCCAAGAAAAGAACGAACTTCCCTCATGCATGAGGGGTAAGGCAATGATGAAATAACATCTATATAGCTTTATTAACCTCTAATTCATGCGAAGACACAACATGCCTAAGAACTATTTCTTGTTCTACCATAAAATAACACTTTTTATAATTCAATACAAGGTTAGTTTCAATGCATCTTTTCAAGACCAAAGATATATTTTATAAACACTAATCAAAAGAATCATCATACACTGTGAAATCATCCATGAAAACCTCAATTATTCTTTCAATATAGTCAGAAAAAGTACTCATCATGCATCTTTGAAAAGTTACAGGTGCATTACAGAGACCATAGGGCATTATCCTATATGCATATATACCAAATAGACATGTAAATGTAGTCTTTTCTTGATCTTCAAGATTAATAATAATCTGATTATATCCACTATATCCATCAAAAAAACAATAAAATACTTACGTGTCAGACGTTCAAGCATTTAGTCCATAAATGGTAATGGGAAATGATCTTTGCATGTAGAAAGATTAAGCTTTCTATATAATCAATACACATTCTCCAACCATATGAGATACGAGGAGGAATAAGTTCATTCTTTTTGTTCTTTACCAACATGAATCTGGTCTTTTTGGGCACCACATAGATTGGCGCCACCCATTTACTGTCCGTGATGGGGTAAATGACTCCTGTATCTAATAGTTTCAAAATTTTAGCTTTCACTACCTCTATTATAGATGCATTCAACCTCCTTTGTATTTCCCTTACTGGTTTCGTATTATCCTCTAATAGTATGTGATGTAACACATCGAGGGACTAATGCCCTTAATGCCGACTAAAGTTCATCCAATGGTTGTTTTGTGATCGCGCAACTTCACGAGTTTTTCCTCTTGCGCGCTTGTTAAACCTTTTGTTATGATAACGAAAAGTGTATTATAGTCGTCAATGAATACATACTTCAAATTGGGCAAAGGTTTCAATTCTAACTCGGGGCATATAAAAAAAATGGCAAAAGCTTTTTATATAAAAGTACTAAATCAACAAAGACATTACCATGGGGTACGGTTTACAAAGCTTGCAAAGCCAATGTTGATTCATGCATGTTTTGGGGAACACATATATGCCTCTCCATCTCTTCTATCTCGGTAAAATCATAGTCGTAGCTCAAAGCCACGTTTAATCCATCCTCACAATTCAAATAAAAAACGTGTTACATACACTTATAAACTTGGTCATAACATGTGATAAAATAAACATTGATGTAAGGATATTTCATTACATCATGAAAATTAAATTATTTTTTTCATTTCCTACCTCCATGGATAAAGTATCATTACCATAATCAATTTTTGTATTGACAGTTTTCAAGAATGGTCTCCTAAATAATATAAGAGTGTTGTTTCATTAATCACAAGAATCACATTCTATATCAAGAATATAAAAGTCCCATGGAATAATCAAACTATCAATCTTGACTAGGACATCTTCAATCACACCAAGTGGATAAACAAAACTACGATCAACAAGTTGTATTACAATGCTAGTTTTAATCAAAGGCTTGAGACTAAAGAATCATAAACATGTTTAGGCATAACCATAGTTTTGAAACCCAGCCCGGCCTGGCAGGTCGACCCGGGGCTGGAAGCGGGTCGGGTTGATAAAAAATAGGAAAAGTCATGACCCGATGTGACCCAACCGACCCGGCGGGTTGACCCGGCAAAATCCGGTCAAAAACCTGGTTGCAGCCCGTTGACTTTTGTTCTTTTTACTAAAACAATGTCGTTTTGAATTTTTTTAAAATAGGGATTGACCCAGCCAAAACCCGGAACTCGGGCCTTGGACTGGGTCAGGTTTAAAAACTATGGGCATAACACTAATGGATGCACCTAAATCACATAAGGCCCTTTTAAAACTAGCATAACCAATAACACATGGGATAGTAAACGAATCTCGGTCTTTTTGCTTTAAATGCTAATTCTTTTGAACAACAATAGATACAACTTCACTCATACTTACCATTTTATAACCTTTTAGCTTGTAAGCTCTCTTGGTAGTACACAACTCCTTAAAAAATTTAGCATATTTAGGAATTTGCTTAATAGCATCAATTAAAGGAATGTTGAGCTTTACTTTTTTGAAAACCTCTAAAATCTCTTTTTCTTTATCCTCTTTCTTAAACCTAGAAGAACTCATAGGAAATGGGGGAATTGTCTTAAAAATAGAATTCATTGAGTTAGGACTTGCCTTTGGAGTATTGGTCATTGTTTCAGTTTGTGGAGGAGGACAATGTTTCTTCTTTATACTCAATTCAGTTTTTATCTCATCTTCTTCCTCCATCTCAATTTGTTTTGACCATTGCTCTTCAAGTTCTTTCCCACTTCATAGTGTGATCACACTAACATTCTCTTTTGGATTTAATGCTTGGGAGGGCAACTTTCCATTCATTTATGCCTCCAATTTCCCTACACTTGAAGTTACTTGCCCCATTTGCTTCTCTAAGTTATGAATACTTTACCTTGTTTTCTGTTGAAAAGACATGATATTTTTTTGCAAGGTCACTATGTTAGAAGCCAAAGTTTTCATCATCTCACAAAGATCATCACTCGATGACCCCATAACATTGGAGTTTGTAAATGCATAGGGTTATCTCGCTTGATAATTCTAGTGGGACTAAAATCCATGGGGGTGGAACTCTCGGCCTTAATTGCCTTATTGAGGCGGGTTCCCATGGCATAAGTTTGGATGATCACTCCATCTAGGATTATACGTATTGGAAAATGGACCATACTTACGCTGAGGTTGTCCATTGAATGCTCCATCAACTTCATTAACTTGTTCAATGTAATCTTCTTGCATTGTTGGCGCATATCTGAAGCATGTCCTTGTAACGAGCATATGCTACAAACTTTCACCCGTTGTATATTTCCACAAGTCAAAGAATGCACAAGAGAAGTAAGATCATTAACTTTATTCTCAATGTTAACAATACTTACCTCATTTACATGTTTGGTTGGAAGGTCTCCACGCGTGCCAAATAATCAGTGTTTTATCTATTAATGCCCCTCCACTTGCCACATCAATGATACTACAGTCAGTAGGCATCAGCCCTTCATAAAAATATTGAATGAGTAGTTGATCGGGTATCTGATGATGAGGGCATTGAATGCACAATTGCTTAAATCTTTCCCAATACTTAAATAGTGTCTCCCCATGAGACTGTCAAATCCCACATATTTCTTTTCTTATATTGGCAACTAGAGAGGCTGGGAAATATTTTTCAAGAAAAATCTTTTTCATGTCATTCCAAGTTCCAATGGAACCGGGAAGAATAGAGAAAAGTCATGTCTTTGCTGCCCCTTTTAAAAAGAAAGGGAAAGCTTTCAACTTAACATGTTCTTCATCAACTCCATATGGTTTCATGCCAACACAAACCATGTCAAACTCCTTGAGATGAGTATGAGGATCTTTTTTGGTAAGTTCATTAAATATTAGTAGTACGTGTATAAAACCATACTTGATTTTGAAGTTGGCATTGTTGTCAATGTTTATGCACAATGGTTGATTCTTCACATTAGAAGAAGCAAGCTCCTTGAGTGTCTGTTGTCATGGTGTTGATACGAGCTTTATTTTGTACCTGCGTAAAATCTTTTCTATTTTGTGATCTACCTGTACTTGTTTTTGGTTAGTGGATTAGGGGTACAAGCATAAATTGTCAAGAAAACTCAAAAAGAAATCAACCACATAAGAGATTTAAAGTAATGCAACTTGAATGAAAATCCAACGCTAAAACACAAAAACTGCCTAAAAACCCTAAAAATGACAGAATTTGGCCTCGATAGGGTGGGTCTAGTCCCCAAAGGCCACTAGTCATGTTCAGAACGTCTTTTCCTTCATGAAATAAAAGGTTGAGGTCTAATTCCACCAGAAAATCCATTTTGAACAGTACTTGTACAATACTGCCACAAGCAACACAGTTTCTAAGTTTTTTCAACAAAATAAATAACAATCACAACAAATAAAAATCACAACACAAGAATCAAGTAGAATCATTTTCCCGATAACAGTGTCAAAATTTGTTGCGATGTCGCGGTCACATAAATTAATTACCCTAGCTTAAATGCACAAGATAGTATAGGGCAAGTAAGAGGTCGATCCCACGAGGAAGATTTAGTTCAGATTTTTATGTTATACGATAGGAAACAGGGTTTTGAGATTATCTAGACTATAGCATAATAAAACACTCAAGCTCAATTAAATAAATAAAAAAACTATCAAGAGAAAAAACCTTGGTTTCAAGTAGACATCCACCTACAGAAATCAGAACCGATCATTGAAATGAAATATTAATTTATATTCTGAATCTTTATCTTTTCTTAACATTGCTTAGTTAACATATCTGTCATATAACTAACCATAACCATCAAACAATCACAGTGTTCACACTAATAATTTAATTCAATGATAGCCTTAAAAACTAGATAAGTTTATTAACCTAGACAACATAACTGTCCACAGTTCATGTTTGATTTGATTAAATGTTTTTCTTAAGATTAATAACATAGATCTGCTACGATTATTAAACTAAGTTGTTTCACAAGTTTATATACCACAACTTTGGTTTTGATATCAAACTTAGAAGTAGATTGTTCACAATAATAACTTAGAGTTCGCTCTAGCAATTAAAATAAACAATCATAGGAAATAAGCATAGAAAAACAAACATATTCATTCATTATATAAACTGAAAAGAAAAGGGTAAAATAAATTTCACAATTCTTGAAATTTGAAGGTTTCTGTGTCGTTACAACCAAGAAAAAAAGTTTAGCCTTGCATGTCTGTTGAACAACTAATCAAAAAGGAAGAAAAATGCATGATTTCGAGTTTTTTTAGGAAAAGGCGTTTTTCTTCTCTTTTGGTCGTCCCTCACTTCCTTTCTCTCTTTTTTTTTTATTTGATAGGAAACCATAATCCCTCTTTCCAACAAAATAGTCCTTACCCAAGTAGATGATTTACATTTAACTATTTCAATAACTATTTTCCTAAAAAAAAGAAATAGCCATGCATAAAATCCTCAAGATTTGACTCTGGACTTAGAAGAGTTAAATTGCTGAAATAAAGACTTGAATGTCGGTTTTGATGCTTTGAAAAGTAATTTGGACTTGTTTCTTCATAAAACTTGTTTGTTGGCAGAATTCATATGTCATCTTAGAAAAATCATATCTATCTCATATGAGCTTGTTTTCTACTGACAAGTAGATTGATAGGTCTTCGAGTCTGGAATCCAAAAAAATTAAGTTTGCATTAAATGGACTTCTCTAGTTCAAGATCTTCAAGTCAAAATGGTCAAAGGTCAGCATTGGCAGAATAAGATATTTGTCTTTGATGGCTGCGATCTCCATGCTCTTTCTTTTTTTTTTTCCATATATGTATAGAAAGGTATGGATTTTAGCTTTCTAATTCCACTACAATCACTTTGTTTTGACCTTTAGAGCTTAAGCTCTGCACAAAACATCGATCAAACGTCAAATCTATCAATTATCTCCAATTTATTTCTTTTTTAATCTTGCATCCAAAAGTGTCTTCAAAACACAAAACAAAGAATATCAAGGCATTTATAAAACATAGGTAAAATACGAGGTAAATATGGGTAAAACTATCAAATAATATGGTTGCATCAGTCATCGCTGTTGTCGATAGATTGGCATATTTAAGTGGAGTGATTAGTGACGAGAATATTGAAGCTTCTAGGTTTTTTTCAAAGCCTAAGGGGAAGGATGAGATGAAAAAAATAAGAAATTTGGTGAGGAAGAGCCCAAAAATGTTGTTGACGATGGAAGGTCAGATGGGAAGACAATCAGTAAAGGTTCAAAACTAAATTTTTATTTCTTCATATGCGATGGAAATCACATTGTTAGAGACTGCCTAAAAAGGGGGGGAAATTAATGCTATCGTTATTGGAGATGGCGATGAGGATAAAACATACATAAATCTTGTATGTGTGTTTAGTGGTTGAGATAGAATTCAATCGTGCTAGGACCAGCCTGAAGGAGGTGGATATGGATGGGAGAGACTGCTTTTGGTAGGGTAGACTTGGGGTCTGTTTTGTGCACCTTGTCATTGAAGAATCATGGTGGCAGAAGCAAAACAACTATGCTGGAATTGTGGCCAACGAACACGCCATATAGTAATTCATTGGGATTTCAAGGAACCTTAACGACGAGGACTGATTGAGGTGAAGAATTTGGCAACCAAATCATAGAGAGATTTGGTTGAGAAACCAGACTAGATGGATTTAGGTTGGTGTGTTATTTTGGAGAGGAGGCAGTACAGTGGTGGTGTGGCATTAGGTGTCTGCACTTTGACGATGGATAGTCTTGGTGACAGATTCGGCAATCGAGTCATGGGGTTCGGTATGATTTAGTATGCTATCTTGGATGGGAGGCAGTATGGGTGGCTATTTTATGCATTGTGATGATGGATGGTTCACAATGATGTGAGTAGAATGGTATTTGCCTTTGTTAGATTAGCATGTCAGGACTTTTCAGTGGCTGAAACATGTGATGAAAGTTAGGTTGCAGGGCTGTTATGTCAATGAGATTTTATGGTTGATATTGGAAGAGCTTTAGGTACAATAGTAGCGTATAGAAGACTAGGTCATATAGATTTGATGTTGGAATGTTATATGAGTATACTTAGGCAAGAATGAGACTTGTTAAAAGAACTTTGACGTAAGACATTGTTGATCATCGAAAGTGGGTTACTCATTTCTATACTTGCAGGATACACGCGGGAATGTTGGGAGAGTTAATGAATTTATAGGGTTCATTTGATTCTTCAAGATGGGTTATATATGGTATTGTTCATGGAGAGAATGAAATCTCTAGGATGTTGTGGGAAGCGTCTAAATGTCATAAAGACAGCTTATGAGTGAACAAACTTGGCATGTGGGATTGCTAAAATAATGAAAACAACTTGTCTGTGTGACTTATAGGAGTTGCATGCAAAATTCAAAAGACATGGCAGCTTGTGATGGTGTGATGTTACAGCTTTGTCAGTGTCTAGACGAGATTAATGGAATTGATCTTAATAGCTTTAAGTAGAACTCAAAGTTTATTTGACTTTGTTGGGAAACAAGTAGGACCCTAGAGAAGATGTTAGTCATAACTTGGTTTGAAAATGGGTTGATAATGGGAAGGTTAGTTTGATATCACAAAATCAATGGACAATATTCTGGATGTGAATATGGGTAGAATCAAGAGATTGTGTCTGGACGACCTTGAATTATGACAGTGGATAGACTTAGTGCAGAGGTGCAGCTGGGGCTGAAGATAATTCTGAAAGATGGATAGTCCAAGACTTGATGAAAACACTAATAGCACGAATGGAAGCATGCATCGGCAGTGGCAACATGCATGAGCATTGGCAAATTTTTTAAGCAGCAGTGTATGTCTAGCGATTCAACAACATTGGCTTATTGGCACAATAGGCTGATGAGAGTGGGAACTTGGACAACGGACCAAGATATGCAGACACCTATTCTGATAGCAAGTGAGTTGGCAGAAGGGACAACTAGTTTATTGGGTGGCAGGCCAGGGAAGAAGCAATGGTTAGGGGCAGTTATTGATAGTTTTCAACACACAAAACTGACCAAACATGTTCCATGTCTTAGGGGATAGTTTTTATTGTAATCTTTCATGTTATTTTCCTTTTAATAAGTGTGTAGCATACAATGTTCTAAGGGCAAAATAATTATGCATAGCACACACATAAACAAACTTGTGTATATCCTTTTGAGTTAATAAAAGGTTAGGATTGATTCCTGTAATAATTTGTATTATTGTTTCTGTTCATATTCATTTGTGTATCCCGCTTATTTACAACATTGAAAGAGTGTGGGTAACCTCTTGGGTTTGTAGAGCAAACTAGTTGTAGGCGAGCACGAGAGAATCAATTAGTGAAAGGGCTGAGTCTAGTGGGACTAGACTGTCGTATGGGGGTTAAAATTTTCAACAAGAAATTAACCCTGTGACACCAACCATGGGGTTTAGACTATGGGTGGCCAATTTTAGTTTTGATTTAAGGGAATTTTGAAATATTGATGTAGATTGTGCTAATTTTTATGTTATGTATTGATGTGTAAGTTAATTGAGTATGATTAAGATTAATTAGGTTGTTTTATACATGGGTTTTTTATTGACATGTTTTGAAACAATATGAAAATGTGAGATTATGGGTGTTTAGAATTTGATAAAGTAAATTGTTAAATTGATTAAATTATTGGGGAATTTATATTAGAAGGGGTACTATTAGTAGTTTAATTGATGAATTTGAGGCTAGCCATGGATTTTTAAACCATTGGTGGTTGGCCATGTTGATGTAATTAGAGAAGTTTTAGAATTGGACATGTTTTTGGGTTAATTGCGTGTACGATTTTGATTATGTGTGATATGATTATAACTAGTATGTTAGGTTTGGATTATAACCATTCAAGTTGAGTAATGAGGTATAAATTCTTGTTTGTGTGTTTAGGGAGGATGGGTTTGTGGAGTTTCTATGAAATTGATGGGTTGAATTAATGCCCACCAAGTGTTTGACGTAAAACATTATTGAAGAAATGCTACATATTGAGAATTATTAATGAAATATTGAACATTAAAAATTATTGATGAAAAGGGTAGTACACTAAAATGGAATATGGAATTTATTGACAAAATACTCAGATACAGAGATTGGGTTATGGAAATTTAATGACGATTGCTTTAATAAAATGGATAAATTAGTAAGTAAAAAATGACATGATAGGATGTTCGCATGTGTCGTACTTATGAAACGTTACGATGATCATCCTCCTGGATTGAGTTTTGGATGGTATGAAAAGAATAACAAATTTTTATCCTTTTATGGTTTAAAAAGTTTGGAGTCGTCACTTAATATTTTGATCACTAGAAATCTCAACTAGGTTTCAAAGTCTAGTTAAGGAAATTAATTGTGTATAAGGAGGGTAATATCATCCCTAGTACATCTTACCTAAGGTAAGCTGTATTTTTTATTTATATGATTATTTCTAAGGCATTGTTGTGTTTTTCTAACTATTAATTTGTCTGTTAGTTAAAGTAGTTCTATCGCAATAGAGAAAACCATGACTTTATGGGTCAAGTCTTGTTAATCTAAAGCCATAATATATTTTTTGTATTTATTTCTTTTAACATCGGGAATACGTCTTATGTATAAGTTCATAATCCTTAATATTTGAAATAAACAATTGGTTTTTTTATTTTTTTGAAATTTAAGTTAAGTCCTCATGGCTTTAATAAACATGTTATTAAATTCATAATTCATGCAAAATATAAAAACTATTTTTTTTAATTTTTTGGTATGTTAAATCATGCAGTATTTTTCTGTAGTTTTCTTTTTTTAATAAAAATGCAAGCATGATTTTTTTGGAGAAACTTGACTATGTACAATTTAAAACATAAATATATATTTTGTGAAAGAACAATTTTTGTTATTTTTTAAAATTAGTTTATTTAATACCGAAAAAACATCTTATATATGTTAATGAATTTATTTATATAATGCATGCTTACAATTTCAACATGTAAAAACTCTAAGCTTTTTTTAAAATATATTTTTTTATTTAGTATGCCTTTCTATTGTTAAATACACAATCTTACTTAATTCTTCCATCTATAAATTCTATATATCGCCATATCCCATATGGTAAGTACCTCTAAAGAGAGGCCAAATCCTTGTGTTATATGTTGATTATTGGGATGGGATTTTCAGGGTAAAATACAACTTTAAAGCTAATTCATTGATGACAACCCAATAAAAGGTTGCTTGTTTTGTATGCTTTATGTTCAGTGTAGTTCGAAGGATATTCCACAAACAAAATAAATGGTTGATTTCATAATTGTTTACATGTTATTAATTATTAATACGGGATGTATATTATGTGTGAAAATGGATATAACTTTTAATTCAATCATTTATATATGGATAAAACTTTATCGAACGTTCTATTGTGCATATTATATAAGAGGTTAGCAAGCTTTAACTAGCTAAGGTCATTTATTTTATTTTTCTCATTATTTTTAGATTTTTTTTGTATTTAGGTTTCAAAATTGTAACATGACTAGAAAATTAAAGAATATTAATAAAATATTATGTCAGCATTTAGAAAAAATTATGTTGATATAAAAAACATATATTTATTGTTTAACTTTTCTTTACAAGAATTCATCTCAAATGAATGGAGAAATATCTTTTAATTTGTACCCAGTGGTTTTCTCGAACCAATCAACTCTACTCAAAATCCAAAATAAAATTATACAACAAATAACGTGGAAAATAATTAAGACCTTGAAAACAATGGGTGTAGACCAAGAAAACAATGCCTCGATAAAACTAAAGAAATACAATTTGCAGGAGTCCCTTGAAATTGAAATAAAATGTATCAATTGTCTTTGTCACAGCACCCACAAAAACAAAACGAAAGGAAAGATGCTGCTATTTTAGTATTATTGTTAACTACACAAAATGCCTTTAACATTTTATTGCTTGTATTTTCTCAGAAACAAAGTGAGAAGAAACTGTAGAGAAAAAAACCAACTATTGAGGTGCGCAAGCATGGACATTAAAACTGCATCTGGTTCTCTTGAATAGTTTACCTGAAAAGTTTAGTATAAACTGACAAAAACTAAAACAAGAAGAAAAAAACAATTTAGAAAAGAGAATAGGCAGCATCAAACTTCTCATCCAACTTGGAGAGACAAAGAACTTAAAGGAGCGACTACTAGTTTTGATTTAGAGACAAAAAGATTGAGAGATGAAGATTTGACCGAGAGATTGAACAAGAGGGAGTGAGGGGGGCAACTAGGTTTGCTAGAGTTAGAAGAAGGAACTAAAAGGTAGATCTGTAGATGAGAGAGATGAAATTTGATCGAGAGATTGAACAAGAGGGAGCGGGGCGGTAGCTGGGTTTGCTAGGGTTAGAAGAAGAAACTAAAAGGTACATATGTAGATGAGAGAGATGAAGATTTGATCGAGAGATTGAACAAGAGGGAGAGCGGCGGCCGCTGGGTTTGTTATTGCTAAGGTTAGAAGAAGAAACTAAAAGGTAGATATGTAGATGAGAGAAATGAAAATTTGATCGAGAGATTGAACAAGAGGGAGGGGGGCGACGCTTGGGTTTGCTAGGGTTAGAAGAAGAAACTAAAAAGTAGATCTATAGATGGAAGAGATGGAGATTTGATCGAGAGATGGAACAAGAGAGAGGGGGGTGGCGACTGGGTTTGCTATTGCTAGAGTTAGAAGAAGAAACTAAAAAGTAGATTCGTAGATGAGAGAAAATAGAGATGAAGATTTGATTGAGAGATTGAACAAGAGAGAGTGAGGGGGTAAGGGGGCGGCTGGGTTTGCTAGGTTAGAAGAAGAGACTAAAAAGTAGATCTGTAGATGAGTTTAGAAGCTATTTATAGTACCGGTTTTTTTTTTTATTTAAACCGGTTCGGTTTAGTTTATTCAGTTTCAGCCTTTTAAAACCGGTTTAATCGGGTTTTTTCACGGTTCGGTTTTTTTGTTATTTTTTTCCAGTTATCTCGATTTAATTGGTTTTTTGGTTTTTTTGTTCACCCTTTAAATATGCAGGTCTTGATGGTACTGGAAGGATGAAAGAGTTGTTGCTTAATTACATCATAATAATTGAATCCATGGTTGGTCTATCTTCCACATTTTCTTGAACACATATGATAAGCTCGTCTCTCTCGCAAATCTACAGCTCTCCCTTGATTTCAACTATCTCATGCCTTCAACAAATTTAAAATGTACACACATCTTTTAGACTTCAACGATATTTTCTAACCAAATGCATAGATGAAAAATAATTCTCGAGAAAATATATTGCTCGCACTTGTTAAAAATATTTGACATATCTTACAACAGTAAGGTACTCCCATCCTACCAAGTGCAGCTCCTTGTCTCTCGAACACCCACATATGTTGCTCTCTGTTACCATACATGTTATGGATTCCAGAATGCCCAAGCATTGTTCCCCACTTCATGCCTTCCCGCGTGGTCTCACTACTGGAGAGATTGGAAATCAGCCATGTCGTCCTCTCTGAACTGAAAAAACCATCTCCATATCTGATTCTATCAATACTTGTGAAGCTAAAGGACAGTCCCTCAACAAATGAAGTGCAGTTTCCACTTCGGTCTGGCATCCTTGACAAGAATGATTGTCCGTAAAATGCCTCAGCCTTCTTTTTTTTTCATTTGTCAGCAGCCCATCGTGCGCGACTAGCCACGAGAAATGCCTAACCTTTTCTGGCCCTTTCCACCTCCAGATTATACGTCATATAGGGTCCTTCATGTTTAGCTGACCTGAACTGTTATCAAATAATTCATATGCTGACCTGATACTAAGTTCCCCGCTGGTAGTATTGCGCCAGAACACCGTGTCCTCGTCCATTTCATACCTCGGAGCTGGAATACTAGTTATAATAATCAACACATTAACAGGGATTAATTGGGAAAATGTGTCTCAATCCCACTTATTGTCCGAGGTAACCATGTCCGCCACGGTTGCATATCTGTCAGTAGTTGGAATGTCACTAGTGACATGTTGAATAAGAGGCCCTGATCCGTCCACCCGAAAGTCATGCCTTTGCCGAGCACATCAAAACTAGTACTGAGCATGAACCCGAAAGTCATGGACCTCACTTGATCCAATCCTCTTGCTCCATAGCTTGATCCTCGAGCTCTCTAAACCCTAGCCTAACCTGAACCTTCACCACAATAAGCCATATCATAACCTGACTTTTGAACAAGATTATTACTAAATACTTGACACCCCAAATAAAAGTGTGGAAACCCACCTATCACTAGTTTTCTTTTCTTTTCTTTTTTTAAATATAAACGTAAAATAAAGAAGTTCTCGCTATCTTAACCTTAATATCATTTTCATTTTTTTAAAATGAACAAATACTTAATGCAGAATAACACAACTAGAGGAAATGTTTCTCTCTAATAAAGTCTTACAAACATGTCTTTCCTTGTTTTTTAATACACTACCAGAAAATTAACAAATACAAATAAAAAAATTGATAAAAAAATTTTATTGGTATATTGTGGTGAATTTTATCAATTGAATATTCTCTTATTAAATTCATCGGTAAACACTGATAGAAATATTCTCTCGATATATACTGAGAGAACTACAGTGGAAAAAAAAGAAATGAAAAAAAGGTCAAGAAATACGATGACGTGTCATTTTTACAGATCGAATTACCAGCAGATTTAAATTCATCTGTAAATTCGTTTGTAATATTTGATTTATGACCTGACGAACGAATCTCATTTCTTCTTCTTCCTTTATTTTTCTCTGCAACAAACAGCACACCCACTAATTTTATCACAAATCAAACTTCCACTACAAATTTAGCTACCCCAACACTCAGTTTGTCAACATCCCTATTCTGATTCAAATTTTATTGAGAATTCTTCACTTCAAGTAAGCAAAAGTATTCATTTTCTATTTGAACTTAATTTTAAAATGTTAATTTTTATTGTATATTTTTGTAGTATATGTATTTTGTTTGAGTGTTTACTTGTTTTATAGCTTTTTCCCATATAATTTATACATGTTAGGGTTTGTTTGAGATTTTGTACAATTATATTTTTTTGTAAATTGATGAAATTTATTTTTAATTTGTGACTTGGATGTTATGAGATGAAATAAATAGTGGCTTATTTAACACGTCTGTTTTATATTTTGTCAATTTTATTCTAGAGTTGAATTTTTTGGTAAATGTATAGAAATTAGAATTTATGTAGATAATTGATAATGAATTAAGAGTATTATTAAAACAGATTGAATAAGTTTGAGTTAAACTAATGTTTGTAAATTTATTTAGTTTATGTGATTAATCAATACATGTTGTCATCAATATTCTATATAGGTTTGATATAAGTAATGAATGATCGTTCATGGATGTATCGAGATTCACCCGAAAGGTTGCATACGATGGATTATTGTAATAGAGTTCAGGGTTTTATTAATTGTACACTATTTAATCCGAGAAATATTAATGGAGATGATATTAGATATCCATGTAAAAGGTGTGAAAATAAAAAATTTCTCGATCTAGTTGTTATAATGATGCATCTTCTATATAAAAAAAAAGGTTTATTAAGAGATACATATGTTAGTTTGCACATGGAGAACTATATGTTCCTCACGAGACTATGGTAAAAAAGATGATTAGGTCAACTTCTAGTTCTAGCAACATGCATGGAGTTGTAGATGACAATAGTAATCCTTATAGGAATATGATTATGGATGCGATGAGAAGGAATCAGGGTTATACTAGTCAATATCCAATCGTAGATGAAGAACCTAATGCAGATGCGATCAGGTTTTTTTATATTTTGAAAGACTTTGACGAACTATTATGGGATAGGTATACAAATCACAGTAAATTATCTATCATTGCACAAGTGTTCACCATTAAGTCAAATCATGGGTTGAGTGAGGCCAGTTACGATAGAATTATTGAATGGATCGGAAGTATTTTACTTGAAGGGAATAGGCTGAAAAAGAACTTGTATGCTGCTAAAACCATGATGAAACCCATCGACCTAGGATACCAGAAAATTAAATTGTTTTCAAACTTCTGCATGTTGTACTACCTTGAAAATACAGATTTGACCAAGTACAGAACATGCAGGCATGCTCATTATAAACCCAGAACTGGTAAGGGAAAGACTCTTGTCATATATAAAAAACTTAGATACTTTCCAATCACACCTAAACTGCAAAGGTTATTTATATCACCAAAGACTCTTAAGTACATGACATTGCATTATTCACATGATGCGGTGGATGGAGTGATGATGCACCCTTCTGATTGTAAAGCCTGAAAATATTTTAATAAGGTGCATCATCAGTTTTCAATGGAATAAAGGAATATGCATTTTGGGTTATGTACAGACAGATTCAATCCATTTGGGTCATTTGCTGCTCTTTATTCTTGTTGGTCGGTGATACTCACGGTTTACAACTTGTTATCGGAGATGTGTATGAGGCTAGAGTTCATGTTTTTATCTACAGTCATTCTTGATCCTAATAATCTAGGTTAGAATATAGATGTTTGTCTTCAACAATTGATTGATGAGTAAAAGTGGTTGTGTTAACTTATGATGTATCAAGGGAACAGAATTTTTAGATCAAAGCAGCTTTGATGTGGACTAATAATGATTTTTCTATGTATGGAATGGTTTTTGGTTGGAACTCGCAAGGCAAACTAGCATGTCCATATTGTATAGAAAATAATAAGGCCTTTACTTTAACAAATAACAATAAAGCATCTTTTTTATTGGTACTAGCGGTTCTTACCAACAGATCACAAATACAAAAAAAACATAAATGACTTTTTTATTGGTAAAGTTGAAGGGGATGTTGCATCGCTGCTACCGTCGAGTGAAGAATTGTATGACATGGTGACAGAGTATGATGACATTGTGTTTGGTTTTCAATCTGATAAGTAGAAGTTTCATGGTTTTGGTTTGACCCATAATTGGGTAAAGCAAAGAATTTTCTAAGAGCTTTCTTATTGGAAAACCAATCTTCTCCGCCATAACCTTGATGTCATGCATATTGAAAAAAATATGTTTGAAAATATTTTCAACGCGGTTATGGACGTGAAATGGAAAAAAAAAAGACAACATCAAGGCTAGAATGAATATATCTTTGTTTTGTCACCATAAAAATATGGAGTTGGTTTATAATGGTTCATGGGTCGCAAACCCCAAAGTTAGCTTCGCCTTAGACATGAATGTACAGTTACTTGTCTACTATTAGCTTAAGAGTCTTTGTTTTTCTAATGGATATGCTTCAAACATATCAAGGTTGGTGAATTTGAAGGATTGCAAATTGTATGGAATAAAGAGTCATGACTACCACGTGTTTATACAAATACTCATTTCACTAGCTTATCGGGATTTATTGCTAAGGGGGATATAAAATGCACTCATGAAGATTAGTCCTTCTTTAGAGATATATGCTCCAACAAGTTATAGACAGAACACATGGAACATGGAGAGACTTGAAATGAATATCGTTCAAACAATTTTCAAACTTGAGATGATATTTCCTTCATTATTCTTTGACTCAATTGAGCATCTAGCCATACATTTATCATTTAAGGCAAAATTTAAAGGTCTAGTCCATTATAGATGAATGTATCCATTCGAGATGTTAGGGATTACATATGCATCGTAATTAAAATTTTATTGTCTTTTTTTAAATTCAAAACGTTCATTTACTTTCATGCAGATACTTGTTCAACTATAAGAGAAAAGTAAAAAAACAAGGCACATGTTGAGACTTCAATATGTAAAAGTTGAAGGTCTAGTACATTATAGATGAATGTATCCATTCGAGATGTTAGGAATTACGCATGCATCATAATTAAAAATTTATCATCTTTTTTTAAATTCAAAACATTTATTTAGTTTCATGTAGATACTTATTCAACCATAAGAGAAAAGTAAAAAACAAGGTGCATTTTGAGACTTCAATATGCAAGGCATATATTATTGAAGAGATCTCAACATTTATCTCATATTATTTCAAGCCTCACTTAAGAACAAGAATCAACTACATTACAAGGCATGACGATGGTGGGGAAGTGTCTTCGAGTGGGAACTTATCAATATTCTTCCATCCTTGATGACCCATACCAAAAATATATTATGAGGGGCAGATATTTAACAGAAATATCAGTAAGTATAATAATTAGCATGTCGTTGCTTTCAAACAATTTATCTCTTATAATATCATAAACTGATAGATTGTTGAATTCCTTGTATGCAACATCATCAATTTTTAGTATCCCAAAACTCACAGCTGACTGAATCCTAAATATTTCGATTACAAGATGAAAAATTTTCCACGTGATTCAAAATACATGTAAGGACTATTTAATTAATCTTATCTCTTGAGATATTTAATTTCAATACATATTTCTCATTAACTATTAATGGTTATATTTCATGTATCAGATTTATCAATTGGGAGGGAATGTTAGTGTTACTTTATCTTTATTGAGTCTGGGTCCTGAAAGAAAAGTAAAATGTTATAACGGGCATTTCATCAATGGATATGTGTTTCATACTCAAGAATATGGTCGGGATAAAAAAGACATATAATAGTGGGGTTTGTGTTAATGGATCGACTTCTAATAAGTTTGAAGTTGCTTATTATAGGAAGTTAGAAGAGGTCATTGAATTGCAATATCATAGCGAGTAGAATAGAGTCTTTTTATTCAACTGTTATTGGTATGATACCATTGACAGAGAAATCAGAGTAGATCCTCATCATGATTTGGTCAAAAATAATACAAAGGCTAGACTCCGTAACATCAATGATGTCTTTGTTTTCGCCAAGCAATGCCAACAAGTTTATTACATACATACTCCATCCTTTAAAAAGGATCGTTTAAGAGTTGATTGGTTATTTGTAATGAAAACCAAACTCAGTGGTCATGACTAGGTTGTTCAGGATGGCAACGATAAATTAATTGTGGGAGATGATGTTTTTCAACTTGATCAGTTAGTTGATCCATATTGAGTTGCTTCGTCTAATGACTTAGAAGAAAATTCAAATTTTTGCATCACCAAGAATACTTTTGTTGATGTTGATGTTGACGTTGAGGAGTTAAATGATGTTTTGAGAACCAACGGATATACACAAGTTGATGAAGATGATGATAACGATAAAATCAACGTAGAAGATTGCGATAAAGATGACGATGATGAAATTGAACAATAACAAGAAGACTATTGTGATTAATTTTTACAACACGAATTTGTAATGCCATAAACTATAATGTAATATTTATGGATGAAATTAACTTTAATGTAATGACAATGATGTTAATTTATTATTAAATGACAAGGAAACATTTATTTTATATGATTTTATTATTATACACAGAACTGGTGTTATTATGTTATGTATGTTGCTGTGATTTTAAATATTTATAGGGTAGATAGATAAGGAATACAGATACAATCTAGTAACGAAAAATATTTTAAATCGATAGAAATATTTATGAAATGTAAAATATCAATAGATGCATCGATGGATTAAGTCTATTGGTATATTCCAGTGAGCATTGGAATTGTTCCCTTCTCCCTAGCATTGTTCATTGTGTTCAATACAGAGGGTATCATGACAAATTAAGTTCATCAGTACATTCAAGAGAGCATTGGAACTTTTAACTTCTCAATTGCACTATTCATGTTGTCCATTATATATAGGATCACCGACAATTAATGTTCGTTGGTATTTTCTAAGAGCTTTGGAATAGTTCACTTCTCAATTGCATTGTTCATGGTGTCCATTAAATACGAGATCATCAATGGATTAAGTTCGTCGGTATATTCAAGAGACCATTGGAATTGTTCCCTTCTCCCTAGCAATGTTCATTGTGTTCAATACAGAGGGTGTCACGACAGATTAAGTCCATCAGTACATTCAAGAGAGCTTTGGAATAGTTCACTTCTCAATTGCATTGTTCATGGTGTCCATTAAATACGAGATCATCAATGGATTAAGTTCGTCGATATATTCAAGAGAGCATTGAAATTGTTCCTTTCTCCCTGACACTATTGATGGTGTCGTTTTTAGATGGTATCACTTGAAAGATTAAGTCTGTCAATATATTCCAAAGAGTATTAGAACTTTGAACTTCTCAATTGCACTGTTCATGTTGTCTATTACATATGGGATCACCGACAGTTAATGTCCATCGATATTTTTCCAAGAGCTTTGGAATTCTTCACTTCTTAATCGCAATGTTCATGGTATTAAATACGGGATCACCGACGGATTAAGTATGTCGGTATATTTCAGAGAGCAATGGAATAGTTCCTTTCTCCATAGCACTATTGATGGTGTTGTTTTCAGACGGTATCACCGATGGATTAAGTCCGTTGATATATTCCAGAGAGCTTTGGAACTTTTAACTTCTTAATTGCATTGAGAATCACTGACAAACTGAAAAATCATCGATAATATTTGGAGGTTTCTAAAAACTTTTAATTAAATTGAAAATTTCAACTAGACATTACAAACAAAAACACTGATAGAAAAATTAAAAATATTAATATTTAATTGTTTATCGGTAAAACTGTTGGAAAAAAACTTCAAATTAAAATACTAGAATCCCTAAAATCATATGAGATGGGTTTCTCTCTTCTTCTCTATTCCTCTGTCCCAAGTCCACCAGCATTTCTCTCTCTCTCTCTCTTTCTCTTATCTTTCTCCTTTTCTCATTCTTAAGTTCTTCTTTTATTTTCTCCTCTCCTCTATACACGACAGGTATGTCCTTCTCTTCTTCTTTTCTCTTCTCATTTTTCCTTTTTATTTTGTTAATTAACATTTATTTCCTTTTTTTGTTATTTATTCTTTTTTCTCTTCTCAGCTGAAATTCAAATGAAATTAAGGTAAGAAGTTTTGTATTCTCTTCTTTTTTTTTGCATTATCTTTGTTATTTTTAATTTTTTTTTTACTTTTTATGTTCTTAATAATTGTATGAATATTGTTGTTGAGATCTTTTTCATATGAAAACAATTTTTTGAATTTTAGTTGTTTTGTTTTTCAATTTTTTTCATCGATAAAATTATTACCGACAGACCACAAATCACCGATGTGAGTTTTTCTAACAGAGTATTTCTGTCCGTGAGCCCATCAGTAAAGTTCTTGCCGACAGACTGAGAGTATAAATATCAATTAAAAAATCCATTGAAAAATCTAAAAAATCTAGTGGTGATGTATGGATGCCTATGGCAAACCAATTTTGAATTTATTTTTTATTTTTTTTGTAATGATGTTTGGAAGTTTTTGGCCTATATATTTTTATGTGGTGGGATGTAGTTTAGTTAAGTAAAAATTGATTGAATCATATTATTTCAACAATGAGGTTATTTTGTAAGGAAATTAATGAAGTTACAGCCAATTCCCTTTCGATCCATTATGTTGTATCTCCACCAACGTTAATCATGTTTCTCCAACACAACAACAACAACAACAACTACTATCATGTCATAACCTTTGTCATTTAAGAACACCATAAATGGTGCCATAGCTACTATTTATTATATTGTTCAAGTTGGTGGCAATACTACTAATATTCCACCATCTTATAACTATTATTCATTTTTAACTAATATTCTCTACTACTAATATATTCCCCCCCTTTTTTAAGCTTTACTTTACAGTAACAAGTGTTCCTCTCAATTCTCCATTGATTCGTTTTATATTTAAACATAAAATACAAAAGATCATCATGGTTTTGATCATTTTCTATTCACAGATCTTGATCTTGTGCTTGAAGATGGGATGTTGCAGTTTTTTGGTGGAAAAGGAGAACCAAGTAATGTCCCAAATGACATGGATTTTCGTCTTCAGCATCTAATCTCGTTTGAAGTGGATTTTGAAGCTATTAGAGCAACCTAATATACAAGGACTGCATTGAGAAAATGTAAAAAGTAAAGGGACCACATGTAGCAGTAAACCAAAGTAAAATCATCAAATAAATTCCACACTTCACTTTCAGAGTTCAGTGTTTCCACTCGACAGAAAACAAGAAGACAGCTTACATCTTACTTCCCTTTTCCTTCATAAAGCTCTCCCCTCTCTATCAAAAAAAAATCCCCTAAAACTTAACCACGAAGCAAAGAAAATGAACAGTGAAGACATGAAAAGAAGCATCACCGGAGGTGTGAAGGTCGAAAACGACTCTTATTACCGGAAATCATCACCGGCTGCAGCAGCCCCTCCCGGAAAAAAGATCATCATCAAGAATGCTGACATGAAAGATGACATGCAAAAAGAAGCTGTTGATATAGCCATCGCAGTTAGCTCTCTTTCTCTCACTTAATTTCTTTTTTTCTTAAACTGGGTTTCTACTTGATAATTTTGTTTTTGTTTTTGTTTTTGCTTTCTGGGTAATTTTTTTTTTATTGTTATTTTTAGGCATTTGAGAGGAACAATGTAGAGAAGGATGTAGCAGAGCATATAAAGAAGGAGTTTGATAAGAAGCATGGACCCACTTGGCATTGCATTGTTGGTCGCAATTTCGGTAACCCATTTTCACTTCTTTATTTTAATTTTCGTGGCTGCTTTTCTTGTTAGAATTGATTTAGTACATTTGTTTTTTTGGGGTTTGGAGTGTTTTTGTTAAAGATCTATGCTTTTGGTATATATTTAGGTTCAATAATTACCGGGTGGGTAATGTTATTATGTTGTTAAAATAATATGGAAGACAGATCTAGGCTTAGATTAAACTATATTAACATGTTTCTTTCTGTTATAGAGGCGGCATAGCTGATTGTGATAATGTAATTGCGTTGCAAAGGGGATGTGATAAGCTATGGTTCAATTGTGTGTTGATAGCTTATTAAGAGATGTGGGCTGTAATTGGATTTGAGCCATTGATTTGGTTAGGAATTAAGGAATTGTACTAATTTAGGTTTTGCTTGTGACGATGATATTAGGGATAACTAGGGATGAGTAAAAACTTGATTGTGTTTTCAGTTTGAGGTGTTGTTGGGGCTTTGACTGTGAAGTGATAGGCTGGTTTGGATTCGATTATTTGGATAACACTTAATTAATTAGTTTGCTAAATGGCTAGGTTGTTGTCTGCCTTAGAATTTGGCTGTTCTTGTTTGATCTTTCTGGGTGATCTTATCCCAATGGGGATCTAATGGTTGGAGAGTGGATTTTGCTGACATCAACTGACTTTACAAGTGATAATATATGTTCTTAGTGCTTTCATGTGGCATATATTTCCCCATCTGCAGTTGAGCTCTAACTATGGCCATTTAATGTCTATGAATTCATTGTCTGTAAGTTGTACATTTGTGCAAAATTGATAATGGCAAGACTATGATCATTTGTTATTGGCTAGGCATGGCCTACACCTTCAATAGAATGGCTCAAATAATCTATAGATGCTATTGAATTTTGAAACAACCTCTGAAGATGTTGCATGATTAAAAAGCAACTCTTGAGAGGTGTTATTGAGTAAATCAATACAAAGCAAACTATTAAGAAGCCCACTTAAGCTTCTTTTTATGAAATTCTTGATTGAATATAATGTGATTTGATTTCATTTGCATGAAGGTTAATATATTGGTGTATCTGAAAAGAGTCTATATTATTGTAACGTATTTTTTTTTCTGTTTAATTTTCTGCATGTAAAACTTCGTAGTCCTTAGCTTCCCTAAAGATTTTAATCAGGCATAGCACATAATTTAGAACAGATTGTAAATATACATTGTTATTTGCACAAAGTCAGAGGGACATCTCATTTGCTTGAGAATAGGACTCTGGCTTTGCCTGTTAAAATTTAGCCAAATTAAAGTGTTTGTATAGCTCATCTGGCTGTCAAAAATTATCATGGTTGATAGTTTGACAAGGATATTTAATCTTCAACGTGATGGATCTCAATGTTCAGTTCATGCTGACATGGGGTTAGAGTGAAACTGGTATATCCATGTTCAAGAGATGCACATGGTGGAAAAAGAAAATTTCTTTTCTTTGCTTCAGATGGCTGCTAATCAACTACTTTAGAGGTAGCGCAGCAAAAGTGTTTGTATTTTCACAGCATGAGGATCCATGATGGACCTCTTAATGAACAGAGCTTGTGCTGGAACTCAATTATGTCAGAAACAATAAAGTAGTTAATCAATTAGGGGCATTATATGTTAAATTCAAACAAAACGCTTGAGATTTTTGTTTGAAGTGATGCCTTTTTTCTGTGTACAGAAAAAGATTATGACTATTTAAAGTCATATATTTTGTGGATTAGTAGAAATAGGATATTGACTCAAATCTCAGCTTACACTCAAACTATCTCACAGTTTCAATTTATGCAAAAGAAAAAAAAAAGTAAAGATAGGTATATATCTCGCAGTTACTGGTAGAGGTATTTGACTTGCTTTGGTTTAAAAACTGCCTCCAGTTGGGCTGCATTTCGGATCATTTGGTGCTGTCTAACAAATATATAGATAAATATGAGAAAGAAGAACGACATCGGATTGTGGAGAAATATAGTGTTTAAGTAGGATTTTACTAGAAAACTCTACTGGTTAGTTGCCTGGATGGATATAGCTTTCCATATAATAGTTTGTAGCCTAGTTTTAAAATCAGGTTACAGTATGTTCTGATCAGCCTGAATCCGTTCTGATTTTCTTGTTGTCCAACTTGAGTTTAAGCCTAGCCCAGCTTCTTATTCTTTCCAAATATAACTTCTAGAATGATTTCTCTTTTGGAGCTAATAATTTCAGTTGTAAAATACTTATTTTTATAAACAAACATGGTTAGGAAAAAAAAAAAAAAATGATGATGCATAAGTGGGAAATAAATAAGTAAAAGGGATTGTTAATTGTGGGCCAAGGTGGGAAGAGCATCGTGCCATCTGTCCTATCTTTCAAGAAAATGTGCACGAATGCATCTGTTGATTTCAATTTCACCCAGGTCACAACCGAGAATGGCACTTTGCCTATTCATGAACATGTTCTGAGTTTCCAGAAATCATAAATGAGAATTTGTGTAAGATTTCTATACTAGTTCTAACACCGCCACTTGCATATCTCTTTTACAGAGGAAAATTAGCAGTTAGATGCTCAAACATGAGAGTGAGCCCTGTCTAGTAGTACTAGACGTCCCATCATCATGCTTCGAGAATATGTATCCCATGTTTGTTGAGATTGGTGCATCTTAATTGGACTGTGCACACTGTGTTGACTAACTGTTCTCGCTTCATTTTAGTTTATCTTACTGAATTGGTAAAGAAGAAAATGCCTTGCTTTCCATCCTCACTGATACATTTTGATCCTTTGACAGAAATTGGATTGCGTGTGAAAAATTTCAGTAACTTTTGTTCTGTTTTCATTTTGTTCCTGAAATACAGGTTCATATGTGACTCATGAGACGAACCACTTTGTTTATTTCTATTTGGACCAGAAAGCTGTTTTGCTATTCAAATCTGGTTGATCCTGATGGTCACGGAGATCACAACTATGCCGATAATGCATTTATGATCATGATGCTATAGCTAGTGCTTGTATGTATTAATTGAAACTTCCTGGCATGCAAAGACTCTAGCCAGAATTTCCTGTGCCTAACATGTATATTTGATCACACTTAAAATGGTTTTGAACTTGTGGATATGAATCTCCGTCCCTCAGTCAACTGAGTTGCTGCTTTTATCTTTGGATAGTACTTTTGTCATAGTTATTCATCGTGTGGATGCTGGCTGCATTGAATTATCATGAGTAGCTTCTTTCATCAGGGAAGTTGAAGCTGTTGATTCAAAGACTAGGATATAAAACTAAAACATCATTTATCCCTGATATCGTGTTCAAAACTGAAAAGTAATAAGAAAATGGTCAAGTCACGTGTAGAGAAGAACAAGTGAATATGCACAAGCTCGGCTGTCACTGCGAAAGCTCTGCCTGAAGATGAATCTCTCTTTGTTTATATTTTTGAAGAGTTTGACTGGGTATATTTTTAATCTCTGTTCACCTGTACATAGATTAAAGGTCGAAGATCCCCAGAAAGAGTTGTGATTAGCACCATGCAGTTTTGTCTGGAATGCATCTCGGAACCGATAAAACAGAAAATCGGATTATCGACAGGGTGGTGCAAGAACACAGCTGTCGCTTTCCAGGGAGGGCGGTGGCATGTAGCACCATATAAAATACTCTCCCACCTTCCCATGTATGGTTTGCCCTTCATAGCTAAGCAAGGGTTCTAGCTTTCATGACTGCATGGGCACATGGGAAACTATAAAAGATTCCAAGTTCCTAATTCCAAACACCTTTTCTTATTCTTTTAAATTCCAATATCAATACCTTCGTGCCCACCTTTGCTAGTCTGAGGACAGAATCCAGTGACTTTATGCCTGCCACCCACCACCCTCTTCTCTAACTTGGCATGTGTGTGTGCGCGTATACATTAATGATATATATATATATATATATATATATATATAGATTTTTTTGACATGTGTTTTATATAAAAAAAATTTAATATAAGTAGAAAAGCTTATGTAATCATCTAATTAAATAAATAGATAATTATTTGACTAAATAAATAAATAAAAATAAAGTTATTTTTAAAAATAAAGTTTATCTATATGAAACATAAAATAATTATAGATAAATTAAAATAATATCTTTAAAAATTAAATACATATAAAATAATTTTTTAAAACAAAAAACATTTATGCAAAAAAGGCTAACATAAGAAAAAAAAAATAGAGGAGGGATATTAATTGAAACATAAGTTAAAAAATTATTTAAAAAAAGACATTAATTAAAATAAAATCTAAAATTAGAATAAAAAAAATAAGAAAAAGACAATGATAGTCTAAGTGTTGCAAGCACATTTAAAAACACAAACGACATGGGGTATAGGCCCAATTGAATTTAATAAGTTGGTTGTATTTTAATTAGACAATATAGAAAAATAGACAATGATAGTAAAAGAACAAGATTTTTATTTAAAAAAAAAAGAGATCACTATAACTTAGACAGAAAACCTTGGAAGTGCAAATTTGGATTAAAAAATGGGATAAAAAAAAACAACCTGAGTTAAAATGATAAACATATAACTTGGGTAATAAGAGACGAGTCAACCTGAGTTAACCAGCAAAACTCGTGGTCCATGTCATGAGATCAGGATAACTCAACATAAAATAAATTTAAAAAAAAACCATAAAGCCGCCTTTTAAAAAAAAATAATGTTGAACGATAAAATCAGAAACGAAATTGAGCAAAACAAAAAAGATATTGACCTACATTAACATTTTAAACCTGTGAACCAGGTCATTAGACCAGAAGTACCATAAATAAATAAAAATAAAGTTCAATCCCAAACAATTCAAACGTTGAAAGATGAAAGTTAAAATATAAAACAAATTGGAGGGAAACAAAAAACATTTGATAGAATGGTTACATTGAAAAAAAAAATAACTTTAGTAAAAAAACCAAAAGAATGATGACCGAATTAGAAAAAATAATACACCATAAACCGTGATTGAAAGATGGAATTGAAAATCAATTCAACTTTAATAAAAGGTCAAGAAAAAAAATCAAAAAAATAAGAACCAAATTGAAAAACATAATATATGACATTAAAATAAAAAGACTGCATTGAAAATAAACAAAACTCTTATAAAATTATCAAGAATAAAAAATAAAAATTAAAAGAACAATGACTAAAAGTGAAATACCAAAAGCAAAGACAAACGCTGTATATTTTTTTGGGAGAGAAGTGAGAGGAAAAAAAAAAGAAACAATCACACAAAACCTTTCATCCGTCCTCATCACACGCTGCACCGAGAAGAGAGAGAACGTGATGGTTCTTCCAATGACATGGTGGAAAAGCAGGTTTGGCTACTAGGAGAAGCGCGAGCACCTCCGGCGCACTAGTACAAGTGCTAACAATTTTTTAATATAAAAATTATTCACTCAATATAAAAAGATTAAAATACCCTTCATGAATCTTAATTTTTTAAAAAAAAAATTGATGTAAAAGGATGGAAATGCACCTGGACATGTCTTACATTTTTTATTCCAATGGCAAAAATATATTTTTACTATATGCTAAAAAATAAAAGGATATAAATATCTTTGGCCAATAGTTTAATATTTTTTAACCTAGAGGTAAATTAGTTATTTACTGTTTTAAAAAAGTTGAAAGATACATATAATCCTAGTAACTTTTTAGTATCAATGGATCATTAGATAAAAAAGATCAAATTATCCCTAACATCAAGTTATATTATTTTTTCTTCGAATGACAAAAATATAATTTTGCTGCAGCAATTAATAGTTTCCTGTGACTAAGTGTAATGTGGTTTCCCTAGGCAATTTAGAATTTTTGTTAATACATATATTTCATAGTTTTGAAACTGGACTGCAGGCGGGTTTAACAAGGTTAATTCGGTCTTAAGATTTTTTAAAAATAATTAAAATGTTATTATTTTGATTTAAAAAAATCAATGTATTAATAGTTAAGACAACTAAATTTTTTTATTTTTTATTCAACTCAAACTGATTCAGTTTCTTAGCTAATCGAGTCTCGTGTCAACCTACTCATCAGGCCATGCCAGGTTTCACAACAAGCCAAGTTTCACAACAAAGTTTATTTTGATTAAAATAAATCAATGGATTAATAATAGTTGGGTTTTTTCATCTGATTAATCGAGTCTCGTGTCAACCCACTCAACAGGCAAGCCAGATTTCACAACAAAGTTTAATTTTATGTTAGGTTTACAATCAAACCTTCATATTTTCGGGCTTTTTTTACAAGCAAACAAAACAAAACAAAACAAAGCCAAGAAAGAATGCAGCCATGCAAGCATATGGTCACATAGAAATAAAACAACAGGGTTTTTTGCAAGAAATATTCTAATAAGAGAAGCATTTTCTTCATTGTTCTAGATGGTAATTTTGGTTTGCCAATGGGTACCATACAAGTGTCCACAAGTACAAATTCTTCTTCTTCTTCTTCTTCTTCTTTTTTTTAAAAAAAAGTACAAATTCTTCTTGATTCACCACTACTAGCTTTAGCACCATCAAAATTGTTCCCTTACCAGCGCACAGCGTCCTCTCAGTGCTTATTCCCTCTACAACTACACTAACATGCGCTTCTCAAATGAATCCACCATTTTGCATTAATTATCCTACACCTATTTTCAAATAAAATATTTGTATAGTATCAACACTCTTAAATATAGCTATGGAGAGGGAATTGGAGGTTTTATTCTAGCTCGGCTTAACCTTAACCTTATGCCGGCGATTCCCCTTTTTTTTTTCCTGGTTAGTTATCAATTTATATTAAAATTCATTATATAAACACTAAAAGTTATTAATTTTTCAAAGTGGAATTAAAAATCTAATAATAAAAAAAATTATGTTTTTTTAATAAAGGATAAAAAAACATAAGAAGATGGTATCTTTCTAAAAATAAAAATAAAATCCTTCAAAATTAACAACTATTTATCTATTTTTTACGTGGAATATTCCCGGGTTAAGCCTGGTTTGTAAACTATGCCCATAGAGGTATGTGGGGGCTAAAAAGTTAATTAAAAACCCTTGTCAGCTTCATAGTTTACCCAAACGAAAAAGGATAGAAATGTCATTACAAAAAAGTAACAAGGGCAAAGCTAGAAGAAGAAAAAACAGCACCATCGAGGCCTCCCTTCCCCCCCTCTCAGTAAGCAAAACCACCCGCTCGGTTTCTTGTGGTTTTGCGGTGACGATAAGCAGGAGTTGTAGAAGTGCTTTTAGTGGAGGAGGAAGAAGAAGCAGCAGCAGAAGCAGTTGGTTTCATAGCAGAGAATGAACAGTTTTCTTTCCTTATTGTCTCTTCCTCGTCCATAAATATCTGCCTGCACCTGCACTCCACGCTACAAAAAGCCCTGTCCCCTCTACACACAACAAATCAAGAACATAATTAGCCAACATCCAAATCAAAACTTTTTAGCACACAACAAAGAAAAAGAGATAATAAAGATCTGGGTTTTGCACAAAAACAAGAAAAGATGAAGTCTTGAAGGTTAACAGAAACATGTCACAGAGATCCAGCACAACACTTTACTTGTACATGTATATATCTTTTCCAGGCAAGAGTTTCTGCCCACAGAGAAAGCATTGTTGAAGAAAAGCAGGGACTGGAAAAGAACAGTTTCTGTAAGAAGGTAAAGGAGCAGTTGCAGAAGAAAAACTAGGAGGGCCGGAAGAAGGTTTGTTGCTGATCATCATCATCATCATGGTAGCCTTGTTGATAACTTGTGGGGTTTTGCTGTTAACACTACCACTCTTTTGTGCCTCAAGAACTATACTTAAACCCACCATGTCTCATCATAAAATGAATCTTTAAGCAAAGATTGTGCCTTTGCCACTATATGGTTATGGCTATATGGAAGGAACAAGGAAGTGTTAAAAAAGTAGCGAAATAAATAAACAAGTAGCAGAGAGGAGAAGGGGATGGTACAAAAGGGTAGGATAGGTGGGTCCAATCACAGCAGTATTAAGGACGATTTGACTTGTAGTGCTTCTTAAATGCCACGTACCCCTTTAGTTTTCATTTCATTTCCCATTTTCTTTTGCCCCTCCTTTTTTTGTTTCTTGTTTCGGCTTTTTTCGGTTTGAAGTGGTTCTAATTGGCCTAGTGGGTCGATCTGAAACCCGATTGATTTGGTAGCTAAACCGGTCTGGATTTAATAAAATATTAGCTGGGACAATAGCCCGGCCAAACCCGGGCGACCCGGGCAAACTCGGGCGAGACCTAATTTTTTTTTATTTTTAAATGTGTGATTTGAAACTCATTAGTATATATACTCTATGTTCCTAAAAAAAAAGTCATATTTTTTCAATGTAGGATAAAAAAACATTTTGGTTTAAATACTTCAACTTAAAAGTATAACATAGTATTTTTTTCGATGTAGGATCTGAAGTTCTTTCATATATATACTCTATGTTCTCAAGAAAAAAAATCATGTTTTTTCAATGTGGGATAAAATATATTTTGGTTTAAATATTTCAACTTAAAAGAATAACATAATATCTTTTCAATGTAGGATTTAAAGCCTTTTCATATATATACTCTATATTCCCATGAAAAAAATTATGTTCTTTCAATGTGGGATTTGAAATACATTAATATATATACTCCATGTTCTCAAGAAAAAAATCATGTTTTTTTAATATAGAATAAAAAATCTTTTGGTTTAAATATTTCAACTTAAAAGGATAACATAGTATCTTTTCAATGTGAGATTTGAAGTCCTTTCATATATATACTCTATGTATACTTTATGTTCCCAAGAAAAAAATCATGTTTTTTCAATGTGGGATAAAAAAATCTTTTGGTTTAAATACTTCAACTTAAAAAGATAACAAAGTATCTTCTCAATGTGGGATTTGAAGTCATTTCATATATATACTAAGTTATGTTTTTTTAATGTGGAATTTAAAATCTATTAGTATATATATTATATGTTTCCATGAAAAAAGTTATGTTTTTTCAATGTGGGATTTGAAATCTATTAGTATATATACTATATGTTCCAAAAAAAAAGTTATGTTTTTTTAATGTGGGATAAAAAACTTTTTTGGTTTAAATACTTTAACTTAAAAGCTTAACATAATATCTTTTTAATATGGGATAAAAAACTTTTTAAAATATTTTTTTAAACTTCATTGTTTACAACATGTATAACTTATATTTACATGGATTTTTTCATATGAAATATTAAAACTTTAATTTTTTTTTTAATTTTTCCATGTTGACCCATGAAACCCGGGACGCGGTCCTTTAGCCGGGTCAACCCCCGGACCGGGTTTAATAACTATGAATTGAAAAAAAACAAGAGGGAAAAAACCAATCTTACCCTCTTAAAAGCTTGGGTTCACTTATGATTTAATATTCATCCAATCAAACCCTTAACCTATTAACTTTTAAAAAATATATTTTTTATTAAAATTATAACATTTTAATTATTCTTTAAGAAAATAAAGGTTTACTTGAATAGACACAAGTCAATCCTTAAATTAAGTTTTATAATTATAGTTTTATCATTAAAACAATATATAGGGTGTGATATTTCAATGTAGGAGTAGATATAATTAGTGTGAATTACTACGGTGAAATTATTATTTTATTTTTTAGTGTAAAAACAGCAGTTGGTTGTTGAGGTGCTTCAGTCTTTTTTTATTATTATTCATTAGTTATTAAAAAATTATTCGGGATTATCTAGGTTTTATTTATTTTTTGCACAGTAAAAATATGTTTTTACCTCAAAAATTAACTAAATTTAGAGTTGTTGATCAATGATTTTTTTTACTTTTCATAAATTTTTAAACAGTAAAAATATTTCTTTATCCCAAGATCAAAAAAATATTGGGTTATTGGGCAAGGATTTTTTTGGTTTTTCCATTCTTCATTTACGATTAAAATACTTATTTGACCTTGAAAAGGACAAAAAATAAGGTTTGAATCGAGGGTAGTTTTATACTTTCACACGAGTTTTTGGATAATCATCAAGGTCATAGGGGTGTTTTGGTGTATTCATGTTGAATTTTAAATTTTTTTAATCAAAAAAATTATTGGTGTGTGCTCAGTACACGCCAACAAGTGGGTGATGTTCGCGTTGTTTATGAGACACGTTCGACGTCATCTAATGGCCAAAATTAGCCTTCCACCATCTTTTTTGAATGCCTATCATGATTTCTTCCACATGGTGTGGTGCATGTATATGGTAGTCGGATAATCACTAGTGGTTTCTTTTTTCTTTTTTCTTTTATCTCTCTTGCCATGTAAAGTGCACGGTTGTCCTCTTTGTTTTTGGTTTTTTAATTTCAACCCTCGTTCTTTTGATTTTTTATTTTGTTCTTATTCCTTTTTATAGAAGTTTTTTTTCAAGTTAGTCCTCAGTTAAAATTTGTCATATGTTTTTTTTTCATTTTGGTCCTTAATCTTTTAGTTTTAATTTTTTTTTTCTTGACCCTTTTATTAAAGTTTTTTTAGCTTTCAATTTCATCCATCAATCAAAGCTTTTGTTATTTTATTTTTTTCAACTTGACCCTCATTCTTTTGATTTTTTTTGTTAGAACTATTTTTCAATTCAATTTAACCCTTCAATTGGAATTTTTTGTTTACCCTTTAATAAATTTTCTTTTTATTTTCACCCTCATTTCTTTTTAGATCCTTCTTTGTAATAATATATGATTTATAGTAATTTATGGTAACTAAAACATTTATGGTCATGATTTATTGAGTAACTTATTCATAGAATTTATAACATTGATTAATTCAATGTTAATTTGTGAGAAATAAAATTTACATAATTTGTATTTTTTAAAATAAATTCATAAATACTTAGGCATAATCTATTATATTTCTTGTATATTTTTTCAGAATCTAAATAAGATCTATTTTATTTTTTTTACATTTAAGATTTCAATAAGATAGAAGAAACATATTAAATACATTTATTTTAGTCTATACAACAAATAATGGAATAAAAATAACAAAAAGTGGAGTGTACATTACATCATTCTAATATAAATCTATTGGCTAAACTTTATCCAAGAGCTGAAGGCTATGATTTCAAATAAAAAAAACAGTTTAATGAATGGATTTTTTTTTTTGTTAAAAATAATATAAAAATAGTGTTGTTAGGACAGAAAACGTGTTTAAATCGGTTAAAGTAATATTTTATTGGTTTAGTGGTTTAATTAACTGTTCACTAATTGATTCTCGTGGGTCAATATAAGATTAAACTTATCAAGTAATTAAAAATTTAAATCTTATTATTATTTTTTAAATTAAATTAATTAAAAATTAAATATAAAACAGCTATGAATTTTGTTGAAATAAGTTAATGATTTTGTTAAATATGGATGCTGTATCAAAGGTAATATCTCTAAGTATCTGTATAGTAATCTTTTCGTGTAGTAGTGGATCTCCTACAATCAAGGAAATTATTTCACTAAAATATATTATTTTTAACTTTTTAAAAAAAGTATAAAAAATTTAAATTGATCTAAATTAACCCCAAATTAACATTATCGAGTTCTAAGCCGGGACACATGGCCGGACATATTTATTTACCACTTACTACAACCTAAATGGACACCACTATTTCTCATTCGTGGGGCCTAGCTGGCCAATCTTGGATCCTATTCTCACACGTGTTACAAAAGCCAAATTGCTTGTTTCATGCAAATTGATTGATTTCTACAAAATTTAACTTAAGATTTTACGAAGATCAAATAAATAAAAAGGTTAAGAAATAAAAGAATAGGTCATTCAAAACATAATAAGATTTTATTTTTAACATATCTGGTACTATTAGAAAGATCTCAACGAGACGATTTTAACCACATATTAGAAAACCATTAAACAAAATCATAATTAGTTAGGAGTTTTGTTTGAGGTTAATTCAGAGTTAATTACAACTTTATTTGAAGATCTTTCAAAATGATGGTAAAATCATCTTGTCAAGATTTTTCTAATAATACCAAATTTATAAAAAAAAATAGAGCTTTAATGTGTTTGTCCCTTATAAAGTATTCTTTATCTTTGTTTTTCTTCTCTTATCTCTCTCTCTTACCAATTAATTTATTTTATATCTTTTTTCTTGATTATTACATCTTGAATCTCATATTTTAACAATTAGATTTTCATAAAGTTTTGGATAGTATTTTAGCAAGATTAATTAATTTGCATGGCTAAATAACCAGTATTTTTAATAATAATAATATAGAACCTATATTTAAAAATACAATTGTATTTAAATTGGGTTATTTCTTAAATACTTTTACAACACATAAAATTCCCCCAAAACTTTTACTAATTTTTGTTATTAATTTTTTTTATTAATTTTTTTTAAATCCCAATTTTGCTGGAAGGTGTTAATCATGAGCAGTTGTTGGGTCACGTGCGCATCGTGAAAATGATAGAATATGGGGCCTGAAGGAACTGATGCCCAATTGAAATTGATATTGACGTGACATGACACCACTTCTATGACACAATTCATCGTTTTGCCGGGCTTTAGTTGCAATATTAGACTATTTGAAAGTCCGGTAATAATTATGGTTTAAATATTTTTTTATTTAAAAATTTATTAAAATAATTTTTTATATCATTATATAAAAAAAATTAAAAATTTAATTTTAAATAAAAAATAAATTTAAAATTTTTTAAAAACATAATTTCAACCGTGTTCTCACGCACAAAAAAATAAGTAGTAGTACTGTGCTTTTAAAAAGTTTTAATTTTTTTTGTTTTAAATTTTTTTTATATATATTTAGATTATTTTAATAAATTGATATTAAAAATAAATTTTTAAAAATAAAAATAATTATATTATTTTGATAAATTTTTAAATATAAAATATTTTGAAAAGTAATCTCTATCATTATTACAAACACCTCATTCAATTTTTACATGAAAATATTTTTTTAAAAATTAGTTTTAAAATTAATAGTAAATAAGAGACGTTAACTTCTAATTTACCTTTTGTATCATTTTTAAAGATCAAATTTCATTAAGAACTTAAAATGATTTTAAAAATAAGATTTCATTAGAAAATCTAAATTAAATTTAACTGGAATGAATGATTTCGAAGAGCAAGGGACAAGGAAGTCTTTGCACGACGGCAACAAGGCGAAGAGTTGTGTCGGAGATGCTTGCGTTGGGACTCAAAAGGAAATTTGAGACGGGAGATTTTGGGAACAAACGAAACGAACAGTGATATCGGGGATGTTTGTTAAGGAAACAAAAGGGTTTCAAAGATTAAAAGTGACCAGCTGGCTGGAATATATTTCCAATACAGTCGAGAGAGAGAGAGAGAGAGAGAGAGTACAATTTTCACTAATAATAATAATAATAATAATAAAATGATATCAAAAATAATTTTTTTTTAATTTTTTTTATTTACTTTAAATTAATATTTTTTAAATATTTTCAAATTATTTTGATGCGCTGATATCAAAAATAATTTTTAAAAAATAAAAAAAATATTATTTTGATGTAGTTTCAAGTGAAAATCACTTTAAAAAGCAACCACAACCACACTTCCAAACACGTCAAAATAAAAAGATATGTTTGATTTCTATTAGTTTTACTTTTAAAAAAATAAATATTCCATAGACTTAATAAAGAAAAAAATTCAAGAATAAAATAAAATAAAAGTCTCTTATTTATTTACCTTTGGGATTATTTATTTATTTTTTTCGAACTTTTTTATGACGGATAAAATTATATATATTTATTGATGAAGCACACTTAATAATAAATATATATTTATTAATAATTTCATAAGAGTTTTGATTTTAGTGATTGAGCATATTTCTTACTTTTACATGAAATTTGTTTATTTCCTAGGTTTTTTTCCTTGGCCTTTTTTTTTAAAAGAACTAAGATAATAAATAAAAAAATACAGGATGAATAAATAAAGAATTATCTAGAAAAATAAAGAACTTTAGGAAATAAATAAATTTATTTTATTTTTTTAATTCATTTATGAAGTGCTTAATCAATTGTTTATTTTTCTAACGTTGGAATCAATAGAAATTTGAAGTGTGTCCATCCTTGCTTTTAAAAGTTGAATTCATCACGGTGTGTTTGTCAAGAATATCATCAAATAATTAAATTGTATTGGGAAATATATTAAAAGTAGATAAATCATGTTTTTTAATAAAATTTAAACATCTAAATAAACCTATAATTAATAACATGAGAGAGAATTGCTTCCTCGAAGTTCCTTACAGATAAAGAATGGTTCCATCTTTATAATGAAAACTGGTTGAAAATACTGACACAAAACTAATTAAGCCAAATTGGTAAAAAAAAATAAAAAAAAATAAAAAAAAATGCTTTTGTAACATCCTACATAAAAAAATAAAAATAAAATTTAGAACCAAAGCATGTTAAGGCAGCTAGTACCTAACCTTGCGGGACGTGTTTTGGAACCTGTGGGCTGCTAGGAACAAAACCGTGAGACGTGAAAGTCGGGTTGGGTTGAGCTATAGCGGACAATATTCTGCAAGGGGGAGTGGATCAGGCCTTACATATGGTATCAGAGTTGAGGACGACTCGTTTTTAAAATGAAGGATTGTAACATCCTACATCGAAAGAAGAATGTCTAGAGTTATAGCATATTAAGATAGTTGATACCTAACCTTGCAGGACACGTTTTGGAGCCTGTGAGTTGTCAGGAACAAAACCGTGAGGCGTGAAAGCCAGGTTGAGCTGAATCATAGCGGGTAATATTCTGCAAGGAGAAGTGGGCCAGGCCTTATAGCTTTAATCGTATAGTTTTTATTCTTCCTGATCTTCATTAAAATATTTTTTAATACAATTTGTTTTATGATATAAATATTATATTAATATAAAGATCCACCATATAATCGGATAGTCTAAATCAAGTTTCTTCAAAAAAAAAAAAAAACACATACCGAAGGCACACTCTTCAAGTCTTGAAGTTTGAACTCAATAAAGCTATAGTATTTTTTAAAATAATTTGATTTTTTTTAAATTAATTTTTTTTTATGTTTTTAGATTATTTTGATGCGCTGATATTAAAAATAATTTTTTTTAAAAAAAATATTATTTTAATACTTTTCTAATTGAAAAACACTTTAAAAAGTAATTACAACCATATTCCTAAACATGTTAGCTTCTTATGCTTTTTTATAATGAATTTTTGTGTTGTGTTGTTAGGTAAAATCATTAAAATTAAAATTATTATCAAGAACATGATTTTAATTAAATAATCTCTTTAAGAAACTAGATGAATTATTTCTCTGGAAAACATGGAAATGTCATAAAAGATATCACATAGTTTTTTTTTAATAAATAGAACTACGAAATAATTTAAGAAAGATTCATACAATTTGAGAAATATTATATATAAATTTATTTTTTATTCTAAATCAAATAAGCATCCTTTATCTCAAATATCATAATTTCCTTCTTTTTCTAAAGCTAATATATTTTTAAACTTTTTTTTTACAATAATATATAGGAGATAATTCCCCACTACTTGTTGTCATGGTTTATGTTCAATGAATATATATATATATATATATAAAAGCTAAAGAGAAAATGAATGGACAGAAAAAACAAAGAGAAAGGAGACGACAAAAGACAATATATAATTTAATAATTAACCTCTCTGTATAGTGGATAGCATACGCATTAGCATACGGCCATTGAATGCGGATGCTAGAAAATATTCAGAACGCCTACCTGTACACTTAGGCTCAATGGACTTGAAATAATAGCCAAACAAGATCTTCAAGGATAAAACACCCCTACTCATCCTCACTTAATCCAGCAGATTAGACCTTTGGAATCGGACTACACATCTTTGAATCATGTTCTTCCTGAGGGAAAATCTTGCCCGAACCTTCTTGCTAAGAAGGGAAGTTCTCTTTATACTCCTCTAATTGCTAGGTACGAACCTCTTGTGGGCCTGCTGCTACATTTTCCTCTCTCTCTCTCTCTCTCTCTCTCTCTCTCTCTCTCTCTCTCTCTCTCTCTCTCTCTCTCTCTCTCTCTCTCTCTCTCTCTCTCTCTCTCTCTCTCTCTCTCTCTCTCTCTCTCTCTCTCTCTCTCTCTCTCTCTCTCTCTCTCTCTCTCTCTCTCTCTCTCTCTCTCTCTCTCTCTCTCTCTCTCTCTCTCTCTCTCTCTCTCTCTCTCTCTCTCTCTCTCTCTCTCTCTCTCTCTCTCTCTCTCTCTCTCTCTCTCTCTCTCTCTCTCTCTCTCTCTCTCTCTCTCTCTCTCTCTCTCTCTCTCTCTCTCTCTCTCTCTCTCTCTCTCTCTCTCTCTCTCTCTCTCTCTCTCTCTCTCTCTCTCTCTCTCTCTCTCTCTCTCTCTCTCTCTCTCTCTCTCTCTCTCTCTCTCTCTCTCTCTCTCTCTCTCTCTTTTAATAGTTATGGATTGATCATTTTTTATTTCAGTCGTTGATGTAAAACCTGGCAAACCCGGCTATCCCGAAGTCTAGACCAGTCCAAGTTGAAGAGAAAAAAAATAAAAAATATATATATACATATATAAACAACTTACCATTTCAAAAACCTATGTTAACCAGGTGACATAGTCCCGACTTAATTAAAACTTGGCCATCAATCTTGAAGAGAAAAAAAATAAAAAATATATATATACATATATAAACAACTTACCATTTCAAAAACCTATGTTAACCGGTGACATAGTCCTGACTTAATTAAAACTTGGCCATCAATCCATAGAATCTTTTTGTTTTTTGAAAAAAATAATTTTATCAGAGCGATGTTATTTTGATTTTTAAAAAAATAATAATATAGAGTTGACCTTTCTGACTCGTGACTTGAGTCTTGTCCTGGGTTGGGTTTTAAAACTTAAAAATTATAAAAACTTGTAGAGACACAAGAATGACTCAAAAGATACTATTTACTTTGTATTCAATAGTATGTATATAGAGAGATTTACATACATAAAGAGAGTAAAATAGAGATTACAAGAGATTTGAAATTCAAAATAGCTAAAAATATTGATGACTAGAGTTTTTACATATTGGTAGTTGATGTAGATTTCTTTTTAATATCTTTGGAATCCTTTCTTGATCTTTTGTTGGTTGTTATGTCAGCTAATACTCTAACACCTCCTTCAAATTGTAAGGAAGGAAACATACACACAAGTTGTTTCTCGTAAATGTAAATCGAGTGGTAGTATGACTTTTTGTAAAAATTTCTGCAATCTGATCTTGTGTTGAAATGTGCTTAACTTGGATATCACGATTAACCACTTTCTCCCGAATGAAATGGTAATCAATCTCTAAGTGCTTTATACGTGCATGAAAAACAGGATTAGAAGCTAATGCAATGGCACCGATATTGTCATATCACAAAGTTGGGGTAATAGGTAACATGATATTTAAATTATAAAGAAGCATACGAAGCCAATATAATTTAGCACCTGTATGAGTCATGCTTATGTATTCAGGCCTCGGTCTTTGGATCGAGAGACAATCCCTTGCTTTTTACTACTCTAGAAAATTGGACTATTTCCAAGAAAAATCCTATAACAAGTAGTGTTATGCTTTTCATCTAGGTTGTTTGCCCAATCAGAATCGCAATATGCATTTAGTTTGATTTCCCCTCGAACGTGGTGAAAACCAAAATCTACAGTGCCTTTTAGATATCTTAAGACGTGTTTCATAACCATCTAATGTATATCACAAAAAGAGTGTATAAATTGACATAACTAGTTTATAGAATATGCAATATCTAGTCTTGTGATCGTGCAACACTAAAAATCACCCATAACTCTTCGATATTCAGTTGGGTCGTCTAAAATATCACTAGCAGTAGATGATAACTTTGAAACAGAAGATGATGGACAATTGAGAGGCTTTGCACCAAGTATATATAAGTGTTCCAGTAGATCAATAATGTATTTCGACCAGCGTAGGTGTAAATCATCTTGGTATCATAGTGCTTCAACACCAAGAAAATAACTTAACTTACCCAAATCTTTAACTGGAAACTCTGTCTTTAGTTTTTCAATAAAGTGATGAACTTCCTAACTATTAGAACCTATTACAATTATATCATCAACATATACCAATACAAAAATAAGTTAAGTGTTAGAAATGTATGTAATAATGAATAACTCATCTTGGGTTCTAAAAATCCAAAATCAATTAACTGGTGTGAGAGATGCTTAAACTAGGCATGAAGAGCTTGTTTAAGACCATAGAGGGACTTATGCATATGAAAAACATGATTTGAAAAGTTTTCATCAGCATAGCCCTTTGACAACTTCATATATACCTCTTTACCTAGAATACCATGAAGAAGAGCATTAAAAATATCCAACTATCTAATATTCCATCTGAAAAAGATAGCAGAGCATAAAGCATTGTTGCAAGCCTCACTACTAGAGAGAAAGTGTTATGGTAATCAATACCAATGAGTTGATCAAACCCTTTAGCTATAATCCTTTCTTTGCGGCGGTTGATACTTCCATTAGGATTCCTTATAAACCTATTTATTTCTAACAACATGTTTGTTCAATGGTTTTGGACAAAGAGACCATGTCCTATTAGCCATCAATACATCAAATTCACAACTCATTATTGCTCGTCATTCCAGTTTAGTTATTGTCTTTGTAAAACATGTAGTTTCAGATTCAATAACAATGCTGGACAAAACACACAAAGGATGGCGGGTAGCAAAGAATGTTCTAAAACCAAGGAATTCTTTAGGCATGAGTTTACCTGTTTTAGATCTGGTAACAATTTCTCTAGGTGGAATAAAAGATGGTTTATGTTGAGTTTTAGAAAGATTGGTTGTAATGAGAGGATTATATGGCATGGAATAATGTGCAGGTAACTCAATATCTGGTGAAGGGGACGTGAAGTTTAGTCTCCTAAGAGGATTTAAAGACTGTGTATCAATTGTTGGCAAGATTGGACTATCGGGTAGGGTATTTGTGTGATGTATTGAGTCTTATCGTGTAACATTTGAAATAAAAATGAAATGTTGAATATTTGAAAGTAAAGGAATTGTAAAAGGAATAGAAGTCATACCTGATAACCGTTACTCTTATGTGTGGTAGAGGATTTATTTATGTCCAAGTGAGGGAAAGTTTCTTTATCAAATATCACATGTCTAGAGATAAAAAAAATATATATGTTGTTTTATAATATAAGAAACAATACCCCTTTTATTGTTTTGAATATCCTATGAAAATACATTATTTACTTATGAAAGCTAACTTATGATCTTTATATGGTATGAAATAAGGGTAATAGATGCAACTAAAAGTTCAAAGTTCGAATATATATGTATCATTTTATAGAGGACATAGTATAGTGGTAGATTCGTAAGAACCTTGGTTTGATCAATCAAGTACATTGATGTCAAGAAAGCATCTACGCAATAACAATTTGGAAGATCAACTTTTGCTAAAAGAGTTAATCTCATTTCTTGGATATGTCTATATTTGCATTCAGCTATACTATTTTACAGAGATGTATAAGGGCATGTTAAGCGATGAAAAATACCATATTTAGCTAAAAGGTTTTAAAAATATTTAGATAAATATTCTCCACCATTATCATATTGTAATTGCTGAATTGAACAAAAAAATAAATTTTCAAAAAATAAATTTATATTTTTTAACTCACTTTTAAAATGCATAGGATACATCCATGTAAAACGACTGAAATCATCAATACATAACACATAATAATGGCAACCTCCAACTGAAATGATATGGATATCCATATATCAATCAGGGTCAAAGTTAAAGGTTTTGTAGATTATTTATTGGAGTCATTGAAAGATAATCTTTTAGCTTTTTCTAATTGATAGGAATGGTAGACACTTGATTTGCTGGTTGACTCTTTTATTCGCAGGTAATAAGATAAATAATCTAAGATGGACTTGGAATGATGACTAAAACGATCATATCATTGATTCATGGTGGCCTTTGTCCCTAACTTGGAAGCTAAACATCGAAAATTATTGGAGTAGCTCTTATTCCCATTAATAGGATAAAGACTATCCTCAACTAGCCTGTAGAGCAAAGAATCGCCTAGTCTTATTCTCCTTAACATAGAAATCAATTCCAATTATAATGAAATAACAATCATTGTCTTGGTAAATTTGGTTAATAGATAAAAGATTGGTTGCAACTTGAGGATAATGAAAAAATTTATTCAAATAAAAGGAATCATGAACTATATTTATAGATGAAAAACTAGTGTTTTGGATTACCAAACTTGAACCATTGCCTGACAGTTTCAAGACCATCATAAGGCTGAAGAGTTTTTAAATTTGCTGCATTGGCAGTAATATGAGCGTTAGCCCCACTATCCGCATACTAAGTTCGGTGCTCAAAAGTGTTGTTAGCCTCAACAATTATTGCTGGTAATTTAAAAAGAGCCCCCCCACACTGGAAAGAAAAATTAAAGCGCTGGAAACAATCCGAAGCAACATGACCATGCTTTTGAAAAATCTAACAATGTGGTCTGTCATGTTGAGTTGTACGATCATTATTGGACTGGAATATTGAAAGTCCATGAGGTTATGCTAATGTTGTAGCTTGTTGAGATTTTGAAGCAGTATTTGTAGGCTTCCTTTTTTATAATTAAATGTCTTTGTAGCAAATGCAAAATTTTGATTTTGCATTTGAGTAGACGCATCAATTAATGTCTAAAAACTTAAAAATTTAGATAAAAAATCATTAAGAGATAAGTATTTTTCCCCGCAAGCAAAATGGTAAAATATAATAAATGAAGTAAAGGTGGCACGAAGACCACCAATTAAGAAAGTGATGAAGTCTTGATCATCCATTGGTTGGCCTGCAGCAGGAAGGTGATCAACCAATTGTTTAGTATCTTCAAGGAATGTAGAGTATGAACGATTACCTTAAATGATAGTATGAAGTTGTCTTTTAAGAAGAGCAATATGTGACCTTGAGGTAGTTGAAAATCTAGTTTGAAGAGAATCTTAGACTTGTTTGGAGGTTTTCAGACTAAAGACAGTAAATACTAGCTTATCAAAATTAAAGGCTAGTAACCAGCTCAAAACATAATTGTCTTTCTTGAACCAAATTGTATAAGTTAGATTAGGAGAGTCATATGAAAAGGTCTTGGATGGTGCTTCTATTAGAAAATAATATAAATCATATCCAAGCAATCATCTCTACCATCGTAAAATAAGAATAGACCTTACCTAACAGATTAAGTTGTTGGGTTGAGATGGTTCTTTGACGTGGTATCAGAGCCTTGATGACCAAGCGGTCACGAGTTCAAATCTCACCATCCTCATTTATTTGATAAAAATTAAGCACAAGGTGGTGTGGGTCTGTGCAAGTTTCAAGCCTAAAAGGCTTTCACTTGAGGGGGTGTGTTAGAGAATAATATAAATCATATCCAAGCAATCGTCCATACCGTCGTAAAATAAGAGCGGACTTTACCTAACAGTTTAAGTTATTAGGTTGAGATGATTCTGTGACAGTTTTTTTAAATACACTAATCATACCATTCAGATCTTAACCTTGAAGAAAAAAAATTGAGCTAAATACTCCTTGACAAGTAATTGTGTCCATCAAGTTTTTGACTGACAAGTTATGAAATGAATGAATCTGTTGAGTAGATAGAGATAAAGAATTGGTGGAAACAGAGGAAGTCGTAGTAAAGATAGAGAGGATGAGGAAGATTCGTGTGTGGAAGCTTGGGAAAGGATTAGGTGTCTGCCTATTGCTGCTTTAATACCATGAAAACTTATAGAAACTTGTAGAGACATGTTAAAGAGAATGACTCAAATGATACTATTTATTTTGTATTTGGTAGGATATATAGAGATTTATATACAACTAATTGAGTGACAAAAAATAATAAAATGAAGATTATAAGAGATTTAAAATTCAAAACAGCTAAAGTTATTAATGACTAGAGATTTTAAAGATTGGTTGTTATTATAGAGTTCTTTGTAGAGTTTTTGGAGAGATCTTTTGGTGTTTGTTATGTCAGCTAAATACTCACAAAAGTATGGTTTAGGCTTGTTTACATCTACAAGACTAGAGAGCCATAGTCTTACAGTTAGCATGATCCATGAGCTGAAATTTCATTAAACTTTGAAGAGTGGCCATGACAAAAGTTATTTACAGCCTACACACCAGCTTTAAAAGTGTTGATTTTTTGATGTCTCTAGTGGGCTTGGTCCATTGTATATCTCATCTCATAAAAAAATAAATTGGAATAACATTACACTCCTGATTAATAAGAATGTTGTAATAACATTTGTTTTTTTTTAATGTTTCTATTTTTTTAGTCGATGAAAATAAATTGTATTAACTCCACTGGAATTGATTTTTTTTCAAGATATCTCGAGTTAGAATATATGTTTTTTTAATAATAAAGAAAAAAATACATAAACATGGATGACAATATTATTAATTCCCTACCCTGCTAGAAGGATTAATTAGGGCTCCTTTTGAGGAACTTGATATTTCTCCATTTTTTTTTGCCTTCCAAAATTGATGTGCTTAGTTAACCTCAAAATAACTTGTTTACAACCAATTGGCACTTGAGATAAATAGTGACAAGTGGCCATAAAAGATATAGTAGTAGAGGGCTGGGAGCCTGGGACTTTCCACTACCTGCCCAGCATGCATGCATGTGCTACGACCATGCCTGGCAGAGGCAAATTATGTTGAAGCCTACGCATCGAAGAGGGGGTTAGGAACTCTTCGGGTATAATAAGGTGTGGTTGAAACTTGTGTTATGTTTTAATTATAGTTTTAAAATTTTTAGATTAATTAATATATAATATAGTTTTGCATGAATTATATTAAAAATTATTTTAAATTATAATTATAAAAGTTACCACAATACTAAATACTAGGGGTGAGAGAAAAAATCGAGAAACCAATTAAACCGAGAAAAAAATAACTAAAAAAACCGAACCGTAAAAAAAAAACGATTAAAATTTTTGAAAAAATTTTCGGTTCGGTTTCGGTTTCAGAAACCTGAAACCGGAAAAACCCCAACCGAACCGAACCGGTTCAGTTGGGGGGGTATTATAAATACAAAAAAAATGTGCTTATTCTTAACCTTAACGTCCACTGGACTCCAACTGTCCTTCTCCTTGATCCTAAGTCGCTCCCTCACAATTCATATTTCACACTTTCACCTTCACGCACAGATCTGTAACTGTAACAAAATCAAGTTAATCCACCATCTTCATCCACAGCCAGCCACATCCCTCTCCCACACCATCTTCATCTTTAAACTAGCTAGTCAGCCACATCCCTCTCTCACACCCGAGTACCCGACCTTGAATCATATGACACACACCATACCGAAACACTGAACCTCCAGAGTTCAAACTCCAGATCTAGCAAACCAGTCAGGCAGTCACCTCCCTCTCTCACACCTGATCTTGAATCGTGTCACAACTCACACCAGGTATGATTTCTTTTTTATGTCAATTTTATTTTTAGGGGACTATGGTTTTTTTTTCAATAGCAAGAAAAAAGGCAGACAAAAACGCATTAAAAACTTAAAAAGGCTTCTTGGGAATCTAGGTTTGCTGAGCTGGTTGTGTTTGAGCTTTTTGTTTCATCTCCTTGCAATGTGACTGACTTGTCTGTTGTTTAGTTTGTGTTTGATTGTCTCTGGTTTTCTTTTATGTTTTTGGTGAGGGTATAGGATTCTCCCACCACCTATTTGTGACTGACCATGGTCGGTTTTGGATTGCTTTTTTTACTTGGCATGTTTATCTGGAATTTGGATGCTGGTAAGTTGTCATTACCAGTAATAATGTACAATTTATGAATTTATAACCTATCAACTATAAAGTCAAAGCTCTAATACAGATATCATGATAATCGAGACGAGACCTTAGACTCTAAAGGTATGGCCAGTGGGAGGTTCTCTGCTGCTTATAAGAAGGACAATGATAAGAAGGAGACATAATCAGAGTCCTACCTGCAGGATTTCTTCGATTCCATAGGCTCTTTCACTTCCCAATTCATGCCTTCTCTTTAGGCACTGAATACTTATTATAAAGAGAAGGAGATGAGTGCCCATGGCTCGAGCAAATGCAAGTTTCTACATATTGATGTGTTCTGCTAGATCTAACTGTAGCATGAATTCCCCTGCTTTTGGTTGTCATTGTAACTTTTTTTATTGTTGATTTCTTTTTTAAATACTTTATGTTCATAATTTGATTATATTGAAAAATAATATAGTGCTTTGAGATGTTTTTGTTTATTTTCGTTGATAAACTCTTGTTTGAATGATAGCTTACAGTGAAGCTTGAAGGAAAAAACAGGTTTTCCAGTTTTTATGTAAAAAAACCGAACCGAACCGAACCAAAACCGGTCGGTTTGAACTGGTTCTGGTTTGAATTTTTCAGTTTTTCAAAATTTATTTTGGTTAGTTTTTTAGATAAAAACCGAACCGAATCGAAAATGCTCACCTCTACTAAATACATTGTTTAGGAGTATGTTCAACCATTCTTTTATTTTTTTTAAAAAAAACCTTCAAATTAATATTTCTTTTAGTTTTTTTTTATTGTTTTGATGTGTTAATATAAAAAAATTTTAAAAAAATATTATTTTAATATATTTTTAAATAAAAAAACATTTCAAAAAACATCTTACATCATAATTTCAAACACAACCTTGCATTTTGACTTGACTACGATGCATGTATCATGGCGGCCTTGTAACTTCCTACCTAACACAAAAATTATACAAAAGGATAAATTATGTTGATTATTTCATAGTTGAGATGTGGTCACACTTTGTACTTTTATTTTTATATATTATAGCAATTTATTTTTTCTCGTGAAAAAAAACAGACAAGACAAAATAAAAAAACTTAAGAAAAAACTCAAATTAAAAAAATTGAGAAAAAATAATTCCTTCGCCATTCAATAATATTCATTAAAAAAAAAAGAAATGAACCACAACTTAAATTTCCTTTACCATTTATATTTATATAACAATAACATAATAAACAAAAAGGGTATTAACATTGTTTAACACTTATTCACTTTGAATTGTGACAATAAAATTATAATTTTACCCCTGGTAACATTAAAAATTGGTCTTAGAATATAGGGTATTTAGGTTTTTTTATTATTCTTTGAACAGTAAAAATACAAAAATAACCTTTGAACCACAAAACTAAGCCCGGCATATAGCAACATTTTTGCCTTTTCAATTTCAAATGCACAATTAAGTTATTCCACTTAAGGTGAAAAAAAAAAAGCTCGGGTTATTTTTATCATTTTAACTTTAGGTCCTGTTTGTTTGCTGGAAAGTAGTTTTCTTTTGGAAAGTGAATTCCGGGAAAGTGAATTCTGAGAAAGTGAATTATTTTTCGATGTTTGGTAGTGTAATGAAAAATAAGTTGGAAAACACTTTCCAGTGTTTTCTTTTGTCATGAAAAATGAGCTGGAAAATAACTTATTAATGTTTTATTTTTTTAAGTTTATTAAAATAATGAGGATCAAATCTAATAAATTAAAAAGTTGAATGAGAATGAAATTGAAAAAAAATATAATTTCATAAATGATCTCAAATAAAATAAATAATAATCAAAATAATAGAGATCAAATCTAAAAAATAAAAAAATTAAAAGATAAAAAAATTAAAATAATAATAATAATTAACATTTCATAAATTATTTCAAATAAAATAAGTAACAATAAAAAAATGAGGACCAAATTTGATAGATAAAAAATTTTAATTAAAAAATAATAAGGGAAAAGCAAATAACAATTATAAAAATAAGGACAAAAATTAATATAAAAATTAAATTTTAAGGGATGGAATTGAAAAACAAATATTCAAAACAAAAAATATATATATATAACAATCATAAGTCTGAGGACCAAATTTGATATAATCAGCAAATAATATGATATTTCTAAATTTTTCACAACTTCCGAAAAGTATTTTCCATCCAAAATAAGAGGAAAACACTTTTCTAGAAACCAAGCCAAATTTTTCTTTGACTGGAAAGTGTTTTCCGTTAACTAACTTTTCTAATGGCAAACAAACACATGAAAGTTTGGAAAGTGATTTTCTGAAAACCAGTTTCCGGAAAACAAACACAACCTTAGATTATTTGCTATTGTTATATGGAGTTAGCGATGAATTTAAAATTTAATAAATACCAAAAAAAGAGTTGATACATGCATTGCAAGTGAAGAATTGTTGTTGTTTTGAGCAATGCGCATCATTCAATCTTAATTTGTCATGTATTTTTTTTCCCACCCCGATCCACTTTCTTTTGATTTTTTATTTTTTTTCTTAATTCATTCGTGTAATTTTTATTAGTTTTTAATTTTATTTTTCAATCCAAATTTATGATGTATTGTTTTTTTTCAATTTGATTCTTATTTTTTTGATTTTTTGTCCTTTTATTAAAGTTTTTTCTATTTCAATTTCACCCTTCAATAAATTTTTTTCTTTCCCTATAATTTATTTTTTATTTTGTTTTTTTATCTCTATTTTTCTAATTGCTATTTTTTTATGATTTTTTTTTTCAATTTCATCCTTCAACATTTAACTTGCTGGTGATTGTGTTTTATAGTTTTTCCATGTATGGTTCTTCCAGTCTAATGAACTAGGTCACAAGTTTGAAAAGTTAACACAGGTCAACATCATTTTTTACAGCTTATTTTCTTTTCTGATATCATCATTCAACATTATTTTTTTTTTAAATTAGTCTTGTGGTTTTTTACAATTTCTTTTCTGTTGGGTTGTTTTGATCTCAAGACTTGAGCCATGGGTTTTTGAATGTTAATCCGGGTTAACTTACCCTTTATTACCCTAGTTATTTGTCTGTTACACTACCTCGAGTTGACTCAGATTGGTTTTTGTATCAATTTTATACTTTTAAAGTTTTTTCTCTCTAAATTATCGTGTTTTTTTAAAACAATTATTGGTTTACTATGGTTACCTATTTTTTTTTATATAGTTTTATTAAAATAAGATTAATTTATTTGACTTGATTAAGATTATAACTCGAGTGTTATTTTTTTTTTTGGAAACATACTTGCATTCCCTAAGTATTGATTTTTATATAGAAATAAATTATGGATCCATGGCGTAATTCGGACCGGTGGCATACTGCGGGCACAAGTCTAGTTTGAAGCCGATGCTGATTTTCAATATGGATCAATGAGCTGTTGAATACAAAGCTATAATTGCTTGTCTATGTAAAAAATTGTTAGTGATTTTTTTTAAAAGTAATTTTTTATTGCTTGAAAATGTATTAAAATTATATATTTATATTTTATTTTTTTTAAAATTATTTTTTATATTAATATATTAAAATGATCTGAAAAAAAAAATTAAATTTTCTTAAAAATATTTTTAAAACATGAAAATAAACAATAAATGACTACAAATCCGAATGCAATTATGGCGAGGCTGCACCTCTTTAGTTGCAAAGCACACGGCCATCATAGAAAAGGTCCATTACCACCTCATCTCCATGTCATGGCCTCGTGCTTAGCATGAACAAGGACCAATCTAAAATTAGGATGTCCTTAAGTCTGGATTTACGCCTAATCTCTAGAGTCGTCTTAATCTTGAAGTATTGATTTTTGAAAATGAAAAGGAGAATTGAAAGTTGTAATGTTTTTTTTTTATTATTAATATAGATGTCCGGGACAGCTTGTACGTACCTCGACTAATTTTACGAATTCTAATGTTAACGATCATATAAACCTCCAGTGGTCCTGAAATTTATAAGATTCGAATTGATAATTTCTAAAGAGTAAATCCAGAACCTAACCAGTTGAGCTACACCCCTTAGAATTTATACCAATGATGCATAGATCTAGCATTCTTATATGAATTGATATTATTTTATTTTTCTTAAAATTTATATTTTTATTGAGAGTATATAAGAGTCAATATAACCAAACTCTGGCTAGATTTATTTTTTAATTTTTTTTCAAGAAAAGAGAGAGAGGAGGGCTAATGGACTACTTTAAATTTACGCACAAACCATATTGCATTTTATATATTTATGTAGAGTTTAATTATTATTTCATAATAGAAGAGACAAATATAATAAAAACAAAGAATATATATATAGTGGCGGAGCTAGAATTATTTGTTAGAGGGGGCCAAAATTAATATAATAAGATATAATATTTCTTTCTCTGAATATTCAAGCCACAGATAACTTTTGAATCAATGAGACTGAAATCGATGAGGATGTTTTTTACCAGTCAGCAGATATTTAGACATCAAAAGTTGATATAGCCCCAGATTAATGTATGCCCTTCAAATTTCATCTTGTTGATTAACCGGGTATTCTCAAATTTGAGGACGATTACTTGGATTTCTAATTAAATAAGTAATTTTGATTCTAGTAAGAGGTTGCTCACTAATCAATGTAGATTCTCTGTAAATTGAAGCATATTAGGGCTGCTCAACCATAACTTCAACATTACACATTGGAGTTGGTTTACTAGGCTGTGAGTTATCAATATTTTTTTTTCAAAAAAAGAATCAATTTTTATTATTTTGTTCATGGTTCAACCTAAAATCAAAACATATATTGTAAGAAAAAATTGATAATTTTGGTGGCTCTGCTAAAAACAAAACATAAAAAAAAATTCCAAGCATAATCAAAACAAACCAATAAAATATATCTAATTAATTAGAAAAAAAAATCACTATAACAAGAATTTATAAAACAATTGCTAGAACTAGCAGATCTTAGAAAAAAGAGAGCAAAAATAGTAGAATTATAAAAAAACTTCATCAAATTATTAACAAACATCTCCAAACAAAACAAAAATAAATTTTAAATTTAAATTAACTTGTTTTGTTTGATGAAAGATAAATTAATTGATGGCTCTGTTTCAATTTTTTTTATAAAAGAATTTTGCTTGTAATTTTTATTTTTATTTTTCTATTTGATTGGCCGCAGGATTTATATTAAGATAAATTGATGATTTTGTGGCTCTGTTTTTTATTTCACAAAATAATGTTTTTAAACTTTTCTCTTTCCACGTATGTCAAGAGTAAAGTCAGTGTAATAAGGAAGTAAATTGAAAATTAAAAGTAAAGTCACTGTAATAAGGTCACCTTAACCTCTGGGTAATGAAAAAAAAATTAAAATGTCTTGAGGGGGGGCCCGGGTCCTGCTTGCACCCTTGCTTCCACCCATATATATATATATTTTGAAAGTATACATATTTATTTTAAAATTATTACATAAATAAAATTATTTTATATATTTATTTTTTTAACTATATATATTTTTTTAATTTTTGTATCTGGTATTTTTATTTCGAGACACTGGTAACTTAAATGCAAGTAAAATCTAAGTCGGTCTATTTTTTATAGCTGCCTTACCTTAATTTCTCGAATAAAAACGTTGATGCCTATCTGAAAGTTAGAATAAATAAAGAAACAAATCTTAATCCAAGACAAGGAATTATTTATTTAAAACCTTATAAATATAATAATAACCCCCCATAAAATTACAATTGTCTTGTCTAATTAAAATTTAAGAAAAAACTAAACCCTATCTGTTTTTATATTAGAGAAATGACATCTTTGCCCTTCATTACAACCTAAATTAGAGGCAAGTAAAAAAATCGAAAAACCGATTAAACCAAGAAAATCGAAAAAAAAATAACTGAAAAAACCGAACTGTGAAAAAAAACCGATTAAACCGATTAAAATTTTAAAAAAACCGACCGGTTCGGTTTTATAAGTCCGAAAACCGAAAAAACCAAACCGAACCGAATCCAAACTGGAAAAAACCGAGCAAAAACAAAAAAAACCGAGCCAAACAGGAAAAAACCAAGCCAAACCAAGAAAAATCGGTTTGAACCGGTTTTTATCCTAAAAAACCGAACCGAACCAAAACCGGTCGGTTTGAACCGGTTTTGGTTTTTTTTTTTAAATTTTGGTTCAGTTACTTCTTTTTTATAAAACCAAACCGAACTGAAAATAATTAAGATGGTCTTTTCCTATAGATTCATTCGATAGTATGAAATTGATCAAGGATATAATGGTTTAACTTTTCTTATACAGTTAAATTAAACAAAATACCATTCAGAAGTTTTAAAAAATAAAAGATGAGAGAGTTTTTTTTGCGTCATTTCCTACTTTTTAAAGAAAAAAAAATTATTTTATTGCCCTTCAAGTAAAAAAAAAAAATAAAATAAAAAGGGGATTAAGAGGTATTTTGAGATTTTCGTCATGGTTGTTCTATTATAATCTAATTGAATTGGGAGCAATCTTTTAACAAGTAAAAACAATAATAAAAAAGAAAAAATAGTTAGACACTGCTTGCATTTTTTGGATGAACATGTGATATCTTTCGACAGTTAAAAAGATCCAACCACCGAAACGTTAACTAGTGGCGAAGATGATGAGGCGACTCGTGGAGTCCAAGTCACGGCGGTCCGGCATCAATGGAGTTTTTTTTACCTCCTCCCTCTCTTTTCTCTCTTATTTTATTGAAATTCGTGGTGGGCTAGCCAAATTTCAAGTTGTCCTTCTATTTAGTTTTTCTTTCAATTTTAGTCATTTTTCTTTTAATTAGTTTTTATTTATTTTGAATTCTTTTCTTGATTTTTTTCAATTACATCTATTTTTATTTGGTTTTATTTATTTATTTATATTAAATATAGTACTTATTCTTTTAATTGCTTTTTTTTTTTATATATTTATTTATTTTTTTAATTTTCTCCCCCAACATTTTATTTCATTTAATTTTTTTTATCGAATTTAGATCCTCATTATTTTAATTACTCTTCTTTTATTCTTTTCTTAGTTTGTTTTGTTTTCAATTTTATTCATTAAGATTTGATTTTACTTAGTTTTTTTATTCAATTTTTGTTCTCATTTATTTAATTGTTTTTTTTAATTATTTTTTTAATCTGTTTTTTTTTAATTTTCCCTCAATATTTTATTATATTTATTTTATATTTAATTTTAATCCTCATTCTTTTAATTATTTTTTTATTTTATGTCATTTTCTTATTTTATGTGGTTATCTCGGGTCGTGGGTTAACCAAGTTAACCCGAGTTATTTCAGATTTCCTTTCAATGGTGTTTTTTTTAGTTTCATCCCTTAACATTAAGATATTTAATCTTGAGCTTTCTTGTGTTTTTATGTTTTTTTTTCCTATGAGGTTATTTTGGATCGCAAATTAGTCAAGTTAATGTGTTACGAGTCAGTTTTTTTATTTAACTTTGATCATTTTTTCTAAATTATTTTTAGAAAACAAAAAATTTGATATCGTGTCGTGGGTGGCGGGTTAATAAAGTTAATCTGGATTAACTCATTTTTTTTCTATATATATTTTTAATTTTATTAGATTATTGAATCATAAGTTTTATAAGTGTTTTTTTTTTTAATTTTTTATTTAAAAATATCTCGATGTCATATTCTACATGTTCACCAAAATAATTCAAATTTGCTAAAATTATATTAGCCCAAACATTTGTTTTGGTTAAAAAGAATTTAACTTCGAAACCAAGCGTAGCGCGAGAAAAAAATAAATAAATCTAGTTCCTTGAACAAACAACAAAAGTTTCTCCCATTTTCCCAGAGTGATTAGCAACGTCTTCATCAACGATGATTGTCAGAAGGATTTGTCATAGACGGGCATGGAGCTCCACCCCACGAGAAATCTACCCGTATACTACTGCTCAATCTCCAACTCCGTCTCCATTAACGTCCCACAAACTTCCTTTCATTGGTTATCCGAATAACTCTATCAACGTGAGTGACTCTTTCATATTATGTAACTTGTTAGTTAATTGCTTTGTTTTGGAATAATTTGTTAGATGGCTGTTGGGTTTTTTGTCGATCAAGATTGAGTGTAGGAAAGTGGGTTTGTGTTTGTTTTCGAGTCAAGCTTCTGTTGATGTGGGAACGAGTGCTGGAATTGTTGATGTGCCTTTGGCTCAAACTGGTGAAGGTATTGCTGAATGTGAACTTCTCAAGTGGTTTGTGAAAGAGGTAAGTGAATGAATGAAATGATCTCTGACAAAGTTTTGAGAAATGTTTGTCTTGATACTGTTTTCAAATCATAATGTTGGCGTTGATTTAGCAGGGTTTAAAATTGTTTTTTTTTAAAAGATGGTAATGTGATTGTTGTTGTTGTAGGGGGATCAAGTTGAAGAATTTCAACCACTGTGTGAAGTGCAGAGTGACAAAGCGACTATTGAGATAACGAGTCGTTATAAGGGGAAAGTTGCTCAATTTCTCTATGTTCCTGGAGATATTGTAAAGGTGAGAATTTCGTGTTTCACTGCTCATTGGCTTGGTGAAGAAATCAAGTTGACATTTTTTAATTTTTTTTTTTGTAGATTAATAATAATTCAATTTTATGAATTTCATATGTATGCATTTAGCGATGTGGTTTTCCCTGTGTGGGAAATGGCGTGGGATACAAAAGATGAAATTACGAAGTGGGAGACATTAATTTGGGGAATCAGTTGGAATTCAGTTTGAAACTATGTCAAACAAATATTTTTTTCTTTGACTTATGAAGCAAATTGTTATTTTGTTAGCCATGCTAGGTAACACTAGTACCTGCCTGTGTGAACCTAAAATGGGCCACAATGGCAGAGCTGGCTCAATTTCTCAAGGGGGCCCAAAAGATAGGGAGACTGTGCTCTGCACAATTAGGGGGTGTTTGTAACTTGAAGTTAGTCATGAGATGAGTTTTCATGCATGTGTATTGATATTTTGAATTTCTGGTAATATATGATATGTGCGAATAAGGGTAACTACATTGCAGGTTGGAGAGTCTCTTCTTAAAATGGTTGTTCAAGGAGCTCAAGTTCCAACGCAGAAACAAGATGTTTCTGAAAATTTTGTTTCTCATTATTATGAGGTGAATAAATGTAAAACTGGCGGAGTCCTGTCAACACCAGCTGTGCGACACCTTGGAAAGCAATATGATATAAATCTAAATGATGTCCGTGGAGCTGGTAAAGATGGGAGAGTATTAAAAGAAGACATACTGAGACATGCTATTCTGAAAGGAATCATTAAAGATTCAATTGGCATTGAGAATGCTGATTCCAGAGACCAATTTTTGAAAGGTGAAGAGGACCACTCATATGTGCCAGCTGAATTAGGATCACAACATGGTGATAAGACAGTTCCCCAAGGTAAATATTAGATACAAATGTGATCTGAAACACCTTTTTTCTATCATTATTTTTCAGGAGGGGGGGGGGGGCAGGAATATACAAAACTGCTTTCCTTGGCATTTTACTCTTCACAATACTACCAAATTTTTCTGAAGAATTGTAGGATTAGGACAACATGACAATTTCTTACACTGCAGATGAGTCAACTTTCCCTATCATTGCAATCATAACGTCAATTAATTGTTATCCAAGGCATAAGCAGGCAACCATAACCATGTACATGTAGTTAGTTGTGTTCGATGATAGTTGGATCCCTACTGATGAAGTTTTTTAACATAGGAACTGTATATAGAAAATCAGACATATCTTGTGAATTCAACAGTCTCAAATAAGTTTTACATGGGATGGAAGAACACTCGTATTGTAAATCTTGTACTGTGAGATATGATAACTTTTAATTTTAAATTCCAAAATTATGCTGTAAAATCTAAACCTTTTTACTGCAGAACCCCTAATCTTTTGTGTGCATCTTTTACTCTGAAAACCAAATCTTTCACTGTAAAGTCTAAACCCTTTCCTTAAAGACAAAATCTTCCCCCCTCTCCCTAAAACTCATTTTTGTTGGTGTATTGATACTGGACAGTTATTTGTTCAATTCCATGTACTAGGAATTCTTAGAGAATATGTTTATTAGGCAAACCACTTTAAATTTGGAGTTAATGCAAAGTCATTGCTTTTTTTTTCCAGGGGATTCCAACGTGCGATGGTGAAAACAATGTCTATGGCTGCAAAAGTTCCACATTTTCATTATGTAGAAGAGATAAATTGTGATGCATTGGTGGAGCTTAAAGAAAGTTTCCAAACAGTAACACTGAACCAGGTGTGAAGCATACATTCCTTCCATCTTTGATAAAGTCACTTTCAGTGGCCATCAGCAAATATCCGTGGATTAATAGCTGCTTTAATGAGGACTCAATGGAGGTCGTCCTGAAACGTTTGTTGATTTATTCTTCTTTGCTGCTATAATGTTGCTTACTGCCTCTAATTTCTGATAGGCACATGCTCAACGAGTAGTAGAAAACTACGATTTCACAGTAGGCATTTCAGTGTATGGGCACTATGATTCTTGCTTATGAAAGCATTTCTGCTCAACGTAATTTAAAATGGTAATTTTAATGTCCTATGCAAGTCTTTGAGAATCTAACAAAGCTTGAATTAGATCCCGTGCCAACAAAAAGTTTATAATAGGAGAAACATTTTTGTATTATAGATTGACAATAAGTCACCGGTATTGAATGCTCCTGTAAAACCAATATGAATTATTGTACTTCAACAGAAGATGGGTGTATCCACCAGAGGCTCTATATTTGGTTCTACAAGGATGTATGGGCACATGTTTATATTTCTTCTTGATGGAAGAATTGTTAGTTCTGATGTAAAATAATTATTGCTCTTTTGAGATCTATTATTCAGTATGTTGCTTGGATTATGTTGAGTATTCTTATTGATGCCCTTAACCCTCTTTTCTAGTTTTGATTGTGGTCACAATAACAGTTGAATGTCATAGGTTCCCACAATATTGGAATTGCCATGGCTACTCCATCTGGTTTAGTTGTACCCAACATAAAGAATGTCTAGTCTATTTCCATCTTGGAGGTTGTTTTACTGATTCCTGTCTGTTTTATTTACATAAGAAACTATCTTCTATTCCACTCTGCTTTTTAGCTGGCCGCTTCTTTCTTTATTGGGTTTGACTTCAAACGTTTTTCTTTACACACTTAATAGTTACTGGAGAATATATAACCTGATTGATTTGATAATGAGAGTTAAAATGATCTAATATATATTCAAATTGAAACCAGTGTTTTTTTTAAGGTTGAAACTTGCTTTATATGCATTCTTATGGTTAGGATCACTCATCAGTATAGGCAAGAATGAAATAGTGCCTTTATATATATATATCAATCATGTTTTGCTCTCAAATGTGTTTACTTTCAGATCACTTCTCCTTAAATTTTGTTGTAATTTTTTTCCTTTTTAATGGTTTTATTGACAATGTCCACATATGTATTTAGATAACGAAGGAGCTTTCACGGTTGCAACAATTGGCCGTGGCTAATAAGCTCAACCCAGAGGACATAACTGGTGGAACAATAACACTAAGCAACATTGGAGCAATTGGTGGGAAGTTTGGTGCTCCCATCCTGAACTTGCCTGAAGTGGCCATTATTGCAATTGGCCGAATTCAGAAAGTGCTTTGTTTTGCAGATGATGGAAATGCATATCCTGCATCAGTTATGACGGCAAACAGTGTTTCAGTTACTTCATGCTCATTCTTTTTTATATGTTTAAGAGTAATCCTAAGAGCTAACACCATCTTCCAAATGACCTTAGGATATACACCATTATATTTATGGCACTTATAGTTTTCCATTGTTATTGTGGATTAATCTGCCTCTCTGGCATGCCTCTTTCTCAGGTCAATATAGGTGCAGATCATAGAGTGTTGGATGGGGCGACTGTTGCAAGATTTTGCAATGAGTGGAAACAGTTAATTGAAAATCCAGAGCTGCTCATGTTGCTTATGAGATGAGTTGTCTTGACTGGTTGCAATATGACATGTTTTTATCACAAGCAGCATCTCTTTAGCGTACAGTTACTAAACCGGGAAAGAAAAATACAAGTTGTAAGTTCTGGAAATCGTATTCAATAAGATTTAAATCATGAATAATAAGGTTCTCGTTTAGTCCATTATTGTCCATGGATGCTTAATGATCCAGATATATGTTTATTTTTTCTTGATGCAGCATGAGTTAGGATGGGTTAAACTTGCTGCCTTTATGTTACTGCTTGAAGATGAAAACTTCCTGTTGTGTTTGAATTGCTGAGCTTACAAGCGTCTAATGATCTGGAAATAAGGTTACTCATATTCTCTTCTTTTGCCATACACGTAATGAATTTTTGTAAGCTTTTAGTCTTGGATGACAAATCTGAGCACAGTAATTACGCCAAGTTCTGTTTTTTCTTCCCCTCTTTGGGTGCATTAAACGGCCCTACGCTACATAATGGAAGGCAGCATTTCAATCTCTATTCCGAGGCCTAAACCTGAAACCTAAAAGCAAAAAACCAATGTCTTTTTCTTTCATGAATCCCATGTCTTAGCATTGGGGGTGTTCCGCCTGGAGCTGGGGTCGATGGCTGGACGAGCCCGTTGTAACTAAGAGAATTGGGTGGCATGAGCAAATAAAAGGAAAGAGTTAGCTCGAGAGAAAGGGAAGAAACTATCGGTAGTTATAATATTGTAGCTCTTGTCTTGTGTTTTATTCAATAATAAATATTTACATGTGTACATAACAACTAACCCTAGCCCTAGCAAAAGTTTGCGTGTGATATTGTGAATTATTTTTTTAAATTAATAATGCAAAATCAGTCGGACTACATAATTAATTTGTTTATCTTGATATAATTTGTAAGAAAATGGAATTTATTGAAACAAAAGTTTTTGCAAACTTGAAACGCTTAGTCCCCATCTATTAAATAGCTTGTAATGAGGAAGTAAAGTTTTCAGCTAAACTTTCTCAATAAAGTGGTTTTTTTTAGGGGTAAAGTTTTCAGCTAAACTTTCTCAATAAAGTGGTTTTTTTTAGGGGTGATTATTTTCGGTTTAGTTTGGTTTTTATATATAAAAAAAAACTAAATCGATTTAAAAAAAAAACCAGAATCGAACCAAAACCGGTTCAAACCGACCGGTTTCAGTTTGGTTCGGTTTTTTAGGACAAAAACCGTTCAAACCTGTTTGAGTCGGTTTTTTCGGTTTGACTCGGTTTTTTTCCGGTTTGGCTCGGTTTGGGTTCGGTTTGGTTCAGTTTTTTCTGTTTCAGGCTTATAAAACCGAAACCGAACCGATCGGTTTTTTCAAAATTTTAATCGGTTTTTTTTCACGGTTTGGTTTTTTCGGTTATTTTTTTTTTCCGATTTTCTTGGTTTTCTCGGTTTTTTGCTAACCTCTAATTCTTTTAGCCCTTTTTAGATTAAATTTTTTTTTCAAATTCTTTATTAACTTACTTCCAACCTTAAAGTGTGTGTGTATATATATTTGTATCAAATTAAACCATTAATTCGATCATATTCAAACTTGTCTGGTTCTAGTCTTATTGATTTTCAGGCTTTAGATAGGACCCAGAAGATTTGACAAATCAAAAACCCAAACCTAACCATCAACATGCCAACCTTGTTCTAATGCCTATCTTGTTTTTGAATTTTTAGTCTTAGAAATAATTAATGATATGTTCTCGTTACATGAGAGGTTTTTTTTTTTTTTTGGATTTACGTGGGGTGTCCGGGCCAGTTTACGCGCACCACGACTATTCCCCACGGCCCACTTTGGACATCCTGCAAGCCCGGGAGAAGGTTAGGCACCGCGGGGGTGACGAGGCGTGCATATAGAGGGTCGAACCCAGAACGGGGCCGGAACAAATCACACGGTTAACCACAACAGCTAGACCCTCAAATGCAGGTTTTTACTTTTATGCATCTTAATGATAATTTATGAGAAAAGTGGTCTCTTAGCCTTATTTATAGTGTCCATACTCTTTGAAGCTTGCAGAATCCATGTGAGAAGGAAGTCATTTCCCTTTTGAATTGAGTTCTGTGTTTCATTGGATTACATGAACACTGCTTAGCAGTCATCTGGCATGGCGGGTGTCTTCCGCCCTTTATATGGGATCTATTCAAGTGTTTGAGGAGAGAGATAGGAGTTGTGGCCATCCCCATGAGAGAAGAGAATTCTCAGATGTCTCCTGGTGTTATCATGTGCAGATCAAGATTCCGGTAATAGTTCAACCCTCCTGTAAAGCCTTTCTGCTCAAATTTGCTGGTGTAGTACTGAACATCTTCTTCAGACAACCAACCAAGAGGGCAAGACAACTGGAGAGACCAGAGGCTTTCACCTTTAGGTAAGAAAAGTGGAGCTAGAGTACGGTAGGCAAAGAATTCCTTGAGAGGTCATCTCTGCAAAATCTTCTACTCTAAGTTATTAAAATTTAACTCTGTCTGGTCTGGTCTAAACAAACACAAATACCAAGCTATCAAAGCACCGCAATCATGCCCCACAACAAAACCCTTGTCTTGATTCGGAGCCAGGACATCAAGCAACCCAATCTAATCACCAACCACATGGAGACAGGTGTAACTAGCTAGCAAACTCATCCGGTGCAATATCTGTGTCACCAAACCCTCTAAAGTCCGGAGCCACAGCTCTGTAGCCAAGTGAGGACGTAGCCTCAATCTGGTGTCTCCAGGAGTACCATAGCTCAGGAAACCCGTGGATGAAGAGAATAACTGGGGCATTCATTGAGCCTTTGATTGCCACATACCAGGAATCAAAAAAGAGTACAGAGATTAGTACTAGCTAGGAATGGAGTCATGAGAATTGACAAATGGGATAGGATAGCGTGGTTTTATCAACTGCTTTGTTCTTGTAATCACTGAATTGATAGAGGGCGTGGGATGGGAACGATGAGAGTGTTTTATAGGTGACAAAATAGTTTAGGAGGCGCATGAACAAGGATAGATTTAGCAAGTGTTATCATGCAAGTGATTCCAGACGTGGTGTGTTGAGTTTGGTACTCGACGAACTTCTGCTTTTTTAGAACGGACAAAGAAGCTGTTAATTCATAACAGTGTCAAGCTCTTTCTTCGTTGATGAAAGAGGGAATCTGGGGGCAAGGACTCACGAATGCGAGTAAAACTCGGTTTTTTAACGGTAATTTATATGAAATACTAATAAAAAAAATCCTTTAAATCATTTAAAAAGAGAATGATAAAAAAATCGCTATATATTTTAGTGATAATTATTTTCTTCCATATTATTCTCTTTGAATAATTTCATATATATTATTTCCGGATAATTTTTAAAATTTATTTAATCAAGTCCTTACTTAATTTTTTCAAATCTAAAATTATAATTCCCTGTATAAATTATACTCTAGTCCTTAATTTCTAAAATTTATTTACAATCAGGTCACATTTGATTAATCATCCCATTTTAATTTTTGATTAATAGTTCTTATGTGTGTGACCCATTAGATTTTCTAATAAGTTGGTCCAAATATAAATCACAATCATAAATAAAATAAAATAAAATAAATTAATTTATTATCAATTCAACAATTAATTGATTTCTATTTGATGTTAAAGTACAATATCTAATAACCTGTCATAATCTCATAAATATTAGAAAAATCATAAGAGGTGTGGTTTGACTTAACCTTTTAGTGACCGGTTTCTCAGTGTAATTAATATCAATTCTTCAACAATGTTCCAAGTGTAGACCTTAAATATGTTTTATTTTCACTTGAAAATTTTCAATGTATCATGAAAAAAGACATAGAAAATCAGGGTTGTTACAGTTGGTATCAGAGCGTGGTTGTGATTCAGTAGACTTTATAAGCATGGAAAGTATAATGAATTGCGTATCTTGAGATAGAATGAACTAGACAATGAATACATACACACACACACACACACACACACAACACACACACACACACACACATACATACTGGGTTAACACAAGTGTGGTAATTAAGGAAAGTGATATTGGGTTGTCAATAAGTCGGTAACTAAGAAAATGAGCTATTACCTTGTGATTGTGGGATCAGTAGCAAAAAATAAATATGGAACTATTGTTTGATAATACACTAGATGATAGTAAAGGATTCATGAACAAAATAATTTTGAAATATTAATAAAATGATAATGTAACAACAATGTTTGCTGTTTTGATGAAATTTGAATGGATAAGATGAAACCATATATGAATTAATATTAGAGTGAATATATGATTGTTTAGGCATAAGCAAGTGTTGATGTAAATGCTATCGATTCAAAATTATGACATAGCGTACGGATAGAAGTGAGACTGTTTTGTGATTAATGCCTTAATCAATAATTATGTCAAAGTCGGTAGCGGGACCCTGCATATTAGGCCCTTACCCCAATTGACAACGCTTTATCTTCACATGCAAATGAATACTAGCTTGGTACATAACAAAATGGACAATACAAGTTTAATACTCGCATCATAGATATGAGGTAAAGGCTTGTAAATTGATTATGAAAAGCCTTATTAAATTACTTTATGAGAATCTACCCTAAAATCATGAATGAATTAAGGATCGTATGCGTGGTTATCTTTGTAGACATAAATGAGTAAATGGTTAAAACATGAACATGAATGTAATACATATTGTGGAATGTTATGGGTTAAAGGTAAAACATTAAGTTACCGTCATCCCAGATATTAAATAAATAAATAAATAATTTGACAAACTATATGTAAGAGTAGGCGAGGAGGTCACGAGTGTGCAATGTTCATACATGTGATTGTAGAAATACATAGTAAATAAGGAAACTAGAAAAGAGACGAATTTAGGGAATGAAAGGGACTAATACGTATTGACGATGAGAAGTAAATGAATGTTGATTCAGGAGTTGATACTTAATATTATGAGTGTTTGTGCACGGAGTTGAGTAATTATGGATACGGAGTGTTACTTGGTGGGCTCTAAATAGGATTAAGATGAAAATAAGATGGTATGAACAAGTAGTTAAGTCTGAAATTATAGGAACCATGAGGATTTCTATATTGAAACACTAAATAGCTGAGATAAATCATAATTGTTAAATTGTAACGAGTGCAACATGAAATTGGGATAAGGAAAAAAAAATGACAACAATAATGGTTATATACAAATGTAATTGGAAACTACGACAATGACAAAAATTACATGATAATCGTAATGGACTTAAATGATGGATCTTGAAAGTATCCAACACATTAGTTAGTCACAATACCAAATACTAACAAGTAAATAGATATTTAATTGACAATACGACAAGCTAAGGTTACAAAATTGAGACTATGTCATCTGGATGGTGGATGACTCGGGTGGTTGGCACGATACTTTACTAGTTGGGTGGACAATATTTAAGATAATTGACATGTTACTTATACTTTTGTTTGGGAAGGAGATGTCATTGACAATGTGACTAGCAAGAACAATCATTAGATAAGATAAATGTGATGTTTAAGGTTTTGTTATGTTATAAATTTAGAAAGTAAATATAGAAATACTACGTATCCATGAGAAATAAAGTGACATACAAAAAAAGGTGTGTTTAGTGGGAGCATGACATGCTTCAACAGTGGAAAAATAAGGTGAAATGGTTTCCCTGAGACCAACACAAGAGTTGGGTTAATAGCATATTGAATTGAATTGCCTGTACTTTTATATAGAATCCAAGATGTTATAAATTTAGGAAGAGTTGGGATAAGATAAATGTGATGTTTGAGGTGTAGTTATGTTATAAATTTAGGAAGTAAATATAGAAATACTACGTATCCGTGAGAAATAAAGAGACATAAAAAAAATGTATTTAGTGGGAGCATGACATGCTTCAACAGTGGGAAAATAAGGTGAAATGGTTTCCCCGAGACCAACACAAGAGTTGGGTTGATAGTAAATTGAATTGAATTGCCTATACTTTTATATAGAATCCAATATGTGTTCCTTGTATCCATGTTACGGAAAAAAGAACTGAATCCTATTCAAGTCCTACACTGACTGCCCATAGTGATTCAGGAAGGCTAAAGATCTAAGGCTTGAACCAAATGGACTTTTAGATTAAAGCGAATAAAAACAAAAAAAAAGTTTCATGGGAACATTCGCAATTGCAAAGAGATCGGGAAAGCATAATTGAAAAAGAGAAATAAGTACCAAAAAATATTCACAAGTATAAGTAAAAATCCTAAATTTCGAGGATGAAATTTCTTGAAGGAGAGGAGAATGTGAAACCCTGAAAATTTATAATTTAAATATTCGGATGTGAAAACTTCCATGTAAATATAAGACTAAAAGTGGTATGATCTCAATGAGTGATGGAAACCAAGATAAAAAATAATAGATAAATATGATATATAATGGAGGGGATGACCTCCATAAAATAAATTTTGGTTTAGAATTCATAAGGACAGAGAAACTGGTAACGTGTTTTGATGGATAAAATAATGAGAAAAATGAATTGACCAATTTTACATTAGAAATCAGAGCTCTCAATACAATCGTCGGATCGAAAAGCAATTTTGCATTAAGTCTATTAATATGTTTTCTTACCTTGTTTAAAGATCTCATCCCAATCGGAGTGGTAAAGACTAGCGATTTAAACAAAAACAAACCGGCTAGTTTACATGGAAAATAAAATAAAATACATAAAGGCATAAATAAGAGAAAAAATTTTAATTAATGGAAAATATGCCTTTAAAACAACAAAGAGGCCAACCATTCCAGAAAAAAAAGGTGAGAGACAATAGAAAAAATTCGGTTAGAGAGAGAAGTGCAGAATTTGGAGGAGCCAATCCAAAGAAAGCAATAATGCTCTAGTGGCCATATCTCTAGCATCCACCGTTGGATCCTGTTGATTTGTGGATATACTATTCTTCTCACACACCCCTACTAACATATCGATGGGATTTGAAAGAACACAACCCGTTTGACAGAAATCATCATCGTAAATTTCCTAGAAAACAAAAGGAAATACACTGCAGAAAACTAACTGGAAAGTTTATGTGAAAAATAAAATGAAATACATAAAGGTATAAATAAGGGAAAAATTGTAATTAATGGAAAATATACCTTTAAAACAGAAAAAGGCCAACCATTCCAGAAAAAAAAAGGTGAGAGACAATAGAGAAAATTCGGCTAGAGAGAGAAGTGCAGAATTTGGACGAGCTAATCCAAAGAAGGCAATAATGCTCTGGTGGCCATATCTTTGGCATCCACCGTTGGATCGTGCTGATTTGTGGATATACTGTTCTTCTCACACGCCCCTACTAACGTATCAACGGGATTTGAAAGAACACAACCTGTTTGACATAAATAATCATCGTAAATTTCCTAGAAAACAAAAGGAAATACACCTGCGGAGCAGTTTTGGTTATTTACCAATTTCTCTCTTCCACCGTTGGATCATGTCTAATTTTGGTTATAGAGTGCGTTTGGATGTTGCCTTCATTCTAGACGATGGAGATCAGAAACACACTCTCCGGCAAGGTGTCATTCATGTTGAATAGTAGCTCGTCAATTTTCAGGTTAGCTTGCTTTTATTCAGATCTAGAGAGATTTAACCATTGGATCATTCTGATTTTGAGATGTATTGTGCAAGACTCTAAGATCTATATTTTGACCGTTGGGTTCAAAAATAAAACCTAATATGGATGACTTATTGCATTTTGAATCTATTGCTAGTTTTGATAAAATTTAGAAAACTTGATTAAATACATGTTTTGATGAAATTAGAATTGTGTAGGTGTTAAGGTTTATGGAAAGATGTAATGGTAAAATATGTCTTGTTATTAATATTGTTATAGATTAATTGTGTTTTCTTTATATAAGGGGAAGAATGATTATGGTGTAAGAATATGAAGGAACGTTTGTTATTAATATTGTTATAGATTATTTGTGTATTATTTATATGAGGGGAAGAATGATTATGGTGTAAGAATAGAAAGAAACATGTTGGTTGTGTGGATATATGAGAAAACATGTATTTAATCAAGTTTTTTAAATTTTGTCAAAACTAGTAATAGATTCAAAAAGCAATAAGTCATCCATCTTAGATTTTATTTCCGAACCCAATGGTTAGAATATAGAGATTAGAGTCTTGCACAATATATTTTAAAATCAGAATGATCCAACGGTTAGATTTCCCTAGATCTGAATAAAACCGAGCTAACCTGAAAATTAATGAGCTACTGTTCAACATGAACAACACCTTGCTAGAGCTTGTGTTTCTGATCTCCACCGTCCATAATGAATACAACATCTAGATGCACCACATATCCAAAAATGGACACGATCCAACGGTGGAATATAGATAAATCGGCCGGCGACCAAAACTGCCTTGCAGGTGTATTTCTTTTTGTTTCCCAAGAAATGTCCGATGATGATTTCTGTCAAATGCAATGTATGCTTTCAAATCCCTCCGGTCAATTAGTAACAGAGTGTAAGAAGAACAACATATCCAAAATTTAGCACGATCCAACAGTGGATTCCAGAGATATAGCCACCAGAGCATTATTGCCTTCTATGGATTGGCTCCTCCAAATTTTGCACTTCTCTTTAGCTACATTTTCTCTATTGTCTCTCACCCTTTTTGGTTCTGGAATGGTTGGCCTCTTTGCTGTTTTAAAGGCATATTTTTCATTAATTATAATTTTATCTCTTATTTATGCCTTTATATATTTTATTGTATTTTTCACGTAAACTATCCAGTTTGTTTTTGCTTAAATCTTTAGTCTTTACTAAACTCTGATTGGGATGAGATCTTTAAACAAGATAGGAAAACATATTAATCGAGATCATATCATTGTCAATTTTACGTTTACATGGAAGTTTACACATCCACATATTTAAATTATAAATTTTCAGGGTTTCATACAATCTCATAAAGAAAAATTCAAAAAACATTAAATGAAAATAATCCTACAGTCTATTTAATCAAATATAAATTAATGGAAAATACCACTCGGGTACAAATTTTACAACAAGCTAACATGTACATCCACCTATAAAAATTCTACACCAAGGTCAAAATATTACACCTCAAATAAACATTGCAACCTGCCCTCCCACCCTCATCATGGATTATTTATTCCAACCTTATCACAATTTTAAATATAAATCTTTGACAATATATTCTTGAAGTTGTCACACAATATTATTGACCCTAACACTTTAAATATTCATTATAGTACGAACAGAAATTAATAACATGTTACAAACTAATCAAAAATATTTTAGGAATTTGATAACAACCTTTAAGAGTTATTGAAGTAGGCGAGAAGCCATTGTAAATAAACTGTCAAAGGGGTGCTGCGTGGGTCCATGCACTATCATGCTGATGAGGATTGGGGAGCGTGGCTCGTTGGATCAGCTGCACCTTCTTCTTCTCTTCTTTCTTCCTACGTTAGCAGTTAAGTCCAATGTTGCTTGAGGAGAGAGATCGTTGTAGAGAAAGGTTTGGTCTGTTTTTTGTGTTAGTGTGATAAGGGTTGTAGTCCTCAAGGGGGCATAGTGTAATAGTAAAAAGTTTGAGATCTGTACAACAGGTCTCGAGTTCGAGTCAGGGCATGCACCTCTTGTAAGAACCCGAGATAGCTGAAGTTTTACTCACTCACCTGAGCCCATAAAATACGCTTTTTAAGGGGTGTGGTTTCCTCGAATCCAAAAAAAAATGATAAGGGTTGTAGCATGGATAGCTATGATTGTTCATGGTGGTGGCTAGCCTCTTTTTATTTTTTATTTTTTTTCTTTTTTGATAGTAAAGAGGGAGATAGTTTTATTTATTTATTTATTTTTCTTTCCTTTTTTTTTTCTTCTTCTCTCCTCTTCGAGTCTTTTTTTGTGGTCTCTTTTATGGTCTACTTCTAGTTTTTTTAGTATCTTTTTTGTTGTGCTTCAGACCCCAATTTATAGTGTTGAACACCCAAGAAAATAAAATCCAACAATTAATTAGAAAATCTTTTTTTTTATTCTTTTACTTGTGAATGAGATCCAAAAAATTCGAAAGATGCTGGGAAAATTACCAATAAAATCGGAAGAAAAGAAGATACAGGCAATTTAAATTTTGTAAATTGGTTAATGCTAATGGTGTGTTAGAAAATGACGAGGAGAGAGGAGATGTCATAGCCGTGCTTTAATTTCATGTTCGAATACCAAAACTCTTAAAGCAAAAACTTTAATGTTGGATATATTATAATCTTAGATATTTAAGGTTTGGTTCTTTTCATGTTTTTAAATAAACACGACCTCCTAGGTTTCAAATCTTATAATTACTTTTAATGTTGGATATTTATTTAAGGTTCGATTCTTCTCATATTCTTAAATGAACATGATCGGTTATGTTTCAAATTTCATTATTAATTTTAGATTTTACTATTAAGTTATTTTTATATAAATTATAATTATTCAATTTAAATTTAATGATTTAGATGTAACTCGTTTACAAGCTCACCCTGGGTCAGATTTTTTTTTTAAAATATAACAAAAAATATTCAGGTTATAAAGATTTATTTGGAATTTTTTTGTTTTCAACCTTAAAACTTCTTGATCCAACTCCTTACGCAGCTCGAGTTTAAAATTAAACCGTGTGAGAGTTTCTCTGATGTGACCTAGTCAACTTAACCGGTTCAAAGGTATCCTGGCCAACCATTAAAAAAAATCAAGGATGAAATTGAAAAAAAAAAAGAAATCTCTAGACCCAACTTCTTATCTAATCCAGGTTTAAAATTAAATAACATAAAAGCTGTTTGGATGTGACATAGTCAACTTAGCCAGCTTAGAAACAATTTAATTGAAAATTAAAAAAATAATATAAAGATGAAATTAAAAAAAATAATAAAAATAAATGAAAAAACCTCTACATTTAAATTTTTATTTAATATAAATGAAAATTAGTTTGACGTGATGCTCATTCAATAATATTTTACAAGTTTTTTTTTAGCGTAGGAGTAATAATAACAAAACAATCATGTTTGTAATTAAATGAAAGATCATTACAACCAATATTTAGTATTTTATGAAAGCACAAAATGATAAAATATACCCCTCAGAGAAAAAAAATGAAGGAGAAGAAAAGAGACAAGAAGATCATGGCGCCTCAGTATCACACGGATAGAAGCACATGGAGGATTTATGCCGCCGGTTCTTGTTTCGGACCTTTGTGGCAGCTTCATGTTCTTTGCGATCTGATCCTTCACAAATCACAAACCCTTTTCTCTGTCAATTTGGATCTCCAACCTCCCACTTGCCTTTGTATATTGATAAAATAAAATAAAAAAAGGGATGAAATTGTGATTTTGTTTTTAAATAACGCTGCTGGGATTTAATACTATTTTCTTCACATAATTTAGGTCCCCTCAGGCATGCTGCATAGACTACTCCTCCAGAATCTTGCATCCACTGCAAGCAATCGCCTCCTTCCCAGAGGATGATGCGTGTTCGCCTGCACCGTTTGTTCTACTGGGCAAGCAAGATCTCATCGCTCAATTCAAGAACCTGATGCGAGTAGAGTATGTCCATTTTAAAAACCACACCCAAGAATCGTTTGTTTTTTGATATCCCCCCCCAACAGATCCATGCACATTCACGAGCCAAGATCCATCACTGAAGTTTTTTTTTTTTTTTTTTACACACACACACATAAAATTGACAAGATGACCCAATACAGCAGTAATTTTAATATGTGCAGTTTCGAGGCTGTTTGACATGAAGTTTTTACTGTGTTTTAAAAAATATATTTCATTTTTTTTAGTGTTTTTCAATAATACAAATATATTTAGTTGAAGAAAGATAAAAAATAAATAAATTAGATGTTATGATAGTTTTGAAATAAATTTATATATTTTTAAAATAAATAAATACAAGAAAATAAATTCTATTTCTGGAGATGATAATCAAACAATAAACTAAGAATATATATTCTATTATTTAATTTTATGGATTCAAAGTTTAGTATCAATACAAAGAAAAAGTATTAAATTCTATGCAAATATAAAATAAATCATAAAATAAATCGGCTTAGAAAAAAAATGATTGACATGGAATAAAAGAAAGTTAACATGTGAAACCCGATATATAAATAAATAAAACACTATTGTTTATCATTGTGATATATTTTTATTTATAAATATATTAAAATAAAATTATTTTTTATTTTTTAAAATTTATTTCTTATATTTGTAAAAGATCACCGGAAAACAAACTCCGCCACAGTAGTTCGTTCACTCAGGAAAATCAAGGCATCAACAAATGGAGAAGGCAGGGAGAGAAAATACACGTCCACAGGGGAATCGATAACTTAGTCAAAGAACAGGGTTTCATCAGCTGTAGAAATAAATAAATAAATAAATAAAAAGCAAGCAAGAAAGCACCCCAAAGACAGGACCCCTCCAGAAAGGTTCAATCAAACACCTTTGCAGTTTGCACTTAGCTGAAAAAAGGGGCAAACCCAGAAAGATGGCGATAAACATTAATAAAGAAACTGAAGGAGCACCCCAGAGAAGCCATGCCATTACCAAACCAACAAGTAATTAGTCACTAAACAGAACCGCTAATCTAAAACTCAAGTGACCAAATATATTGGCATTGCAGAAGTAGAGATACTCCGTTGCTGCTGCCGCTGCTCCATGTTAAGCTCCCTCAGACTCAAATAAGGTATCTCCAAATCACCCTTTCTTGCCGGAGTCAAGGATCCAGCTAGAGGCCCTGATGATGGTCTGCTAGTGGACCTGTAAGGAGTGCTTGATCCACTTAAACTATCAGTTAAATAAACAGGCCCTGAGATGGAAGCTCCGAAAGCTCTAGCCCTTGCTATATGAACATCTCCGTGACCAAGATAATCATCCTTGTGATTACTGTGGATCCACTTCCACTTAAAGAATAGCAAAGCTTTTCTCCACCATTTCTTCTTCTTGTTGTTGGGTTTGTGGATCGTTCTATTAGCAGACTCCTCTTTCGAAATGGGTTTCTGGAGCTTGAAGTGTAAGGAGTCAACGGAAGACCTTGTTGTCGTCGTCTCTCTCTTGTGGTTTCTTGCTTCCTCCAGGAACTGATTTTCATGGAAATCGAAACAAACGGGGCCAGTTGAGAGCATCAAACAAGTAAATGGACGCATAAGAGTAAATGAAGAGTATCATATAAATTAAGGACTGATGAACTAAACAAACCTGAAAGTAATCAATCTGCGGGTCGAAGCCATAGTCGCTGAAGTGTTGAGGTTCGGGAATGGGAAAGATTGGGGACTTGTTAGACATTTTCGCTTTGTGGTAGCTCCAAAGTGAAGGGCCTTTAATTGTGGATTTGCTTTATGGTGGAGGAGGGGCCAATTAATGGCATCAGCAGCAAGACTCTGGTTGTGACCTGTGAGGAGGGAAAACAAGAGGAAAGAGATGCTTCTTTTGGGCTCTGGGGCTCAAGGGAGGCAGTGACCGTTGAGGAAAAGCAAGCCCTAGTAAATGCTCCTACTGATCAGTTACGTTGTAGAATGTATACTTTCCAATGGTACGGTCCCTTAAATAATTAAGACAATTTATTATTTATTATCTCAGTCACGCTCTTGTCTGACAGAAAGAAAGGGATGAGGGGAACTTGTTCGAAGCAAGCAACACCAGGCAGTGGGAAACTCCATTTTCATTTGCCATCAAGATTGCTTCTTCTTGAGGGCTCACCGGTTTTAAACAGGATAAATCGGGGAATTAACGTATAAAATTAAAATAATCTGTGAATTAATATAGGAACACCAAACTAATACATTTTTATGCAAAACTTTCTCATTATTCTGTCAAATTCTTTTAAAAAAACCATGCTAATTTTAAAAAATATCCTTTTAAACAGCGATAAGTTCACATGGGGTATTCTTTACACCTCGAGACCCTAAAAAAAATGTACAAGTAAAGTGCTATTACGTTTATAAATAATACTAATTATAAAATATTCGAACTAGAAGGGACCTCGAATTATTATGATGGTGTGCGGCTGCCCCCACGTCATTAAATGCTTTAGGATTACGTTAATATCTTGAAAATATAATTACAAATAACCTTCTAATCATGTTTTCAGCTTTTGCTTTGCTTTAAAGAATTACATTTTACATCTAATTAATCAAATAAAAATCTCATAAAAAGAAAAAAACAAAATTACATCAAGTTATTACTAGATCATTTTCGGTTTAGTTCAGTTTTTATAAAAAAAAATAACCAATCCAAATTTTTTTTTTAAAAAAACCGAAACCGAACCGAAACCGGTTCAAACTGACCGGTTTCGGTTTGGTTCGGTTTGGTTTTTTAGGATAAAAACCGGTTCAAACCGGTTTAGCTTGGTTTTTTACCGGTTTGGCTCGGTTTTTTCTGGTTTGGATTCGGTTCTGTTCTGTTCGGTTTTTTAGGATTTAGACTTATAAAACCGAAACCGAACCAAACCAACCAGGTTTTTTTAAATTTTAATCCATTTAATTGATTTCTTTCACAATTTAATATTTTTAATTTTTTCTTTTTAACTTTTTTAATTTTCTTGATTTTTTACTCACCTCTAATCAAGTTGAGATTTGAAGAAGTCTTCTTCTTCCCATCAGAAACTCAACAAAACTTGCACTGAACCTTGGCCTCAAGGGTATATTGGTAATTAGGCACTGTGATTAAGATTAACTAATGCGACTCAAATGTCATTTTTTATACGTATAATCAACTGACAATTTGACCAACTATGGCTCTATAAACCAGGATCTGGCTAGGGTTTATATATATATATATTAGCACTGTTTATTTATGTTCTTGATAGGCGACAAAACGTGATAACCATATGCATGTTCCTGCTTTAGACAGCATAAAAAATGCCACGTCCTCATAGGTAAGGAAAAATAAGAATTAAACAAATTATCTAGAAAAGCAAATCCTTCACCAAGGGTTCCTCAATAAAAAGTATGTTTAGCAGTGTGATAGTAGTTGTTTTTCAAATAATTTTTCGTGTCAAAATACATGTCAATGATGTTTTTTCATTTTTTAAAAATTATTTTTAACATCAAGCACATCAAAACGATCCAAAACATACAAATCATATTAAATTTTAGCAAAAAAAAAAAAAATTTTGGAAACGCGGTTTGCACCATGTTCCCAAACGGTTTCTATAAATAGTATTAACTAAATAGCTTGCCCGCACTAATTTTTTTAAAGCATGAAAAAATCATGTTTAAGTGTTATAAATGTATTTTTTTAAAAAATTAACAACTCAAAATCTTAGAAAAAGAACTGAAAAAAATAACAATTCTCAATCCCTAAGAATCAAAATAATGAAAGATAAAATTAAAAAAAATAAAAAAAGTTAAAAAAATATCAACACACCCGGGTTATGAAATTAAGAAAAATCAAAATTATGGATCCAACGATGAAATTAAAAACAAATTAAAATTTGATATAAAAATAAAGAATAAAAATAAAAAATCAAAACATTGAGGGGCAAAACCTCAAATATCATCAAATATTAAATTGATGAGAAAAATTGAAAATTCCTAAGGCCACTATTTCATAAAACAATAATAAAAAAAAAAATTCAAGAGAGTGAGAACTCAATTTGAAAAAAAAATTAAAAAAAAATCAAAATTAAAATACAATGTTTTAAAGCTATGCTCGACCCGACAGGTTGACTCATGACATAAGGGACTTGGGGTTTAGGCCGAGCCAATTTTCAAAAGAAATTTGAACAAAACACGAAAAATATTTAATGCTTATATTTAATTCAAAAGTAAAAATCCTTATAAAAAAATAAATGAGGCAAAGCTTGAAAAAGAAAAAAGTTTTGGGGACACATTTTTTTTTCCAAAATGAATGGAAAATCCTATAGGAAGTGTAAAAAAACTAAGAAAACATTTTAGGGTGAAACTAAAAGAAAATGAGCTAAAAAAAAGGGGAAACCAAGCAAATTCGGGTGAACCTTCTAAATTCAGGTAAATCCTTCAAAGCCACAAACCATTAAATTTCACATCTAGGTTCAACTAAAAAACTCGATATAAAAATATTTAATATTGAAGGGTGAGATAAATCAATTTAATTAAAAAAATATTTTTAAAAGAGTAAGATCTAGCAAAGACAAAAAAAAAAAACTTAAGGCAACTAGTGTTACTCTAAAAAAATCAGAAAAGTCTCATCGAAAGTGGAAAAAATATCAGATGATGAAACAAAAAAATAATTAAAAAACCAAGTAAATCCGAACGAACCACCTAACTCCAGATTAATATCTCACACTCGCAACCTGTTAAGTTCTAGACCCGTGTTCAATTAAAAAAGTCAACACCTGAAAAATTTAATGTTGAAAGATGAAATGTAAAATAAAATCAAACTAAGAAGTTTAAAAAATCAGCAAGGAAAAAATCCCAAGGAGAATGAAATTGAAAAACAAACTAATTCTATAAACCATTTTAAATACAATAAATAGAAATTAAAAGAATGGAGACCAAATTAAACAAATGAAAAAAAATCCATGGGGAATGAAATTGAAAAAAATCTAATTTTATAAATTATTTTAAATAACAAAAATATTAATCAAAAGACCAAGGAAGAAATCTGAAAAAAAAAAAACTAACTAAAAGGTTGCATTGAATTTTGTAAGGACCAAATTTCGAAGATAAAAAGATCCATTAGAGATGAAATTGAAAACATTTTTTTTTATGAATTATTTCAAATAAAACAAATATTAATCAAAAGATTAGGTACTAAATCTGAAGACAAAACTAATTAAAGGGTTGCATTGAATTTCTTTATGGACAACACGATTTCCTAGGAAGAGAGAGAAAATGAGAAAAAAAAAGATGATCATTGATGGCGAACCAGAGGCGAAGAAGAAACACGTGTCGATTGGTCAAGTAGGCACCGCCGAGAGGATTCCATCGCTCCCTTTGAAGCCACCATTTGACCACGTATCTTGGCTGCATACGCTGCCACAAATTTTCTGGAGCCCCACGTGCCTCCAATTTAATAATTTAAATAATATTATATAACTAGTAAAAGACAACAACCCCTCTCTCAATTAGATAATTACCTAAAAACCCAAAAGGAAAACACATAAATGCCACTGCATACCCGTTTCTTATTTTGTCTTTCGAGGGTAAGTTCGTGAATTCACTATACAATTAAATCTAAAATGTAAAAAATACCCCTAAACGATATGTATATGTTATTTTTCTATAAGGGTAAAATAGCTATTACACTACGCCAAAAATTTATATGAAGACCAATTCGCCCCTAATGAATTCAACAATGCCAATTGAATCCCCATGCAAAATACGAAACACCTTTAAAAGAAACATCTTTCAGTTTTATGAAGAAGGGCTTAAATGTCATAACATTGTTTCAATCCACAGTGATATGAGTTTAAGGCCATAGTAAGAGAGTGATGCCTTTTAGGTTTTTTTTTTTTTGTAATTATTAATGAAACTGTGATTTATATGAAGACTGAATCAAAGCCTCACATGAATGGTATGCAAATGGAAGAACAAAATCATTTAACAAGTTGCTCGCGACTTATTCCATACAACCTGTTTGTTTTGTGTTTTAAAAATATTTTTTTAAAAAAAATAGATATTTTTTATTATATTATTTGCTTCAAATTAATTATTTTTGGTATTTTCATATTGTTTTGACATGTTGATGTCAATAATAAATTTTTTAAAAATAAAAAAAATTATTATTTTGATATATTTTCAAGCAAAAATCACTTTGAAAAGCAACCACTGCTCCAATACCAAACGAGCTCTAAGTATATGATAAAGAAAATAGAGCATTTGCATTAACCTTAATTTACCATAATTGACTGTTTTTTTTAACTATTTAGTTTACATTGCCATGTTACACTTTAGTTCTAATAAAAAAAAAACAATGTAAAAAAAAAATTAAGCAATTGAAAAATATTTGATATTATTATTAAACCTGACCTACTGAGTCAATCTTAAAATTTCTTGACCTGACTCCTTGTCTAGCTCAAATTTAAAATTAAGTCACGTGAGAGTTGTTTTGACATGATCTTTTTGACTTGATAGTTCCAAAGACTACCTGGATAATCGGTAAGAAATATGATTTGGCTTAAAAAAAGAATTCAAGATGATTTTTTTTTTAATATTGTGACGACAACGTATTAGATCTACATGGGGTTTGGCTGTTAAACCTGCCAAATCTACAATTCAGGTGATGGACTCCATTAAGTTTAAGAACTTTATTTTTTTCAAAACTATTTTTAATTAATTATATGGTAACTAGAACATGCTCGTAAGATTGAGCATAAACCAAACGTTAAGATGTTTGTTTGAAACTACAATAACCTCATATAAAACAAATCGAAACAATTTATGAAGACAAAATCTACCAAATATTGAATGATAAAATTAAGAAAAGAAGGAAAAAAACATAGAGAAATTAAAAAAAAGAAAAAAAAACTTGGCTTCTTCACTGTTTATATGAATAGTGAATAGAGTGGCAATTACGTTGACCTTAATTTACTAGAACTAGTTGTTTTTTAGACTACTACTTAGTTTACATTTCCATGCTAAACTTCGGTTCTAATAAAAAAACTTTAAATGTAAAAAATATATTTAAGCCATAAAAAACTATTTGATATTGTTATTAAACCTGACCTAATGAGCCAATCTTAAAATTTCTCGACCTGACTCTATGTCTAGTGTAAGTTTAAAATTAAATTGTGTGAGAGTTATTTTGACATGATTTATTCGACTTGACATGTTCAAAGATAACCTAGACAATTGGTAAGAAGCATGATTTGACTTAAAAAAAGAATTCAAGATGATTTTATTTTAATATTGAGATGACAACATATTAGATCTATATATGCTTTGTAGCTTTACCAACCAAATCTTCTATCCAGGTGATGAACTCCATTAGGTTTAACTTTTTTCTATAAAAAAACTATTTTTAATTAATCATATGGTAACAAAACATGCGTGCAAAATTGAGCACAAACCAAACATTGAAATGTTTGTTTGAGACTACAATAATCTCATAAAAAACAAATCAAAATAATTTATAAAGACAAATTCAAAATCTATCAAATATTGAAGGATAAAATTGAAAAAAAAAGGATAAAAAAAAATAAAAAAAAAGAGGAGTTAAAAACATTGAGAAGGAAATGAAAAAACAAAAGAAAAAAAACTTTGTTTTTTCACTGTTCATATGAATAGTGAAGAGGGTGGTTGTACCCTAAAGTTTTTAGAGTAGCAAGGTAACTAGCCTTGATGCCCGCGCTTCACACGGTGCTAGAGTATTTTCTTTTCGTAAAAAAAGATGTTTAGCTACCACAAACATGTTTTAAAAAAGAAATAAAAAGGTGTGACTTAGTTTATAGACTCGATTAAGTCAAATAAGTTGACTTTATTTCAATTAGACAAAAAAAAAAAGAAAAAAAATGATAGTAGATGAATTAAATTTAAAAATAAAAGTTATTAGGATAACCTGGAGAAAAGACATTTTTTTCAAAATAGGGCAAATGATGTAACTCAATTCATAACCCATTAAATAAGAAAGAATGAAATGGGATAAAAAAAGAACATTAAAAAATAAATCCTAGTTAACCCGAGTTAGCATGACAAATATATAACCCTGATAATTAGAACCGAGCTAACCCGTGATATCCCACAATATCTATGGTCTAGATAATGAGATTGGAGTAACCCGATAAAAAAATAAAGATAATTATTAAGCTCTTTTTTTAAATAAAAAACCGTGTTAATTTTTCAAACTCATGACTTGGGTTATTAGAGCCAAAGTAACCTATTTGGAAAAACTATTAAGTCCAATTCTCAATCAATCAAATATTGAAGGATGAAATTGAGAAAAGAATTTCAATTATACAAAAGGATTTGAAAAATAAAAATTAAAAGAATGAGGATCAAAATTAATATACATAATAAATTTTATATTTGATTGAAGGATGAAATTGAAAAGAAAAATCAATTTAGCAAAAGAAATAAAAAATTTATAGAATAAGGACCAAAATTGATATAAAAAATAAAAATAAATTTTGATTGAATAGTGAAATTGAAAAGAATAATAAATTTTACAAAGGGCCAAGAAAAAAAAAATCAGAACAATGAGGACCAAATTGGAAAACATAATACCATTAATTTGTATTGAATGATAAAATTAAAAACTAATAAAGCTTTACAAAAGAGCCAAGAAAAAAAAATAGAAATAAAAAGAAAAGGATTAAATTAGAAAATATAAGATTTAGTAAAATTGGGATTAAAAGATGAAATTGAAAACAAATAAAACTTCTATAAAAAGGTTAAGAACAAAAATTAAAAATCAAAAGAATAAGGACTAAAGTTGAAATACCAACAACAAAGAGGGCCAAATTATAATTTTCAAGGGGCATAGAGAAAAGAAAAGAAAAGGCCTACTAGCAACAAAACATACCACCAATGCTGATATGAGCCTCTCTATAGGGAAGAGGACGTGGAGACGCGTCCAATGATATGGTGAAAGGATATTTTTAGACACCGAGAGGCGCTGCACGTGTCGCTCAAAGTGTGTAAGTGCTTTCATAGTGTTGTACACGCGTTTGTTCTTCTACACACACATAGCCAAATACCAAATTTTTCCTAGGCTGACTTAATAATAATGAAAAAAACTATTGTTAAAAAAGATGAAAAAACCCCTTGACTTTAGTTTCATTGTTTTTTCTTTTAAGGGAAATTTAATCATTTCTTTGTGCAATTGATATGAGAAATGACTTATTTGTCTTGGTTAATTTGGTGATGACTAATGAGTCATGTGAAAAGACTTTAATACCCTTGGAAGTTAATGTTAAATCTTTTGGTTGAAGGGGCAAAACTATCATTACTATCATTACACTATTCAAGTGAACAATGTCTCTAAGTTTGAAGCTACAATGTTTTTCCAAGGCCAATTATATTCTTTTAATATATCTATTAAACCAATTTTAATTTTGGTACAACGATAGTTAGATTTTGTATTTACAAAGAAATTATTTGTTAAGTAAATAATTTAAGTTTAAAAATTATATTCTAGAGCACGACTCTCTTAACTAACTCTCTACTCTATAGTTATTTGATACGGTATGGGGTTTGCTTGGTTTAAGGTTTATGTTGCAAGTTTACCGGGTCAATTTAGGTAAATTTCAAAACAACATCATTTTGTTTTTGTTTTTTTTAATAAAATAAAGATATATCCACTAGTGGATTTTGAATCCTTGGTGTCAGATATCCAATTAGTATCTCTATATCCTTTGATTATTGTAAGGTAACTAGTATAGTGTAACCCATAAACCAAGGTGCTCCTAAAATATTTGAGTACTCTATTTATTGTTGTGCTATGATTCATGCTAGAACTACTAGTAAAGCTATTCAATTTGTTAACTGAGTATGCATTATCAAGTCTTGTGTGGTTCATAACATATATCAAACTCCTAAATATTTGAGAATATTCTAATGGTCTATTCCATTACCTCTATTTTTAGATAAATGTACACTTATATTCATTAGTGTTTTGATAATACTATTGTCACTTTTAAAATAAAATTCAAGAATTTTCTCAACATAATAAGATTGAGATAATACCAATCAATCAAAATTCCTATAAATTTTTATTCCTAGTATGACATCTACAACACCTATGAATGAGCCCCATGGATATAAAGATTCAGAAACCCACAAGCAAGATTGAAATTTTTATATTGCATTTTTTTACGTATATCGCAAGACCTTCTTGAACTTAGATTGACCTAATATTTTAACCCAAATAATAACAAAATGTATTGAAACTCCTAGTAAAAACTAAGTTTAATCCAACAATTAGATTGAGAGTTATGCTTGAAGAGCAAAACTAGACAGTAGACACAATTACGCTAGAATCTAAATTTCTTTGTTTAACCATTTCTTGAATCGTATCATTATCTCTCTTTTCAAAATGATTCATACTTGAATCACCAATAAGTACAATGAATGTTTCATAGGCCTCTTATTTAAACCTTCAAAGTTCTTTTCTTGCCAACACTTACTTCTAACAACTTTGTATGAAAATAGTAGCCATTCTCTTTCATATTTCATCATTTTAGTATTATTGCTCCTTTATCTTCGAAGCTTGCCTTTCATAGAATAGTTCTTGTAACCTATCAAATTCTTGCCTCAAAACCCTAATCATACAAGATAGGTCTTTGTGTTTTTGAGCGAGAACCCCTCTATGTTCCCTCTCTTTTGGTGAATACATGACACAAGTAAGGAAATGAGATGGAATATAAGCTAGATATGATATAAAAACACTATGGAATAGGGATTTTGACCAAAAATTTCAAATCTGAAACTATAGATAACTAATTTTAATGAGATCAAACCCAAAAATTTCAATTTACCTTGTTACTCAAATGAATCAGCCCCTATAAACCTAAATTTGTAATCTTATTGATTTTTTTTTACTCTAATTAGATATTCTGGACAAAATAGAACATTGGACACAAACTTAACATGCATTCTACTCATATAAAACAAAATTATTTGTAAATTAGAAACCTAGCATGCATATTGTCATATACATATAAACTAAAACTAAGGATTAGGAATCTAAGCTCTAGAATCAAGGTAGAAAAAGGTAAAATAAGTTGGAAAACATTAAAGAAGAAAGGTAAAGACGCTGTCAAAAAATAAAGTGTTCAGAACATCTCCCCTTCCACCTTTAATCATATCGATTTTTGAAACCCAAACTAATGAAATTACCATAATTAATCCTTTATTGTTTTAAGCAACCACACCAACATTGATGAACACCTCCTAGGATTCCAACAACTATATTTTTAAAGTGTGCACTTACTTTAACAAACAATGAACTAGAGGAAAATTGAAATAAAAAATTCTTTACAAGGATAGGAATATGAGCTCCATAATATAGGTGGAAGAAGGAAAAATAAGCTGGAAAATAGTAAAGAGGACAACTAGAGATATGCTGTAAAACAAAAGTGTTCAGAGCATTTTACCATCCCACCCTTATTTATGCTGAGTTTTGAAACCAAAAGTGATGAGATTACTAGAATTAATTCTCATTGTTTTACTTTTATTACCCAACCCACCATAAAAATACATAAAACCTATAGTTTTTAGCTTTAAAATGAGACATTAAATTTCATTTGAAAAAACTATTCAGGAAGATGAAGAAAACTTATTGTTCAAACATTTTACTCATGGGTTGAAAATTACATATAGGCTAGGAAGGAATAATTCTTTATGGATCATATAATTATTTTATAATAAACTTAAGATCAAGTTTAAAAGATTAGCAAAAGACAAACCCAAACTCAAGCTCAAGACTTGGAACCAAAGGCCCAGTACTCAGGGCCCGAGCCTATGCCAAGCCAAGCCGAGCGTGTATATGTGTGGGGGTTAAACTCATACTACTTTGCTTATGTTTATATATGACATTAACATTTTAGTTTTTTATGATATAAACTACAAGAAAATCTCATTTTTTTTTTATATGGGATAGAGAATTTTGAGTTTTACAAAAATATATCAAATCTAGAGTTTTTTAAGATTAATTTTTTATTTATTCATAATTTATTTTAATTATGTTAATGTTTCATGTTAAATTTTTTTTATTGAACAACAATTTCCAATAAGGTTTTAATCTAAAAGTGAGTATTCCTCTGTTTTTGGTATCAAATATGCCTATTAACTATATTTTATTAAAACAAATTCCAACACTTAAAACTTGGTTCCATAACCCGATGACATGAGTAGATCAATATAAAACGATATCGGCTTAAGATTTTGTTCGAAGTTAAATAAGGTCTCATTCGAATTTTAAACACAAGTTGACCTAATTGGTCGACTATATTTAACTGAGTCATCTCGTAAACCATTTCTATATAAAAACTAGCCTGAGGCAGGTTCTTGTAAAAGCCCTCGTCAACCCTAACGTTCTTCTTCCTTTCTTGTGAACTGAAACAGAGAAGAAACCTTCAAGCACCTGCCTCCTCTATCTCTCTCTTTCCATTTGTAATTCTCTTCTTCTTCTTCATATACCAACTCCAAAAATATTCTCCTCACTTCATTCGTAGAACTAAACCATTATCCTTCTCCTTCTCTTATGATTCCAAGCACCTAATAATCAAAATTAAGTTCATTTACGCAATAGATGGACTCGAATTTGAGTGATCCACCCACTGAATACAAAGAAGGCTATGCATTAAGCGGAAAGATAATGCAAAATCCTATTGTTTTTCTCTTCTTTTTATCATTTTAATATTTTGTCTTTGTTACAGGTAGTCCTTATTTCTCAGGAAAGGATGGTTGGAGAACAAGCAATAAGGCATGAATAAATTGAACAGAAGGGCTACACATTTGAATTAAAAACACAACGTTTCATTTAGTTTAATTCTAAAAGAATTTAAATATAGCCACGTGAGCTGGTTTTTATTATCTTTTATGTTTTTTTTTGGTTTATATGTAACAACATGGAAAGAGAAGGAATTATGCAAAATTCATCTAGTGTTTTTGGTGGTACATGTCCTGGAATTACAAACGTAGGCAATAACATTTTGGCGAGACCCCCGCAACTACAAGCAAAGGAAATATTTTTTTTGGTGGTTCATTCCCTGCAGTTACGAGCTCAAGAAGTAGTGTTTTGAATGCTACATCTTCTGTAGCTACACGCAACATATCTCCTCATGAAAAGCTATCTCACCATGTTACTGAGCTTGTTCAATGTGTTATTGAGGGTGAGACTCGTGTTTTGGCTGCTTCTATGATTATGGAGGGGTTTTGTAAGGGGGCTAAGGAGTATAAGCAGGAGGTTTTTGAGAAAGTTCAGCCTGATTTGAATCAGTTTGGGTTGTTGATTTATGATGATAATTTTAAGCAGCTTCTTGAAGTTCCTGACTGTGAGTACTTCCCTTACTTGGGCCAGGAAACTCAGATGGAGATTGGAGTTAAGGAAAGAGAAGGTGAATCTCTGTAAAATGTAGCTGCGATTGATGCACAAACAAAGATTGTGTCAACACGAAGGAAATGTGCCGGCCAAAAGGAGGAAATTAGGGTGAAGGCAGAGGTGCAAATATTTGAGAACCAACAGGCTGCTAAAGTGGCAGAGGCCGATGCTGAACTAACAATTAAGAAAGCGCATTGGTCACAGGCATCTCGGTTGGCGGAATGCCTTGACTCGAACTAAAAAAGTTAAAGCTGAGTTGTTGTAAAGCCACTATGGAGTATAAGACTAGGGTCCAAGGTGCAAACTGGGAGCTGTACAAAAAAACAAGCAGCAGATGCAGTCCTTTATGAAAAAGATGAAGGAATTAAGCTGAGGCACAAAAGGCTACTGCACTTACTTCTTCTAGTACTAACAATACTACTTCGGGGCTGAGTTTGCCTGCATTTGATGTGACTTCTTGGATGGAGTTGGTTGTTGCTTATGCAAGAGTGAAGAAAAGAGCGGTAACGAAGCTTGTTGGTGGGCTTGGAATGATATTGGCAAAGACGACAAATAGTGGCAAGGAGCTAATTGTTGATTCTCACCTTCTGCCTACTACTAAGGTTGGTGAAATTATTGCCAATAAGATTCAAGAATATGTCAAATTGAGTCAGTATCCAACTACAACAATTCTGTTATGTGGAACAATAATTGGAACTTTACCTGCAGCTCCTAAGGCTGTAGCCTTTTCGAGTCGGGGTCCAAATTATTTGACACCAGAGATTCTGAAACCAGATGTCATTGCTCTTGATGTTTACTTTTTGGCTGGTTGGACTGGATTCGTTGGACCAACATAATTGGAAATTGATCCTGGAAGGGTTGAGTTCAACATTATATCAGGTACCTCGATGTCTTGTCCTCGTATTAGTGGAATTATTGCTTTGCTTTGAAATGCGTACATGTATTGGTCCACAGCTGCTACAAAATCTACTTTAGTGACCACCACTCATAATTTAGACAATTTTGACAAGAATATTAAGGATCTTGCTAATGGTGAAGAATCAACACCCTTCATTCATGGAGCTGGTCTTATTGATCCTAATAGTACTCTTAATCCTGAACTGGTGTCTGACATGGACACAAGTGACTATATTGCATTCCTTTGTACAATCGGGTATGATTCCTATGAACATATGCAAGGGCAACATGCTTGGGAGCAGCAAAGGGCTTCATAAAAAAAGAAACATCTGGAAAGGCGAGGAGGTTACTTGAAAGCTGATAGCCCCGTGTACATTGAAAGATCATATTTACGCTATTTCTTTATTGAAACTAAGGAGGGTTAATGGTTTGAGATCAAATATTAGTAATGATTTTGTCCCAGACAACCATGTTGAGGAGCGAGGTTACCGAGGTTCTTCACGCAGGAATTCATCTATTATTAAGGACGAAAATAATCACAAGGCAGGCAAAGCCTTATCAGCAATTCCAATAAGAAGGCAGTTGCAGAGACTCAAAGTGGAATTTCTTCTATATTAAGGTATGATGACAATAGTCAGATGCTAAATAATAAAGAATCCAAGTTTGCTATTGATGATGCACTTGGAACGATGGGCACCATTGCTATTGGATTAGCCATTGATGTTTATAGTCCAACCAATGACAACGCTAGTGGAATTGCTCAAATGGCTGGCATGAGTCACCATATTCGTGAGAAAACTAATGCCCTGTATGCAGCTGGAAACATTACTGCTACCATTGGAAAGGAATTAACTATTGGATCTGTTACACTAGTGTCTTGGCCTTTTTTTGGTGTTTGTACCAGCGAAGCATCTATTTCAACAGTTGATGAATTAAATCCCGACATTTTCATTGGTTTGATTGTGGGTGTGGTGGAGATTTACACCGCAGGTTACATAAATATATAGACGAAAATGATATAGGATGGCCTAACTTATCATTTTTGGTTGGAAGACTAAGCTCATTTTGGTCTATTTCATTGTTTTATTTTATTTACTTATATTATTTATATTAGATAGTTTTAATTAAGAGGTTAAGCCCAATAGTTGGATGTATAAGATTATGCTATTTATATGTTTCTCTTTCGGCTTATGAGACAGTTTTTGATGAATTCAAAAAAAATTATAGTGTTGCATATTTTCCAACCCCCTTTCTTCATCTTTTTTGCTTTTAATTCTTAGCTTTTTTATCTAAAAACTTCCTTTTGCTTTAATTCTTTTGGTTTATTGTTTCGCATCAAATTTGGTATAAGAGCTTGGTTTTTAATTATTGTTACAGTTAAATGATCTATAGGCTTGTTTAAATTTATTGATATTCATAAACCCTAGATATTATGGAATTTCTAGTTTGATCTGGAGAAAAAAAATATTGTTCATCTTTTCTATCAGCAACGACAGCCCTCCACACCAACAATCACTAATTGCAGCCGCAGCCACCACCTCACGCCATAACCAGTCCTACAGTCCCTGAGCTGTCGGTTAGAGCACTAACAAAGCTACTATTGAAGACAACAATGCTTCCTTATTCAACTGCCAGCGACATCCGCAGGAAATCAAATAAGGAATTCATAGTAAGGTTGCAAGCCAAAATAATACCCTGCCACATCACAGACACGTCAGTGTCACATCAATGAGCATGACCATGTCACCTATATTGACACATCAGCAAAATCCAACATGTCAGCTCCAGATTGCAGGTCAACTAGTCAGAAAATCCAGCATGTTCGCATTTCAATTTAGTTAGTAAGCTATTACAAACTTCTTTTAACCATTAAATATCATTATTCCTTGTATATTTTTTTTTTGCGCTTGTTGATCAAGATTTAATAGTAATATTGTTCTTTTGTCCCTGCCCATTAAAAAAAAGAAAAAAATTACATAGTTCGCTTCGCAATTTAAATTACCTTCACTTTGGGTTTATTTATTTACATTGAATATCTGATCCTCTTAATTAATTTTGAAGTTTCATTAAAAAAAAGAAAAAAATTACATAGTTCGCTTTGCAATTTGAATTACCTTCACTTTGGGCTTATTTAGTTACATTGAATATCTGATCCTCTTAATTAATTGTGAAGCTTGGTTAAATTTGTAGGAAAATTGAAGCATTATGTTTGGATTACCTGTGTGTATTTAGAGGACTTACATTAATTGCTTGTGAATTTTCTTAGTTTAATCTGCCATTACTTAGTCTCCAAGATAAATAAAATAAGTAAATATTAGCTTTAATTTTATATTGCGTTTTACTTACAAGTGTCATTCGTTATCTCAGTCACAGTCTTAGAATTAGTTTTGGATGCATTTACGTAGTGGTTATCTAGTACACAATCTAGAAGTCACAGCTACCATTGACCTGAACTCTAGTAATGTTATTAGGGATATTCAAGAGCAATTACAACTTATACGAGCTGAAATGAGTAACATGTCCAATAAGATGAACAACCTTTCTAGGAGAGTGGAGTCCATAGAAACTCTACAACTAAAGGAGTCTAGTAAGAGTGAACATTTTAATAACAACTATAGAAATCGTCAAAGACCAGTTCCTCGCAAGAACCACCAACATAACCACCACCAGGGTTATAATGACTTTGACGACCCTAACGATAGTGAGTACTCTAGCAATTACCATCAAAGACCAATTCACCCTAAGAACCATTAGTACAACCACAATCAGGGTCATCACGACTACAATGACCCTGATGAGCGAGTCATGAGACATATCAAGATGGAAGCCCTAAGTTTTGAGGGTCAACTTGACCCGTGAATCTTTGATAGATGAGTCTGTGACATGAATCAATTCTTTGACTGGTATAATTTGTTTGAGAATAGGAAGGTAAGGTTTGCAAAGATGAAACTTAGTGGCCTTGCTCAGCTCTATTAGGAAAGTATAGAAGAGTCTTTGGCTAGGAAAGGCCAACCTCCTATTACTGATTGGGTTGAGATGAAAACCAAGTTACAAGAAAAGTACCTACCTCATTCTTAAAGGGGAAATCTCTTAAACCAGTGGAATAATTTGAGGCAAGAAGGTAAACTTGCCAATACATAGGTGATATAATTTGATGAGTATAAGATAAGGTGCTCGGTTAGGGAGGATGAGACAATGACCCAAAGTAGTTTTCGAAAAGACTTAAACGATGACCTTAGAAGAGAGGTTGTGTTTAGAGGTGTGTCCACCCTTGATGAAGCTTATACCCTAGTATAAAATTATGAGTTGGTCACAAAACACTAGTGGTCAAGACATCAGGACACTCGTAGTGTCCCTTCTAGGTCCCGATCTGGTAATAATAACTCTTTATTGGGTGCCCCACCCCGTAAACTTAATTCTACTATTTCCCAGATACCTAGAGAAGACAGGGGTAAGGGTATTCTCCCTGAAACACCTAAAATGACCTCAAGGATTCAGCATTTTAAGTGTCAGAGTTTTGATCATGTTTCCTCTAGTTGTCCCAATAAAGTTTTGTTCATTAAAGATCAAGAGGATGTGGGTGAAGAAAACAATTGTTATGATAAGGTGTATGCGGTACCTAACCCCGATGATTTTCAAGACCTGAATGATGAGAAGGATGAGTCCAACCTGCTAGGATGTGTTAGGTTTATATCCACTTTGTAAGATGGGAGACAATCAGGTTAAGTGTAGTAAAGTGTGTGTTAACACAACCCAAAAGAACTGAGGATTGGAGGAGAACTATTATCTTTTACACTTAACATTAAATGTGAAGATAAAGGTTGCAAGATCATTATAGATAGTGGTAGTTGTATCAAGCAGTATACTCGGGTAGCGTATCTCGTTTAGGCATAAAGTCTGTTCCACACCCTAAGCCCTACTATGTGTCTTGGGTTAATGATATATCTATAAGGATTAAAAAGAGATGTATTTTTCCATAAAAATCTTGGACTATCATGATGAAATTTGGTGTGATGTTATTCCTATGGATGTAGGACATGTTATTTTGGGTAGACCATGGTTATAAGATTTGGACGTTACAATCTTTGGGCAATCAAATTCTTGTTCATTCATTTTTCATGGTAAGAAAATTCAACGTATTAGAACCACCAAGGTTTAATGATAGTAGTAAAAAAAAAGGAAAAGGTGAAAGAAAGATGGCTTAACATAATAAGTCCTAAGGAGTTTGACAATGAGGTTTGTGAGGAGTCTGTTGTGTTTACCTTAGTGGCCAAGGAGGTTGTAGAAAAGTTTTTAGAAGAGCTACCCAAAGAGGTAAGGGAAGTATTGAAAGAATTTATAGATGTTTTCCCTCTAAACTACCTAATGCTTTACCCCTTATACATGACATTCAACACGCCATAGATTTTGTCCCTAGTGCCACACTATTAAACTTGCCTCACTGTAGGATGAACCCCAGTGAACATGCCAAATTGCAAAGGCAAGTATGTGAAATATTACAAAAAAGATTTATACGAGAGAGTTTGAGATATTGTACAGTACCTGCCATGTTAACACCTAAGAAAAATGGATCATGATGAATGTGTGTAGATAGTCGAGTCAACAATAGGATTACAATCAAGTATCATTTTCTCATTCCTTGATTGGATGACTTGCTAGATATGATGACAAGAGCCCAAATTTTCTCTAAGATTAACCTGAAGAATGGGTATCATCAAATTATGATATGTTTGGGAGATGAATGGAAAACTGCATTGAAGACTAAGGATGGCTTAAATGAGTTGCTAGTCATGCCTTTTGGCCTTTCGAATACACCAAGCACTTTTATGAGAGTAATGACACAGTTGTTTATGTCATTTATAGGAAAATTCTTGATGGTGTATTTTGATGATATCTTTATTTATAGCAAAACCAAGAAAGAGCATTTAAATCACCTTATTCAAGTTTTTACCACCCTAAGAAAGGAAAGTTTGTTTGCCAAAGTTAAAAAGTGTTCTTTCATTATAGATCGAGTGGTTTTCTTAGGGTTTTATAGTTTCATGTAAGGGAGTCTCTGCGGATCCCAAAAAATTCCAAGCGATATTAGATTGGCCTGAGCCTAAGACTATTCATGAGGTCCATAGTTTTCTTAGGCTTGTGATTTTTTATCGTCATTTCATCAAAGGATTTAGCACCATCAAATTACCTATTACAGATTGTTTGAAACGAGGTGAGTTTCAATGGAGTAAAGGAACTAATGAGGCATTTGAGGAGGTTAAGAAAAAGATGATGGAGGCCCTAGTGATGCAGTTTCCTGACTTTACTAAGGTGTTTAAAGTAGAATATGATGCCTCGAGAGTTGGTATAGGTAGAGTACTTAGTCAGGAACATCACTATATAGCCTAATTTAGTGAGAAACTTAACAAGGTCAAACAAAAGTACTCAACCTATTATAAAGAGTTTTATGCGGTGGTTCAAGCCATGTGCTATTGGTTCTATTATTTGCTATCATAGGAGTTTGATATTTACTCCGACCATGAGGCCCTCTGCTATATCAACTCTCAAAAGAAGCTCAATCATAAACATGGTCATTGGGTTGAATATTTGCAAGCCTATTCATTTGGTTTGAAACATAAATCTAGAATGGAGAATAAAGCAGTAGATGCCTTAAGTCGTCGGGTAACATTATTATCAGTGATGAGTGTTAAAGTGACTGGATTTGAGAGACTAAAAAAGAAGAATGAATCTTGCCTAAAATTTGAAGAAATATACATGACTTTGAAGGATGAGAATAATCATGTTGTAAATGATTATCTCCTTCAAGAATAGTATTTGTTTCGGGATAATAAGCTTTGTATTCCGAAGACATCTATGCATGAATTTTTTATATAAGAGATTCATGGTGGAGGTCTTTCAGGATACTTTGGAAGAAATGAAACCATTAAAGAGGTGGAACGTTATTTTTTTTTTGTCTAGTTTGAAAGAGATGTAGCTAAGTTGGTAGATTAATGTCAAACATGTCAACTAGCTATGTATATAAAATAAAATACTAATCTTTACACCTTGTTTCTTGTTCCCACTTACCCTTGGAGAGATGTAAGTATGGATTTTGTGTTTGGGCTTTCATATACTGCAAAGAAACATGATTCTATTTCTATGGTTGTCGATCACTTCTTAAAGATGGCCCATTTTATCCCTTGTACTAAGACCATAGATTCTTGACCAGATATGGAGGCAAGGCTAATTTATAAGCTATAACTCCAATCCTTTTGCTGACTTCAAAGGGCCTCATATACCTTGGAGCTAATTTTCCCTTCATACCAAATCTTAACATATGTTTCCATAGCGCAACCTTCAAAAATTCTTTATCACCAATACCAATTTCTAGAGGTCTCCTCCTATTATCTACATAACTCTTCTGTCTATCATAGGTTTCTTTCATCCTGTCTTTTATGATTTTTATCTTTTCTGAGGTAACCTGCACCAATTTCGACCCAAATAACTGCCTATCCCCCACCTTTTTCCCAGCATACTAACGTCCGCATTTTCTACCATATAAAGCTTCATAGGGAGTCATTCCTATTGTAGCTTGGTAGTTATTGTTATAGGTAAACTCTACTAACAACAGATGATCTTCCCAACTCCCTTCGAACTCTAATTTACAGGCCCATAACAAATCTTCTAATATCTGAATGGTTCTTTCAAGTTGACCATCAGTCTGGGGATGAAAAGTCGTGCTTAGATTCAACTTTGTTCCCAGAACCTGTTGTACACTTGGTCATAATCGGGAGGTAAACTTGGGGTCTTGGTTTGATACTATCAACATGGGCACTCCTTATAATCTCACAATTTCATTCATATATAATTTTTCTAGTTTTTTTCACGAAGTCCATCATTTTCACAAGTAAAAAAAGTGCAGATTTGGTTAGTCAGTCGATAATGACCCAAACCGCATCCCTGCCCTTTCCCCCCCTAAATAACATCTATACAAAGTCCATGATATTTTTCCACTTCCATTTGGGTATTAGTAGTGGTTGTAACAGTCTGACTAGTTTTTGATGTTCTACCTTTACATGTAGATAGATCTCACACCTTGCCATGTATTTAACCAACTCTTTTTTTATATTCGACCACCAATAGAATTCCTTTAAATCCTGGTACATTTTTGTACTCCCAGGGTGCATTGCAAGCCTCAACTCGTAAGCCTCTCGTATAATTTCCTTTTTCAGTGTTTCATCATTTGGCAAGTACATTCATCTTCCTATAACTATTATTCCATCATCCAGAATCTGGTATGGTGCCTCCTGACTTTACTTTGTCTCTTATCTTATTAACTTCAACATCTTTTCATTGAGCCCCAAGTACCCTATTCCAAAGTGTCGATCTTATTTTTAACTGAGCTATCAAAGACTCTCCTAGTCCTGCCTCTACTTGAGCACCGATCTTTCTAATAATTCCCTTCCATCTGAATCCTCTCATTGAGCCTCCACTGACCTATTATTGCAACTAAGAGTATCTACGATAACATTTAATTTCCCCAGATGATATTCAATTACATAATCATAATCCTTGATTAATTTCACCTAACATCTTTGTCGCATATTTAATTCCTTTTATGTCATCAGATATATTAAACTCTTATGATCAGCAAAATATCTGGACATGGGACCCATATAAATAATGTCTCTAAATCCTTAGAGCAAACACTATAGCTTCTAATTTTAAGCCAAGCACTAGGTAATTGACCTCATGGCTTCTTAACTTTCTTGAAGCATAAGTAATCACTTTACCATGTTGCATCAATACACAACCTGAACCTTTCTATAATGCATCATTATAAACCATTAGTCCCTCTATTCTTGAAGGAAATGCCAACCTTGGTGTAGTAGTAAGCTTTTTTTTTAGCTCCTGAAAGCCTTCTTCATATTCTTTTATCCATTTCTATTTTGTCTCTTTTTGAGTCAATCGGGTAATGGGAATAGCTATGTTGGAAAACCTCTTTATAAATATTTGATAGTACCCTGTTAATCTAAGGAAACTATGAATCTCAGTCACATTTGTAGGTCATTCCCATTTCAATACTACCTTGATTTTTCTTGGATCCACTGATATTCCTTCAGTTGATATACATCCTAGAAAAATCACTTCTTTTAGCCAAAACTCACACTTGCTAAGTTTGGCATACAACCAATGTTCTCTCAATGTCAATAGTACTTACCTCAAATGTTGTTCATGCTCTAGGTATGAGCTTGAATAAACCAAGAAGTCATCTATAAACACCACCACAAACTTATCTAAGTATGGTTGAAAGACCTTATTCATCAAATCCATAAACATTATTGGTGCATTTGTTAACCCAAACGACATTACCAAGAACTCGTATTGTCCATAATGAGTTTTGAATGTGGTCTTTGGTACATCCAGATCCTTGATTCTCAATTGGTAATACCCCGATCTCAGGTCTATTTCAAAAACACTCTAGCCTTTTGAGTTGATCGAACAAATCATCTATCCACAGAAGTGGATATTTGTTCTTTACTGTCACCCTGTTCAACTATTTGCAATCTATGCAAAGTCTAAAGGTTCTTTCTTTTTTCTTTACAAACAAAACATGAGCTCCCTAAGGAGAATTACTTCGATGTATGAATCCTTTATCCAGTAATTCATGTAAGCAAACCTCCAGCTCTACTAATTATGTTGGTGCCATCTGATATGGTTACTGAGCTATGCAACTGAGGTACCCTCTCCTTTCTTGAACTGACTAAAATGTCCCTTACCTCTTTTAAGCAGAGGGTGTCTGCTAAAGGTATACTCTGCATCTTTTCGCTTACCCAAACCATATTGGCCTTCCTTCATACATGCCTTAAGGGCCTCTACGCCTCAATCTCTATGGTAGTATCAAACTTAAAGGCAATTAGTTCATGCCCTAACTCTTACCATAGTCCATCTCGTAACCTTTCAACCTTGTGCTGCTCACTAGGAGTATAGTGCAAGGCAAACATGGAGAGGTTATGGAACCTTCTCTCATAGTCGAGTGTTGACATGTCCCCTTGTCTTAAGAATAGAAACTCTTGTTCCTTAAATTTTCGATAATAGGAGGAGTAAAACCGATGCTCAAACTGTACTCTAAACTACGCCCAAGACAAGGATCCCGCAAGTCTCCTCAACCTCACTATATCCCACCAAGATCATGTCCCGTCTAAAAGTAAAAGGGTAGCACAGTTTACTCATAAGCCCTCTGCTACTTGCATTTGATCCATAGTATCCTCAGCTGTGCGAAGCCACATGTCTGTTTCTCGGCATCTGGTTTTCCCAAAAAGGGTTCACATCCTAGTTCACTCATACTTTTCACAGTTCACACCAATGTATCCACACTATCAGCTAGTGTTGTAACCATAAGTATAGTCTGTATTGTCGGTACTATTGGATTATCAGGGTCGAGGCACCAGGCATCGCCTCAATCACTACCCACACTATCTGAGCTATAAGTGTTGGATCAACATGTAGCATAGGCACTGATACAGACACTGGTGTTGCACTGAGGGTACAACTCCTTGTCTCTGCTGGTTTGGACCCCCGGGTTGTGATCCCACAATCTATCTCAAATCAGTATAGCCATGGAAGCCCATTGACTCCCCTAATCTCGATTGATGAGATATTAGAGGCATATGAGAGGCCATATCCTCTAACAGGTCCTCTTCATATATCTCTTTAAAATATTCTCATGTCATCACACCTTTCCTCATATGTAACATCCTGAATCAAATTAGCAATTTATTGAACTCTTATTCAGTTTCCTGAACCCAAACCAAGGCTCTGATACCAACTGTAACAATAAAAAAAAACATATAGAAACATATACATATGTCAATTTTATTTGATGTGAATTTTAAAAAAAAATCGGTAAAGCCTCATTTATATCTTTAATATCAAGTTATCGACTCAAAGAATTTCTCAACCTACAAATAACAACTAGAATGCTTGTCCCATCATATTGGACCTCACAACTCAACCAAAACATCAACTTCTTATTTTTGTTTTTTGTAGAGATAACATTATAATATTCCATAGAACAAAATTCTAAAACTAATTAGTTCACAACAAGCATTGATTTCTTAAGAAAATAGATATGTTTAGTTTGGCATATAACAAAACTATATACTAACTTAATATAGACAATATCCTTAATTACATCACCAGCCACAGACAATTTAAATATTTAGATTCTTAAACACAAAGATTACATAACAACAAAATATTAATGCCTCCGAATACATAATTAATTAAACAAAAGGCTTTTATCTATGCATCTACTTTCTAGCTCGAGGGAGCAAGGTACCTAGCAACATATTTATATGACAAAAATATTAGGTAAAAATTACACTTTACAATAAACAAATAAAATAATGACCATTTAATTCATACTCAATAATACATTCACTACATCATATAATGGAGTAACTTATTATAGATATGTTAATGTATATGTCAATCCTTAACTAAGTATCTAAACATCTCAACTTGTTCATTAGTTAGTTCATTAGTTTTGTTGTTTAAGAAATAATTCTTTTTTGCACGTCTATTTAGCAAGATATTATTTTCATTAACTAGAAAATAATCTTTCGATACGTCCATTCAACATGACATTATTTTCATTAACCAGAAAATAACCTGTCAACACGCTCATTCAACAGAGCATTATTTCCATTCTTTTTTTTCCACAATTTTACATTAAATTACAATTAAAAGAAATTCCTTATAAAATTATAGAAATAAACAAATAATTTATTTCAAGGTGTTGAACATCTACTCGGTGCCTATGCGTGTGATGTGGTCCTTTACTGTTGGCCAAACTCCACAACCTCACCTATAATACCAAAAATTTATGAATCACTAACCGTTCATTTACCATTATAATTAATCATATCTTTCATATAGAATTTTCAAATTTAAACACAACTCAATACGATTCATATGTGTGTGTATTAAAACACATCGATTAATCCTAATTAAACATGTTTCCTTCACTATCGAGGCCAAAATTCAACCCTTTTATTTTTTGTAGTCTCAGCCGAAATCAATAGAGAGGGTATAGAAGGCCCCCCCCCCCCTTTTGTTTTTAGATTTCTTATTCTTTCACTCCATTTACATCTATTCATATGCTATTTAGTATAATTTTAACCAATTTTATTAATTCTCCAATTTCTTTCTCATTTCTTCCTCTTGGTTGAAAGTCACCACTAAAGAGAAGGGGTTTGTTTCTTTTATTTTTTTTTAAATTAACCAATTACCCTATCTTAACATATGCTTATAATCATCAACAAGCCATAAATTGCATCATTACATAATTCACAATGCAATTCCCCAATTTCATATAATATAAACAATTGCATTTCTTCATTAAGGCATGAAATTAAAATTATTAAATACATATAATAGGTACATTACCTCAAAGGAAGAATGTTTCAAGGAAAGAAAGCAAGTAAACCCCAAGTTCCCTTCTCCTCCTCCTTAGACCCTAACTTTTGATATTTTTCTCTCTTCAAAATAACTTTATAATCTCTTAATCAACCCTTTTGATCCCTAAACATAACTTAACTTTCCTAATTACACTTAATTTCTCTTTTATTTGAGTGAATTAGGTAAGAATTTGAAGAAATATTCAAGAATCCCCCCTCCCTCTCTTTTAGCATTCAAAATTACCAGCCAATAGAAGAAATTTAGGCATTTATATAACCTAAATTTTTAATTTTGCACATTGACCCCTTTTAGTTTAGCTTTTAACCAATTTGCCTTCATCTTTTCTTTCTCAATTAATTAATGCCTTATCACTTGTCTTTGTTTAATTTCATCCCTTTCATATGCTTATCTATTTATTTTATTTATTTATTTTATTCCAAACCATTTTTATTTTCATATTAAAAATAAAATATCCTCTTTTTATTTTTGTTCGGGTTAGATTATAAACTGGTTTTTACATGCTAACCCTTAATGTGACATCCAAGGAAAAACCTATTTAGGATTTACAATTCCTGTGCCATTTTTTAATTCTAAGGAGGATACAAAATACATCAAATTAAATAAAGGCAAGAATACGAAGATAAATTGCATTAATATTTACATATAGAACTCACATACCCTAATTAGGGTATACAATTTCTAGGTTAATTTTGAGTTACGAGAAAAATATGATTACACCAAAGAAGCAAAAATACCCACCCCATACAAACACACACACAGACACATGTGTGTGTGTGTGTGTATTAAACCAAAATTTACAATAAAAAAATCATTTACTCTTAATACAACATCCGATGAGAAACCTACATAGGATTTACAACTCTTAGGTCGATTTTGAGTTGCTAAAAATTAAAGCAATTGATATACCAAATCAAAAATCAAAAAATAAATTTTCTCTTCAATTAAACGAAAAACAGATTCATCATAATTCAAAAACCAACATGTTCAAAACCATTTAAAATAAACAACTCAATGTGTTAGGGGTTCAAAAACAACGTTATGAATCAATTTTTTTTTATCAAATGTAAGAAGTATATAGATCAAAAAGAGCAAGACAAGCTTGCGATACAGGCTAGAAACCAAGAACTGTACATACACCGGCAAAGGGAACAAACTCCCTTGACCTTAGCAAAACACAAGAGGCGAGTGCTGGGGAACATGCTCCCCAGCACAAGCCAGCCACAAATTTAGGATCCCCTATACACTGATCCAGAAATCCAACCTACCATCCAAAAAGCTTGGAAACCAGGCTCCCACAGCGATAAAACAAAGCATGAACAACCCTCATGCAGAGCAAAATAGAATTCAAAAGCTTAGGGGAACATCCTCTCATTAAGCCGAACAAGAAGATTTCCAGCAGCAGACCAGCAGACAGGCAGGACAACAAACAAGGAACCGATCCAGCACACCAGCCGAACATCCCAAAACAAGCCATATTTGGCAACCTCTCCCAGGAGAACAGTCGGCAGCAAAAGCAGCACCAGGGACAGCAATCCGCAAGGAACCACTCCCTATCAATAGCAACCCATATACAAAGCATGAATAGCCCTCATGCAGAGCAAAATAGAAAAACAAAAAGCCTAGGAGAACATGCTCCCACTAAGCCGAACAAAATGATGAAACATCCAACAGTGGGCCAGCATCAAGCCTGGACCACTGACATCAAACCAATTTCATGCAGCCTAAACCCCACAACAGGGCAAACCAGGATCGGATGTTGTCTCCCCCTCTGGAGAAACCTCATCAAACAGAACAGCAAGGCTCAAACAGAACAGGAACCAGCCCCACCAGTAGGGCCACAAGCACCTCTGTACAACAACCTGCCAAGTAACAGCAGCAAGCAATAATACCCCACAACAGGGCTTATACACAACATAAACACCCAACAGAATCATAAAAAATAACATAACAAAGCACCAGCATGAGACCCCACAACAGGGCTCCAACAGTAACCAGCCCCACCAGCAGGGCCACAAGCATCCAAAATTCCAACCAGCAGGCCATAAATCCTGCAACCAGCTGTCAGAGGAATAAACCCCTGCAAATTAAAAACACAAAATGAGCAGCTATGAAGGAGTGCCAGAGCTATTCATGGACATGAGGACTATGGCCGGGCCTTTGAGTTTGTGTTTCTCAATAGGAGTGCCATCAGAGGTGACAACAACTCTGCTTCTTGTGAGATATTGCCTACTTGTAGTCACTATAGTAGAAGTTGTTTCTTCTTCATCAGTGCACCTAGTAGCCTGGCTAGAAGATTGTTTGGTACCAGAGGCAGCAAGCTTTGATCTTTTACGTGTAAGATCAACAGCAGCATCAGTTGCCTTCGGTGCAGGAGGAGACACTACATCAGGAGTGGCTTCTGCTTCAGTGGTGCACCTAGGATCCAGATTCTGCTTGGGACCAGACACATCAATCTTTGATCTTTTACGTTCGAGTGGCCTTTCATAGGATCAACGAGCATCGCAGTAGTAGGCGGTGCAGGAGGGTCTGCACTATCAGACTGTTGCTTCCCAACAACATCAGCATCCTCAGAGACAACAGCTGTATGAGGATGTTTTTTCTGCATGGGACCTCTGTTGCATGTATTGGCAGAATGGCCTATAACCCGACACCTATTGCAAAACCTGGGAAGGGATTCATAAGTGACCTGTTGGGAGAGAGGCGTTCCATTGGGCAACACAACCTAGATAACATTTGGGAGTTCCTGCAACAAATCCACTTCAACCAGTATCCTAGCATAGGAGAGCCTGGACATAGTTGTTGTAGGGATGTCATAGTGGATTGGCTTCCCAATCATGCTGCCAATTTTTGAAAGACACAAAGGAGTCCAGCATCTTAAAGGCAAGTTGGGAAGCTTCACCCAAGTTGGCAGCTTTGTCATGTCATTGGCTTGAAGGTCAAAGAACTCAGGCATGATTTTCAAAATCAGTGGCCGCCCGAAAACAAAGTAGGGGCCAGCACTCAGGGTTTCAAGCATTTCTAATTCTGAATTGAAAGCAAATATTAACCATCCTAAGTCATGCATAGTAAAACGGGCTTTGTGTTGCTAGTGTTTACTAATGAAGTGCAAAATAGACGCATAACCAGGGAATTTCCCTACTACATACCCAATTAAACAAAACCGCAGCATGGGCATGGCTACTTCTAGGTCATCCTCATTTAGATGACAGGATTCCAATTGTGCTAAATCAGGGAAATGGACAAGCGGGGGAGGAGATGGGATTGGGTTACCTGGTGGAATAACTGATGCAGGGCCACTATGAGCTGCCGATGAGGGCGTGACCGGAGCCCTAGAACGATCATCAGTAGAGGGGCCACCACTAGGAGGTGTAGAAGAGGAGCAATCTTGACCCGAAGATTGCTGAGAAGAGAGAACAGGAGAGGAACCTCGGGTCGAGTTGCCTGGACCCGAATGAGGAGAGCCCTGATGAAACCCAGCTAAACACTCTTTTGGATCAAGATGAGGTCGGGGATTCTTAGAAGAACCGTCAGTGCATGCACTAGGAGAGGCGGAGGAGTGGGAGTACCTCTGCGTGGGTTTGTTCCTGCGCTGTGCTGAAACCTTAACATCACTGGAGGGTGAAACAAAATCGCCCAGAACCGCCTTCCTTCTAGGCGTAGAAGAGGGCGAGGTGACACCGTGGTGAATCGGTGAGCGACTACGAGACAAAGCCCTAGGCAGTCGTGAAGCTGACCCATGGCAGGGGACCTGGAGGCTGAAATCACCTTGGGTAGTCTTAAAAGACGATGTTTTAGCCTTAGATTTAGTCATTATTGACAGAAGAGAGGCTTCGTGGTAAGCCAAGAACTAGAGAAGAAAGCACTGTACAGTGAGATGAGAAAACGCTCAGTCGGGGCACAACAGATTCTCTTACTTACAGTCGGGAGCTTCTCTCTCTACAATGTTATGAATCAATTAATTTGACTAGAGGCTGCTATAACTATTTGAGCAAGTGGTGGCACATGGTATTCATATGACGACACATTTGGTTTATTTGGAAAATGATATCACATATGCTATGGACATTATTTTTGCAAAAGATATCAAGAAATCTAGTTTGAGGATAGAATTTTAGGTTGATATAGGGATGGAATTTGAGCTGATTTGGGACCAAAGTTTAAGGCAATTTAGGCATGTGTTTTGCAAAGACTTGAGCTTGTGTTTTGTAAAGATTTAGGGTTGTGTTTTAAGAAGTTTTGGGTTGATTTTTTTAGAAAAAATGTTGCAATTCTAGGTTGAAAAGGGGTTGGTTTCAGCGGAAATTTTAGTGTTGAATAAGGTTACGGTTACATTCTTTATGTTTTTTTATGTCTAATCTCCAATTTATATTGTTTGGACTCGTTTAAAAAAAAACTAAACTAGAAAAATATTATTATCTTTATATTATTTTCTTATTGAAGTGTGATCTTAATATAATTTTTTCAATTCTACTTGATTCTTCTATTTATTTTTAATTTTCTCATTTGTATGATCTTCCATTATAATTTTTTAGTCTCACATCGGCTCTCCTTTTCTTTCTTGTCTCTTATTTCATTCCCTAAATTTTTATTTTTATTTTTATTTTTTATTGTTTTTATTTTTGGTTTTCTATCTTGTCACACAAAACAAAATAATAAAAAATAAACAAAAGTGCTAATAATTATGAAATGGTAAAATTTTAGTGAGTTTCATGGAATATATATTTTTGGACAAATCAGGGGGTCACAAATAGATTATGACAGTTACTCTCTCTTCATAATACTTTCGACACAAAGACATTTGAAAATTCATTTTCCATTGACTTTGTATAATAAGTTTGTAAAGACCAAATCAAAGTGGTTTGATTGAAAGGTAACTGGTGTATGAAAATTTAAAAATAAATTCAAATTATTTGGTGACCAACCTAGACATGAAATTTAAAATGGGGCCAAATTGGTACGTGACTAACCTTGACTTGAAATATAAAAGGGACCCAAGTTGTTCTGTGATGAACCTCGACATGAAATTTAAAACGGGTCCAAGTTAGGTGACCAATTTTGAAATAAAATTTAAAATAGGTCCAAATTATTAGGTAATTAGCCTTTGATATATTTAAAAAGGGATTAAAATTGTTAGCTCACCAACCTTAATGTGAAATTTAAAATGGGACCAAATTGTTAGGTAACCAACCTTGATATGAACATTAAAAACAAGGTCAAAATTATTAGGTGGCCAACCTTGACATGAAAAATAAAAAAATAGGTTTAAGTTGTTAGGTGATCAACTTCAATATGAAAATTAAAATGGGTCCATGTTGTTAAGTGATCAAACTGGACATAAAATTTAAAATGGATTCAAATTATTAAGTGATCAACCTTGAAATAAAATTAAAAAAGGGGTCAAAATTATTATGTGACCAGCCTTAACATGAAATATTAAAAAATAGATCCAAATTGTTTAGTGACCAACATTAACATGAAATTTGAAAATAGATCCAAATTATTAGGTGACCAACCTCAACTATAAAATTAAATGCTTTCTTGATTACAAAGTTTAGTTTAACTTACTTGGCTAGGTGATGTAGGCAAAGAGATCTTGATTGCAAACTCAACTTGTTGTTTGCCTTTTTCCTAATATCATCTTATGTGCAGTGATTGATTCTGATTTTATTTGTGAATGATACTCGTCTGTATTGAGGGGGAAACATATATTGTATATTTTGAAAGTTCAAGCTTCCCTTTTTACATTGAATGTGTCTTCAAGGATCTTCAGTTTTAAGAGTGTCTCTAAATGTAGTCACTAACTTGCTTAAATTGTTTGAGTGACTTAAACACCTTTTAAACTCACTACGAGTTTGCCTTCCCATGTTCTCAACTTTTAATCACTAGATGGGTATGGTTAATACATCGTTTTAACTTGCCTCATATTAATTTTTCTAGGTATTGCCCCTATGTATAATATCAGTGTTTGTTCATCTATATTCTCTCTGCATCAATATCATGAAAAAGTTGTTTCCTCTACTTGGTCCATATTGGCTTTGCATCTTATTGCCTCTAAGTACAATCTGAAGATGTATGTTGATTAGTACTTAAAAGTGCATTTTTATCAAGGTTTTATATCATTATTTTGCACTTGAAGTATCAATAACTCCTTAACTAGAGCATATTTTATAATAACATGTCTAATAATATAAGATACCTTTAATTTATGGTAAATTTTCATCTTAAATGTAGGCCTATCACATAAATAAAAGGATTTATTGATGAGTTTAACTACTAAAATTGAGAAGACAAAGAGAGGGTTAAGCTTGGAAAAGAGATGTTGGTTTAGTCCAAACTAGAACACCATTTGGTTATTTGATCATAACTGGAGCTGTAGAACTTGGATTTAAGTCTGGTTTATATGTATGGAAAGCTAATACATATGCCTAAAACTTTCATGAAGAGTCTAAGATTCAAAAGGACTGTTTTCAAGTTCAAATTGTAACAACAACAGAGAAGTCGGAATTTGTCCTGCAGCCCAGACACTGTTGAGTGTTCAACCTATATCTTGAATTTTAGAAGTCCAAATACGCCGATTCTTATTTTGTTGGAAAGCTGAGACAATTTCCCAGAACTTTCATGAGGACTATCTGTTCAAATTCTGATGTTAGAAATGATGTTTTCTGCAGACAAGAAGATAAGAATTCTTACCAAGTCAAGATGTGGCCACCCACTCAACAATTAGTCATCAAACCAATAGTTCCGAATTTTGGCCTATAAAAGGAGGCATTTGCCATGCATTTAGGCATCTTGGTTTTCAGATCAAGATCATGTTCTTACTCTCTCTCTTTATATTTTTCTAATGCTTAAGTTTTGTTTATATTAATCTCTTGTTTATACTTTACATTTCCTTTCCTTTACTTAATTAACTTGTATCTTATTTATGTTCTTATCTTGTTTATTTATATTTCTCTCTTTCATTATGTTTAGCTAAGTTTATTATGTCAAGGTGAAAAGGTTACATTAATGGTGTAAGAATAAGTATAGTATAAACTCAACATGGACTTTAATGTTTGATACTAACATGTTTTGTATTTGTTATCTTATTTACTTTTAATACTTTGCTTGTTAAATGGTTAATCTATATTTATATTGTATAACCCTTGATACAATAAATACTTGGCACTTTCATAGCCCAACCGTATGGTATAACCGACACCTGTGCTATGAAAGGAACTTGATTTGTTGTTAACATAAGTTATAATCATGAATACCTAACAACATTTACAAGTATTAGCATTATTCAAATAAGATAACTAATATAATTATGTTAACAATTTATAATCCGATTGGAACCTTCTTCGTGTGTGGTTTCCAGTTGAGTAATAAAAAGAGTTTATACTATACTTGTTTGAAATACTATTAGTGGATCCTCTAACCTTGACAATTATTGTATCCTTGTTTAATCCTTCTATCAATATCACATCTCAAAGCTCTCTTCCACTCCTTTTCTGTTATTATCTATTTCTTTATTTTTAGTTTATACAGTTAACCTCCTTGTGGTTTGACCCTGGTCTTGCCGGGTTATTTATTACTTCGACACTCCTACACTTGGGAGAAGACATCAACTCTTTGGTCTTGTCAAGTTTTTGACGTCGTTGCTAGGGAAGTTAATTCTTGTATAAATTATAATATTTATTTTATTTTCTCTTTTCACTTTTCATTTTATCTAACTTTTGTTTCTTTTCTTTTCTTTTATTTCTTTTTCTTTTCTTTTCTTCCTTTTATTCTCTTCCTACATGTGCATGAGAGTTTGGTCACATACATTAAGTGGTAGACTTTGTAGGGTATCCTCATCATTTTCAGAAAATATGGCCGAAGAAGATAACTAGTCGCTTCATAATGAGAATAATAAGAATAGTCGTGTTAGAACACTTAGAGACCACATGAATCCCACAAGAACAAGTGCACCTTCATGCATAGTTTTCCCCCCTGATGCATCTCATTTTAATTTTAAGCCAATTATTATTCAACTTTTACCTTCTTTTCATGGCTTAGATCTAGAAAATCCATACTTGTATTTAAGGGAATTTGAGAAGGTCTGTAACACCTATAATGACTTAAATTGTAGCATGAACACCATCAGATTAAAGCTTTTTCCTTTTTCATTAAAAGATAAAGCTAAAACATGGCTATAAAATCTTAGGTTAGGATCCATTTGTGTTTGGGATGAAATGCAACAACAATTTTTAAAGAAGTTTTTCCCTTATCATAGAACAAACTCTTTCAAAAAACAAATCACCACATTCACTCAAAAACCAGGAGAAACATTTTACCAATATTGGGATAGGTATAAAGATTTTCTTAATACATGTCCTCATCATGGTTTTGAAACATGGAGATTGGTTTCATATTTTTATAAAGGGTTAACACCTAAAGATAGATAAATGGTGGAATTGATGTGCAATGGAACTTTTGAAGATAAAGACCCTAATGAAGCAATAGAGTACCTAGACTTGCTAGCTGAAAATGCTCAAAATTGGGACACTACAGGCACTTATGAGGCACCAAGTAAAACTCAACCTCGTACATCTAGTGAAGGAATGTACAACCTTAGGGAAGATCATGACCTCCAAGCCAAATTTTCATCTTTAGCTAGAAAAGTCGAGGCACTAGAATTGAAAAAAGTGGTCAATTAAAATCTGTTCAAGAAATTATATGTCAAATCTGTGAAACCAATGAACACTCAACAAATAATTGTCCAACTTTGCCTTCTTTTAGGGAATGCCTCCATGAACAAGCTCATGCTTTAAACAGTTTCCAAAGGCCCAATCATAACCCATACTCACAAACGTACAACCCTGGATGGAGAAATCACCCAAATTTTAGTTGGAAGAGTGATGCATAAACTTTACAGCCACAGTTTCAAGCACACCATAATTTCCAAAATTCTCATGGATATGCACCTCCTTATGTTCCACATCCTAGAAGAAATGTTTAGGAAACATTGCATGCATTCATTGAAAAGCAATAGACAATCAACACTCAACTTGCTAAAAGCATGACAGATTTTAAAGATACTCTTGCAAAGTTCACATCTACTCTCAGTTTTCAATAGAAAGGTAAGTTTCCATCTCAACCACAGCAAAATCCAAAGGGGCAATACAATGCAAATGCATGTAGTTCCAGAAGCCAACACATGGATCAAGTCAAATCAGTCATCACTCTTCGCAATGGTAAAGTTATTGAAAAACCCATTCTTGAACCTTGTGCAAAAGATGATGAGTCAATCTCTGAGGGTAAGGAGGGGTTAAACCTGAACATTGTAAAGAAAAGACTGATTCCCCATCAATACTTTTATGTCAAATCTGTGAAACCAATGAACACTCAACAAATAATTGTCCAACTTTGCCTTCTTTTAGGGAATGCCTCCATGAACAAGCTCATGCTTTAAACAGTTTCCAAAGGCCCAATCATAACCCATACTCACAAACGTACAACCCTGGATGGAGAAATCACCCAAATTTTAGTTGGAAGAGTGATGCATAAACTTTACAGCCACAGTTTCAAGCACACCATAATTTCCAAAATTCTCATGGAAATGCACCTCCTTATGTTCCACATCCTAGAAGAAATGTTTAGGAAACATTGCATGCATTCATTGAAAAGCAATAGACAATCAACACTCAACTTGCTAAAAGCATGACAGATTTTAAAGATACTCTTGCAAAGTTCACATCTACTCTCGAGTTTTCAATAGAAAGGTAAGTTTCCATCTCAACCACAAAGCAAAATCCAAAGGGGCAATACAATGCAAATGCATGTAGTTCCAGAAGCCAACACATGGATCAAGTCAAATCAGTCATCACTCTTCGCAATGGTAAAGTTATTGAAAAACCCATTCTTGAACCTTGTGCAAAAGATGATGAGTCAATCTCTGAGGGTAAGGAGGGGTTAAACCTGAACATTGTAAAGAAAAGACTGATTCCCCATCAATACTTTTATTTCCTCATGCCATGACCAAACAAAGGAAAGTCAATCACAACTCTAAAATCTTTGAAACTTTCAAATAGGAAGAAATCTAGGAAGAAAAAGGCACCGAAAAAGTTATCGCGAATCATTTGTCAAAATTGGCAATAGATTCGACATCTGACATCACACCAATTAATGATTACTTTTCTGATGAATCTTCACTTTCTATTGCTTCAATACCTTGGTCTGCTAACATTGATAATTTTCTTGCTTCAGGATTTTTGCCAGCTCATTTGGATACCCAAGACAAAAGAAAGTTCTTGAACAAAGTGAAGAACTTTTATTGGGATGACCCTTACTTATTCAAATATTATCCTGATCAAATATTTCAAAAATGTATTCCCGACAATGAGGTAAGTAGTGTCATTAAACTTTGTCATTCTGAGGCATGTAGGGTCATTTCTCGTCAAAAAAGACAGTTGTAAAAATCTTACAAAGTGGATTCTGTTGACCCACCATGTTCAATGACACACATGCATTCTGTAAAACCTGTGAAAATTGTCAAAAGGTAGGATTTATTTCAAAACATAGAGAGTCTTTAGATAATCTTCTATTGACTCTTGAAACGTATCCTGATGGACATGTGCATCATGTAAATCATGATTTAGAGCCCCATTTTCATAAAAAAAACATACTCGACATAGTCTTGGGAATCTGACTAAAAAAGACCTTGTTTGTCAGTTTTTAAGAAAACTGGATGGGAAGCCTATCCTCGACCTATAGAGGGCGTTTAAGTCGTTCTTGGATGTAAAACCAAGGGAAGATGTGAGCCACAATCACAACTATAATTTAAGCCTTAGTTTGTAAGAACGTGTGTCTTTTGGTTTTATTAATAGCATAATATTTGTGTTTTGTTGTTTCTTATATTTGTTTAAGTGTGTTTCAGGTTTGTCAGTGTTCGTTGTTTCAGGTGATGTCTTCTATATTCTATCTTTCTACCTTAGAACATTGAGGACAATATCTCGTTTTGGTTGGGGGAAGAGGGTAGTAGTTGACATAAAAAAACTAACTTACTAACTGTTTTTGCTATTATTAAAACCATTTAACAAAACTGTTATTAGAATGGCAGAGTAAGGAGGAATTTTATTGACTCTTGAGACGCATATTAGTAAATATTCTTATCAAGGTCTATCAGAATACTTCTTGAAATATTCAGGTTTACAAACTCTCGCATTGTTATCACTTGATTCTGCTCATATACTCATTTAACAAGTATTCTTAAACCTTCATTTTCACACACACACTTTAACATATGATTGTGGGTTGCACATTGGATTATTACATTATTTATGCTTTTTTGTTAAAGGTAACAACTAAGGGAAAGGGATAGTATATAATTTGCAAAAAAAAAAAATTGATGGTAATAAAAACGTAGATAAGTTTGGTTTCATAGCCTCCCTAACCTAAGCAATTAAGCCCGAAGGGGTGTTTTAACACCTAATACCCTAAAGTCAACTGACTTGGGAGCTATTGGCCCAGTGCTTGTTACATGGGTTAAGGAGAAAAGCTTAAGGGAATCAAACATTGCACTTTCTACGTATCAGTATCTGCAACTTGATTTACTAAGCTCGTTGGGGTGTCTCAACACCTGATGCCCTAAGACCAACTGGTTTGGGAGTTATTAGCCGAAAGCTCGTTACATGGGTTAAAAATGCATTGTGTTTTAAGTTATATGTATATATATTTTAAAAAAAAAAAGATAATAATCTCAACCCAAGGAAGTTAACCTTTGAAAAACATTACAACAGAATATTGTTTTCTTCCAATAAAAGCCCTATCATCTATGTTTTCATACATTGAGCATATAAAAAGAAGGTTTATTAATATCTTGTTTCAATAGTATAAAGCAGATATATAAATTTAATGAAAGTTTGTTTATTTGGATAGATTAATGGAAGTTGAATGATGAATGCCTTGCTTTGTGGAACTTGCAAATTGTTTTTCTATTTTAACGCTTTGATTACTATGGACTAGTAATAAGCTGGTTGGGGGGTGCGATTAGTACTTAAAAGTGCATTTTTATCAAGGTTTTATATCATCATTTTGCACTTGAAGTATCAATAACTCCTCAACTAGAGCATGTTTTATAATAACATGTCTAATAATATAAGATACCTTTAATTTAGGGTAAATGTTCATCTTAAATACAGGCCTATCACATAAATCAAAGGATTGATTGATGAGTTTAATTACTGAAATTGAGAAGATAAAGAGAGGGCTAAGCTTAGAAAATAGATGTTGGTTCAATCCAAACTGGAACACCATTTGATTATTTGATCATAACTAGAGTTGTAGAACTTGGATTTAGGTCTGGTTTATATGTATGGAAAGCTAATACATAAGCCTAAAACTTTCATGAGGAGTTCAAGATTCAAAAGGACCGTTTTCAAGTTGAAATTCTAGCAACAACATAGAAGTCGGAATCTATTCTGCAGCCTAGACACTATTTTGTTCAGCCCATATCTCGAGTTCTAGAAGTCCAAATGTGCCAATTCTTATTTTGTTGGAAAGTTGAGACAATTTCCCAGAACTTTCATGAAGACTATCTGTTCAAATTCTGATGTTAGAAATGACATTTTCTGCAGACAAGAAGATAAGGATTGTTACCAAGTCAAGATGTGGCCACCCACTCAACAATTAGTCATCAAATCAATAGTTCCGAATTTTGGCCTATAAAAGGAGGCATTTGCCATGCATTTAGGCATCTTGGTTTTCAGATCAAGATCATGTTCTTGCTCTCTCTCTTTATATTTTTCTAATGCTTAAGTTTTGTTTATATTAATCTCTTATTTATGCTTTTCATTTCCTTTCCTTTACTTAGTTAACTTATATCTTATTTATATTCTTATCTTGTTTATTTATGTTTCTCTCTTTCATTATGTTTAGCTAAGTTTATTATGTCAAGGTGAAAAGGTTACACTAATGGTGTAAGAATAAGTATAGTATAAACTCAACATGGACTTTAATGTTTGATACTAACATGTTTTGTATTTGTTATCTTATTTACTTTTAATACTTTGCTTGTTAAATGGTTAATCTAGATTTATGTTGTATAACTCTTGGTACAACAAATACTTGTCACTTTCATAGCCCAACCGTATGGTATAACCGACACATGTGTTATGAAAGGAACTTGATTTGTTGTTAACATAAGTTATAATCATGAATACCTGACAACATTTACAAGTATTAGCATTATTCGAATAAAATAACTAATGTAATCATGTTAACAATTTATAATTCGATTGGAACCTTCTTTATGTGTGGTTTCCAGTTGAGTAATAAAAAGAGTTTATACTATACTTGTTTGAAATACTATTAGTGGATCCTCTAACCTGACAATTATTGCATCCTTATTTAATCCTTATATCAATATCACATCTCAAAGCTCTCTTCAACTCCTTTTTTGTTATTATCTATTTCTTTATTTGTAGTTTATACAGTTAACCTCTTTGTGATTCGACCCCGGTCTTGCTGGGTTATTTATTACTTCGACACTCCTACACTTGGGAGAAGACATCAACTCTTTTGATCGTGTCATATGTTCATCAATGCTTACTTTTTATAACATTATGAAGAGGTTGTTCTTTACGACTCAGCTTATAATGAAGTTTTTTGAATTATCATTTGGTTATTATTGTCATAATGATTCTTTTAAATAAATTTTTCCCTAACTATTTTAGTTCTGTTTGTCTCTTGTAGTAGCCATCAAAAGACACACATGCATCACCATCATTTTTATCAAGAACTTTGCGAACTATGTCAAATAGGAATAGTTTATTGTACAACATTTTTTTATTCAAGGAATCATATTTCATGTTTTAGGGCCAAGCCGTAATTTTAGTGATTATGTTCATGTAGGTCCAATTATTAAATTTAAATCATTGAGATTTAATTTCAAAGTATCATATAGAAATTTTGGTTTCTCTGGTCAAAAGCTCAAAACACGTCATTTAAGTGTTATGATGTAATTCTTGGACTTTTTTGTTGGCATATGATGAATAGGTATTGGTTGGGGTTGTGAAAAAAAAATATTTATTTTAAAAGTTTGGTTATTAATAGTTCAAATTGATTCTCAGACAAACAAAAGGCTATTTTATAAAGAAAACATTGGATTCCACGAGTAAGGTGTTTTGGCTTTCTTAAAAGGAAAGGCATCTTTTTTGTGTGTGTTGATTTTGCCTTTTTATTGGTAAAACTCCATGAGTTACTATCGTAAGTAATGATATGCAACACATAAACCTGTTGTGATTTAGCTTCAAAAATATTTTTTCTTTATATGGGCTAAATTTATCAATATAAATAAACTATTTTTTTTTTTATCAGAAATGAGCTAGAAAGATATTTTTTAAAGAGGCTAACACTTATCAATAAAAAAATATATATCAAAAGGGGCTTTTAAAAACATGTAATGTAGGTTATGGTTTATGTTTATAAAAGAATGAGATATATAAGGATCAAATAATGTTTAAAAGTGTAAAGACATAGGATCACTTATATGCATAAAGATCTGCTAGGCTTGTCGTCTTGATTTTGAAATTTTAGTGATTCATCTCACTACATCTTCAATTCTCCAAATCCTACCTCGTGCCTTGAGATTTCATCTTCAATTTTGGATTGCATATTGTCATTAAAGAAGATTTTAAAGAGCTTTTTTTTCTAGATATTTATTGTATCCTTTTTGTTCTTTTCACTATCCTTTTATTTGGAGAATTCCTAAAACTTGCCCTTCATATGAGGAGTGATCCTAGTCAGGATTATTATTCAAGAAAAATATTAAAGGCTTAAATGGGGATAGCATGGGATAAATTTTGTTCATGAAAGACATCAAAATTGGTCTTTGTTCATCTTAAATCCAAATCTACCCATATTGATAAACCTTAGCCTTATTCAAAACTCTATTAATTAGAAAGACCATAAGGTTAACCCTAGAAAACAAGTGTTGGGACCCGAATGCATGCTATTTATTATTATTTAAGTCATCAAATCATTTGATTAAAGCTTAGGCATAATTGTATTATTCAAGCAAGATTTTCCCTTTATGATGTTCGTTGAAAGTGGAAAGGGTGATTTTGAAGTTAAAAGATAGATTAGCAAGACTTTTAACTTTTTAGTTTTATTGGAAGAGGATAATATATATTGGGATTCATGATTCTCTCTTTTAAAATTTAATAGGATTGGGAAAAAAAAGATTTTAGGATTCACAAAGAATGGATTCCGCCTGGTATTTGCATGATATATCTTGAGACTTGATTAATTTTGAGAGAATTTTCCACTGTATATTACTTTGATAAAAACATCTTTGAATTTCAGAACAACAATAATACATAAAAAAAAATACATATTTTATTTAAAAGAAGCGATGTAGTCCCAAAATATACAAAGAATACATCCAAGAAAAATAAGTTATTAATAACCTTATTTATAAACTCTAATAACAAAAAGGGTTAACAACATAACCCTCATTCCATCTTTATATCAGCCTTCCCCATCAAATATTTTTGACGTGGCTATACTCATCAGATGCTATTTCCATCGTTTTTACCAATCAATTGCTAAGTTGATGGTGAATTGGTGACGATATGGTATATTCCATTATTTTTCACATATACAACATGACCTTTGCTTAGCAACTCATAGGCTTAACACTTGAAATTCTTACAATTTTCAATTGAATGGCCTAGAATCTTGTCGTGATATTCATACTTTAAAGTAGAAGAGGTATGTCAATATTAGTTAGTAACACTTTAAAGCTTGGTCGTGCTCAAGATGACTGGCTAGGATAACGATTATGATTAGGATTTCCACTTTGAAAGTCGTGTTCTGATTTGTTATTTGACATGGTACTAAACCTCATTATTGAATTTCCTAAACCTTCCTGATTTTAAGCCTTACTCGACATTTTTTATTGTAATCACCACATCTATGAAATAAGATAATAAATTGATAACCAAGTATTTACAGTATGGATCCTTTAAGGTATCAATGAAAGTGAAGGTGAGCTTCTTCTCGGGTAAAAAAGGGTATGTTTACACTACTACTTCATGCAACCTTAAAGTATATTCTTTTATTGACTCTTTGTTCTTTTTCTTCATTGTTTGAATGTCAAACCTACAAGGAGTTACCTTTATGTTAAGTCTATATTTCTTTAAAAAGGAATTGACCAAATCTTTTCATTTCTTCATTTTTGAGCTATCCAACCCTATACACTAGCTAATGGTAGACCCAAACAAGCTTTCCTGAAAATAATAGATCAATAGTTTCTCATCATAAATAACTTCAATCATTTTGCTATAATACACCTTAAGATGGGTCTCTGGACATTGAGCTCTTGAGTACTTGATAAATTCAATTACTATAAATTTTCTAGAAATGTCAACATTTAGTACATGTAGCCAAAAGAGGATCATACAAGTATTTTTGTTCAATGAATTCTTGTCCTTTTATGGTTGTTTTTCATACACCATTTCTTTATTTAAACGATAAGCACCCATATTTGATCAGGTTGTTAATCTGTTTCCTGAAGTCCCGGTAGTGATCAATAGAATGTCTCAATTCTTCTGAATGGTACTTACATTTGGCATTCTTATTGTACAATTTAGGAAAAGATATTTTGAGTGGACTCAAATGATTAAGGGATCATCTGGTGTGTGTTCTTAAAGTGTTAATAAATGTTGAGGAGACGAATTGGATAAGAAGATGATTTGTGATATTTCATTTTATGTAAAACCCTGGTCAAAATATTTAAAAAAAAAAAAGAGAGAGAGAAGAGAGAGCTAGGTAAATATAATAAAAATAAAGAGTAAGGAATTAGCCAAGGGATAAATTGAAAAAAAATAAAAATGAAAATAAATGAAGAGGGATTTTATAACATGAATTTAAGAAATTAAAAAATGAAAATAAATGAAGAGGGATTTTATAACATGAATTTAAGAAATTAAAGGACCTAAAAAAAGAGAGTGAGAAGCCTCCCTCTCTTAATTTCCCCATCTTTTTCCCTCCTCTTAGAAAACCAACTAGCATTGCATGCCACCATTTAACCTCCCTAAAGTGTGAAAAACAGAGAGAGATGAGAGTGGAAACATTTAAGGAGTAATTAAAGTGTTATCAAGAGAAGAAAAAGGATATTGATTGAAGAGATAGAAGATAACGGGAAGAGAAGGATAGAAAAGAAGAAGAGGGCGCGAAGAAGGATTTTGGAGGCCAAATAGCATAAACTAAAGTATTCTAAGCACTTCCTAACTGAAATTGTAAGTAAAAACCTTAATTTTCAGATTTTATTTTTTAGGATTCTTAAGCAAAAATTAGGGGGAAAGAGAAAAAAACTCATAAATTATGCACTTAGAAGATTAGTTGTTTAATAAAATGACATTATTATTCAAGATTAAAGAAGATATTGGGACGGGAGAGAGGCCCTTGGGTTCTGCCAAATGGAAGAAAAGAGTGGAGGAAGACTTTCTTTGCTTAATTAATTATTGATCAAGGGAGATATTGAATTGCAGCTGGACAGCTCTGATGTCCAAGTTGCAGCTAAGTTTGAGAATAGAAACCAAAAGAATTTGAGATATTTTTCTTCACGTGATTAAGTATAGGTATGTTAACTTTCCATTGCAATAAGATTTGGGTCATTTGGAGTTATGAAACTCCAAATGTGGGTGAAATAATGAGGGGTCAAGTTGTGCATTCCAAAACTGAAATTGTTGCTTGACTTGTGAGTGAATTTTGGATTAGTGGAGCATGAAATTTTGGATAAGTTTTTCTTTAAAGTTGTGCATATGGGTGTTAAGGTTAATTAGAAATTGGCCTTACCTGATTCAAGTATCTAAAACTCTAGTTACGAATAAAATACATAAGATAGGTCCTGTTGTATTTTGTGTGACAGCTTTTAATGACTAAATTGAAGCTGAAATTAAAAATAGATGGGAATGAAATTTTGAGTATACCTCTTCATGGCATTAGTACTAGGGACGTTAACTCTCATTTGAAGCAAACTTTGCATAAGTTGAACCTTTAAAACTCCAATTATGCATAAAAATTCATAAAAGAGTCAAGCTGCCACCTAAAAGACAGATTTGTGAGAGTATAGAGAATGAGCAAAATTAGATGTGTTAATGGGTAATCTAAACTCCATTTCCTTAATAATAAAAAAGGGATATGTTAATGTGTGAGAAAATAGAATTTGCACCTCATTCCCAATTAAACAAGTTAAGTTTTAATTGGAACGTAAAACATTGTTTAGTCGTAAAAGCACATTGATGAATGAATGACAACCATTTGAGAGGAATCTTTTAATGGTCATGGGATTTTGAATGAGAAACACAGGAATGAACTAATACATTTTAAATTTTTGGATGAAAGAATATGTCAATTAAGATTTGCGGTCCGATCCAGAGTTTCTGATTAACAAACTTTAATCTCATTATGGTGCAGGAGAGGGCCCCGAGGCAGTCCAGCGTATCCACGCCGGAACATCACATCATACTCCAGGTGGGTGATAAAATTCCTTAAATGTCTCTTATTAAGCCATATAAATCCCATAATGAATTTATTTGAATTGTTGTATTAATTGTCACAAAGATGAAACGTTTGATATGGATTTAATATTAGAATGAAGTGATTTTTGAATCACGCAATGAGACCGGCTTCCAAGAATGGAATGCCAGATTTATAGCAACCAATAAAGTCATTGATGGTGATTGTTAAAATCACAAAATGATATTGGCTTTCGAGAATGGAACGTCGAATGTATAGCAATCGATTAAATTGCTAGAGGAGAGCATTAAATCACGAAATAAAATTGGCTTCTGAGAATGGAACGCCGGATGTATAGCAATCGATTAAATTGCTAGAGGTGATCATTAAATCATGAAATGAAATTGGCTTCCAAGAATGGAACGTCGGATGTATAGCAATTGGTTAAATTGCTGAAAATGATTATTGAATCATAAATGAAATTGGCTTTCGAAGATGAAATGCTAGAATTATGGAATTTGATTTGGTTGCTAAAGATGACTAAGGAATCTTGATAAGAGATAGGCGTCTAAGAATGGAACGCCATATTGAAAGATGGAAGTATTAAAGCACTTGTGTTGCCTAATTAATCATGGAAATCTAACAATAATAAATAAAAAGAGAGATTGATGAACTACACTAAATTTATTATCGTAGAAAGAATCTTTTTATTGAAATATGCATGTCTATTTTAATATAATAGATTTTATTGCATTATTTTCCCATTAACTGCAGGAACTTCACATATCCGGTAGGCTCGTTTCTCTGTCCATGTGACGTGTAAATGTTAGGGAGACTTTTGTGCATGTATAGGCTCCCTCTTTTGGCATGTAATTATAATGTAAACTTTTACAGTTTTGCATAATGTTACTGTTTGTAATTAGTATAACTTAGACTCTTGTTTGGGGGATTATAATATAAGTAACGGTAAATATCATGTTTCTTATCACATGTCAAGCCTTCCTCATTTTGGTTACTGTTATAATCCACTTCATGATTAAGTAATTTATATTTGTTTATGATGCGGACAAAATGATATTTGTTGTTTTAATGTATGATAAATCAATAGTTCTGAATTTTGGCTTATAAAAAGAGGCATTTACCATGTATTTAGGTATCTTGGTTTTCAGATCGAGATCATGTTCTTGCTCTCTCTCTCTTTATATTTTTGTAATGCTTAAGTTTTGTTTATATTAATCTCTTGTTTATACTTTTCATTTCCTTTCCTTTGTTTAATTAACTTATATCTTATTTATGTTCTTATCTTGTTTATTTATGTTTCTCTCTTTCATTATGTTTAGCTAAGTTTATTATGTCAAGGTGAAAAGGTTACACTAATGGTGTAAGAATAAGTATAGTATAAACTCAACATGGACTTTAATGTTTGATACTAACATGTTTTGTATTTTATATCTTCTTCACTTTTAATACTTTGCTTGTTAAATGGTTAACCTAGATTTATGTTGTATAACTCTTGGTACAACAAATACTTGGCACTTTCATAGCCCAACCGTATGGTATAACCGACACTTGTGCTATGAAAGGAACTTGATTTGTTGTTAACATAAGTTATATTCATGAATACCTGACAACATTTACAAGTATTAGCATTATTTGAATAAGATAACTAATATAATCATGTTAACAATTTATAATTCGATTGGAACCTTCTTTATGTGTGGTTTCCAGTTGAGTAATAAAAAGAGTTTATACTATACTTGTTTGAAATACCATTAGTGGATCCTCTAACCTTGACAATTATTTTATCCTTTTTTAATCCTTATATCAATATCACATCTCAAAGCTCTCTTCAACTCCTTTTCTGTTATTATCTATTTCTTTATTTGTAGTTTATACAGTTAACCTCCATGTGGTTCGATCCCGGTCTTGCCAGGTTATTTATTACTTCGACACTCCTACACTTGGGAGAAGACATCAACTTTTTGGTCGTGTCAATAGACCTCCTGTCATCCAAGTCCTCGGCATAATCTGCATCTAGATATCCCCCAACCGAAGGATTACCCTGTTGTTTGTTAAACATGATACTATATTTTGTAGTACCCCTCAAGTATCTGAAGATCCACTTGAGTGCATCTCAATGTTGTTATCCCAGATTTGATAGAAATTAGCTTACCACACTGACTGCATATGTCAAATCTAGTCTTATACAAACCATAGCATACATTAAACAACCTCACTACACTAGCATAAGGGACATTTGACATGTCTTTCACTTCATCATTTGTCTTTGGGCACTGTATAATAGATAATCTAAAATGATTTGCTAAAGGTGTACTCACTGGTTTTGCATTATCCGTGTTGAACATTTCCAACACTTTCTCAACATAGCTACACTAAGATAACCATAATCTACTAGTAGTTTTATCTCTACGAATCTCCATGCCAAGAACCTTTTTAACAGCACTCAAGTCTTTCGTGTTAAATTCTTTACTTAACAAAATCTTCATCTTATTGACCTCACTTATACTTTTTACAGTAATCAACATATCATCCATATAAAGAAACAAAAAACATGAAAGAATCATCATCAATGCTCTTTACATAAACACAACAGTCATACTCATATCTTTTACAGCCAATCCTGATCATGTAGGAGTCAAATCACTTATACCACTACCTTGGGGACTGTTTCTGTTTATAAACTGATTTTCTCAATTTACAGACCAAGTGTTTCTATCCAGGTTGACTAAACCTTTCTAGTTGTACCATGTAAATTTACTCCTCCAAACACCATGGAGAAAAGTTGTCTTGACATCCATTTACTCTAATTGCATATCAAAATGTGCTACCAAGTTTAACACTACCCTGATGAAAATATGTTTGACTATATGAAAAATATCTCATCGTAGTCAATCTCTTTCTTCTGTGATTAACCTTTTGCTACTAGACAAGCTTTGAACTTCTCACCCTCTTTTTTTTATATTACTTCTTTCTTCTTATACACCCATTTGTATCCTATCATCTTTTTCCTCTCTAGAAGTTCAATCAAATTCCATGTCTGGTTCTTATGCAGAGACTCTATTTCTTCTTTCATAAAACTCATCCATTTACTTTTATCTTGATTGTGTAATACCTCATGAAAAGTAGTAGGATCCTTGCTACTAGTAATAAGTGCATAAAAAACCAAATCTTCAAAACCATACATGATGGGTGGTCTAATGGTGCATTTAGGCCTACCTAAAGCTATATTATCATATTATTGATCTTCTAAACTAGAACTCCCTGGATTCTCAATAGTTTTTATCCTTAATACGAGTATCTAGCTCCACATGCACCTCATGATCATTGTTGTTACAATTTTCTAATACCTATTTCTTTTCTTCTTAAGTACATTGTAACATGGCTTTTTCATTAAAAAAAACCACATCTCTACTAATCACCACCTTGTTTGCTTTAGGATCCCAGTGCTTGAAACATTTCACCCCTTTCTAATACCCTAGAAAGATACATTGTCTAGACTTCGCATCAAACTTTGACCTCTCATTACTATAAATATGCATATAAGCTAGACATCTAAACACTCTCAAACCAAAGTAGTCTAGAACAAGAAACATGAAGTACACTTCCATATTCACTGCTTCTACCCAGAAGTTTTTAGTAAGCCCGGCATTTAGCCTAAAACACCTTGTTTTTTTAGCTATGGTTTTGTTTATCCTTTCTGCTACACCATTTTGTTGTGGTGTCTTGCATATTGTGAAGTGTTTCTTGATCCCATGTTGCTTACATAACTCCATTAACTTTGAATATGTGTACTCAATACCATTGTCTGACCTAAGGCATTTGATATTCCTCCCCGTCTGGTTTTCTACTTTTGCTTTTCATACCTTGAACTTGGCAAACATTTCTGACTTATGTCACATGAAGTACACCCAATCCTTTCATGAATATTCATCAATGAAAATCACAAAATACATATATCCTTCACGTGATGCTACCCTTGCTAGACCCCAAACATCTGCATCAAGGTTGTCAAAAATGATTTTTTAACACGACACGGAACATACAATATAAACTCGAATCGTAAAATCATAAAATCGCAAGTAAAAATTTTTAACTAAAAATCATAAAATCGCAGTTCAATAAATGAAGAGCATGCATGTTAAATATACATGTTATATCCTGTAGTTCAATGCACTTGAACATAAATTAATAAGACATGCTAATTGTGCAAGGACAAGAAATTTAATAAATGTTGAGGCTGCCAACAACACCACAATGCAAGCAACAACTAAATTTCTTAATTTTTATAAAACCTTTTTTGTTACAAATCTAGGTAACAATTGATTAGCCTAAATGGGCATGTGAAATTTCCATGGAAACTAGGTTACAGTTCAACTCTTTTCACTATAAAAATATAAAAAAAACTGAACTAGTGTAAAGATTGACAGAAAAGGAAACGACATTATAGACCCTGTAGCAGTTCTCTTTAATTCCACGTATCCCTTCTCTCTAAAAAAATAATCATTGTCAATCAAAAAACTAAACACGCCCCATTCTTGTTCAACAGCATTAGAAAACCTACCCAAAGACAATGAGAGCTGAGGAATTATCGATCAGTGACTGCCCCAAAATAGCATCAAAATAAAGTGTATTAGAGATATAATAGCCTGATGTCCCACTTCCATCTCCATATTGGAATGTATAACTGCACTGGTCAGTCTGAGAAGAGCATTGGGTTGTTATGGTTTGAACTGCTGAAGTGCAGATTGGGTCTGAACAATGAGACCCGCCCAACAGTTGATGAGCTACTGGAATCAAAAAAATTGAGCTGAATCTGCAAAACACAAACATCATACCATAGGAAGTTGAACCTTAGTTTTAAGTTTTCCAATTCTGCAAATGTATAGAAAGACTAATGACAAGGCAAGGAAAGAGAGTTTACTCCAAGGCCACTAGTACGCGGGCGGTTGTTGCGGGAATTGCAAGCAAACCCACAAGACATCACTTCCGTATCAATCCGCACATTGAATTGTCTAGGAGGAGAGCCCAATTTCACTTTTGTAAAATAAAGTCTAAGCAAAATAAAAAAGACAAGAATCAAAGAATATCAAGGCGTATAATCATCAAGTACTAAAAAATTACTAGTTATCAAATTCCATCCTAAAAAAAACCAAGACAGATATATTACAAGGTCTCTGAAGTTCATGTGACCCTAATTGCAATGGAAACCCAAAAGAAAAGAACAGCAAAATTAGTCAATAGTATAACAATTTAAGCACACAATATAAATAACAACAAAAATCAATCTTTTTGGATACAAACAAAAGCAAAGAATCAATCTTTACTAAATATAATTAAACCATCATGCACAAAAATCCCATTTCATTTCCTTTTCTTCCACTTTTAGAAAGAATCACAAGCAATATCCACCACAATCTCATTTTAAGTGTGCATGTGAGCAAGAAATGCATAAATACAAATTTACCAACTCTAAACAAAACTCATCACTACGAGTTCATTAAATAGCACTGAAATGAGACTTTTTACCTCCAAGAATGCAATTCAATCATAAAAAGGAACCTTAGAACTAGGAAAGAGGGGTGGCAATAAAATTACTCGACGAGGTAAGGATCGGAAGAACCCTCAGCTCTCTCTCCCCTCCAAATGATGATCGTTTCTTCTTCAAATAATAAGAGCCTAGTTCTTGGAAGACGAAGAACCATAGCCTTTGGTTCCAGCGTTGTAGTACTGGCTTCCTTACTCAACTTGCACAATCCCAATTTAAACCCTCATTTGCTTCACTCTGCTTTTGCCCAACAACAAGATGAACTTCAGCAACAAGAGGATAGAGTCGCCAAGAAAGCTTGGGATTGGGAATAAATTCTTACCTTCATCTCGCCAAGAACGCTCCGGATCTGGGGAAAGTGATTTCTTAATCTGCTGGGGAAAGGGAAAATGGAAAAGGGATGAAGGGTGGAGTCACTAGAGTGTCGGTCACGGGTGGGGTGGGGACTAGGAAAAGGGGGTGCTGAGTCAGCAGACTCAGCACAGACATAGGTGTTTAAATTTCACTTGAAATCGTGAAATCGGACCGTTTTTTACGGGTTGACCCGATTTTATGCGAGTTTGACCGGGTTTGACCGATTTTACCGGTTTTCGAGTTTTAAACCCGATTTTACAGGTTTTATGCTTTTTAACTCGTAAAATCGCGTGATTTTACGAGTCAAAACTCATTTTTAACAACCATGATCTGCATGAACATAGTCAAGAATCCCCTTTATCTTGTGTGTGGTTGTCTTGAACTGCACCTTATTCTGTTTTCTAGAAAAACAATACCTACAGAAATCATGTTTGCATGTTTTGACACCTTTCAATAGATTATTCTTATAAAGTTTCATCTTCCAATGCTCAACTATATGGCCTAATCACATGTGCCACAAGTTTGTGTTATCTAACTCGGATTCTACGACTGCAGCTTCATCTACAATTATGGTACCTGGCAGTCTATAATTATTTCTAGGCAATCTTTATCCCTTCATGATTATCATAACATCTTTACTCACCTTCAATACTCCACCTTCATACTTGAAGATGAACCCATTACGGTCTAAAGTGCCCAATAAAATCAGATTCTTCCTCAAATCTGGTATATGTCTAACATCACACAAAGTTCTACCAACACCATCAAACATTTTAATTTTGATATTTTATATTCCAATAACTTTGCATGGATCATTGTTACCCATCATAACAGAACCATAATCGACTAACTTGTAATTGTGTAACCAATCTTTATTGGGAATCATATGATAAGAACATATTGAATCCAATATCCAAAAATATGTGGGATGATTTAAATTGGATGAAATAGAAAGCATGTCTCCATCGTCGCTCTCTGAGTTTTCTTCCACTACATTCATAGACTTTGATGAATCCTCTTTGTTCTTTGCATCCCCCTTCTTTTTCTCTAAACATTCTTGTTTTATATGCCCTATTTTTCCACACTTATAATGTTGTATATCCTTCCTTTTATTGGATTTGGATCGAGCTTTATTGTTTCTTGATTCATTCCGAGATTTGTTTCTCCCACACTCTTGATTACTCCTCACCACCAGCTCTTCACCTTTTGAATTTTCATCACCAATTTTCTTCCTCAAATTAAAGCTTAATAGGGCACTTATGATCTCTTTTAATATGAGAGTTTATTTCCCCCACATAAGAGTTGTAACCAAATTTTTATATGTAGGAGAAGTAGGTGGAGAATTCAGTAACATCAACACCTTGTCTTTATCGTTGAACTTCACATCAATTCGCTTCAAATAGTTAACAATCCGATTGAACACATTCATATGTTGATTCAAATTTGTACCCTCTGACATATTAAGACCAAACAATTTCTACTTAAGATAAAGTTTGTTCGAAAATGACCTGAACATATACTAACTTTTTAGTTTTTCCCAAACTGTTGTCGATGATTCCTCATCTATGACATGATACATCACATCATCATCTAGACAAAGCCTGATAGTTTCCACGGCCCTTGCTTGTAGTTCTTGCCAATTTATATTGTCCATGCCTTCTAGTTGCTTTTGGTATAACGCATTCACCATGCCCTGCTGCACCAACAGATCCTTCACCAGTATTAATAATTTTTTCTAATACTCATTTATGATACTCCAAGGACAATGCCCCCGCACCCCCACCTATTAATCTTCCCTAACAACAAAACAGGAAATAAATCCTAGAAAGGTAGATGTCGTTGTTCCACTTTTCTCAATACGCTTCACTCTGATATCTGCATATAAGCCACAAACTACAACATAAAAGTAGCGTCAAATGGCTTAGAAGACATAAATGGTTGTGTTAACTAGGATCTGTGCGATAGGTAGAAGATGTCGTTACTTTATGGTTTGGATTGTGTGATGGAAAGGAAGAAAAAGGTTGGAATTTGGTGGCAATCTGTGATTGCCATGCTCAGAGTAGCTGGCCATCGATTTTGGGCAGAGAAAGTCCAACGGTGAGAGGGTTTTTTTAAAATGGAGTCTGTCGAGAGTTAAGAGGGCTTATATCTAGTTTCTTCTTCTTTTTTGGCTTTGATTAGCTAGGTTTATTGTTTGTAAAGGTGTATCTCTATGTTTTTTCTTTTATGTTTAGTCTCCCTTATTTATATTGTCTGAGTTCCTCTTAAAACAGTAAAAATCTAAACTTGAAAAGTAGTATTAAATCTTTATATTATTTCCTTATTAAAGTAGAATCTTTCTATAATTTTTTTAATTCTACTTGAGTCTCCTATTTATTTTGTTTTTTTCTCATTTGCATGATCCTCCATTATATTTTTTAGTTCCAATCATCTCGGCTTTCTTTTTCTTTTTCTTTCTTGTCTCTTATTTCACTTTTTTTTTATATATACCTTGTCACATAAAGAAAAATAATATAAAATAAATAAAATGCTGAAAATTATGAAATGGTAAAAATTGATTGAGTTTTGTTGAAAATTTATTTTTAGAGAAATTAGGGGGTCAAAATGGATTATGACAAAATCAAAGTTAAAAAAAAATTAGTTCATTTTTCATTCAAAAGACTTTAAAAACTTTGAAAAAAAAAAAACCTTGCAAATTTAGTTCATTATCCTCCTTGCTGAAAAAGATTTATTTTGATCATTAAAAATAAAAAAAAAATTCCTTGAAGGATATAACTTGTCATATTTAAATACTTTTTTCTACTTAAATAAAGAAAAAGTTTTTAGCCCCCATTCTCAACCGTATTAAAATCATCTTTGTCATAGGCTCTAATGTATCTCTATAAATTTAATTATTTTAATATATTTTAGATATTTTTCTAATTTATAACGATATTTTCATTTAAATTAATAAAAAATATATATTTATAATAAATTTAAACTAGACATGATATATTAAAAAAAAATAGATTTAATTTCATCAAATAACCTTGCAAACTTGAGTATCAACTTAAAATATCTCGAGATGGTCCCCATCTAATTTAGCTTTAGGAGCAAAAATATTTTTGATTGTTTATCTTTTCAAAGGAAACTTGTAACCAATGGAAACGAGCAGAAAAAAGGACTCTATAACGCACCATTGAGTTTCTCAAGACTCAATAATGATAATAATAATAATAATAATAATAATAATAATAATTTATTTCCACCTGTACTTGGATTTGGGATTTAATTTTTAATATATTTTTATATGCTAAGTCATTCTCCAATCCATCATTTTAGTTGATAATTTCATTTTCTTGTGTGAAAAATTTAAATTTGATATGATTTATTAAATAATAAATTAACTTTTTTTCTTAAGAAAGCACTAGCATGTTGAAATTCATATATTTTTTAAATAAACAGACTGGGCTGGAGTTTATACATTATACTTAAAAATAAAATGATTGATTAATGATTAAAAATAAATAGAAGGGATAAATTTAAGGTAATTAAATTTGTAAAGACTCAATTTATAACAATAAATTAAACAAGTGCTGTGCTGGTCCTATGTAATATGTATGGTAGGAAGGGGATCCAACTTCAAAACTCCCGTGGAGGTGGGCTTTATGAGCTGTCTGTATTTACAAACTTAGCTAAAACAGTTCATTTTGGGTGAGCCCAGCGGGATTATTAATAACAGCCCAACTTCTCTATTTAATTCCCTATTTCTCTTCAAGCACAAGCTACGCTGCAGATGTGATTAAATTTTTTCTTAAAATTAACAAAAAAATAATCTAAGTTGTAAAGTTGTAGACAATTAAAGATGAAATTTAAAAAAAATATATGATGAAATTGATAGAAAAAACTTCTCGACTCTAATCCTTTGCTTAATACGAATTTAAAATTAAACTACATGAGAGTTATTACGCGAGTCAAAAGCTACCTTGGCTATTGTTAAAAAACATTAGAGGATAACATTTATAAAAGAAATGATGAAATTGAAAGGCTTCACTGTTTATATGAACATTGAATCTATATAGAGAATCATAGTTTATTTATTATAGAAGGTAACTAGTTTATTGATTGTATTCTCACTATGACTTGGATTGAAAAAAGTTTGAACATAAAAAAATAATATCTAAACTATTAGAAACTTTTTAACATTATCATGAAACTTGGTACAATTGTTTAAATTTAAAAAAATCATAATCCAACTATTTTCTTAGCTTATATTTTAAATTAAATTATATGAAAGTTGTTTTAATGTGATTTTCTTTGCCATATAGGTCCAAAGAAAAAAATCAACTCAATTTCAAAGGATAAAATTAAATAAAAATATTATATTGAATGGTGGAATTAACAAAAAAACAATAAAAGATAGAAAAAGAGGGGGTAAAAAACCCAAAAGACTTAATAAGCTCATATTAAAAAATGAAATTAAAAAGAAACTAAACCAAAGAAAAAAAAGACCAAGAAACTTTTATTATATGATAAAAAATATAAAAACCGATTTACAATCGATCTAATACATAGGGATAAACTTAAATAAAAACTTGGATAAAATTAGAAGAAAAAAACTAAAATATAGAATAATTAAAATACTAAAAAAAATAAAAGGATAGAATTCAAGGGAAAAAAAAAACTCAAAAAGATCATAACAAAAAGGGGAGTTAAAAAAACCTCAAATAGCAAATAAAAAAACCCAAATTTTTATTTTTACTTTATTTATATAAGAGGGGGACGGCTTATTGATATAATAATAAAAATATATATTTATAGAGATAATAAAGTATATTATTTTAGGTGTAACCAACAAAAATCAAACCAACCTTGAAGATGGCATCTAATCACAGGCCAATAATTAATCCTTTGTGTGTGTTTATTCCAAGCATGCACGTGAATATGGTTAGTCGCGTTGAATGCCTAATGCATTTATGATCCAAGAGAGTCAAGTTGCCAGCCCACGTGGCATTTTGAAACTCAAAAGAGTCAAAAGTAAACGAGTATCTTCAGTGCCGTGAGGACTGAGGATGGCTACTTTTCTAATGCAAGTTATTCAGACTTTTTTTTTCCTTGTAAATATCAACTTAACCTTGAAGGATTAGCTTAATTGCTAAGAAATAACCCTTCTTATAAAATAAAAAATAAAAAATAAAAAATTAAGGCTTACTCGCCACATTTTCCTTCATCTAATCACAGAATGCATGTGAATGCGAATGCAATTTCTATGCATTATCGTAGAATATACTGTATAACAATGTATTTGAGTTGAAAATCATGAATAAGAACGACAATTAATGCGAAATATTGGGCATTAATAGGAGGACAATAAAGAGAATTCCTTGTAAAAGCCCTCGTCAACCATGGCGATCGATCTTCTTCCATTTGTGTGAACTGAGACTTTTACAAGAAACCCTCAAGAACCTTCCTCGTCCCCCCCCCCCCCCCTCTCTCTCCATTAGTATTTCTCCTCCGTCCTTCATATACCAACTCCAAAAACATTTTTCTCTCTTCATTGCTAAACCGAACCCATTATCCTTCTCTTTCTCTTAAGCACACAAGAATCAAGATTGAGTCCATTTATTCAAGAAATGGACACAGACTCGAGAGATCCACCAACTGTAATCAGAGAAGGCTATGCATTAAGTGGCAAGATAATGCTTAGTGCTATTGTTATTCTCTTCTTTGTTGTCATTCTAATGGTTTTTCTCCACCTTTACGCTCGTTGGTACCTCACTCGTGCACGCCAGCGCCAAGTCCGCCGTGTCCGCAACCGCCGTACCCATCTTGTCTTCTACGTCGACTCCGCCCAAGACCCCAACAATGTCACCTCTCATGTCACGCGTGGCCTTGAAGAGACTGTCAAGAATTCTCTTCCTGTTTTTGTATATTCAAGAAAAACCCACCAAGATTCGATTGAGTGTGCGGTCTGTTTATCCGAATTTGAAGAGAACGAAAGGGGTCGGGTCTTGCCCAAGTGTAACCACAGTTTCCACACCGAGTGTATCGATATGTGGTTTCATTCTCACTCCACTTGCCCTCTTTGTCGCTCTCCGGTTGAGCCGGTGGCGGAAAACCCCGTTCCAGAAGGTTCAAATTTCGGGATTTCAGAAGCGGGTTCGGGTCTGTGTACCTCGTGCCAGCACGAGGAGGATCATTTGGGATCGGCTTCTACGTCGTCGTTTAATGGTGGAAGGAAACCTGTTGGGCTTATTGGTGTGACCATAGACGTCCCAAGGAGAAATGGGAATTTCGAGGACGAGTCAAATACCGAGTCACCATCAGCGAGTCACTCGTTTAGATCGCCAATGAGTCGGATGTTGTCGTTTAAGAGGATGCTAAGTAGGGAAAGAAGAGGTACTGTGTCTCCAACCGTGGCTAACTCAGTGAGCTGCGGTGGTGGGTCAGGGACGACCGAGTTTGATATTGAGCAAGGGAGGGATGAGTCGATGCCTCAGCAAACTCGGTGTTAAAATCAGAGGTGGCAATTCTTGACCCGGTTAGATGAGTAAGTAACCACGTGGCGATTGTCTTACTGAGAAAACCGGCGGCGATAGCCAGTCGCTTAAGTGGCAGTTTTGTTCTCGCGTGGCAGTGTGGGTCCCTGTGATGGGAGCGCCGCTTGAGGTCCTATGTTTGACTTTTGACTTGTATATAATGAAAGGAATCTTTTAGTTGAATTTTCTCCTCCTTATATTTTCTATTATGATTTGAATATAGAATTATTTAATTTTAGATACAGGAAGGAATGGTTTGTTGGGTTTGGAAAATGATTATTTTGAATAATAATTAGAATTTTCTTAATTTTGTCTAATTATTACTATGTGAATGATAAGGTTAGTTGCAAGTTATATTGATGCGAATTTTGTAATCACGTGATCACGCAACTCATAATCAAGATTAAGATCTGATCTTGAAAATTCAAAAAAGATCTGATAGGAGTGTGACACGATGAAAACTTATCTCAAGGTAGGGGTGATCATTTTCGGTTCGGTTCGGTTTTTACATGAAAAAATTAACCAAACCGAAATTATTAATTTTTAAAATTTAAAACCAAAACCAGTTCAAACCGACTGATTTCGGTTTGATTCGGTTCGGTTTTTGTTGTTCAAAAACCGGTGAAACCCAGAAACAAATCTCGTTTCTGCTGTTCAAGAACTTGTTCCAGTTTACATAAGGCATGATTGAATTCCATTTACAATACAAGCAAAACCAAAGTCGCAGATTACAACATAATGAAAAAAGCAAAAACCCACAAAATATCAAGGAAAATAAAAACTAGAGCAAAGGCTCTCTTTGAAAGAGAAGCAGATGGACACATCCTGGATGTAGTTTGGCTTGATTGAAGTAAAAGGTGAAGTTCATGAATTTGTTGCAACTTGTAACTCAGAAAAGGGATTAGCCTCAAAACACGACTCACTGGGTTTAGTTCTGGTAATCCCAGTGAATAAAGATGCTAGACATGTAGGTGAAATGGATCCTTTGAAATTGATCTTAATTCTCGTAGCTTGAATAACTCTTGGTTGAGATCCACCTTCCTAGTTGCTATAGGATTGATTAGCTAACTTTTAAACTCCTTTAGACACTAGAAAAATTGATTTAAATATGAATTTAATTGTTAAAGTCTTCTTTCTTTGTAGGATTAGAATTTCCTTTTAGAACATGAAATACATTATCAGAAATTAATTTCTCTTGTAGACGCCCATCACTTCCTTCCTTAACTAGGAGAATCAAATCTTTAGCATTAAATAATCATTCCAAGTCTAGAATTCAAATCTAACAGCCCCTTTAGTTTCCTTGCATTATTATGAAACTTTCTTTTTTTGCTAAATATTCTCCTAAATAATCAGGACAGTAATTAATGAATTTTTCTTTCAATTTTAAAAGAATATTTTGTCGATCCTTTTAAGAAAAGGATCTCGCATCTTAATTAACACAATTCAATTTCGGACCCAATGTGATCCAAACTCATATTCATTAATATAACTCAAACTAGACCTGATACAAGCTCTCAACAAGTCTACTTTGCTGCCAAAATCAGACTCGTGTATGGGCTAACCTGATTTAGCCAAATGAATTATCAAAGAGATTGAACTGAACCTATCATCATGCACAAACCAAGACTTGCTAAAACTAGCACATGCTAAAAACTCATCATGGCCGCATGGAAAAACAAGCTAAATTCTAGGAAAAACACAATCTTGGCTGAATAGCTTCCGTATCAAACCCAAGCACAAAATTAAAGGCTCTTTATGAAAAATCAATGGCTGAATTGTATCACATATGATGTTGCAAGTGTTTAATTTCATTCGTGAGGAGTGGTTTTTTTTTTTTAGTAAGGTTTAGTTAATATTTAGAGATAAAGATATTTTTTCTATACTTTGATTTTAAAATTGTTTTAGAATAAATTTTGTGTATGTCTCTTTATGTTTTTTTTATTTATTTTGAATGCTAATAAATATAATCTTTACTTGTCGAATAAAACAAAGAAAAAATTGTCAAACTAGTTAAAGAATATTGTTGATGATAAAGTTAGGGGGTGTTTGAAAGTGTGGTTGCAATTGCTTTTTAAAGTGTTTTTTACTCGGAAATGCATTAAAATAATAATATTATTTTTTAAAATTATTTTTGAAATCAGTACATTAAAATGCTCTGAAAATACAAAAAAAATATTTATTTAAAGCAAAGAAAAAAATAAAAAAATATTTTTTTTTTCAAAAGCGCTTTTGAAACACAAAAATAAACAGACCCTTAATATATAACATAAAATAAAATTAATGAAAACAGAGAGAACAATTTTACATTGAAATTTGATATTTGTGACAGAGATTAGGGACGAGCAAAAAAACCAAGAAACCGATTAAACCGAGAAAACCGAGAAAAAAATAACCAAAAAAACAGAACAAAAAAAAATCGATTAAAATTTTTGTAAAAATTTTCGGTTCGGTTCGGTTTCAGAAACCTGAAACCGGCAAAACCCAAACCGAACCGATTCGGTTTAAGGGGTACTATAAATACAAAAAAAAAACGCGTTCTAAAAGATAACCCTAGCATCCAGACTCCAGCCATCCTTTCTAGTTGCTCCTAAGTCGCTCCCTCAACCCTCACAATTCACACTTTCACTCACAGATTTGTAACAAAATCAAGTTAATCCATCTTCAATTCTTCATCCACAGCCAGCCACATCCCTCTCCCACACGAGCATGAGTCACATAACACACACCACACCGGCACACAGAACCTCCAGAGTCCAGATCTAGCAAACCAGTCACCTTCCTCTCTCACACATGACCTTAAATCATGTCACAACTCACACCAGGTATGATTTTTTTTTTCTGTCAATCTCTGTTTTTATTTTTTTTAACGTATGCTCTGTGATTCTGTGTATTTGTTGGTATATCCTTACAAAAAAATCAGAGTTTGAGCTTAGAGTGGTATTTTGGTTGATTTTTTTTCTGCATTAAAAAATATATGATTCTGTGTATTCTGTGTATTTTGTGATTTAGCGTAGGGATGATTTTTTTCTACATTACTGAAGATGCTTAAAATACCTTCTTGATATTTAGTTAAATTAGCTATAGAAATTTTGTCACTAATTACGTGAATAATTCTGATTAACATAATGGATATTTAAAATTCTATCACTTTGGTTTAATCTTACAGCCACATCTATAAAGCACATCTGCAGTTTTAGGCATTCAAAACACCTTGCTATGTTGTCAAAGTTTTGAATTTTGTCGCTCTTTTAGACTTTTCCTGTATTATTTATACTATTTTTTCATAGAAGAGATGGATGCGTTTCTACCCTCTTTGCATAGCCTAATGTTATTGAAAAAAACTAACATGCTTGTATTTCTGATATGTGCATTGGAACATAGACTGTTGCTATGAGATTGAATAACTTCTCTGCCACTGTGCTCATAGCACTCCGATTCTGGTTGTAATGTGCTTCATATCATTTACTTTTATATATTTCCTTGACATCTTTGGTTTTTTTGGTCATGGGATATCAATATGTTGTTTAACTGTTTATGCATGTCTATTATGAATCTTCATTGTTATTTTTTCTTGCCAACCAGGTCATGCTTGGCAAATCAAATTAGACTAACAATTCTGGTCTTACTGTCCATGTGGATTGTTTATATATTGTTGTTTTTTGTGTTGAAAATGGGTACGCTGTTGGTTCATAAGAACACAAATTCCACTTATTAATTACAACTCTTGATGACCAAATAAGTTCCTTTTTATGAACATCATTATTCTTTATTTTTTATGTTTTTTTTAAAAAAAACTTCCCAGTATTCTCGTTTTATTTTTCATTTTCTATTTCTGTACAGCTGGTCAAACATGTATCTCTTCTATTGCTATTGAATCTCGAAACAGATTGTGATGAAGTTTTTTATCATGTTATACTACTTTTTAGTTCAAAAGTAAAATACTACTTTTTATATATTGTTGGTTTTTGTAGGCTGTTTTATTTGAAGTAAGTTGAAAACAAGAAGAAAATGTCTTTGCTTTTTTTGTTCAAGTAGTAATTAGCTTGTTCATATATGTTTTTTATGGTGAATGACCTTAATTAATCTTTGTGGTTGTTGTTTTTCGATTGTTCTAGTGGTCAGTTAACGCTTTATGAACTAAGAAGACGACGTCGTTGTTCTGATAGATAATTGTGCTTGCTTTGTTTTTTTAAAACTGGGTGTTTTTGGTTCTTGAAAGGCCCTGTCATTATTGGTTGGTTGGGGGAAACCGAGTCTAAAGAAAGAAAGCAATTCACGTGTAGAAAATGTCTTAATTGATAATTTTTCGTCACGATAAAGTAAGAGTAATTAACTTTGCTTCGCGATTTCACTGGATGAATTGCTTGTTTTGTGTTATCTGAGATATTAAATGACAGATATTAAAGATGTAATTGGCTCTTTTTGGTTCCATTTTTAAATTTTCGTTGTTAGTTCATGTCCGGTTTGTTATTGGTCTTTGTTTGCATGTATCATGACTGATGAATTGAGAAACTTTTTGGAGCTTAATCTCCCACAAGTCAAGGAGGGAAAGAAGGCAAAGTTTAGTTTGGGAGTTGCTGAGCCAAAGATCGGGTCACATATCTTTGAGGTGACAAAAATTCCTTGCCAAAGTAATGACTTTGTTCACGAGCTTATTAGTTCAAAATACTTTGATGGTAAAATACTACTTTTTATTTTTACATATTCTAATTTATTTTATCATGTTATAATTTTAGATCTTGATTTTTAGGTTTTGATGTCAATGGTATTAAGGAATCAAAGTGCAATGTTCTTGTCATCTTGATGTGCTTTTTTATTGGTGTGCACAATGAAGATTTATATTTTTTGCATGAAGTGTTTTATTTTTTATGGCAATGTTATTTGTTGTTTCTTTTTAAACCCTTTTAAAGTCAATGCTTTGTAATTTAAATTTTAACTTGGTGTATGTGTTATTTAAACTTTGATGTAGGAGGAGTCTAAAACACAAATATTAGAAAGACTTGCAACATATTGAATACAATACTAGCACTAATAATTTAATATAAATGAATATTCAAAGACAAAAAATATTAAATATATTATAGAATCTTATAACAAAATTAGATAATATTAACATTAATTACAAGCTCATCAGAAAGCCCATCAGAAACCCATTAGAAAGCCCCAAAAAAATACAAGTTTTCCGGTTTTTATTTAAAAAAATGAACCGAACCGAACCGAAATTGGTCGGTTTGAACCGGTTTCGGTTCGATTCCGGTTTGAATTTTTTAGTTTTTTAAAATTTTATTTTGGTTAGTTTTTTAGATAAAAACCGAACCGAACCGAAAATGCTCACCTCTAGTTGAAATAGAACAAAAATTACCCTTTGTAGAAGACAAAAAAAAAATTGATAATTTGTGATTAAGATAGAACAAAAATTACACTCTTCAGAAGACCATATATCCTCCTTCTAACTAAGATTGGACGAAAAAAAAAGTTATTGTATTGGAAATTAATTTTAAAAATATATTCCAAAAGCTTTTCGTCAGTTAGTCAATGTCCAGAATCCTGGATTTTCCCTTAGCTAATAAGAAAGCTCGAACGCGGGCATAATGATAGAAATGAATCAAATGAAAGATATAAACGTGTTTAATTATAAATAAGATAATAAAATAAACATGTTTCTCATATTTCATTTGTGTTTTTAAAAGAATTGAATTTTTATTAAATTTTTTTATACTTTAATTTTTTTTTTTTTTATGTTTTAAGATAATTTTGAATTTTTTATATTAAAAATAAATTTTTTAAAAAAATATTTTAATATATTTTTAAAATAATGAATGCGCAGCTGACGGAGCCGCCGTACTAAACCCCTAAAACACGCCATCTCTGTTCCCGAAGAGAGTCCACACGCTTTCGTAACTGTTTGTTTGAGGCTTTTTAGGTAGAGACACAACGGATAAGTCAATACAATCGTGTTTTGTTATACTGAATGGCGTACGATGTCCTTGACACGTCTACTTAGAGACCCGCCAACAAATTCCAAAATACCCTTCATGCATGTCTTGCAGACTAGGAGGCCAAATCCTCACCGTTCAACATCAAGCTAGTTTGATTGATCCTCTTAATTTAGTAATTTTTTTCAATATTTTTTTATTTAAAAATATATTTAAATAATATATTTTTTTAAAAAAATATTTTTAATAAAAATAATTAAAATATAAAGACAAACAAGATAATTAGTAGTTGTGGAAGAATTATGGCTAATGCACGTCATGAAACTTTCGAGCTCCTTTCAAAACGAGTGAGAGTGATATTTGCGAGCAATTCTTTTAGTGCTTATTACTAAAGTCAAGCCATCGATTTCTTTCACAATTCTAATTTGACAAGGAAGGAATTGGGTTCACATTATTGATTGCTTGGCAAAGAATTACGCAGTTACTTTGGCTAAACAAGAGTTAATTATAATTAGTTCTTGAGGTTTCGTAAAATAAATTACTTAGTATCTATAGTTTCAAAGATTATATATTTGACCCCTATATTTATACCATTCATGACTCAGTATTTATGAATGTTGTTTCCCGATTTATTTTGTTATTTTTTTAAAATGAAAAGAAAAAAATAGATAAATCGAGAAGATTTGATGAGAAAAAAATGATTTTTTTAAACAAAAAATTAACAAGTTAAAATAATATTTAATTATTTTTATGTTACAGTGATATATTAAATAATTTGATTAATAAATTTCAAGGATTAGGCTCTAATCAATTCAACAAATAAATGTTAATTACTATTTCTTACACCCATGAAAAAGAGGGTTTTTTTATTCATTCTCATCCTTGAATCCTGTCACACCTATAATTATAAATATAGTACTCCTATCATGCATTTTATTTGATTTCAAAATTCAAAATTAATAATATTATAAAAATAAAATTATCATCAGATTATATTTTATTTATGCATGTCAAGCCGTGTGCTGAGTACACTACATTAACAAATAAAAGGTTGTTTATACAGTTTTATTGTGTTTTTAAAAATAATTATTTTTTATTTTAAATTAATTTTTTTATTTTATGTCAAAAATAAATTTTAAAAAATAAAAATTTTTATTTTAATATATTTTGAATTAATTAAAAAAAACACTTAAAATCAACGATGCAGCCAAAAATAAAAGGTAAAGCTGCCAAAAGAAACCACGAAGCGGAAGGGCTTTTATCATGAACAGTGGCGAATTCAGTCGTGTTCACCACCAGAAGACGGAGAATCTACTGTCCAATCAGGGCATTTTAGTTGGAGTGTCATTTCAAAATGAAGAGGACGAGGTAACTTTATAGGCATAATAGGAGCAGTTGATCACGCAATCATAGGCAACAATGCTGCTGAAATCATTTCATTGATATAACAACACAATCGACAACGTAGATGTCCTGCAAATAAAACGGTGGGTGGATGCTCTTTTTTTCTTTTTCTTTTCTTGCATTTCATAAATATTTTTTTTTTATTTTATTTTTTTTAATTTTAAATTATTTTGATGTGCAGGTGTCAAAATTAATTTTTAAAAAATAAAAAACTATATTATTTTAATACATTTCCGAGAAAAAAACACTTTGAAAAACAACCGCTATCACACCCTCAAACGCAAGTTCACAAAAAAAACTAGTCAAAAGAAACCCAACAACCTCAAGGAAATAAAAAAAACAAAAAAAAAACAAAGGAAACAAGAAGCATCTAAGAGATGTGATTGCATCACATGCAATTGTAGTTGATGGATTCCACCATCTCTGTGGGTATATTGTGTCTTTCAAATGGAGGAAATGATTAGGTGTCTGCATTCACAACGACACATGCTCCAAACCGTTTTGTGAAAAGTAAATAAAGATAGAGTATCATCATAATACCTTAATTTTAGGGAAGCTATTTCTAGATCAAGACAAAGATTAGAAGATCTAACCATGCATGAATGCTAATTGGTAGGTGGTTTGATCTATCTAACTATATGTCTCAACCTAATCATGCTTTTGTCATTCAAGTTAATAGGAGAAGGTAAAATAAATGGAAAGTAGCTTGAAGAATTTTGAGGTTTGTGGAGGCACATAATCACTGCATGTTTTTTTAAATAAAAAATATTTTAAAAATAATCATTACAATATTTTCTTGATAGGTGACCATGGCACTCATTCGACTCGTCCCTCGAAGACGTTTGGTGTTCAGCCTTGATTCAAGAGCAGTTTCTTGATGTAGCAAGAGAGTCGTTAGTCTCATTACTAACAATCGAAATGGAGATTAGAGGAGCATCTTCATCTGTTTAATGATTATGTTATGCAGCCCTCAACCAGTCAACATCTTGTATCATGCAACGACTAATAAACACGTGGAAGTGAGGATAAAACAAAAAAGTAGTGGTGGCAAATATATTTATCAAATGAGATGGTGGAACCAAGTTCAGAGTCCTTGTCCTCTACGGCCAGCCATTCTTCTATTCATTTCATCACTAATACTGTTATTTGACCTAACTTCGAACTATAATTTTTATATTTAAGAAAATCCAAGCAGAGAATAATACTGCAAACATCTTGAAAACATTACCGGAAGCAGATTGGTATTGTTAGATGCTACAGGAAGATGATTATTCTATCAAAAATATATACAATTTTGTATTCGGCTCAAACCTTTTAGTAAAAAATTAGGCCGAGTTTAATTTAATTGTAATTTAATTACGAAAATAAACATTAATCAGTGGATTACAACTTATCCACTGCTACACTTGACAATTAGTATTTAGTAGTGTTATTACAAGGCCCTTCACCTGCAAGTCCGTGATGTATTAAAAATAGATTACACATGCTAGCTAGCTGACCATTGTCTCTAGGACTACTGAGTCAGGAATAATGCAATCACATTGTAAATGCACCAAGCCATTCAGCACTAGGATTGAATAACTCGAGCAATAAAGTACAACTTGCTTATCATGATTTTGTCACCGGGGCCGAATGCAAGTCAACTGGTTCAACAAGTCGAGATCTTCGCCTCTTCTTACCTTCCGGCGTGCACCTACTAGTGCCACCGTTCTTCCCAGGCCTCGGACCTCTCTTTCTTATTGGTGATTTAACTCTCTTTTTGGACATTTGAAATTGTCTTCCTTCCTGATCTTTTTTATGACCGAGGAGCCGAATATTGAAAGGATTGACAGCCGAGTAACAGAATGACTCCCCATTAGCTTGACTCCTTTCCAAATCAACTTCTCCATTGTTCACCTGAAATCGGAGAGTTCATGGTAATTCTTTCAGCTTTTGAAAGCAATGATTGTATTTCACTCCAAATCACTTTCCTATAGAATTGATTTCGTCCAGCGCAACTTCATATATAATAACAGAAATTCAAGGTGTCTTTTAAGAAAATATCCTAGAGGTTGTAGCCTACATATCGCAAGTTTGAGGCCTGAGAGCAATTGCATTGCATACAATAGGGTACCAGCCTTTTATTTTAGAAGATATTCTACTTTAATCTACTAAGATTGGTAGATTGAAATAGTGAAAGAGAACAACCAGCTGAAGAAGCGCGGAGAAGGTTCGAGCCACATCATGCTTTTCCTGCCCCTTTACAACGTCAGTAAAGGCCATGACATTTTTGCTATCCACTTCAAGAGAGAGTTTGTCAACAATCCTTTCACCATAGGCATGAATGTCGAATGGCGGATGTGAGTCCTATTAGAAACAAAATTCACCTTCAATTCAAAACCAATAAAAAAATTGAGAACAAATAAAGAACAGCAACAACATATACAAATAGTGGCTGTAGTTGCCAAAAGTGAAATTCGGATAATATGAAGAGAGCAGAGAGATAGAAGTTACTTGTTCTTCCAAGTTTTGCTCAATTTTCTGTTTCCATGATGAAACCCGAGTAGCCAATTCAGTTTGCTTCTCAGTTTCAGCTATATTGGCAAGGAGAGCATCCTACGTATAAAAAAAAAGGGGGTGGGTAAGCTACAACTGCTCTGGCTCACAGTCAATTCCAAAATTTTAGGGTCCAGGTTGATCTCTGTAATTCAACTTTCTACGATTTCTAAAATCATTGATTTCAAAAACCATGCTTGCATGTCCTGCGAAATTCAAATGAAAAGAAAAACCAGCAAAGCGCGCAAATGAACAATGATGAAAGCAAGGTTTCAGAAATGGCCAGAAAGTAAATGCAGAGGACTAAGCATGTGTTAAAAAACTGCAAAGAGAGCAGAACTTATTCAGCTTGCTCCTCAGGACAAAATCAGGAAGAAAAGAGTACATGTTCCAAAATATTAGGCAAGTTACCGAAAAAGTTTTGGACAGGTAGAAAAGTCAAACACTTAAGCCTGCAAAGAAATTTCACCCAAACCCTTAAAATAATTATGTGAGTATAAGAGTGCATGTACTATTTCCATGGACTGGGTAAATTTAGTCAAAAAGCGATCGAAATATAAGCTTACAAGATGAGAGCGACATAGATCTTCTAGGCTTGCTTGAGAACTTTGATCTCCGTGTCCAAAATCTTTATAGGTGTCAAAGCAAGTAGCGCCATCATCATGCTGTGTAAATCAGTCAGTAAGCAACTGGATTGTTCCTTCTATACTACAGCAGATACGAATTAGAATAAAACACAAGCCCGCCAACCTTTTCACGTGGAGGGGGAAAATCTTCATCCTTGTATTCCGGAATCTCATCATCATGCTGCCCGAAATCAGGGAACCCAGTGTCATATGCATCGTCTTCATTGTCATTCCCAGAGGTACCAAAAGTATCAGGAATATTATGTCCTTCATTAGTAAGGGATTTCCTCAGCTGCAATTGGAACATCGGGTATGGTATAACAATCACCAGAAATTAAGGTAAAGACAATATCAGGAAAAAAAAAAAAAAACAATACCTTTTCATATAATGGAGTAGGTTGTGTGTTCCTATGTTTTCCAAGTTCGTTTTGCCGTGCTTCCCACATTTCTGTGAGATCCAGACTAACAGGACCATGCATCCTTGCAGGTGGAAACAGAGTAGTTGTAGATGCCTGCTTAGCAGATTTTTTCCCATTCCTTCTGAAAACTTTTACTGCTTGTTAAGAGAAATATATTATGAGTGCAAAGTAAACATACTACATGGAAAACAGAGGGGAAAAAAACAGAAACAAATTCTCTAGTAACCTTTCTCAAAAGGTTTCACTTTTAAGTTCCCAGGTTCATGAGGATTCAATGGCTTCCAGGGATCATCATCATCATCCAAATCTTCTTCATTATCAGGTTCTGAATGTGTGTCTTCCATATCAAATCCATGATTGCTGTCAAAATTATCATGGACAGTAGGATCAGGCCCCATCTTATGATCATTAACTTGAAAACCACAACCAGCAACTGGTGGTTGCATGGGATTGGCATCCCGATTCTTTCCAAGAGAAGGCTTATGAGCAGTCCCCCCAGAACATCTTGTCGGGGATTGAAAGGTCTTGCGTGTTGAGCTGCCCCTATAAGAACCATATTGTGCCTTTCTAGTATCATCTGCTTTCAAAAAATCATTTACGGCTATGGCATCACATGGGTTTAAGAGAATAAAGTCTTGGTAAAGATCATTGGTGGCTAACTGCAACCATGTAGAAAAAATAAGTAATTTAGATTGGGTCAGTAACAGAAAGATCGATATATTAAAATGTGGAAGTACATGTAATACCAGATATGACTCTAATTCCCCGCCATCACCACTGGTGTCTAAGCAATCGCCTTCAAGAACAATAAGATTTGCTGGTGGTTTCACAAAGTGATAGAAAGAAGCATCTTTGCTGGTTGAAGCATCTAAGTAATTCCTTGGTTCAACTGCAGTAAATGGATTTCTTTCAGCCAAGAGTTCCATCATAACTTCATCAAATAGAAGGCAGAGTTAGGCCTACCTGGGACATCATCTGAGACCCAAAATTGATCATTATCTTCATCAGAAACTGCTTGGGAACCACTTCGTTCAGGCTGGACTGACGCACCCTCTGATTGCTCCTGCTGCCTGTTTCAAAAATTTATAAAACCAATCTGAACACCATTTCATTTGGGCTTCAAGGCTACTCATTATAAAGCGTTCAATGGCTTTCTTGTGAGAATATAAGTTTTTATTTGGGTATAGATGATGCCTCTTTTTTCTTCATGATATTGACCTTGTTTATAATCCATAGTTGAGCTTTCATGGGTTGGTTTGGTTTGAGAATTTATTGGGAAGAGTATATTAAATCACCTCTAATTTGTGAATTTCTAATGATCACTGTGTTCCACAACAATTGATATTTCCCTGACAAAATGATCAGTGTTCTGTAATTGACTGTTCCAAATCTATTTATAAAATTCATGGAAATTAACTGACTACACAGTACATCCTAGCAATTCTTTATTAAAAGATAGCAACATATAGTTACACAAACTGAACTTGAATATCCCAGCCCGATTAAGAAGATGACAGTTGAATACATCACCTGTCATGTCTTAACCAGTAGCCCCATTATCGATCTCCATTTCAAGCAGTGGAAAATCACTCAAAAAAGAAAATTGAATTTGGCAACTATACATATCATACACAAACTCTCCTTGAACTTGTAACAGCTATCAATCACAGCAACAAAATTATGAAATACTTATCCTGAAAAATGTAGGTTTCAAAGCAACAAAACCACCAAATTTTATATTTAAACTGTATTACAATTTAAAAACCAAATGACAATCACCTTTAGCTATCAAATAAACTCTTAAAAAATGTAATTTACACACAAATTCTTAAAAGAAATCAATTTTGCATCGAAAAGGAACTTGACAAACAATCAAAACCCAACAAGGTACCTTTTTTGAGAAAGGAAATCCAAAGCATGCAAAACCAAGTTGTATAGATACTCAACCTTCCTGCTATAAACTTGAACTGAACCTTGAAGCAATAAAGCAGCTACATTTGCCACAAAAAGAAAAGCCCATTAAAATCCCTCAACAACAGAACCCTAGAAACACAAATAATCTAAATAAAAATCCCAAACCTTTGAGCAATAAAGCAACTGCACTGTTCAAGAAAATTAAAAATAAAACACAATTAATTTCTATAAAACCCTAACCTTCAGCGAAATTGACGTTACTATCCTCTTCGTTTCCAGCAATTTCACCAGAACAAATCTTTAACAAGTAATCTTCGAGCTTTTTTGAAAGGTCGACTTCCCAATTGGCTTCTAAATCACGCTCTGCTTGTACAGTGTGGTACTTGGTTGGTTCTTCTTTGTTGTTGCTAATCATTGTTTTAGAGTAATTATATAAGAGTTCATTTGGGGGGCTTTTTGGAGCACTAGGGTTTTGGGAATTTGAAGAAAGGCACAAGTAGGGGAGGTTGGGAAATTCAAGGGTGTTTGGCTGCCTGGAAAATTAGAGAGAAAGTGTGAGAAAATCAAAAGCGGTTTTGTGAGTTCAAAATTTTCGGTGCCTTTTTTTCCCGCTTGTCGTAGTTTCCGATTTTTTCTTTTTCGGCTTTTCAGTTGTATTTATTGGGTAACATTTGGTTACAAGAAAATAGTGAAGAACATTTATTGATAAAAGAAACTAAGACATAATAATATATTTGTTTTTGTGATAATTTTAGAGTAAATTATATTATTTTAAAATATTTTGGTATTACTAATATTATTTTTTTTGTAAGAAAAAAAGTAATTGTATAAGAATTAATCCAATATGACTTAACTATTTTGGCGAGTTCAAAAACAATTTCAATGATAGGTAAAAATATAGTTTGATTCAAAATAAATATTTACGATGAGATTTTTTTAATAAACATTAAAAAGACAACATATTTGATCAATTCAGGTCAACTTTATAGTAACCCGTCAATTTGTATACTAAATTATGAGATCATAATAATTCTATATAAAAAAAATTAAAATAAATTACGGAACTCAATTTCCAATAAACTCAATGTTATAGGATGAGATTGAAAAAAAATCAATTAAAAATAGGATCCAAAAAAATAACCTGAATAAGTCCGAGTTAACCTGACAAACACGTGATTTAGGTAATGAAACCAGAATAACCTAAAAAAACATAAATTAAAATAAATTATAAAGTTTATTTCTCAATCAACCCAACATTAAAATATAAAATTTAAAAAAAAACTCGAGGCAACCCATCAAAGCCGCGGTACAGATCATGAATCTGAGATAACCTCATAAAAAATAAATTATAAAAAATTATAAAATTCAATCCCTAATAAATTTAATATTAAAAAATAGAATTGAAATTAAAAAAATATATATAAATTAGAAGAAAAAAAAATGGAAGAAGAAGAATAACATTATTCTAATGAATAATGTAACATGATGATGGAATACATTAAAACCCTCTCTTTCTTTAGTTTTTTTTTTATTTGCACTTTTAAAATAGAATGAACATATCACAATATTTTTTATTTTTTATCATTAAAATATCTCTTAAAAATATTTATATTTCAAGATTTTTCGACTATAAAATATAAAGATAAAAATAGTTATTATCATAATTTTAAAACCTAACTTGAAGGTCATTACGGGGTAAGGTTCAAGTCCCAGTATCTATAAGAAAAATTAAAATGATGTCCATTTCACCAATTTTTTTTTAAAAAAAGTCAATGGAGTTTAATTGGTTTGTGGGTCAACCTAAGTTTTTGATCAGTTATGGTCGAATCAATCTTTCTTTTAATTTTTTTTTAATCTAAATTGATTTGGACCTTAGATCGACCAGATTGAATGTGTTGGCTCAAAATTCTTTTATCACTTGTGAATTTTAATAATAACAATAATTTAGTGATTTTGATATAAATGTCAGGATTTAATGTTGTAAGGATATTTCTACTATGTTAACATGAAGCAAAATGGATTCAATAGAATGCAAATTCAAATATACATGAGCTTAATTTTATGTATTCGAGTTTTTATAGTATTTAATTTTGCATCACAAAAATAATTTTTATCCAAAAGTTTTTTTTCATTGTTGAAGAAAAATTTTCACCATAAATTTCAATCGGGTCCTGGGTTGACCCATTGGGTTAATTTGAGTTTTATAACTAAGATTATTATGCTATTATTAATTTCAACACTTAATATAAACTATTTTTTTTTAAAATATGTAAGTTTGACAATAATACTTATGTAAGTTCGATCTTGAAACTTCATTTTCATTTTAGGCCATGAGTTTATAATTTGATTTTTGTATGTCTTAGGTTCTAAACCGTTGAATACAATATTTGATTTTAAAAGATAACAACAAGACTATTAGATAGCGTTTGGTTACTGTCTCGAGATATAAAAGATATAGATGATAAGGATAAAGAAGACAAGATAAAACAGAAAACAAAGATAAAATTAAGTTTACCAATGATATATAGAACATATTAAATGTCTCTTTATAGAATAAAATATAAAAAAGTCCATCTTACTCTTAGTATGTATTATTCTCAAACTTATATAATTAAAAAAATAAGTAGAAATTTTTTTGACTTTAATTTATATTAAATGTTAAATTTAACGATAATAGAATAACTTTAATTATAAAAACTCGGATTGACTTGATAAATTATCTTGGACCTTGACTAATATGCATTTAAGAAAAAATAGACTCGATACCATTAATAGACAAGCATGGTTAAGTTTCTAGCATAATTTCACACACAGAAGATTTGCATGATCAAGCAAGCTTCTTTTGCTAAAAAAATTCAAACAGAAAATTGTATTAAACTAAAGCTTCCAAATTCTCATGGGATTAAGCAAAAACTAATTATTGCAAGCATATTGTATAAATAACACTCCAAGAAGATTTGATGGCTCCGCTGTATGGTCCAATAATTAACATGATATGACTGAATAACATTTGATAACTTCATTTCCATATGTTACATAGTATGAAAGCAGATTATTTGATAAGAATCGTCTAAGATTGCAGCAGATTCAACAATTTCATTCAAGCAAGAAGACACAACTTTTCCAAGCAAGCAACACATGGACCAAGGACTTAAAATGAATCTAATCAAAATAATATTGATTTGATTATTCTTTTTAAAAAGAAAATTGAGGTACACTCGGATCAACAGATGACCTGGATCTTATCCTGAATTAGATTTTAAAATTATAATATTAACTAATTTTATCCTTACATATTTGGAATTAAAAGTTTTTTACAGGTATAAAAAATAACAAACATTATCTTTGAAAACATGAGGTCTGTACTTCTTGTTTTAAAGATACAAAAATTTATTTAAAAGTTGTTCTAAAAATAAATTTATTTTTATATATTTGTCATTACCTCTTCAATTTACTGGGTTTCTTAATTATTTAACACAATCACAATTATTGTTATCGTTTATTTAATTTTTCATTCAAAACATGTTTTAATTATAAACGAAATAAATAAATAAATCATTCCCTTATTCGCCTCGCAGTCCTAGAACTTGGAAGCATGAAAGACGTTATAGCTTCATGGAAACTCCAAGTGTTGCAGCCTGCAGATCAGTTGCCATAATGAAATACGAAAATCTTGAGTTAAAATTTTACTATTCTACAAAATAGCTTTTGGATAATTAACCATATAAACTCAATATATCATCCAATAAACTAAACACGACTCCTGAAAAGCTTTTTGGAGTTTTTTTTTTTTGTTGTTGCAAATCTTAAGGGTATTTTAGATATTTCATACCATAATAAATATTCATAGTAATTTTAATAATTTAAACCAAGAAGGGAGAAAAAAATTGTTGAGGCAAAACTCCCATTTCATTATTATTTTACAAGAAAAAAAAATTATTAGTAGTATTTTTTAAAATAAAAATTTATCATAATCTAAAAAGTAAGTTTAAAACAAAAATAAAAACAAAATCACGTCTTCGTAAATTTTAATGTGGTTGAATGAAAAAAAATAAAAGATTAATTAATTCATGAAACTTATATAAAAAAAATTAAAAAGAATTATTTTATTCTCATTAAATATTTATGTGCAATTTGTTACATATTACACTCATATATAATTATTAATAAATTTATTTCAAATACAATCATAAAAGGTTCTCATTTTATTTTAAAAGATGGTATAATCATAGTTTGTTTTTTAAATACATTGAGATTAATTAATTTACATACATTTTAAATTAAAAAAAATATAGAGCTAGGAGGCCAGGCTGCGCGTCTGACCTCTAAAAAACCTCTAAAAAAGAAAGCTAAGATGATATGCCTAACATTTTTCTTGTCTTAAACGCATTTTTTGCTCAATTTATGTATATAAAAATTTTTAGCACAAGACGCATCATCTACTTTAATAATTTTTTTATCATCTCTCGTTGGCTAGAAAATCAATGCTGAGTTTTTAGACTTAAAAACCCAAATTCCTGATTTGACTTTAAAAATCCACAAAAATATTATAAAAACCTCATTTCCAACCTAAGAAAATCTTCTAATCACTCTAAATATCTAAAATCAAACCGAATTTAAAAACTTTTGTATTCTTATCTATTTTTTTTAACATAGTTAAAAGGCAAAACCACCACCAATAAAATCTCTTCTCCAAGACAAACATATTGACATCAATATTGACGGGGTTTTTTTTGCTAGAATGTGGTCGATAAAATTCGCTCTCTTCTCTTTCTTCTTCCAATGACTTTCTTTCTTATTTTGAAAATTGAGAAATTATAAAAATAAAGTCTAAGGAATAAAACATAAAAAATATAGAACTACAAGAACCAAATAATGAAAAATTCAAAGAATTGAGGGATGAAAGTGTATTTTTCTGCAATAAATAAATGATGTTCTTTAGTGAAACTCATCCTATTCTATTATAAAGAAGTAATACTAATAGTAACCGTATAGGAATAGTAACACAGAGAGGAGAAAATTGAGGGAAAATAAGAGGGGGGAGGAAGAGGAAAGACACTGGACATCCTCATTTTGTCATCTATTCTTATCAAAAGGGCTAATCCGTAATGATTTGATTACCCTGCAAAAAAAAGGTATATCAAGCTCAAAAATAACTTTTGAGTTTTGATGGGATTTTTTTGTTGTTGTTTTAGAGTAGATTTTATTATGAGATTTAGTGGATTTTTAAGAATATCATAGTGGTTGTTTTTTAAAATGTATTTTGTTATGAAATACATTAAAATAATATTTTTTTTATATTTTAAAAATTATTTTTGATATCAGCATATCAAAATAATTTAAAAATACTAAAAAAATATTAATTTAAAGTAAAAAATAAAATAAAATTATTTTTTAAAAATTATTTTTAAAATATAAAAACAATTAAGTTTAGGATGATTTTGAATTGTTTTGAGCAAAAACCAATGAGAGAATGAGGTTAAAAAGTCGGGGATCGATTCTCCGATAACTATCCAATTATTAGAAAGACATGTGCGACGACGCGTCTTTCGTTTCCATTCTGTTGGGAGGGCTTGGCACCTCCAACCTAGGCAGGCACGCACAAGCTTTTGCTTCCTAGGCTGAGTCGCCCATGAACCTCTCTCTATTTATATTGTTTTTAAATATAAATTTCCAAAATAATAAATAAATATTTTATTTTTTCCTTAATCTTCTTAACTATACATGTGACAATTACATAAATATAAATAATAAAAATTTAATAGTTTCTAATTTATCAATAAAATGTACAATATTGTTATTTTTTTTTATGATTTTACATTAATTTTATTAGATTACTTGTGAGCGATGCATTGCAGTCTTTTATTCTTAAGAAAATAAAGAGATGCACTTATTTTTGTGATTTAAAATATACAATTTCTCTAAAATTGTTGTAATAGTTTGGGAAAATATCAATGAGAAAATTTAATAATTATCCATGACTATAGTTACGTCATTTTAAGAATACTTTTTAGCATAAAATATTATAAAAAAAAGATAAATTTAGAGGAAAAAAAATTATATTTCCAGGGCACGTTAAACTAGTTTAGGATAGAAATATTTGTTTTGTTTTATGAAATGAATTGAATTAGCATTGTTTTTATATGCTCACATAAACTTCTTGTTGCATTATATATAAAAAAAACATCTCTATGAAATTAAATTGTTACAATTTCAGACAATTAAGGATTTATTTGTATAAAATATTTTATATGCAAAATATATGAATTTTCATAGGTCGTAGTAATGGTAAAAGAGAAAATAATGATGAAAAAAATAATAATGATAATAATAATAAAAAAATAATGGTCATGAAAGAGAGGTAATATTAATAATGATGATAAAAATGATAATAAAATAAAGATATTGGTTAAAGTATTTTGATAATATTATAAATGAATTACTTTTCATAAAATATTTTATAAAATTTTATAAGTTAAAAATATTTTTAATAAATTAATTAATTTTAAAAATTAACTATAAAATATTTTTCATTAACTAATTTTATTTAAAAATATTTTACAAAAAAAAAAACATGGAAACATTTTAAAATAAACACATACTTTTTATAAAATATTTTATGCTAAACAAAACAAACACTTGAGATTATAAAAAACACATTTTCTTAAAATTTGATCCACGCAACAACACAATATTCTAGTTCATCTCACACTTCCCATGTACTTTAGTAAGTATTTTTTTTTTTTTTTTGCTTTCCCTTACCTTTTTATATAATAGGAGGTCTTTAAAATAATAATAGCGATTATTTTTTAATATTTTTTTTATTTAAAAATCTATTAAAATAATACATACATACATATATATATATATATATATATATTTATTTATTTAACATTAAATAATTCAAAAAACATAAAAGATTAGTTTCAATAATTTTAACATTAGTGTTTGTGTCACAGCGCCTCCAACTCAAAAGATCAAATTCTGCTTTTGGGGATTTTACTCCAAGGCTTTTAAAGCTTAGCTCTCTGTAATTCCAACTTGGCAATAGTACCCAAGTGAACTTCATCAGGGCCATCTGCAATTCTCAGTGTTCTTGCAGTAGCCCAAAGATGGGCTAAAACGGTGTCAGATGATAAGCCAGCAGCGCCATGCACTTGCATTGCCATGTCAAGAACCATGAGTGCCATATTTGGAGCTGCTACCTGCTCCACGTTATAGCAAACCATTTCTCTTATTTATGTTTTGGATATTTAATGTGAACAGAACAATACTAAGTTGCCCTTCAAATTGAAAGGCAATAATTACCTTGGCCATCGCAATGGTACCACGGGCTTTTTTGTTTCCAAGCCGATCAAGCTGATCAGCTGCCTCAAGCACCAATAGTCTGGCCTTCTCAAGCTCTATTCGACACTGCACGAGACGGTAAATTACACATCAGAATTTCGCCAGAACTGCTAGACGGATATACTTAAAAGGCACGCAGCATGTGCAGCAGACAAATTTCTAACACAATATCCCAGATCTATTTTTCAATTCAATACTGCAGGGGATGGATGGAGTTCCCTTTCTTTAGATTGAATTATCAGTTTCTCATTTTCTTCAAGTTAATAGGATCATTTTATTTTTTTTTTGGAAAAAAATGATATCGGACAAAATAGCATATGAAAAAATTACCTTGGCAACATCTGATCGAAATGCACCCTGCTCTGCAATTAATTTTCCAAATGCTCTTCTGCTGAGAGCCCTTTGAACCATCATCTGCATGCCACGCTCAGCAGCACCTATCAATCTCATGCAGTGGTGCAATCTTCCAGGGCCCAGTCTCCCCTGCAAGAAATCAGGGATATACTTATACTGACACAGTAAAAACCAGGGTGCTAGCAGTGTGAACACGCTGTTTTCTAAAAATAGATAGCACAGCTTTTAATCCTCACAGAGTTCTACACAAGCGTCTCCTGGTTTGTGTCTATTATAGAACTGGTTGCAAAACTAGAAGTAGATACTACTTTCGAATCCTGAGCATATGTCTTTGAAAGTTGACTATTAACAGTTTCAATCATAAGCACGAGGTGCCTTGCAAATTGATTGAACTTATACAATGACACCAAATCTGAAAATCAATCAGTGTAAAATTCATGCAATCCATCGAGTTAAGTGCACCAACTTACCTGCGCAATCTCAAATCCACGTCCTTCTCCCAGTAGAATGTTCTTTGCAGGAACACGTACATTATCAAATACAACTTCAGCATGACCATGAGGTGCATCATCGAAGCCAAAGACCATGAGTGGCCTTTTTATGTGTACACCAGGAGTATGAATGTCTACCAATATCATAGACTGTTGCTTGTGATTAGCAGCAGTGAAGTCTGTTTTACCCTGCGGGTTATTCCAGTCCCATTATTAACAAAATGGACGAGTAATTTGACAATCCCTGACCAGAAATACCAGAACTAACCATGACTATAAGAACTTTACACCTTGGATCCATTGCTCCACTTGTCCACCACTTCCTACCGTTAATGATGTAGGAATCCCCTTCTCTGTTCAATGAAGGCATAGATAATTAGAGCTGAAGCTCAAAATCATTTGCATACATCACATAAATATCACACATAATGATTAACCTTGCACCGAGCTTTAAACTCTTGTGCCCATCTAATTCAATTTAAATGGGCATCACCTTTTCAATATACACTACCTTCTAATGGAACACTCAATATTCGTTGCATCCGATGATGCAACTTGTGGTTCTGTCATTGCAAATCCAGAGCGGATCTTTCCTTGAAGCAATGGAACTAGCCATTCAAGTAGATGTTCTTTATTCCCGTAGCGCAACAATACCTGAATAAAGAAGTATAATTGCTTAACGCAAGTAAGCATCCAGAATGACAGTAAGCATGTAATGCAACAAGCATACACCTTGTTGTTAATAGTTTGAATAGAAGGAAAGCAACAGAAGCATGAACAGGAAGTTTTCTTGACAGTTCTACCTGAATGCAAGTCCATAGTTTGGTTTGGTGCAGGTTTGAAAAGCTTTTCAGATGCACATTCTTTCACTTAATTACTAACTCTTAAGACATTGAATCTATGCAATATACTGCTCTCTATGGGGGAGACCAAGCCAAGTTTGGGCCTGGCCTAAGGCAGGCCCGGTACATTTTTGTTATGCTTGAGCCCAAACCAATTATTTATGTCCAATTTCTAAGCCCAAGCCTAGCCATGACAGGTCGGTTTAGGCTAACGTGAAGCGTGTTACAACTATATTTATGAACCATGAACCGTATAGACAAGACCAAGCCTGAAGAGAAGTTCACGAAAAAACCTGGAAACATCTTCTATGAAACCTAAGTTACTGTTTTAATTATTTTTCTAATTAATTTTGAATTTTAATTATTTGTTCTTTAATTAGTATTTTACTATTTAAAATTCCTAATGCTAAATGACTTCTATTAATTAGTAAAATTTTAATTAAAAATCATTTCCTATAAAGGATTTTAAAACTAATATAAATAGGAATATCTAGTTTATTTTGAGAAAAACAATTATTCAGACTTCTAATAAAACACTAGAGTGTTTTCTCTAAATTTCTCTACAACTTATGTCTGTAACCTAAAGGCTTGAGAACCCTAGCTTTGAATCACGCTATACGCCACGTCAATTGGTATTGGAACAAGTTAGCCTCTTTAATGGACGGAGACGATGGCAACCCACTCTGCAATGCAAGCGTGGTGCCCCTCTAGGGTATTGTGCGGGCTCAGAAGCAGAAACTAGATTATTTGGAACTAAGGTTTGATCATTTGGAATAAACCATAGCAGATCTAGCTCGGCTAATAGATAACGCAAACAGGGATCATGAAGAGGAGAGAAACTTGTCTGGAGACTTGCCTTGAGGTAGGCCAAATCTCAAACCTATTCTTGAAGATCCACTTAGACAACCAGTTGTCCATGTGGAGAGTGTTGGTAGAGACAAATTTGATGGGGTTTGTAGGGCTTTAGTATTCCAAGACAGATCACGGCAACAAACACATGATTTTTGCATCAAGATAGAAACGTCAACATTCAATAGAGATCTGGACATAGAAGAGTTCTTTGATTGGGTCGCTAAATGTGATAGGGTTAAGGAGTACTCAGGTTTCTTAGAAAATAACATGGTGAAATTGGTTGTATATAACCCGAAAGGTAGATCTTCTTCCTGGTGTAAACAATCAGACAAATACAAGGTCAAGAGAAGGGAGACATCCTATTACATTATGGATGTATATGAGGCAGTTATTGCATGAGAGATTCATTCCTCCTAACTATGAGAAGGTTAAACCAGCAATCCAAGATAAGATTGGAGTACATATCTTGTTCACGTTCCATGAGGCGAGAAATATAATGCTAAGAGATGAGATGCTAATGAAAAAAAGGGTTGGTAGCAGTAATAGATTTGAGAGGTCTAGGTCTGATCCTTCTAGGAGACCGTATAATAAGAAGCAGATTTGGTCCTGCTAATAAGAGAAAGGCAATACAACCATCAAGGTCAACTCTATTAAGACCTGATACTACTAGACCTGACACTACTAGACCTGACAAAACTTTGAGAAAACAAGTTGAAACAAATAAATCAAATAAACCCTATGTCAGGCCAATGATAGCCAAATGCTTTAAATATGGAGAACAAAGACAACATTCAAGTGACTGTAGGAGATAGAAATCGGTCAATCTAATCAAATGATAGTAAGAGCCAGAGCCCCCCGACGACAAGGGCAAGCTGTGTGAACCTGACAGGGTGACAAAAAATTTATAGAAGCTTGACGATGATAATGATGAGACAAAACCGTGGTTAGGAAGATGTTACTAACACCTGAAGTTGCTGAGGATTCACAGCGAAATAGGTTATTTCGTACTCGTTACACAAAAAATAAGAGCATGTTTGACTTAATTATCGATAGTGAAAGCTATGAAAATATTATTGTTAAACACACTGCTGATAAATTAAAATTACCACTAGAACCTCATCCTGAACCTTACAAGATTGGGTTGATTAAGTCAACAGAAGAGATAACGGTAAACTAATGTTGTGCAATATTGTTTTCCATTGGAAAGTATATGGTTGAAATGTATTGTGATGTGGTAGATATGGATGCTTGTAGTTTGATCTTTGGTAGGCCTTAGCAATATGATATCGATGCTAAACACCTTAGTAGAGATAATTTATACAAGTTTAGAAAGAATTGTGTATTATGCTTCTATACCTTTGAAGGAAGAATCCAAACCTATTGCTTCTAAAGTAGAGGGGAGACTTTTCTTACAATAACCGGTCCAAAACTTAAAATACAAGTAGAGGTACAAGAAACTAGGCAGATTCATGCATTGACTGTGAAGGCATTAGTGGACGAACAAGCAAAAGAGAAAAGACAACAATCCTGAAGCAATTAATCCTTTACTTGCTAATTTTGAGGAGATTTTACCTGATGAATTGTCATATACATTGCCATCAATGAGAGACATTCAACATCAGATTGATTTGGTGGCGGGAGCTAACCTTCCAAATCTACCACATTATCAAATGAGTCTCAATGAGAGTGAGATATTGAAGGAGAAGGTAAAAGAGCTATTGAGAAATGGACAAATTCAGGAGAGTTTTAAGTCCTTGTGCAGTTCCGACATGATTGACTCCAAGGAAGGATGGCAGTTGGCGTATATATGTGAACAATTGTGCCATCAACAAAATAATCGTGGGATACAAGTCTCTGATTCCTTATTTAGATGACATGCTTGATCAATTACATAGGGTATCAATCTTTATGAAGATTGACTTTAGGAGTGATTATCATCATATTTAGATTCAGTTAGGTGATAAGTGTAAGACATCTTTCAAGACAAAGGAGAAATTGTATGAGTGGTTGGTTATGCCTTTTGGGTTGTCTAATGCACCGAGCACTTTCATGAGGATGATAAATCAGGTTCTACATCCTTCTATAAATAAATACGTGATTGTTTAATTTGATGATATCCCAATTTATAATATATCTAAAATTGATCATGTGGGACACTTGAGGAAGGTGCTTGAGGTGCTGCTGAAAAATAAATTATATGTGAATCTGAAGAAGTGTAGTTTTATGACTAGTAACCTAATGTTTTTAGGTTTTATTGTTAGTGCAGATGGCATACATGTTGATAAGGAGAAGGTTCGGGCCATTAGAGATTGACTACCCTCTAAAACAGTTAGTGAGGTTCGTAATTTCCATGAGTTAGCTACTTTTTATTGGTGATTCATCTGAAATTTCAGTAATATTATGGCACTCATTACTGAATGCATAAATAAAGGAAAAGAGATAGAAAAGAGCTTTGCTTTAATCAAAGAAAAACTAAGCAATGCTCCAGTTTTGACAAATTGTTTGAGGTTGAACTTGATGCTGGTGGTGTCAGGATTGGTAGAGTTCTGTCCTAAGAGAAAAGACCCGTGACATTTTTTAATGAGAAGTTGAGTGATGCTAGATTAAAATGGTCCACATACGATAGAGTTCTATGTTGTTTTTTGAACTCTTAAGAAGTGGGAGCATTATTTGATTGATAAGAAGTTTGCATTGTATTCTAACCATGGGGTGCTGAAATTTTTACTTATTAAAAGAGAATAAGTAATGACATGCATGCGAGATGAGTCACTTACCTATAACAATTTTCAATCAAAATTGTATATAAGACTAGAGTTCATAATAGAGTTGTTGATACTTTGAGTTAAAGAGCAATCTTGTTGGTTACTCTAAGGAGAGAGGTCACTAGATTTTACTTTTTAAAAGAATTGTATGAGCATAATGAGGATTTCAGTTAGGTGTGGAAGAAGTGCAAGAATCTGCTCATTGATGACTCATTTATGATGGATTTCTAATGAAAGGTAATCAACTTTGCATTCCTCGATCTTCGTTGCGAGAGAAGGTAATTCGAGATTTGCATGGAAAAGGTTTGGCTAGTCACTTGGGGCGATAGAAGACTACTGATACAGTCATTGACAAATATTATTGGCTTCACTTAAAATGAGTTACTGGTAAATTTGTGCAAAAATACAGGTCTATATATACCTTTTCCTATTCCTAAAAACATATGGGAAGACTTGTCTAAAGATTTTGTACTTGGATTACTGTGTACACAATAGGAGATGAATTCTATATTTGTTGTAGTTGACAGGTTCTAACAAAATGATGCATTTTATTCCTTGCAAAAAAACAAATGACGCGTCTGCTATTGCCTGGCTTTTTTTTCAAGAAGTGATTCGTTTACATGGGGTGCTAAAGACCATCACTTCTGACAGAGATAGTAAGTTTCTTAGTCACTTTTGACGTGCATTGTGGAAATCTTATGGTTCTTCATTACAATTCAGTAGTATAGCACATCCACAAAACAGATGGGAAAATAAAATCGCTGAATCGGACACTTGAAAACTTGATAAGGAGCATTGCAGTGACAAACTGAAACAGTGGAATAATGCCTTGCACAAGCAGAATTTGTATACAATAGTGCAAGCCATAATGCCACGAGTAAATCATCATTCAAGATTTTGTATCTTCAGTGTTCTAAGCATGTGCTAGATTATGTGCTAGTTTAGAAGGGTGTTGGGTTTAGTATGGCTGCCGAGAAGATAGTTATGGATGTGCAAGCTACTATGAAGGATGTGAAGCAGAAGTTGATGAAGACCAATACCAAATACAAAGAAGTTGTTGATAGGAACCACCGTGATAAAGTGTTTAAAGAAGGAGATAAGGTAATGATGTTCCTTTGTAAAGAGAGAATTCCAGGAGGGTCATATGTTATCGATTTACATGATAATATGAGTATTTTCAGAACTTTTAACGTGTCAGACATTTATCCTTTTTAATTATTTTCCTTAAGTTATGAAGCCTTAAGTTACTATTTTAATTATTTTCCTAATTAATTTTAGATTTTAATATTTGTTTCTTTAATTAATATTTTACTATTTAGAAATCCTAATACTAAATAGATTCTATTAATTAGATAAATTTTAATTAGAAATTCTTTCCTATATAGGATTTCTAGACTAATATAAATTGGGATGTGTAGTTTATTTTGGGATGTGTGGTTTACTTTTAAAGAAAGACTGTTATTCAGACTTTTAATAAAACACTATAAAGTTTTCTTTAAATTTATCTACAACTTAGGTTTGTAACCTTAAACTTGAAAACCCTAACTTTTAACCACGCTATATGCCGCATTATAGGCTTATTAAAAAATATATGTTTATGGAAAAGAAGGGATGATTTTTTTAGGTGACTCGATGCTTTAACTGTTCATCATCATCAACAACAAAAAAAAAATGGTTGAAGAACTTGAGGTGATAAAAGGGATGGTATTAGCCAAAAAATGGTTGAAGAACTGAGGTGATAAAGGAGAGGGTATTAGCTTTGCAAGAAATTTTGATCCATTTTCCAACACAAATAAAACCAAAGGTCATTCATTCTCCCATCAAGAACACAAAAGACGACTTGCAGGAAATGATTTGTGTATAATCTCAAATTAGTAAACTTGGCCAAACACGAACAAAATTCTCAACACCATGAATATCACACCACTTGCCCACACATGACACATATACCATCAAAACTTCAAACCTGTCCCCAAATCTATGGTGAGAGATTTCATATCACTGCAAGCATTGTAGAATAACTTGAGAGAGAGAGATTACACGAGAGAGAAACGAAAGGTGATGGTTGCCATTGGCTGCCTTTTTGGAAAAATGTCAAGCCTTGGCCCAATGCGATTGTTAATCAGGCCAAGCCACCAAGTCAAATATTCATTTATGAATATGATTTTAAAAACCAATTATTAATTGATCATGCCATTAGGCTAAAACACACCCAATAACATATGGGCCTGAGATAGCCTATTGAGCTACCCAAACCATGAACAGGTATGTATATATGCATGTATGTTTTTTATGTAACTCTAATTTAGAGATGGCAATTCACTTCACCCATCACCTAACCCAATTGGGTCGAGTTTATACCTAGTTAAACTGAGGCCAAGCAGGTCGGGTGAAAACCGAACCTAGTTTAACTTGGATCAGATGTCAAGTGAAGGTTCCATCTACCCCATCACTTAACCTAATATCTTTACTATTTAGTAATTTTTTTTGTCAGTACATATATATAATCATTATAAACCCAATAAAGCAAATCTAATTATTCAATTTTTAATTTTTAACTAAATTTTACTTAATAAGTTCTTTAAGTATATATAATTATTATTACAATACTATATTTTTTATTTTCTTTTAAAGTTGAAGTTTAATTTATAATTATAAATGTATGATAATTAATGAGTAATAATTATGAATATATTAGTATGTTAGTATCCCTTATTATTATACAAAATACATTTCTATCAAATACTAAGTGATATATGATATAAGTTATGTAGTTGATATACTCATTTTGAAATACATGATATAAATCAATTAAAAAATAATAATCACTTAATTCAATGTCATATATGTGATTTCCAAATATAAAAGAGGTCTTGAATGATTCATATACATAATCATACAAGTTACTAATTGGTACACACATTACTAGTGATATTTAATGGCATACCTCTATATTTTAAATCATATCTAATATTAAAATTTTAAATGTGACATGAAGAAAAAAATCATTGGATACATGAGATTATTTATTACGATGTGATATTGCAAGGTGCTATTAAAAATTCAAAGAGTTTCAATTTTTAAAGACAAAAAAGTTGAATTGACTACAACACCGAAGGTATTCAACGGGAGGAAAATACCTCACCTGATTCGACTTGATCGGGTACGGGTACGGGTACGGGTACGGGTCGGATGTTGATGATGGTTATAAATGTACTTAGGATGCATAAAAAAATACACATAAAAAACTCGCCCCATCCCCACTCTAATTATATTTCCTAGTTTTTCAGTTTGAGACAATATTTCAAAATTAATCGTATAAGATGAGCATGCATGCTAATAAATTGTTCCCAGACCCTATAAAATCAGAAAATAAAATTTACCTCCATATTTCCTGTGTCAGGTGCGCCACAATTTAACACCTGTGGAGCCCAAATTGAACGCCCCATGATCTCACAGAGGTATCCATATTCAAGGTTTGAGAGACCCGCACCAAGGAACTGATCATGCTCACCATTAGAGATCATATGACCACTCCCATCAAATAGTAATTTTCTAGCTCTCTCAGCACTATCGAACTGCAAAAAAGTACATGTTTCTCATGATTCCAATCATTCTTTTGTAGAGTTAGAAAAGGTAATAAGACTAAAAAGAAACATGGAGCTCAAAAAGGTAGAAGCAGAAATACAGGTATCCATAAGTTCCACAATCCTTCTTTCTTTGCCAGCTCCTTTAACCTCTCTTCCTCTGGGTGCACTGTCCAACGTGAAGGAGACTGAGCAAGTTTATAGAACTCATTCTCCATGGGGTAAATATGATCTTCCACAAACTTGATTAACCTGTTCCTCAATGTTAGGACCCTTTTGCTAGGAACAAATCTCCCACTTGCATTCCCGTCACCAAATTGTTTCATGCAATCTCGTGCAATTAGAACTGGATAGTTAAGAGAATAGCACACTAAATAATAGATTAGGTAAAGATAATGATAATGTTGCAACTGAAAACCTACAATATCAATAGAGATATCACTGGCATGCCCTCAATCTACCCAATGTTTAACCATGTAGTATGATGGATCAAAGTTGAATTATGCAACCCATAGAAGAATAATGTTCTTAAATATAACTTTTATAGGTAAAATAACAAAAGGCCAAGAAAAATAAAAAAGAGAAGCATCTACCTGATGCAGGGTGATCAGGAAGAACAGATTTTTTTGCAATATAAGCCCATGCAAAGTCTACAAGATCATTAGCTTGCTTTCCTGAATTTCGAGCACGCTCACCTCCTGAGGCATTGCCCTGCAGTATCATGGGGACAAAATACAATGTTAATTTATTGACCTACCACTGATAGAGATTTTACCACAATGTTAATTTATTGACCTACCACTGATAGAGATTTTACCACAATGTTAATTTATTGATCTTCCAATTATAGAGCTTTTACCACAAGCCTAACACAAAGAATATCAAGTTTTGCCTTTGAACATTACCATAAGCCATCGACTGTATATCCCTGCAAAGATTGCTGCCCCACGAAACATAGCAAAGGCAACATAGAACTTCCACACAGAAGCAGGCCATGGTTTTCCCTAAATTGCAACATTTCCAGTCTAAGTCATCAAATAAACATATACCATGAGCATTGATAAAACAAGGCAAGAGCAAGTAGTGGGTAGCTTCATAGTAGCAGGAGGGTAAAACATGCAAGAATCAATAGTAACAAGCATTCATTGATACGGAACATTCAAAAATACCTGTCAATTTCTACTACTTCTAAGTACTAAAATTGCATCAAGAAAGTCAAGAGGACTGAATTATAAAGCATGTAGCATTGAAAATATAATCTCAAACCCTACAGGTTAGCTGCATTATCAGCTTTTTCAACAAATCATTAGATCTGTTTCTTAAACACCTAATTCACACATCTTGTAGTTACCTTGATTTCTTTCCAAAAGAAATAAAAATCCACAGAATGTGTATATGACGCTTTTAAAAGATAACTTCAAAAATAGGTTGAAGGTCAACAAATCTAGGAGAGTACAGACATGCGGGAAAGCCTGGAATCAATCCTGAACAGAATTCATGACCTAGATAGAAATAGAATTCACAGCTGTCTGTCAATCTCCTTCAGTATACAAATTGCAAGCAGTAAAAGTGCATTTGGAAAGTCATAAAAAGAAATCACACGCACAGATCTTGGCACAGAATGCATCATTTGTAAAATCTACTAGACAGATATGCTCAGTTTTGTTGCATTAACCACAAATAAATTCATATTTTCTTTCAATCAAATATACTCACATCTTTTTGAATCAACTACTAGATTCAATTTTCAAGACCCACATAGAAAACATGTCCATATAGTTTAATTTCCTCACAAAGAATCATATTTGAACAATGTGGAAGGAAAACATTATGAAATAAAAGTTTCACAATGGATCTTACTGATGCAGAGCAGTATTCTGCCAAAAATTCTGCCTGTGAAGGAATTCCTTCTGGAATTCCAGTAAGTTCAAAACCTTTACCCGCTTGTTGATTTTCAAGGTTAATATCAACATTGTAAGCCTGCCAAAAAAAATGCATACAATCAACTTAAAATTGTTGCTTAAAAGCTAAAGAAAAAGTATTTATCCTCTATATTTTGAGACCATATCCAGAAAGAAAAACTGCCATCTGCACTGTAAGGTTAAAAATAAACACGGGAAAATACTCTTTCCATAAAAAAAAATGAAATTTGAAATTTGGGTCAATACCAAACAGCTGTACGCAACATCAGTCATCTGGTTTCCCAGCGTGGATAATTCCCAGTCAAGAATACCAATTACTCGATCCTGCACATTAAGAGTCTCATTAGATTCCTGATACTATTTAAAACATTCAGATCTCACAATATGATCATCTAAAGCATTAATTTTGCTGCATTTTTAATCTCAATACCATGTTATAGTGCAGTCAGATACTTTAATCAAATATTCAACTAACTCGCTGATATATATATATATATATATATAAAAGCATTTGCAGCAACATGCCTCGTTGGGATGAAATACAATGTTATCTATGCGAAAGTCTCCATGAACAATTCCTCCCGATGCTCTTGAGGAATCTTCACTAGGAATATGTTGCAGCAACCATTGAGCCAGCTCCAACATCTTTGGATTACTCGGATACCTGCTATCACATGTTGATGCAATATATTGTTTGGTCCATCTCTCTACCTAAAGAGGCACCAAATAAAAAAAAAATCATAAGCACCGTCATTGTGTGGAAAGGAAACAGTTAAACTGTCCTTCGAACACCCCACTCCCATTCAAAACACCACATTAACTCAATTTATGATGCTGGGCACCAGTAGGTATATTAAACAAAAGCAACAAGCTTGCAATCTTGACAGAAAAATTCACCACCTGTCTTTTACAATAGTGTTCTCGACGTCCATATATTCCTAAACCAATAGCATCCACATCAACAGAATGTAAAGCAGCCAATACTTTAGCAGTTTCTCTATAAATTGCCCCTCTCCTCTCTGGTGCCAAACCCTGAATCAAAACATGATGACCCGTGATCACAACTCTTAAGTCTTAACCCCTCAAGCTCATATTACAATTACTCAACGAAATCGAAATTAAAAAAAAAAGATACCGGAAGCTTAGGATCAATGAAAATGCGTCCTTCCAAATACTCCATTACATAAAAATCAGTTCCAATCACACTCGCATCCCTACACAAACAAAACACTTTGGGCACTGGAACTTTTGTACTTTCTCCCAGCGCCCGAAGAACCTGTCACATATAAAAAACAGAGCAAACAAAATTCACTTTCCCTTCAATTTTTTTCTCAGTAACCAAACAGAATCAAACTCATAAATTTCCATTCAATCAAAATCAACAGAACAGAAGTTAGTTACCTGATATTCTCTATCAACAGCATGAGCAGACTGAAGCAATTTACCAGGCGGTTTCTTCCTCACAACGTAGCGTTTCACGAAACCTCCATTTTCCACTTCCAATAAAAACGTAGGATTCGATTGTCCATGTCCAAACTAAAATCTCACACACAAAATCATAAAAGAAAAAAAAAAACGATTGGTAAAAGTTGAGTAGTAGTGTACTAACCTGTTTGACAGTGAAAGATGAAGGTGCAGAGGAAGGGAAGCCAGGGACATGGACAGAGGCATAGCGGAGCAAGGAGTCGTAATCGAATTGGTGAGCTACTTGAACTTGTCTTAACAGAGCAGACGTATGAGTCGCCATTTTTATGCAAGGCGTTGAATTTCTTCCGAAAAGGGAAGAAGAAGAGAACTGCTTGTAATTTATTTTGTTAGGCTGTCCGCGTCAATGACGTTATCATTTTCATAGTTACAGCAACCTATCCTTGTACGTCTACGTGTAATGTAATTACTTTAATAGCTACAAGACTGTGCTCCTTTGAGAGTACGATAAAAAAATAAAAATTAAGAAAAAAAAATGTTAGGTCGATTCAGGTATATTAAAATAACAAAAAAAAAAATCATTTTCAACGCAAAAATCAAAATTATGATGAAATAAAAATAAATAAATAAAAAATAATATCACCACCTGCACACTCATTAAATTTATAATTTGAGTCATTTAATTAAAAATTAAAAATTAAAAAAAAATCAAAATCTAATTTTCAAGTACTGAAAAGATAAAATTTTTTAAAAAAAATCAAACACCTTGAAGGATAAAAAAAATAGCAATTGTAAGCCAAATAAAGGCTTGATCTCGCGAAGGTTAATCCGTCATATTCACCGGTCAGGTTATTAGATCAGGAATGTAAATCTCGGAAAAAAATAAAGATTGCTTAAATTGCAAACTAACTACATGAGAAATAAAAGTGAAGAAATTTATGCATATGGTTAAATAAAAATAAAAATTCAAGAATTTTTTAATATAAATTTCTGGACGAAATAATTCGAGACATTATAAATAAACCCGATAATGTTGAGGGTTGGATTTAATTGAAGAAAATAATACACTAAAAGGGAAATGGAGTCTAAGTGCAAATAAGAGAAATTATAGAGTATAAATACTCATCTCCTCACCAAAAATCTGCAGCAACCATAAGGAAATAAAAGAAGGAGTTTTTGTATCCATTCTTGCAAATCAAGAGAGAAATACCAAATTTCAAGAACCTATCCAACATTAAGAGTTTATAGGTAGAATAAACACTTAGGAGCAAGGAATTAACAAGAAAAATTTAAACAAAAGAGGGAGGGGAGTGTCGGCTATCCATAGGAAAAAGGGGGAGTCGAAAATCTTCGACTGGTTGAAGATCGAAACCTTGATTCTTATGGGGTAAGATGTTCTAATCATGATCCTATAAGTTGTTTCAAATTCGATTATGTTGTAATACCTTGATGTTGAATTAGAGATTATAGTTCTTAGACTTGAACTGGGGAAAATATAATAAATGTTAAAATTAAGTTAATTCATGTGTTGTATATGATTGAGGACATGAAACCATGATGATTTACCTAGAAAATGTAGTTTGTGAATGTTATGTGTGAATGGAAGGGGTGACGAATCTGGACAGGCTCATCTCCCGACTTTTGATGAGATTTCGGGTAGGAGGATGAAGGAATTAGGAACAAGTTCCTCATAGAAATTGTATTTTTGGATATTGACTAACTAAGAAAATTGGTCTTGCTCAATTTGGAGCCATGGAACTCCAGTTATGGGTTACTAACTGAGACCGGTCATGAGAGACCCTGTAGGGCAGTAGGACTAATTAGTTGATGAGCAATTTTGACTATATTGGGGGTAGAACTGGGTTCTCCTTTCTCAGAGAACTTGTAGCCTCGTGTCTTAGCTTTCCAACGAGACTAATCTCGTTTGAAACGGAGTTATCGAACTCCTGGATATAGTTAAAAATCCAGAAGAGGTTCGGGCAAGAATCTGGCAGACAAGAACGCATCCAATGTCTAGACAATAGCGATTCCAATGTTTAGACAGTAACGGTTCAATACAATAACAGTTCAAGACAGCAACGGTTGGAGAGTAACAGTCCAATGTCTAGACAGTAATGATTGGACAGTAACAGTCCAATGTCTAGACAATAACGGTTGGAAAGTAACAATCCAATGTCTAGATAGTAACAATTGAACAGTAATAGTTCGAGATTTAAACAGTAAAAATTCAAATATAAAGAAAGGAAAGATAACTATGATTGGACAAAGAACGACAATATTATTGGTGTAATGAGAAAAACATAAAATATAAAGAAATGATTGAAGAAAGACTTATTGGCTGTTTATATGGTTATTATAAAACATATCCTTGAATGAGGAAAATTTATGAGATAAACTTTGTGATTCGCGGGAGGGACCACAAGACGTGGTGCAATAGTAGCGAGCATAGAGCACGAGTAGGACTTCTATTGCATGTAGGTGATGCGCGCATATACTTTATAGTTAAATTCCATAATTTAATATGTTATTAATGTGAAATGTGAATAAATGAATGTTGGATATTATGTGAATGGAGGAAAGTTGCGTAATGATGTCGATATTTTGGATAGTATTATGAATGTATATGTATTCGAGGTGAAAGGTTGTTGTGTGAATTGCTAAGCAATGAAATTATCTCCCGATAATATAAATATGAGAAGTGGACTAACATACATTTAATGTATGTTGGGATCCCGAGGAAGGGGATCATTATGTATTGGCTAGCATACATTTAGTGTATGTTAGGATCCCGGGTAAGGGGATCATCATGTATTGGCTAGCATACATTTAGTGTATGTTAGGTTCCTAGGGAAGGGGATCACCTTGCATCGACTCCTACGGGGTGATGATGATACTAGTGAAAGTGGTATCGGTAATGTGTTAAGTGGAAATAATCATGATTGATCTTATGAAATCTTGAATGGAGGTTGATAATGGAAGAGAAAATGGTTTTTAGTAGTTGAATGGGAGAGAGTTTCCAATAAAAACTAGAAGGGAGAAGTGAATAAAATATGAATGCATGTTTGCCTTTTTAAATTGTTGGATATTTGTGTTGTTATATTTATTGTGATATTCATGTTTCAATAATATGTATTTTGTTTCAGGACCCTCGCATGCACGATATAAATAGATCCTAGCTTATGTTCACTTTTTGTAATTCTAGGTTCTATGGAATATACCACTTGTATTTTGTAATATTATAACTTTTATATAACTTAATTTGTATAATCAATGTTTAAACTTGAATAGATAATCTTAACTACGAATTTCATATGAATGTGTCAATGTAAACATGTTTATCTCATTTATTCCTCTATAATGATATTTGTTGTTCAATGTATGTTATAATATTATGGTTGTGATGATGATAATGTTTGTAGGATTGAGATCCAGGACGATTGGGTCGTGATTGAGTTATGAGATGTGAAATATTAGAAGTGTAAACGAGGTTAAATGTCGATAACTTGGGACCTCTCGATATAGGGAAGACTACGCGAAATTTTAGTGAAAATTTCGGAAAATTTAATATGAACACCTTGCGCGGGCGCGCACGCACACACACATATATAATTTAATTACTACGTGTATCGGTTGACATGAAATTTTTGCTTAATCCTGGATATGGGGATGTTACATTTTGGTATCAAAGCCGGCCTCCTCTTGTTGTCCAGGTTGTCTTGACGGGGTCAGTCGGACTCCTTAAGGGGGGTGGATTGTAATATCCCACATCGACGGAGTGAGGATTTGGTAGCTGACCTTATTAGTAGTGCTGGTTGCTGACTTGTTAAACGCGTTTTGGGATCATGCGTGGTCACCAAGAACAAATCCGTAAGGGCGGTAAGGCCCAAAGCGGACAATATTTAGCAGGTTAAGTCGGGCTATGACATTTGGTATCAGAGAACTATGATATTTGATCCACGAATATTCCTTATGCGGAAATTACATGGCCTAAAAATACTATTTTTTTAAGCCAGAACTCACACTTATCCAGCTTTGTATATAATCGGTTCTCCCTCAAAGTCTGTAGCACAACCCTTAGATGTTGTTCATACTCCAAGTAAGAGTTTGAATACACCAAGATATCGTCTATAAATACCACCACATATTTGTCCAGGTAAGGCCGAAACATTTGATTCATCAAGTCCATAAATACGACCGAGCATTGGTTAACTCAAAATGCATCACCAAAAACTCGTAATGCCCATAATGAGTTTTGAATGCCGTCTTCAATATGTCTTGTTCCTTGATTCTCAACTGGTGGTATCCAGATCTCAAATCTATCTTAGAGAACACCCTAGCACCACTTCAACTAATCAAACAAATCATCTATTCGTAGGAGTGGGTACTTGTTCTTCACCGTCACTTTATTCAATTGATGATAATCGATGCACAAACAAAGTGTGCCATTCTTTTTCTTTACAAACAATACCGAGCTCCCCAGGGCGAGTTATTACGCCGATGGAACCTTTTATCTAACAATTCTTGAAGCTAGACCTTTAATTCGGCCAATTCCATAGGTGTCATCCTATAAGGAGACTAGACTATAGGAGAATTCACGGAATAGTTTCTATGGAAACTTCAATTTCTCTAACTGGAGGTAATCCAGACAACTCTTCTGGGAATACATCTCGAAACTCCCTCACAACAGGAATACTAGTAAAATCTATGCTACCCTTTTCCAGCTCTCTTACATGGGCTAACCAAGCAGAACAACCATTCTTCAGCAACTTTCCAGCCACCAAGACCGAGATTACACAACTTGGAACTATTTTTCTTTCCCTTTAAACACTATTCTTTTATCACTTATTTCTTGGATTGTCACCGTTTTGGTGAAACAATCCACTTGTGCTATGTTTACTTAGTCAATCCATGCCCGAGAATCAAGTCAAAATCGTATAACTCTAATGGCATAAGATCTACCCTCAATTCTAACCCTCCAATATATAGTTTTACCCCTCTATAAATATCATCAATATGTATATTCTCTCCTAGAGGTGCACTAACTGTCACTCCTACACCCAACTTACTAGATAACACATGCAAGTTATTCAAAGTTCTATAAGCTATAAAGGAATGACTAGCTACAGGATCAATTAAAGTATAAACTTATATTGTATCTAACCATTAAGTACCTACCACCACATCAGTACAACTCCCACATCCTTGTGGGTCATGTGATATACCCAACATTGAGTCCTCCCCTCTCGAATTCCGGGCCTTCCACGAGTAGCACTCGTCCCGATTGGGTAGGCCTAATAGGACGATCGGCGCAATCGATTGTGCGCTCTAAACCTCGATCCTCGACCATGGGCTCCCTCGGTAGTTCTACAGGGACAATCCTTTTTCATATGACTCATGTTCCCATAATAGTAACAACCTCTGCCTACATGCGGGCATTCTCTCTATCGATGCCCCTATACTCTATAAATATAACATCTCCCCGACATCGCGGAGCAATCTCCAGGGTGTCGCTACTCACACCTTTGACAGAATAGATACACTGGTCCCTTTTGCTCTGTAGATCCTCTAGCAATTATGACTCTCTGTCTAGCCTGTCCTTCCCGGATCCTCTTCTACTAACTTTGTCTAGATCCTCCTAAGCTACCTCTTAGGGTGAAACTCCTACCTCTTCTCTGAATTGTTCCGATGATTGTCCACTCTTCCCTTTCTTTGGGAGAGGAGGTCTCCTAGTTAAAAATTCAAAATCTCTCCTTTTAGCTCCAGGTTGCCCGACTCTACCTCGACCACTAGCTTCGGGGCATCCCTTATTACCCTCTCCATACCCTAGCAACCCGTATCAATTCCTAAACCGACTAAAATTGCATGGCTATCAATATCATCCTCGGCTCCTACCTCACCCATCACGAAACCTCTCCACCTCCGCGGCACTCTATAGGAAGGTAAGTGGAGGCAAAAGCTGTTAAGTCCTAGAATCTCCTCTCATACTCTAGAACTGGCCAAATCTCCCGCCTCAAATCCAAAAACTCTTGTTTTTCTCCCTTTTATGCTCCCAAGAGTAGTACCTCTCCTCAAACTCTTCACGAAAGTCCCTCTATCTCAATACCTCCCGATCTCCTCTCTCACGATGGTCTCCCACCAAGAGTGGGCACTTTCAATTAATAGTTGTGTCACGCAATCCACCCATAGCTCCTTTGGCACTTGCATCGATTTATAACTCTTTCCACTTTCCTCGCCCGGTCCAACAACCTCGGTATCCTCTTCGCCACGGTAAGTCATACAATCCATCTCTCTCATACTCTTCACCCATCGCACTATGGTGACTACCCTATCGATCTAGGATCTGTGCTGGAGGCTCTGCTTTGTCATTCCTACTGCTATAGCTCTCACTATATGATCTATAAAAACCAGATTTGAAAATGGGTTTGACGCGACTTTCGGTGCCACCGGGTGGGGGTATATAATGATGCCTCAAAAAGGGGTCCGGGATGTGTGTTGATGCAACACGGGCATGTGTTCGCTTATGCATCAAGACAACTAAAGTTGCATAAGGTGAATTACCCAGTTTATGACCTAGAACTTGCAGCGGTGATGTTTGCCTTAAGAGTATGACAACATTATTTGTATGGATCACCAGTTCAAATCTTCACGACCATAAGAGTTTGAAGTATTTGATGTCATAGAAGGAGCTAACATGTGATAGAGAAGATAGGTAGAGTTAATAAAAGATTACGATTTTGTGATTGACTACCATCCTGGTAAGGCTAATGTAGTAGCCGATGCCTTAAATTGGAAGGGAAAAGCATTAATGAATGATATGGAGATAAAAGAACAAGGAATTATAATGGAATTGAAGAAGATAGGCTTGCGGCTAAGTGTAGGGCTGAGGGATCACCTTGTTAGCTCGCTTAAAGATCTAATATGTGCTTCGAGACAAGGTCTTGGTGGCTCAACAGGTGGATGGAAAAGTAAAGGAGATCAAGGAGAGGGTAAACCAGGGTACAGAGAAAGCATTCCAAATGTTATCTAATGGGCTAATAGCTATGGGTAGGCAAGTTTATTTGCACGAGGATAAGACTTTAAAAGATGAAGTATTAAAAGAAGCTCATGAATCCCGATTTGTTACTCATCCCGGGAGTATAAATGTAACGCTTCGATGATTTTGTAAGCATTTATAATTAATTCCTACGATTTGGTACTTAAAAAAATTGGGCAACTTTTTATTTTTATTTTTATTTTGACATTCCAAGTGTCGACATTAATCATCCAATATACATTAACCCTTCATAAACATCTTTTCATACAACACCTGTCATATCAATTCCCGATTCCCCTGGATCGTAAATTCATCGCACTAATTATTCTTTCTATTGTATCTCATCAACCATCACACATAATTAATTACTCACATTTGTATGATTAATATTTATGGATAAGAAGCACGTTAAAGATTAACCGCGGAATGGTTTTTCTCGATGAATACATATACAAATTAAATTAAGTACATTATCTTTATAAAACAGGTATAATATACATGACATGCATTGTAAATCCCATTTATTTTTACAAGTTTCTACATGTAATGAATTTTCCTATAACTACCATTAATTAGCTTATATTACATAATTTTAGTAAAAGTAATATCCTGGAAGATTATTAGGTGTCTTGGGTGCAAGAAGGTCCTGTTCAACATTAATTTATATGAGCATACAAAAATATAAGAAATAAGATCTAAATATTTAAAGCCATGCATATAATTAACATATATCCTAATCCTCATATTCTATAGGAATTCATTATTTTCCAAAACCAATTTTTGGTGATCATCGTGAATCATTTTAGACATTCTTAATTTTTATAATTGGATGCTCATTTATATCGCTTAAACTCTTTGCACGGAGACCCAGTCATTTCAACGTGGGTATTATTATTAGTCAAACTAATCTCATCAATTATTCCCGGTCATCCCAATTTGGATGCCATTAGCCAAAGCTAATCTTATCAATCATTCCCATGAAAATAGTATTTATTTTTATCTTTATTTTTTTATTTTCCTACTCATAAGCAATATTTTTATGATAGTATTTTTTTTGCCCGTAGGCAATATTTTTTTTACGATAGTATTTTTTCCTCGCTCTTAGGCAATATTTTCAAGATATTATTTTCTGCCCCGTAGGCAATGTTCTCGAAATAATAATATTCTCCTTCTCATCAACAACACTCACACGATAATATTTCCTACCCATTGGTTACATTTACATAACAATAGTATTTCCTACTCGTTCGCAACATTTACACAATAGTAGTATTTCCTACTCATTGGCAACATTCACATAATAATAATAATATTTCTCCTTCTTGTTAGCAATATTCACACAACAATAACATTTCTTACTAATTGGCAACGTTCACACAATAATAATATTTCTCCTACTTGTTAGTAGATTTCATGCAACAATATTTATACTTTGCCGTAGGCAATGTTCATATAGCAATATTTCTCATGATACATAGTAGTACAAAATACACATAATGTCTATCACATACTAGCATTGCAAGAATTTAAACAATTTAAAGAAGCAAGGGGGCGACCCTTACCTTGAACCCCTGTTATACATGTTCTTGAGAAGTTATGTGCTCCTTTGAATGCTTATCCTGAAAATTGAAGACCTACTTGTTTGGGAAGTAAAATTTATGGTAGGAGTGTTTGTTTCCGATCTTAACCGTTCCGAATTTATATAACGTCCGGATGAACAACATATCCAAAATCCAGACCAATCCAATGGTGAAAAGATGATATAACGTGCCGGCGAATGAGGATTTGTCTTGAAGGGTGATTTTCCAAAAATGTTCCTCCGATGATAGCCCTCAAACGAAGCCTCTATTGACAATCTCTCTAGTCGAATGTAGGTGACATTGAGCATAATAACATATCCAAACAGCAACCTAATCCAACGGTGGAAAGCCAAGATATGGTACAGAAGTTCCTAGCCTTCTTGCCATCCCAAAACCCATAGTTTCAAATAAACTTATTCCTTCTATTTTTCTTTGTTACTTTAACTTATTTCAATGAGTTCTTGTAAAAATCTACAAAACTCATGTCCTCCTCTTTCAAGTTCCAACTTCTCTTTTTGTTTTTCCCAAGCTTTATAACTCTCTAAGTATAGTCACTTGATTTGTTTTCTTGGATATAATTCTCCCAAGAACACTCCCTTTTTATTTAGAAGAGATGAAGAAAATGGGAGAAAAATGGTCTCCCTCAATGTTTTCTACCTTTGCGGAGGACGTGGGCTGTCTTTAAAGGAGGAGAGGGAGTATTGTTTTGTATAAAATTACCAAAATGCCCTTATTAATGCCCCTTGTGTCATTTTCTTCAATTTACCCGATTTTAAGTACTCTCATAAAGCTTCCCAAAATCCGATTGGCATGAAATTTTAACCTAAGATAAACCAATCGGTTGAGACTCTTCTTCGTTTTCACTAACATTACAAATTTTAATCTAAAATTAGTAACCCTCATTTTGACTTCCACCATACCTTTAAATTTATTTATGAAGATCATTCTTTCCTTTACACATAGCATTTGTTATTATTTCTACTATTTGTTCATTTCTTTTCATATTGAGTCTCTATTACTCATCGAGGTCCTTCTTTTTTTCTTTTCTACGATCCTATGTTTATTTGAGTCATTTCAACATGGGTATTATTATTAGTCAAACTAATCTCATCACTTATTCCCGGTCATCCCAATTTGGATGCCATTAGCCGAAGCTAATCTTATCAATCATTCCCATGAAAATAGTATTTATTTTTATTTTTTTATTTTCCTACTCATAGGCAATATTTTTACGATAGTATTTTTCCCCCCGCTCAGGCAATATTTTCACGATATTATTTTCTTGCCCGTAGGCAATGTTCTCGAAATAATAATATTCTCCTTCTCATCAGCGACACTCATACGATAATATTTCTCCACTTTGGCCGACATTTACACAACAATAGTATTTCCTACTCGTTGGCAACATTTACACTATAGTAGTATTTCCTACTCATTAGTTGCAACATAATAATAATAATAATAATAATAATAATAATAATAATAATAATATTTCTCCTTCTTGTTAGCAATATTCACACAATAATAACATTTCTTACTAATAGGTAACGTTCACACAATAATAACATTTCTCCTACTTGTTCGTAGCTTTCACGCAACAATATTTATACTACCCGTAGGTAATGTTCACATAGCAATATTTCTCATGATACATAGTAGTACAAAATACGCATAATGTTTATCACATATTAGCATTTCAAGAATTTAAACAATTTAAAAAAGCAAGGGGGCGACCACTTACCTTGAACCCCCGTTATACATGTTGCTTGAGAAGTTATGTGCTCCTGCGAATGTTTATCTTGAAAATTGAAGACCTACATTCGGAAGTAAAATTTATGGTAGGAGTGTTTGTTTCCGATCTTAAGCTGTTCTGAATTTATATAACATCTCGGATGAACAACATATCAAAAATCCGAGACCAATCCAACGGTGAAAAGATGATATAACGATCGGCGAATGAGGCATCTTGAAGGGTGATTTTTTAGAAATGTTCCTCCGGTGTGACCAAGTGAAGCTCTCCTATCCTTTTTTCTTTCTACGATCCTATGTTTATTCGGGGGTTGACAACAAATATGTATGGGATTTAAAGGAATACTACTAGTGGCCAAATATAAAAGGGAAATAACAGAATTTTTATCGAAGCTGTGGGATATGTCGGCCAAGTAAAGATAGAACACTAGAGACACAAGGGGGATTACAATTATTATCGATTCCGAATGGAAATGGAAGGATGTTTTATGGATTTTATGTCAGGATTACCCGGGGAAAGAAAGGTAATGATGCCATATAGGTGGTGGTGGATCAACTGACAAAATCTATTTTGTTCTTACATATAAAGATGACTGATTCGGTAGATAAGTTGGCAAAATTATATATAAATAAAGTAATCGAGACTTCATGGGGATTGCCGAGTGTCGATTATATCGGATCGGGATCAAGGTTCATATCGAGATTACGACCTGGCTTACAACGAGCATTGGGGACAAAGTTGAATCTAAGCACGACGTTTCACCCTCGAGATAGATGGTCAATCGGAAAGGACCGATTGAAACTGCGAGAATCTCAACGAGGTCTGTGTTCTTTGGGGTTTGAAGGCGGCTGGGAGGATCTCTTACCATTGGTGGAGTTTACTTATAATAATAGCAATCAAGCTATTATTGGTATGAGTTCCATATGAGGCATTGTATGGGAGGAAATGTTGTACCCTTTAATTTGTTGGGATGAAGTAGGAGAAAGAAAGCTTTTGGGACTGAAATGGTGCAAGCGAGGAGCTGACAAGGTGAAGGTGATCAAAAGAGGATGAAGGGGAAGCCCATGATAGATAGAAAAGTTACGCAAATAGCAAGAAGGCCTTTGGAATTCCAGAGTGGGGGATAAGGTATTTTTAAGGTGGCGCTTGGAAAGACATCATTCGATTTGGAGTAAAAGGAAAAATTAGCTCCGAGATATATTGGCCCTTTCAAGATTAAGGAAATAATTGGACCAGTTACCTATCAATTAGAGTTGCCTGCATATTTGAATAAGATTCCCAATGTATTCCATGTGCCATTGTTGTGGAAGGCCAAGATAGACCCCTCCCGGGTATTGCCACAAGTTCCTATGAAGATTAAAGGGGATCTAACCATGGAAGCTAATCCTATCAAGATCTTGGATTGAGATGAGAAGGTGTTGAGGAATAAGAGAGTTCCCTGGTGAGAGTATTGTAGAGAAACTCTCGAATGGAAGAAGAAACATGGGAAAAAGAATCCGAGATGAAGACGAAGTTCCCGCATTTATTCTTCGACATAGGTACGTAATTTGAATTTTGAGGATAAAATTTCTATTAGGAGGGAAGAATGTAAACCCAAAAAAAATAAATGTTGCTTAAATTACAAACTAACTACAGTGAGAAATAAAAGTGAAGAAATTCATGCATATGGTTAAATAAAAATAGGAATTCATAAATTTTTTAATATAAATTTCCGAGCAAAATAATTCGAGACATTATAAATAAACTCGGTAATGTCGAGGGTTGGATTTAATTGAAGAAAATAATACCTTAAAGAAAATGGGGCCTAAGTGCAAATAAGAAAAATTATAGAGTATAAATACTCTTGCTCCTCGCGATCGGCGTGACCATAGGAAAGGAAAGGGGTTTTTGTATTCATTGCTTAAGATCAGAGAAAGCCCACCAGAGTTCAAGAACCCATCCATTATTAAAAGTTTATAGGTAGGAATAAACACTTGGAGGCAAGGAGATGAACAAGAAAATTTGAACAAAAGAGGGAAGTGAGTGCAGGCTATCCGTAGAAAAAAAGGGGAGTCGAAAATCTTGGTGGTTTGAAGATAGAAACCTTGATTACTTACGGGTAAAGATGTTATACAATCATGTCTTTATAAGTCGGTTTCAAATTCGATTATGAGATTGATGCTGAATTGAGGAAAATGTAATAGATGTTAAAATTAAGTTAGCATTCATGTGTTGTATATGATTGGGGACATGGGCCCATGGATTTTCCTAGAAAATGTAGTTTGTGAATGTTATGTGTGAATGGAAGGGGTCCCGGGTCTGAGAGCAGGCTTATTTCAGGCACAGTGAGATTTTGAGTAGGAGGATGAAGGAGTTAGGAGCAGGTTCCTGCGTAGAAATTGTAGTTTTGGATATTGACTAATTAAGAAAATTGGTCTTCTCGATTTGAAATTTACGTAGAACTCGAGTTATGGAGTTCCTAGCAGAGGCCGGGTCATAATGGATCTGTAGGGTAGTAGGGTGATTAGTTGATGAACAATTTGGAAAGCTATCTTGGGGAAAAGGGAACTGAGTTTTCTTCCTCGAAGAGAACTTGTAGCTTTATGCCTTATCTTTTCCAGCGAGACCAATCTTGCTTGGCGGAAGTTCTAGAACTACTGGATATAGTTAAACTTATCGAGAAGAGGTCAGACATTAAAGGTTGAATAATACGCGGTTCAATGTACAAAACCGATACAGATTCAATACGATAACGGTTGAGAGCGTGCTGGTTGGATGTACTAATATTAAGAGTTTAGAAAATGTTTTAAAACTCCTAGATGCGATAGTAATGCTAGACCCGAGAGTCTTGCGTCAAGCGACTATACCATACTTAATAGCCTTGAAAAAAAAACATTTTAAACTATTATTGTAGTATTCTAACGAAATTTTAATTAATTTTTTTTATATATTTTATATTTCTTACAAAAAAATTTAACCTATCATTGGATTATCCTAGAATAAATCCTAATTATTTTTTATAAAAAAAATATTTAAACTATCTTTGAGTATCCGAAGCAAAATTCAAATTATTTTTTTTTTATAATTTTTTTTATTTTTTACAAAAAAAACATTTAAACTAAAGTATTCTAAAAGGGAATTTCTAATTAATTTTATTAAATTATTTTATTTTTTAAATTTTTTATAAACTCTTGGGTCGGGCGAAAGACTAAGTTATGGGGGGCTGAAAAGACTTAGAACACAGCCGCCATTGCCACCGCTGACAAATTAATTTTTTTATAATTATTTTTTTTTATATAAAGCATGAATCATTTAAAGCTAGATCATTTGCGATGCGTAAACAAAAAGTGGTAAATTAATTGTTCTTTTTACAATTTTATTTTATTTTTTATAAAAAAATAAACTATTATTAAAGTATCCATAAACAATAATTCTAATTAATTTTTTTTATAAACAAATATTTACATTATCATTGAAATATCCTAAATAAAAATCATAATTAATTTTTTTTTTTATATAAAATGTTTTAACTATCATCGAAGTATTTTAAGAGGAAATCCTGATAATTATTTTTTATAAATTATTTTTATATTACATAAAAAACTAATTAAACTATCCTATCTTAAACTAAAAATCCTAATTATTTTTTTTAAATAATTATTTTTATTTTTAATAGGCAGCTACAGCGTGATCATAGCGGTCATGCCTAATTAATTTTTTTATTTTTTATAAACAAATATTTAAACTATTTTAGAGTATCCTAAATAGAAATCGTAATTAAAGTTTTTCTACAAATTATTTTTATTTTTTATCAAAATAAATTAAATTATCCTTAAAGTATTCTAAGCGGTAATCCTAATTATTTATTTTATAATTGTTTTATTTTTAAGAAAAAATTAAACAATCATTAAATATCTTAAATAGAAATTATAATTAATACTTTTATATTATTTTATAAAAATATTTAAATTAATTATTAAAATATCTTGAAAAAATTCTAATTAATTGTTTTTATAAATTATTTTTATATTTTATAAATAAAGCATTTAAGCTTATCACGTTGAAGTATCTACTGCTTAATTTTATTAAATTTATTTTTATATTTATTTTATTTTTTTAAAACAATCATGTAAAAATAGATCCTTAAAATATCATAGCGAGAAATCATAATTAATTTTTTCAATAATTATTTTTTATAAAAATAAACATCTAAACCCTACTAGTTGAATATTTTAAATAGAAATAATAATAATTATATATATATATATATATATATATATATATATATATATATTAAACTATGGTTAATCCTAATTAATTTTATTTTATAAATTGTTTTTTATTTTTTATAATAAAATATTTAAACTATCATTGAAATATCCTAAAAATAATCATAATATATATATATATATATATATATATATATATATGTTAATTTATTTTTTTATAAAAAAAATATTTAAACTATCATGAAGTATCATAAATAATTTTTTTAATATTTTTTTAAGAATTTAAACTATCCTAAACATAAATTCTAATTCATTTTTATTTTATAAATTGTTTTTATTTTTTTAATAAAAAGCATTTAAAGAAAACTATCTTTTAAAGTATAAATGTGAAATTTTAATTATTTTTTTATCTATTCTTTTAATTATTTAAACTATCTTTAGAACTTAAAATCAAACAATACTAATACTTATTGATAT